>JAYRCH010000180.1:0-1200000 GCA_037179445.1 Phengaris alcon alcon | reverse complement strand
GGCCATATCATTAAGTTGTCTTGTTATCGGCGCTCGCGCATCCCACTCCAGATAATTCAGACAATAATTACTTGGATAGTAGTTGGGTGCTTTAGCTGTGTGAAAAGAGTAACCTATTGTAATGCGTAAGATGAGAGTCAAAATAAATAAAGTAGTTTTTTTATGAAATTCACCAGGGAACGAGCAGTTGGATCGCCTGACGGTAAGCGATTACCGCCGCCACGGACTCCCGCAACACCAGAGACGTTACAAGTGCGTTCCTCACTGCCTCACTTACTCAGCGAAACTTAACGCTTTTATTTCACGCAAATTTTCGGTGAGGCCCAGGTATTTATCCCGGCTTCATGGCTCCAAATGGTGTTTAACCCTATTTTATATGTAAGTTGTACGGTTATACGATGTACTTTTTGTATTACTAACTTTTAACAAAAAATAATGTATGAGTTTAGAAATGAGCGGCATAAAATAACATTTGGATGTAATAAAGAGTGGTAATCCTTATAACATCAGCTATCTGCCAGTAAAGTCTCGTGAAAATCGCCCCAGCCCTTTCAGATATTAGCCGGAACAAACAGACACCCAGACAGACTTACGGATAGACAAAATTAGAAGAATTTATCTGTAATGTAGATATTGAGATGGTAAGAGATTGGTCACTTCACTTATCATCTACTGCTCCAAGAGAAATGGTGAAATCGACCTAGTACAAAATCATAATTATTTGCAGTATCTATATCTATACAGATAAATAAAATTGAAGTGTCTGTTTGTAATTTAAAATTAACAGCTTATTGCATAATGCATATGAAAGTATATTCGGTACCTGCTTACAATAATAAAATATCAAATTTTTACATTGTATGTCTGTCCGTCTGTCTGTCTGGCTGTCTGTCTGTCTGTTTGCTCCGGCTAATCTCTGAAACAGCTGGTGTGTAGTGTGATAAAGTCGAAGATGTCCAGCACATATTGATGGAGTGTGTCCGGAACGAAGCAGCTAGACGAGAAATCTTTTACCATCTAGCTTTAAATATTAATGATGTAGGTGTGTTTTTTCCATATTTGTCCACCCCAATATCTAATGAAGCAATTGCTTTGTATAAATTCGTTTTAAGAGGCTTAAATGTTAGAGCTTAAGCATTATATAATATACTATATTATGCTCTGTAGTAGTTAAGTTAAATGGCACTCAACGAGAGTGACATGGTCTAAGCTGTACCAAACTATCTATAAAAAATAAAGAATAAAAAAAAGATCTATCATAGGCTACTTTTGTTTGGGGTTCCGTTTGAAAAAAATAGGGTTCCGTTTCCGTTAGCTCTATGCAAACCAAGTTGCGGGCATCAGCTAGTAGTAAGTAAAGTATAATAAACTCATCAAACGTTCTAGTCATCATTAATTACCAGTGGGTACATTAGTGGGCGGTGCCATTTGGGTGAAGATGTAACTGAACTAAAATTTTGTTGGGCTTAACGTTGCTTAATTACTGTTTACTCCGAGTTACTAATGCACCTTTTGTTCTTTTTTTTAAGTAGAGGAATTAATTTCAAGATTCCATCTATACTAAAATTATGGAGAGGAAAGATTTGATTGTTTGTTTGTTTGCATTGAATAGGCTCCGAGAGAAATTTGGCACAGATATAGAGTAGACCACGGGGAGTGACGTAGGATACTATTTGTCGCGGTAAAATGTACGATTCCTGGGATTTCTGCAAGAAGTCTCGGGCAACATCTTGTCGTTAGATACGTGACGGTGGATCCAGGAATACGTAATTTCAAAATTATTTAAACTTATTTACAAGTGAGTAGTAAAGAAGTTAAGAAGATACAAAGGTAACAATAAGTTACCATTGACATAATCAAACAAAAAACACAAACATTAAAAGTTATACAATTTTTTTTTGTGCCAAAACATTGTAGAGGTTCTTCACATACTAGAAAACAGTTATTCCATAAGCTATATCCACTACCATCATACTTACTTACGAGACAATCTTGTACTTATATAATTGGCCACGCGGGCCACCTTGTCTGGCGATTAGCGAGTAATTTCTGTTCGATATTTTTGTTGACTGTATTTCAGAAGGTATCTGGCGTCGCCAGGTGAATATGCAGTAATAATTATATGAAAATATGGAAAGGTAAAGGGGAGATACGCTTACCGAACCAGCATCTGTGAAGGGCGTCTGCAGCTGGAGTTCTCGTCTCTTTCTTCTGTTCACAACACTTTAGCCTTTCCAGAATTCTTATCGCGTTTCTATAGGAATATATCTCACTTTCGTGGGCGGGAATTAGTAGCGGAAAAGTTAAATAACATGCGGCGTCGGCCATCGCCCACGCTGGACTCCGCGACCAATTGCAACGTACTCTGTCGCGTATCTTCGCATTTCTTCGGTTTGCATCGGAGAGGAAAAAGGAGGGGAAATACTACTTATCTATTGATATTATGAGATGCCATTCATAGTGGCATTCGACGCTCATAGATGGCGCTACCAATAATATACATATTCGGTTTCTCGAAAACGGCTGCAAGTATTACCGTGTGTCCAAGTTGAAATTTAGAAGCAAGTAATTTGGGGGAAACTGCGCATTTTTAAGCTCTATATGTTTTTTCTTTCGTCGTAAAACAATATAATATTAGGTCATTACATATGAAGTTGGCGTTTTGTAAAGGAGGAGGTCGATTTTATTTTAAACATAATATATTTATTTAATCAAAGTATATACCATTGCTATCTATGCAATTTTTCCATCTCATAGGTAGTTCTTTGATTCCTTTACTAAAAAAACCATTCGGACAGGAATCAATAAAATCTTTGAAGGCGCTTTGGACTGCCCCATCGGAGTTGATTTTTTCCCTTGCAAGAAGTTATCCAAATTTCGAACACAATGGTAATCTGTTTGAGCAAGGTCCGGGGAGTACGGTGGATATCTTAGACATTCCAATTGAAGCTCCTCTAATTTGGTAGCTGTCTGTTGTGCAGTCTAGCGTTGTCCTAAACCTGCAGTGGCCTAGAGCGAATGACCAACTTTGGTTTTTTAGCAGCTAGCTTTTCCATCATGATTTGCAGTTGCTGGCAATAGACATCTGCCGTAATCGTCTGGCCAAATTTATGAAAGCTGTAGTGAACGACACCGGCACTAGTCCACCAAACGCTCACAAGTAACATTTTTTGAGTCAATGTTCGCTTGGGGCAGGCTTTGGCTGGTTCGCCAGGGTTCAGCCATTGCGATGAGCGTTTCCGATTATCATACAGGATCCACTTTTCATTACAGGTAACGATTCGATTAAAAATCCCTTCATTATTGTGCCGGTTGAGTAATGTAACGCAGCAGTCGACGCGCGTTTGTCGGTTTGCTGTACTCAGACGTGGTATGCGATGGATCCGCTTTCACAATAGCCTTCAATTCTTCATTATCAACGTTGGTCTCCGGCCGTCCACGGGGATTGTTCCGCAGGTCGAAATTTCCAGAACGAAAACGTTGGAACCAAAAACGTACTGTGTTTTCTTTTGCGACACCCCCGCCATACACATCATTAATCCTTCGAGCCGTTTCTGCAGCACTGGTGCTACGGTGGACTAGTACTCGAAAGTAATACGATATTTCAAGTTTTCCATTTTGTAAACAGAGTGACGCAAAGAAAAAACCAAAAGAGGAAAAAACAAATGAATTACGGTTTTCGAAACACAAAAGCATGAGTTAATAGCTGTATAAATTTGAAATTGGAATTCCTAACCAAAGAATATATATTTCAGATCAAAGTGGCCAGTACGACAAAACGCTAATTTCATATGTAAGGACCTAATATTAATAATTTCAACTCTATTGTGTCAGTCCGATTGGTAGTTTTGCATTGTTCGAAAATTCTGAATGTGGTGGTTCAAATCGCGGTCAGATAAATATTTTTGTGAATCTTTTTATTTTTTTAAATGTATTAGAACTGCGAGCAAAGCTTGGTTACCCGAGTACTATCATATTAAACAGTATGAAAGGGCGCAATATTTTAATTAGCCATTAGAAATATCCTTAGTAATTACTTGTAGCAAAACGTCAGGAATAAGATGTTCTTAGAACTAATTGCCTGCCGTAACATATCACATAGTTTAATTTAAGTCGTGGCTCATAACTCTTTCGTTAGGTATATGCATGTGAAAATGCTATTAAGAACGGATACTCTATAGCTTGTTACAAATTATGTAAGCGCACTCTAAGGGAAATATGGTTGCTACTATTGTAACACGAATCATACTCGACATTGAAATTATAAATTTGGAATAATCATAAGATTTATATCATTACTAAGTAACGTTCCATCGAGAAATACAAACGTGGCATTCGTCGTATATAAAACAGTACACGATAGCTTCTTCAATTTCGTTTGCCTTTTCTGAGATGTCTAGCTGATCTAATGAAAGGCAAACCAAATTCGTGACAATATATATTCATGATAATATATTTTAAAAAGTTGCGATAAGCATAATGTGGCATTTGCCTTTGTCTTGTGGCTTTTTATCGGTATGTAGCTAGAAGGTAATTATTGTTCAGGTCAGATTTTACTACAAAATTCGACTCCGAAACCGTATTCTTGAATCGAACTCGCGGTAGGAGCTTTCAAGTTAATGCGGGATCGAGTTGATACGAATTGCTTACGAGTGTGTTTAATTTAGTTGCGGTTCAAATTTCTCTTGATTATGGTTTAAATGTAATTCGTGAGATTGCATTCCGATAAGTTTCGTTTATATATATTGTGTCTAATTTGTCACAAACTTATTTCTAATTAATTTTGACTTCTTATTTTTAAATAGCTAGCATTACTACCTGCCTTTTATTAAAGAATATTATACCCTAAGTCTACTTCATTTTCTTCAAACTGTCTTCTATACAGGCTTGTAAAAATCTCAAAAAGACATAGAAATTAGACTTTTGTCTTGAAGACGTTAGTAACTTAATAATTCAGAAAGAATGAAACGTTGATCATGATACTATATCTCGTTCTCACGCTTATAATATAATTAAAAAGGTGAAGGTTAAGATCATTATAAAGTAAAGTGTGTTATTTAAAGTTTGATATGCTGCACTTTCAACAGTGTGAACATATCATAATTCCAGAGCACTCTTCGTTCTAGTTCGACGGCTTTGGAATGGCGCTGCGGAAAAAATAAGCGCCACAGCATAAACACGTTTTGCAGTAGGTAATATAAGTTTAAAAACATATTTTAGGGATTTTTTAAACTTATTAATGTTTACATAGTAATTGTAAAGCGCCCATAGCAGAGTCCAATTTAGTTGTTGCCTAACGTCTTACTTATTGATTCGTAATACATAAATCTTTTTTTTTTAATCAAATATATATCTTCTTAGATATATATAGATATATCTTCTTAGACTTATAACATCTATTTTTTTAATGAAATGGATCCGGAAACGAGCTGACGGATCACTTGATCGTACACGATTATTGCCGCCCATGGACACTCGCAACACCAAAGGAACAACACTCGTAAATCCTCTGGTGTGGCCCACTTACATTCCTTAAAAACCATGCCTTAGGCCTCCGGTAACCTCACTCACTCGGCGAAATACAACCCAAGCGTTATTTCACGCCGGTTTTCTGCGAGGCCGTGGTATTTATCCGGCCAAGTCTCTCCCACGTAATGAATGAAATATTATAATATTGTATGTTGTAAGCGCTCTTTATGCTGTTAATATTATTTTAAATCTTAATCTCAAACATTCCAACACGAAGAATATTTAATGAAAAACTTGGCAGGCGTAGAAGCCATCAACTTGAAAATTCAAAAAGTGTTTGGAAATTAAATTTTGAACCACTGATTTTCCGGCAAACGTTTATCACAGAACACTTTCGCAACTCCAACTTATAATAATTCAATTGCATTGCGTTGAAAACTCCTCCGTGCAAATGTTTGCGACTGCAAAGAGCCACTTTTTGAGAAAACTATGTTAAAGTCGAGATTCTTACTTTTGCGGTAACATTAATGCACGAAAGGTTTCTGTGGATAAACCGTTTTTGAATGTCTGATATCTTCTAAAATTGTACGAAAATTACGAGCATAATAATTAAGTACAAGCCAAAATATAAATGTACCAAAGCGGGTAAATTGTGATTATAATGAATCTTAGCCTTATTGTATAAGAAACATGAGCAATCCAAACACATGTAGAATGTCAATACCTAATAGGTGTTGACATTCTATGACGTATTTGGAAGAAAATGTAGCAAAGTTGACTGAACTAATTGTACAAATACATTAGTAGACTCTATTGTAACACAAATGTAAACAAACAAGTCTCAGACCAGACCATAGGCTGTTTAGTGATGCGAAAATATGTTTTCGCATCACTAAACAGTATGTCAACAGTAAGTGTGGTATGCCACCACTTGCAAAGATTCAAACGATTCGATTTAGATTTCTTTTTCGATTACTACGATGAATGCAGCTGTATCACGTTTGCCCTTTATATTTGTATGACTTCTGAGTCGCAAATCTGTATGTTGTAAAAAGCGTTGAGTTGTAGACAGTAGGAGCATCGCAAACAAAACATACAGGTGAATTTTCCAACTAAGCATGGTAGGCGAAATCACCTGTATCACTTAAAGTAAAAATATATTTCTTTTTATAATATTATGACACCTATGTTTGTTTCTTAACCCGCGTAAATAAGGTGGCGGTCGTAGCACGCACACGTTGACGGTGGCATTCATAACGGAAATGATCACGTGTGAGGCCCCGCCGCGCTGCAGTCAGCCGCGTGCGATAGGCGCATTAGACTACCCCGCACTATACGAGTAGCTCTCGGTTGTACCGTATACGTGGGTACTATTACGAGTTATATCCTTGACACTATTAGGGATAGTTTACTGCACCAGAAATGTATGAATAGGTACGCAAAAAAAATAAATAAATATATATTATAGAATTTGATTAAAACAGTCCTGGGGATAACAACACATAATAATATCATTCTCGCGATGTATTTAAAAGCGTTAACTTCAAAACATGCGTTTCACTGCATACCAAGCAAAGCGATTAGGCGATAAAAGATATTTCTTAATTATACCTGAGGAGGAGTCAAAAGAATAAGATTTATGAAATTATGTTATTGACAAAAAACATTCTGGATATAAAAATTAATTATAAGTGTAATGCAATAAGCGGAAATTAGCTTTATTGACTAGGCCACAAAGCACACGAGGCGGCAACCATTCCTGCACGCTTTCCGCCTTTCTATATTCTGGCAGAAATGGACAAAAGAGTTTATGATTGGACAAGTGCTTGGCGCCGTGGTGAGGAAGAATCTCTTCATAGTGAGAATGCCATTCAAAAAAGTGTGTCGTGCAAGCAGTGCTGCTGGTTTTTCAGGATTGGATCAGACAGAAGTACCGTTTAACTTTACATCTTACACAGGTACTTACAAGCGATGGGTGTTTTGGCAGTTACCTGTTCAGGATTAGACTCGAGGTGACGGCAGCTTGCCACCACTGTGGAGCAGAAGAAGATTCCGCTCTACACACTTTTGAAGTGTGCCATGCATGGAATAATCAAAGGCAGACTTTAGTTTAATGCGTAGGAACAGATCTCTCTTTGAAGGCAGTCATCTCTGCTATGATCAGCGATGATCGTACTTGGAGAACAGTTGTCTCCTTTTGTGATATTGTTATGGAGCAAAAGGAGACGGCTGAGCGGGTCCGAGAGAGATCTGATCCCTTGCGACGAGCTAGAAGACGTCCTGGTGCTACCTCCCGTCATAACTAGATGGTCATGGTTTTATGGAGTAGGGGGAGTGGCATGGTGTTTGGTACCATTATAACATTTGAAGGTGTGGACTTCGGACTTGTACCAAACATGAGTTTAAAAGCACGATGCAAGGGGTCTGCGGATGTGTTCATTGAGTTCCCGTAGCAAAATTAGGCCGTTTAGTGGGTAAAAATTCCACATAACCTACTCTTGCCAATGTCCCCAAGGCTAGTCTAGGTATCTTCCGAAGATTGCCCCTGCAAAAAAAAAGGCCACAAAGCGCAACCTAATGGCTATCGACCAGCGCGCGGCGGTGATTGTAAAAAATCTGTAAGTTTTGGTCTAGTCAATAAAGCTCAATTTGCGGTGGCCGCATTGTGATTCTTGTGGGCTTATAAATGCGCCATTAAGGTATCACAGCTTTTAGGTAGATTCTACAATTTGGTAAACATTAGATACGATACACGCAAGGGAAAATTGTCATCTTGAAGAACGAGAGTGCAATGAAAAGGTTATAAGAAAAATAATAGTTTGTCTCCTAGAAAACTCTTAAGGGCGTCACAGACGACGACAGTAAGATGCCTGGAATAATTGCCTGCATATAAAAATATATAGTATCTTAGCCGTCTCACGTCTGTGATAGTAAAATGTTTGTCAAAAAGAGCTGTTGCTGATAAATAATAGCTTACAGCACTCTCGATTATGTCAGCTTTCAAACAAAAAAAACTAGATCAAAATCGATTCATCTGTTAGGGAGTTACGATGCCACGGAAAGACACACAGATAAACAGACAGAACGTTCAAATGTATAACACCCCACTTTTTGCATTGGGACTGGGGATGCAGAGTTAAAAAGTAAGTACTTACGCTATTACAGCAAACTTGTCAACATTCAATTAGAATAGATAATGAATTACATAACTTCACTAACAATCGTCAACGAACTATACATATATAACATGTATATATATATATATATATATATATATATATATATATATATATATATATATATATATATACATATATAACATTTACATATGGGAACAAACTTAATTTCATTATCAAATTCCACGCTGCGGCCTAACTAATTGCAAATAGCTGTTCCATTCTAAATTCTATTAATTCTCTTAGTGGAATTTGTTAAGCGCCTAAAACGTAAACAAAAGGCATCAATTTATTTCCGTTTTATATGTAAATTCACCTCATTATGCTACCATTTATATTTACAGGCTTACCTTTACTAATTAATGCTTTTGGTGCCTTTTAAGTTATAACATTGTGTTCGTAATTGTTAACGTTAAAATGTTTCTCCAATTTCAGTCACTTATTTCCAAACTTTTGTGTGATGGTATCTTTTTGGTTCCTAGAAACTACGTGTATCTACGATCAATTTTTAACTAGGTATTTTTTAGGTGTGTGTCATTTCTAATATATTAAAATTAGTCAAAAAGCTATAATTATTATATTCTACATTATTATTTTTAAACAAAAATTAAACCGACTTCCAAAGTAAAAATGTACAACAAAGTATGAAATAAAACTTATTTTCTAAATAATTCCCCGTATAAATTTGGCTGAAATTTTAACTATTTCTCTACTCAATCTCTAAAGTCGGTACCAACTTGAACGTGTGTTTTATTTTAAATTATCGTTTTATCAGGAGTTTGGGCTGGATTTGTTAAATTATAATTAACACATTTTAAGAACGTTTAAAATAAACGATCGAATGTATAATTCAATACGCGCCAAGCTATCATTAGGTATTTTATATAAGATAATGATGATGATTACTGTAAGTTACATAATGGCATATGCTTGCAGTTCTTTAAACAATGTCGAAATTTCCAAACGCGTATCTTTAAAGACTGAGGAGTTCTGTTCAGTGCTTTTGGATCCAGGGTATACCTTGGTGCAGAATCTTACTTTTTGGTAAAGGTTTGGCTTGGGTTACAACTGAAAAAGTCATAATCACTATATAGTTTTCTGCCACGCACAGTAAATCTCTGGAATTCGTTGCCATCAGCGGTCTTCCCCAACAACTGCGACATTGGGTTATTCAAGAAAAGAGCATATTCTTACCTGAAGAGTAGGCAACGCACTGGCGTCGCTGGTGACCGTGGGCGGCGGTGAATCACTCACCATCAGGTGACCCGTCTTGCTCGTTTGCCTCTTAGTTGTTATAAAAAAAAAAAAAAAAAAATGTCCATATAAATTTCGAGCATTTCACTCGATTCCTCATGGATGCCATCATCAGGTCACCGCTTTGGTGACAACGAGACTAATTTCGGATTATACCCAATACATCGAAAAATAATTTTGAAAATCAGTCCTTATAAACGGCAGAGTAATGTTCAAAGATATGCGTGTCGGTGTAAAATATTATGAGAAGTATTATAATATCATTATGTCATGATTTATGGTGTGATGAGGGTGGTGATGATGATGATTACATACTTTAATTGACATAGTGGATTATGCTTGCAGTTCTTTAAGCAACGCCGAAATTACCATACATGTTAGGGATACTATATACTATAAGGAGTCAGGAGTTCTGTTAAGTACTTTTGGATCCAGGGTATATCTTGGTGCAAAATCTTACTTTTTGGCAGCATATGCTTGGGTTACTTCAGAAAAAGTCAAATTTACTATATGTGTCCATATAAATTTTGAGGAGTTCCCTCGATTCCTCGTGGATCCCATCATCAGGTCACCACTTTTGTGAAAACGGGACCAAATTCGAAGTATACTTTTTACATCAAAAAAAGAATATTGAAAATCGGTCAACAGACGGCAGCCGCCTCCTTTTTTTGGAAGTCGGTTAAAAATAGTTAAAGTATGTTTTTGCTTGTTGTTAGTTAATACTATTTGCATTATTTAGAGGTCGCCTGTGGTTGAAATTCGCAGGTTCTTTTGTCTCTTAGATAGAAAAAATAAAAAAAAAAACGTCAACGCGTAACAGAATTGTATCCATCAAACGCACGGTAGGTATGTAGTGTGCGTTAATAGTCTCGAGTCTTTGTTAAGAGTGACTCTAGTCTCTCGTTAAGAGTCTTCCTCCACATAAAAAAGGCTAAATTTCATACTACACCAGTTGCACAATTCTCGTAAAACTGCACTGTAATTTTTTGCTTCACGTATTATCATAATAATTTTATAGCAGTCAATCGGTACATGAACGCTGTAGCTTTTAATCGAGTCGAAACAGCGTTATACTACAGATTAATAAATTGTTACTAAATAAGTTATACTCACGTTTTTACTTCCCCAATTCTCCAATTCTCGTATTCGAAATGCCCGTTGTCCAAATGAACATTATACGCATAGTAATCGTGTTTTTATAAAGCTCATATATAATTTAAATTAAGTGGATTGGTAATATGTATTTTATGATAATTTTACTATCATACAACGTTGTCTGATAATTGACTGGACTAATTAGCTGGATAGTGAATCATAGTTATGTAAAATTAATACGGTATCGAAATACTTGATAATGGCTTATTGTTATGTGAACCCGATACATTTTGCAATTGTTGTGTTTGGTAGTTTACACCAAATTATATTACTTAAATAGTTCAAACACAGTGTTTCTCATGATGAAATAAAATGATTATTTTATAGTGCTTTTTTTTTAACTCGGTGGCTTAAAAATAACAGACAAGAAGTTTAGGTTGAAGAAATTTGGATTTTTTAAATATTTTATTATGCCCAAATAAACTTTTGATGAAAGTCAAAAGATAGCTTTCAACGATCGAAACTTAAGAATCTTTACCATTTTTAATTACGCGAGTTACGGTGCATTTACGATGCAATAATGAGTTTTACTTCACATCCGCAGGTTAAGATCAGTCAGTTACAATAGTAATAAAACTTACTAATATAATCTCAAAATCTAAGTGTCTACGATTTCTCTTGCGGTTATATAATATTATTATATCATTAATGAAATTATTTCCACTATACAGGCATAAAAATATAAAATCCTAATTTTTATAAGAATGAGTAATAAATCATATTATATCAACCCTGGATCGCATATCTCCAAGGTCTACCGAAAATAGATCTTGCCATTTTTAGCAAGAGCTCTAAAGCTCATTTCAGACTATGCTATACTATTTTTCTGTAGTATAGCAAAGAAGGACCTAATGCTATACTATATAGCATGGCGTTCACATTACGCGATATAGCGTCTATATATATCGCGTCTCGATGTCAACTGACGGTTAGTTTCAACAATCTTCCTGTTGCGTCTCTTGCTGTTGCTGATCGTCAAGCCTCCGATCAACAATAAAAATGACAAGCTACGATAATTTTTCTCTATATTTAACTATTGTTAAAAGTCCAACGAAAAGACGCACGAAGTCTGTAGTTGCGCAAGAATGTAATTGAAATGTCAGCTTTAATTTGTAACTTCGTTTAAGACGTCTTAGCGGAGCGTTAGTAAGAATGCGCTTCCATTAATTTAAATTATTTTGTTGGACTTGTATAATTTGTTCCGGATTCTATCACAATTGCACCTTCGTTTTGGCACTTTACTTTGAACATTTTAATGTATCAGATAGTGAATTGATGGCATTTTGAAAGAATTCAAAAAGTCTTTAGTGATATTCGATCATTTGAGATTTCGGTTGTTAATAATAGGTGCGTTACATCAATCAGCAGTATTATTTGTTTGAACTTGAAAATAATTTCAAAGATAATCTAATTTTAAAGTGAAACTGATTTAGGCACGTTGAGGCATTTTGAGACTAGCTTTAGGTGTAATCTATAAACCATTTGTGACCAGGCTCTCTAATGTAGGTATTTAGTTTAGTTTCTAAGATAACTCATAATTAAATTTAGAGTAACAACAAAATTTAAGTCTTAATCCATTGTCGGTAACAGAAATGTCTAGTAATTAGAGAACTTTCGAACCTCGGTATTAAATGGGCCGCAGCGAAGACTCTATCATTTATAGTTTGGTAACCACAAACCGCTTTGAAATATTCTTGTTTTGATTTGTCGCTAAAACCTTTAATTTTAATGTCATTAAAGCGGCATATTTAATACTTAAGCGGCATATTTAATACTACATATTGCCCGTGACTTGGTATGGAAATCCCCCGGAAACCTTACATTTAGCTGCAATAGCCTATGTAAAAGTATTAGCCTGTGTGTCGATCCAGGGTCAAAGTTACTGCCATAGCAAATTTCATCAAAATCTGTTCAGTGGTTATTGCGTGAAAAAGTAACAAACATAAATATGGATGTTTGTTACTTTTTCATACATAGAAACTTTCACGTTTATATTATTTAGTATTTTATATTACAAATTGTTAGATAAAATATAAGATGCAAAATATAGATAATATTTTCAACTGATACTTATCCATCCGTATTTACTTTTTATATTATTATACCATATAGAAACCAAATTAAGTATAATTGTTATTATAACATAATCCGTTTATAGTTAGGTGCATTAGTAGCATTATGTTTAACATAATAACATAATCAAACACTTGAACGAAAATTAACGTCACACAAACAGGTTAACTAAGACAGCTCGAGACTACTAGTGTGATCATCACTTAACATGACTAGAGTGGTCTCACATTATGGAAGTAATTTATGCTGGATTATCAAATTGACTGGACAAAGTGTTTGTATAGCTATTCAATAGATAAAGAAGCCTCTAAAGTAATTGGATTTTAATATATATATATATATATATATATATATATATATATATATATATATATATTATTTACTGAGGTCGCGCTCTGTTTCGAAATTCGCCCATCCTTCTAATATTATAAATGTGAAAGTTTGTAAGGATGGATGGATGTTTGTTACTCTTTCATGCAAAAGCTACAGAACGAATTTCGATGAAATTTGGTATGGCAGTAGTTTGTGCTCGGGATATAGGCTACATTTTATCCCGAAAAAGTACAGTGTTCCCGTGGGATACTGTATTTACGCGGGCAGAGCCGTATTTATAAATCTTTTTATTAATTGTATGTATTTCTAGGTATTATTTAAAAAAATAATGCTTAAAATTGTCCCTAAAGCATGTGTTACCTTCATCCTGGATAATTCCCAACGTTAACCAACATTAGGTTAGTAGTTGTTTGAACTAAGTTAAAAGAGAATTTTGAAAATAGATCTTGATGAATATTCATCAAAATCTATTATCAAAATTATTCATTCGGATAATGTATAGATAACTCCCCACACCGATTTCGGTGACGGTGGCCGGTTTCATTGAAACTAGGCCAGTTACGCAGGAGTAATTTTATAGTGCCCAAGTGTGTGGGCAGTACACAAGAGCACTCTCTCTCTCTTCCTTTACTCTCATAATCCAGTGGGATGGATGACCGACACGACTGGCGAGAGATCAGGCGCAGGTCCAACTTTTCACATGCCCACCCGACGCATGGATCATCTTTCTTGTCATACAATCAGGTGATCAGCCCGAATTGTCCTAACCAAACTTGGAAACAACATTTTTTATTGTTCCAATGCGGTTATCGAACCCACGACCTCCGAGTCGAAAGCCAAGCTCTAACCACTAGACCACAGAGGCTGTTAAATGTTAAATACATTATACAGGTATATTTTGATCCGAATGAAATATTTTACCCAATATAAGGGCCTATTACGTATGTGAAATTTTCGTAAGTTACAGAAATTAACATTTCCTGCCAACTGTCACTACGTGCGGGCACCCTCGCTCTGCCGTACGCCGTGCCGGCTTCATATATTGGCGGTTACGAATCTAATTTTACAGGGTCAAAATTTATGGTCATATAATTTTTATATGTTTTTGAAACGAGAATCGAATAAAATAGTAACTGAATACGCTCCTATTTTTGTTTTGAATACACCATGTATATCTAAATATTGTATAATCGGTCTACTACTACCTACATAAAGTCAATTCTGCGTATAGTTACTTGTACTATTGTGTACTCTGTGGTATAGTGCGGGCTGTACAGGCATTAAATTGGTTTGTGGGTGTATGTTCATTCCGACATTAATTTCGTAATTAAGTGAACGCTTAAATCGATTGTTTAATTCGTTTGTGGTCGCCCGACGTATTTCTGATTACGATTTGAGTCAATTACTCGATTCCTTTGTATCGGTTACTAAAATCGTAAAATCAACTTTTACCGTCAGTTTAATTGCAAATTTTAAATTACCAAGTGTTTCATGGTTTGCAATGAGATTTTAACATCCCGAAACAAATTGTTTTAAGACCATCCCGAATTTAAACATTAAATGGGATCATAGCGAAGAGCATATTAAGCAGTGGAAACGGGAAAGGTCAACACCATTAAAAACTAGGAAAAAATGGCGGGGACTTAATAAGTAACACCCGCTATGATTGGGCAACGAATGAACATTTAACAATCAATTAATGGAAACTGTCTCAACTATTATTGCTGTAACTAGCCAAAATTCTGTGCATAACAGAATTCGTTATTGTGCTGTCATAGTATATTCTAAACATAGATAAATATTATAGACGAAGCATGTCGAGGCAAAAAGAGACCACACATAAACGATCCAACTTGTGGGGTTGTTTGGTCAGTTGACATTTTGATATTTGCTTTCCGCGGTTTAATCAGATCCTATTTAATTTACAAAATCTCCCGAGCTAAAAAGAACCCGAGAAATAGAGCTGGCATGACTTTTTCCTGTCTGGAGATTTTTTATGTGAATCGTACGCCATAGCCCAGTCTTAGTTTTGAAATCATTGCTTCTAATGCAAAGTAAAATATAGCAAAAAAAATAATTACATAACTAAGGTTGCCCTTTAAGCGGCATGGGAATGATGTTAACACTTAACTGACGAACGATAATAAAGATAATAGTGATGGAGATATCAAAACATGCAAATGTCGGTAGTTCACAATCACGTATAAGATTCATCAATCTGCCATTTCGCTAGCTATCACCTATATTTCATTGCAAACGAAACGCAACTTTATTTACCGGTGAATACATAAATTACGCGCCTAATATCGCGTGCTTATCAATGTGAAAACAATGATTGAAGTTGTTAAAATATAATAACTGTGTAGATGCACTTGCTCTCGCGTCGACCGAAATGATTGCCATAATAAACACAAGTCATAATTTCGAATAACAGTACCCACGGCAACATGGGCATGTGTAGTATTTTTTTCTATATATTAAAGGTTCGTTATTAAATGTGACCGTGTTGAGAGGTGTAAGTTCATGACTGGTTCCAAACCTGTCGCTAATAGTGTTGGCCTTTGCCACTTCGCTTGTGTGTAGGTAGGTACTTTCTTTTGTGTTTACGTGTTAAATAGATCATGTCGTGTTTGTGCTCAGAATATTCGTACCTATTGAAATATTAAGAAATATCATCCTACTACAATTATAATCCTACAGCTATAAATGTGAAAGTTTGTGAGGATGCATGTATGTATGATGATGGATGGATCTTTGTAACTCTTTCACGCAAAAACTACTGAACGGATTTTGATGAAATTTAGAATAGTTTATGCTCTGGAATACCACATATGCTACTTTTTACCCCGAAAAAGTACTTGAGTATTAACGCGGGCGGCGACGCGGGGAAAAGGTAGTAATTTATATATAATATTATTTATGCTAATCAGAGATTCTACTTCTATTTACCTTTAAAGGGCAGAAGAAATATAGAATATGCCTACTTTATAATTTACATAAAAAAATCTCTTCGGAACTAAATACATTTGGCCTAACCCCAAATCATTGGGACTTTTTACCGGACTTTATCATCGAGAACTATTTTAAGGACCGCCTACCATCTAAGATGACAACATTTAATAACTCAATGGCCCAGGCCTTCCAAACAAGGCCTAAAGCTGGGTGCACACGTGTACAGCGTCACATTGCACCATAATTTAACGTCAGGCGCAAGTGCATGGAACCACACCACAATTTAAGACCTAAGCAATAAGGGAGCATTGTCTGCCAACGATGTTACCACTTTATGCACCTTAATCTAGCTTCACAGCCTGTAAAATATTCAAATTGCAGCCTGTGCCGACGAGAGGTTGGTGTTTTGTTTGTTGGTAAACGTGAATTGTGTAGTTAGATTTACATAACGATAGATACTAATCTTTTGATATATTTCGTTATGATATTACAATAGATATTTTTTCATCCTTGGCAGGCTAAAGCTGTTATTCCTTAACTAAGTCGTTTCAGTTTAGCCATTTTGTAACAAAAAAAACTCTTCCTCAATAAAGCCAACGTATCACAAAATACTTTTGACGAAACATTATTTAGTACTTCTATGTTTGAGAGTCAACGAAACTTCTATGGTAAACTTCTAAACATTTTCCTTCACAGACCATTGATTTTATGAAAATTCGGGTGTATAGAGCGAGCTCCATATTACTCGTGTCTCATAAAAAACTCATAAACTGAAAGCAGAAGGTAAACCAAATTCTAACGTCACATACTTTATTTTTACGACTAACAGATTGTATTAAAAGGCTTTCAAAAGTCTAACGTTACGTATATACCTAATCTAATCTAATAAACATTTTTTGGTGCTTAAGCAAAGCTTGTATTATTTGTATTACGTGAGGATGGTGGGATGTTTGGTACTCTCTCACTCAAAAAGTACTGGACGGATTTTGATGAAATTTGGTAAGGTAGTAGTTTAAGCTCTAAAATAACACATAGGCTACTCTTCATCCCGAAAAAAGGGCATAAGCTATAAGTGACTTGTCTATATGTCTGCTACAAAGTAGATAAAATTAATTGAAAAAAAAACATACAGTACAACTACGTACTTAATATTTATCGAAATCATAGTTTTTCACACATCATCTGTTATTTCCATAAAAAAAACTATGATTGTTGAGGGACATTTAGAAATAAGTTTCAATGTAATAAAAGTCAAGAATACATTTGTAGTTTAGGCAGCTTCAAATATATTTGGACCAGTACCTAGCTTTAGGGCCTGTTTCAGAATCCTCTATGTCGGATAGCTTATAATTCGGAAATGTCGCTACTTACTTTATATGGAGCTGCAAAGACAAAACATGCAAATAACCTAAAGTTCGATTCTGCAAACTAAATCCTACAATCATATAGACATGATCCAATCCCAATATGTTGAAACTGCAAAATGGAATTCTCATATACGTCTAATCAACGTCAAACCCGTTTTATAAGTCCAAACTCCAAAGATCAATTTATGATATCAAAATGATTCATTTATAATTCAATAAAAGTAAAATGAAAGCGTAAGTTAAACACGATAATTGGGGTACAGTCTGACACTTATCAGTAGATTGTGAAACAGGTCCTTAGAATCACAAGGAACCCGGTCAGTTGTTATACCTACTCAGGAATATCATACAAATCCTCTTTAAATGGTGTAGCATTTATGTGTAAATTGATCTGTACGTATCAATCGTACAACATTATGCGATATTCTCTATTTCCTGTATTAATACATAATCACCACTTACGCCTAATACACTTATAGTATGGATAAGCATAGGATCAGCTGTATTGGAGTATAATTGTTAAATTAATTGGCGAAAGCGTGTTTCGTAGTTCATCTGTATCTAGAACTTGATTTTGCTCAGTGGCTATTACGATGAAAAATAACTACGTTACTTGCCGATATTGCAGCTTTCTCTAGGTAAAAATATTTTCTATAGGTAAAAATATTTTAAGAAAGAGAATACAAAATATAATATAAATTAAGTATATTATATTTTTCTTCTCTTTCTTGTAATATTTTCCAACATAGCTAACATAGTCTTTAGAATATTTTGCGAATTACGCTTGGTTTTGGAGATAAATTAATTACTCTCATCCTTGCCATTTCAAATATTGGAAAACTTTAAATACTGTAACAACATTTAACTACCTATTACATACTAACGGGCAAAATAGCAGATTCATTAAAATAAAGGTATTCCCTTTTCGTCATAAAATAAATTGGTACAACACAAAGAATAAGCTAATGTTGTTACTAATTATGTTTATATAACCATAATAATTAAAAAAACCAACTGCATCAAATAATTTTGATCTACCCAGTGTCACTAGCACGACTAAGATCAATCGAATGATGCCAATCACGTTCAAATGCGACAACCCGTATAGGCTCTAGAGAGTGCCAAAGAATATACATATATAACATACATATACTCAAAAATAAAACATTCCTTCAGACGCAGTCGGGTAAAAATACATGGCTCTAAATGTTATCAGTCGTGTTAAGCTTGCTACACACCTAACGTTATATCGTAACGGTAAAAACCGAACTGTACCGCTTTATCGATCGTGTGAACAGCAAATCATAGCGAATTATCATAACGCGTCGCCATACACGCGATCGATAAAGATTGTAAATCTGAAGTGGATATAACGGAAATAAAAGAATAATAATATTTCAAAGGCGTTGCAAATATCTCTCGAATGCCTGCTACAAACCTAACGTTTTATCGTAACGATTTAACGGCCTACACCTACCTATGTAGTGTGCAGTTTTATTGATCGTGTGTATGGCTAATCAATAAATCAAATCAGGCAATTAATTGTTGTACAAAACTTAATTAACAAAATATAAAAAAAATAATGATAACTATATGTTTAATAAGGCATATTGTAATATGTCACACCCTGCCATATGCATTGTGCATTATTGTCACCTCATTATGCCAGGTTAAATAATATGGATGTTGAAAGTTCCAACATAATTGTATTACAATTCATTATACAATAATATTATCAATTCGAAAATAATATTAAATAAAAACGTCCACAATCGGTTTGTAATGACGTTAATATGCATACAATAACAAGCTTTCCGATAAAAAGTCGTGCCAATTTGAGTCGGGCGCAAAACTCTACTGAGCAGATAGTCATTAGGGCCGTAATCACAGACATATTTACGGAGCCCCGCAACTGAGCTGGATAAAACTTAGTTTCTTATGTGACGCCACAAGTACACAGTATCTATAGTCTATACCATTATTACCATCGTCCTGGGTATTACATTTAATATTATAACAGGTACAAAACAATTTTATATCATCAGGCGTACAAAATTGCAGACTTAAATTAATGTTTATAAAATTATAAGTTGCAAAATAACAAATTATAATAACAAATCGTTATGCCAACTTACCAAATTTTTCTAGCACAAGATTCAAATTCATAATGTTATTTTAATTGTTGTAAATAAACTAGCAAGTAATGTAAGACACGTCCGTAAAAGGCTATTTTTTTTTGCTGCCAGTGCCACTACGCTTGCGGCATCAACTTAAATATATATCTCTGTAATACTCGCTGCAATGAACTCTACATAAGGCTGCATAAGGATACAGTATCAAATTGGTAGTAATTTTGTTTTTTATTCTCACGGGTAGAATAGATCTTAGCCGCGGTTATGCCTCACGAAGTGAAATTGGTTATCCGTTAAACTTATTTGTACAGTGAACGCTAACATGTATATGCGCCAAATTTGTAAAAAAATGTATACAAAATAGGTACAAACCATAAACATTTTACTCTCAGAACGTTTTGAATAATAATAGAGTCGTTTTTATGTTTATAGAAATACTTACGTGAGTGCTCCCATTATAAAAAAATATTAAATTTATATATTCTATGGACGCTTTTATATTATATTATCTATCTGGTCCTGTACTAAGTATCTGAAGATCTTGTACCTAGTACTTGACTAGACAACTGAAGTATTTTTAATAGTTTTATACTATACCTACATATTAATACATATCTAAGACCCCGAATACAGAAAAACATTTTGTTCTATCGGCGGGATACGAACCCGCGACCCCCGGCTTGTGCGCCGACGCTTTAACCGCAGAGCCACAGAGGTTGTCAAAAATACTCATTCAATAATACTTCTTTATAATTGATTAGTCTTTGATATAACGACCTCTAAGCAAAAAGGAAACAGTAAGCATTCAAAGATAAATATAGTAGACGAAAATAACCAACAAAAAGATGATATGCCCAAGGCGATAAGCTATGAAACCCAAATCATAATATAATTATAAGTGAGGAATTAGAAGCAACAGACCATTAATTTTCTAATGTAATTACTAGAAAACTAGTTGTTCTCCGTGACTTGGCCTTGAAAAGTTATCGTTCGGTGATACTTAGGTAGGTTACTTTTTTATGATTTACAAATAACCTAACCAAGAGCATGTCAGGACATCAGGGGCGTGCGCTCCATATAGGCAGAAATGCAGTGCTTTACTTGTCATTCACAGATATATTTTAATACTACGTTCGTACGTTTTAGATGACTTTAATTAATAGTAAATAAATTAATTAAAAAAATATAATAACTTACGCCTAATATTTTATAAATAGCAACTCATCTCATGCCGTTGCGTTCTGCAGGACATATCATCGCATGTATGTGTAATTTTCATACTTCGCAAACGCACACACCCATGAATATCGACATGATTATATAGCAGAAACTCCCGCGGCAGGCGATGGCTCTCGGCTATCCGAACGCATCCGAAAACCACCGAACTGGCTTGTCGGAAATTATTCGTTGCCTATAATCCGAGTAAAAATAATAGACGGAAATCTAATAAATATAATAAATCACGTATGCACATTATGCATTTTTGTTTAGTAAGGTTTTATTTGTTTAAATATAAGAAACGTTTTGTGTTTCGCGGGGGCCATATTGAATATTTCATGTGATAAGCATTGTTTACAATTTAATCGCTCCAGTTTATTTATAGTTTTCTTAAAAGATTTATCATTTTAACATTTGAAAGTGTGTACATTTACAGTTTATTACTGAGTTTCTATAATAACTGTAGTGATATGCTTTTACTAGTGTGTTTGCTGATTTTTTTAAAAATGTAATTTGATTATGACGTTTGTGTTGAAAATGTGTGTTTATTAAAAATTTAAAATAACAAGTTTACACAATTGTCATTAAGTGAAAAGATTCAAATTCTGTCTAAAGGTAGGTGTGTACCCGAGTTACAACAATTAAACCAGCAAAAAAAAAAATTTACTCGAAAATTTCATGTTAAAAGTTATGAAACGTATAACTGGCTGTGTGGTTGTGTACACACGATTAAATTATATTGTTTTCCTTGCATATTATTTAGCAATTTACATCGGGATATAGTAATCTCAAGTAACCGGAACCTTTAATATGTGAAAATTGAAGCTGACTGACTGGTGAGTAGTTATAATATTTTAAAATATGCTTATTATTTTACTTATTAGAATTTCTTCCGCCGCGAGGATCGATCGCTGTTTTGTCTGCGTTGCCGTAGAAGATGTACATAAATAATAGTACATCTAAGACTTGCTCTGTTGGCATGGTTTCGAATTAGAGATCCGTCGCTTGGCTGTAGCTATGCTAAAAATCTATAAACGAAAAAGTTTTTGTGACCGAGTACTTCGCCGTATACCCAGTGTCATAATCCTGTGCACGCCACTGCAGGACATGTCTAAGAAGGGTTCCGTAGCAAAGCTAAATCTTTACTTCAAAAATTGTCGTCCGATTTTTCTTTAATATTATAATGTCCGTAAAGGGTTTTTAGCATGATCAATCAGCATGGGACTTTACAAGTTTCTATCTCTTAAAGATTAGGCATGACACATAAGCCACTTTCGAGGCCGATTACTCGAAAATGGTTGATTTTGTAAAAAACTCATGTATAAAACCATGACTTTATTTTAAAGTACCTTTTTGAGGATACCCCACACCATGGGGTAGAATGATAAAAAAATTTTCATCCCCACATCACAATCACAAGCATTGATTGCCACCCCTAAAATATACACAATTGTAATATTCATAATTACAAAACTTAGAAGGGCGCGGGCGGTAAGACGAACAAATATACAAACCGATAGACAGACAGACGGACGGAAAGTCATACTATTTTGCTATATAGTATAGCAAAGAAGGACCTAATGCTATACTATAATATATAGCATGACGTTCACATTACGCGATATTATCGCAAGCATTTATAGTATATAGCAAGCTCAGTATGGTTGCAGGACGGCCGGAGTGAGGGAGGAGGAAGAGGGTGGCGCGCGATATAGCACAGCATTAACTCAGTGTATCGGACTATTTTGTATAGTAAGCCAATAATATACAGTACAGTATAGTGTGAACGTGTACATAACAGTGTTGGTGCGCGGTACTGTTTTTCTTCCAATACTGAAAGGTTTTTACAAGTATTTAATAGGTAATAACACTGATGCCGATTTACTGGTGTAGACTGTTATAAACAAACAAGATATTACAACACCGTAACAATGGTATAAGAATTTAAAGAAGAAATATGGTCAATAAAGTCTCTTTAAAAGTCTTTATATGGGCAAAGGCGGTGTACTTTGTTGTAACTACATAACAAATCAAAAGGGATGTAAAGTACGCACTTTGCGACGGGAAGCAGCAGACAAGTTTCGTGACCATTTAGGGTCAGATCACACAGCGACGATACGGGACGCGGCACTGCATTTTTGAAGTAAAATACCAAAACATACGTTTCATATGACATCAGTTATACACTGCGCATGCGCCGTGCAGCGCGGTGTAACTTGACATTCGAACTTTCGTGATTTGACCCACCCCTACGCAACCAAAATACATTGAATGTATGACATTGTATGAGTGCACGCGTTTGCGACGACAAACCTATCCGTTGCGACGTAAGATAAAGATTCCATAGTAGAAACAGATACACATGATTTAAAGAACCTTATTGCCATGGTAATGGTTGAAAATTGGTCTGTCGGCGACTGTGCCGAGTCCTCCCGATACGTCGCACAGTATGTACGCGGCTCCAACCGAGTTTATGCGAGAACTGAGTAATTGCTACCGTCACATGAGTCTGCTATAAACTTGCCAAGGAACACTGCACACAATAAATTCGCGTTTCACGTCTTTGATTACCAGTTCAGGTTACAACTGCATTCATACGCAAAATCCTTTATGCATTACATTACACGAGGACCACCACAATGGGTTGGGCGAAGCTAGCTTAAACCATTGTTTTACAAATTAATTACAACGATTTTTTCAGCTGAGGCACTCAAGGAATCTGCCCTATCAAAATTAGCGGTAGGTATTACTCGATTACACAACTTTTTACAACCAAATGCAACTAAATCCTACAAAACTAACAATTGTCACAAATAGAGTCTTCTTGATTATTTAAAATTAGTTTAAAAATATTATGAAAAATAATGATTTTGTGCGTCGTGTGTAGGAACATTTTTCTGTTGTTCTGTTGCTTGCTTCGTTTGTTTAAAAATACCCAACGATAGCGGATCCACCTTTAAATTAGCTTAAAGTTAATACAAAAATAGGAAAAATTGATTTCGAAAAAGCATAAAAAGTCCCCTTAATGCGCTTCAATAAAGCTTAATTTATTTGGTCACTGACTGGATTTATTGCACAAAACATTTCTTAAGAAAATCAGTCCGTACTAAGCCGCTGTCAAATAACACATTTTGTAAGCGCGCGCGCGTAATTAAGGAATTACCCTTCATTTTATTTTAATTTCATAGAAATCGTCCACGTTCTATTATATATTAAACATATTTGAAAATATATCAATCTTTTTACTTGAGAAGTTCATAAAAGTAAATTCGTCTCACCGCGCGCGCCTGACAAATGATCATCACATATTACATTACGTTTCGTCTTATTACATTATTACCAATTTGGCAAGCTCCAATATGATTATTATTCAATGAAAGACATTCAATTTGTATAATCAAAAGTCAATTTTATTAACGATGGCCGTTGATTTAAAAATAAAATCTTCCATCGCATGTTTTGCCACCGGCATGTTTAGTTTCTTTTTTATTGATTTGGAAGATTTTGTTTATGAATCATTGTTTCATAATTGAGCGATGCCTCAATTATGAAATAATTAAGAACTTGGAACATTATTTTAGTAGCATTGCAATGTTCAATAAACTTATAATTACCATCGTCCATTTTACAACATATAAAGCAGATATTTTTAATTCTACTTCTCTGTAATTTAATTAATACCTATTACAAAAACGAATAGAGCCAATAGAAAATATGTTTTTTGACAAAATATTTAGAGAAGAAATTTCGTATTCGATCCATTGTAATGTTAACTGTATCAACAGTTCACCTACAGTTAATATAAAAAAAAACGTAACCGATACGGCGGTATAATCAGTCGAACATAGAATGACATTGCTGTACTGTGATTAATTGTCCAACTCGAACCCCCACGGCTACACGAAATGGAATATTCTGAGCCACGGAGCCACCGTACCAAATACCACCTTTTAATAATGGACTCGTATACAGTTAGTTCTAGTTAATGTGTAATATTTATTACTAAAATTCGATACAATTACCAGTAATTATAATTACATAATGATCAAAAAGGAGACAGCCAGCCAATCTCTACTAATATTATAAAGAGATATGCTTATTTGTTTGAATTAAATAAGCTCCGAGACTACTGGACCGATTTTGATTAAATTTGACACAAATATAGAGTTAGCCACCGGAAATGACATAGGCTACTTTTTCTCGCGGAAAATGTAAGTTCTCACGATATTTTCATTAGCGCATACAAATATGTGGTAAACACATATTAAAATAATAACAATGAATTGATTACACGAATAGATTTTTTTATATTCAATCCTGTTCCTAAGATCAACTTTCGAGGTGGAAGCAAATTGTCAACAAACCGTGGATAATGGATATAAAGTAGGTATGTGACAATGTTAAAATTCATCTGTATCACCCTATATACTATATACATAAACAACAACACGTAAACACACACACACACACATAAACTAGGGACGCACTTTTACAATCTATTGGACACTTTTTACTTTCAATCCGAATGTTACGACAAATAAAATGGTTATTAATGTCGTATCGTAAAGTATTCCAATAAATTGTTATACGGCCTATAAGAATAAGGATCACCGGAGATTTTGCACCTCAATACAATGTTTTACGATTGGACATCTTCTAAAACAACGTTTACCACTTTATCTTATCGAACAATAATATTTTATAGCACACATGGTCACATTCTTAACCTGTTCGTCTCGATATCTCTAAATCTGTGTATCGTTAATAACGATAGTGTTTACATGTCTTTTCTAAGTTTTGTTTTTTTAGATTATTTTTACGATTTTCTCTTGACTATATTTTGTAAATTATCGTATCAGATAATTCGGACATAAGGAATTTATTCTTTAAGATTATCATGTCAACAGCCGGTTAAAAATTCCAGTTTAAATGTGCATTAAATATTTACATCAAAATTCAAGCCGTAAATGTTTATCTTAGATAATAAAAAATATAACTTACTTAGCATCTTTATGTAGCTCATTCCTCCATCTCATAAACTGAAAAAACTTTCACATTATGATATAATATTTGTTTTATCTAAATAGTGTGAAACGTAATGTTCACATACTGGCCAAAAAGTTTACTTTTAACTCAGTCCAAATTTAATGTGAATACCTAGTTATGCAAACCACAGTGGGGCCGGTCTAAACTACGCCTCAGTGTCACGCACACACATTAAACGGAAGGTACTACACGCCTACGAGCTGTCGCGGTGTGTAGTTTTTTTAATGTATGTAGTGCGTAGCCACATGCGCACTACACACATAAAAACTGGACTCTGTTTTTGATTGTCAAAGCTCTACCTTCCCTTTGTTATTTGGTTTCAGACTTTTAAGAAGAGTTGAGCGTTTCTGCTCCAGCGATTTCATTCCTCATCGATTGTAGCACACCCCGTATTTTATGTTTATGATACAGGTGAGCATAAATTAGTTCAGAGACCGCTCTTTAGGGGTCCAACAGGTTCAATGGGATGCTTTTTTATCATTATTGTTCACGGAATGAGTTTAGACCTTGACTCAACGAGGCGTATCGAAATGTTAAAACGATTTGATGTCCGGTACAGTCATCGACGATTTCACCTGCCCGATTAGTGATTATCTTAATATCTAGCCTCTAATTAAGTAATTGTACCTTTTGTTTCGTGGAACTATTGTTTTGGATGAAAGCGTTTTTTGCTATTGTAAATAAATGTGTCAGTATCGTATTGTTAGATGTTCCTACTACACAGATGATCAGAACTTTATCAAATTGTAATCTATATCATAATAATTACCTATAATAATTATAAGTACCTGGGTACTTATAATTACTATAGGTAAAATAAAAAATAAAAATAATTACAAAAATATTTATCTGACCGGGATGCGAACCTACCACATTTCGAATTTCCGAACGACGCAAATATAAATAATCATTCCAAACTGCCAATCACACTGACAATTGGCATATTATTAAAGTAGAAATTATTGATATACTGTTGAACGAAAAAAGAAAAAACAGACCTAACTTAAAAATGTGCAGTTTCCTAGGGACAAGACCTAGCTAGATCGATTTTTGTACTACAAACCTCCCTGCAATTATAAGTAAGTAATAAAAAAGTAAATTTCATGGAAATACTTCCAGCCATTTTCGAGGAACCGATTATATACATATATACAAGATTGTCTCGTTTAAAGTATATTAAGATATCCAGCACAATATTGTTATAATGAATTATTAAATATATAATGGTTTACCTTTTATTTTCTTCCTAAGTTATATCTTAGCTGAGTCTTTTTTTATCTTAAGAAGGTTTTGATTATTTTGATAAAAAAATCTCATATATTCAGAACAAAAAAAGAAGCGTCCTAAATATAATTTTTATAATATTATTATTACAATTGGATAAAAAGCTAGCAATACATTTTCCAAATTTTCCTAAACGTGTAATGGAGTTTTAACATGTAGAGATTTATAAGCCTTAATAATAAAACTCTTTCCTAAATAAAGCTCATAATAAAATAGCACTTAAACAAGAACCTTCACAGGAATTAAATATAAAGCCGACTCTCTATTATTTCAAGCCTCAGCAACATCGATCACAGATATGGCGCTAACGAACTATCGAGAATGATTGAAAATCAAGCTGCGCGCTCTGTCGCCGCGATATTCTGTAACATATAGACATTTCATGGAGTTGAAGTTGAAGCTGATAAAAACAATATCGTAGTATTGCCTTCCTTTCAAAATAATTACATTCACCTGTGGCAGTTTTGGTAACTTTTGTAGAATATATACTTCTATGAGCTTTTGAATCTTGCTGCATGACATATGCCTACCTACCTTAATTCCTAACCTGGTGTTCGAAGCTAAATAAAAAAATAAACGTACGAGATGTATGTACAATATCGACACAGTTCCTGCTCGAACAGTTTCTAAACATTTTTATAACGCTTTTATTAGTTTCACCTGTATGTTTGCTTGTTTGTTTGTTTGTAACCGACTCCTTTGGGCTCGATTTTGTCCTACTTTGAACGATCAGATTTAATTCAAACTTTGCACACCTGTCAAAGACCGATGACAATGCAATAATTCGATTAAAATATCCGATTATCCTGATTAAATTCGCCAGGATTCATCAATTTCTTACCGCATCCTTTGCATGAGAGTAAGAGAGATAGAACTAGTGCGCGAACTACGCATGCGTGCAGTTCCAGGCTTTCGAGGCTTACTCTTTGGCAAATCGTGCTGAAAAGCAAAAAATAAATTATAGTTAAAAAAAAACAAAAAAAACACGCTTTTATAGAAAATCTTACAAAAATATAAAAAATAAAATTTAATAAATTTGATTAAGAATAGTGTAAATGAAAAATAAATGTTTATTATTGTAAAAAAAGCGTGGGGTGCATATTGTCAATATAAACATTTTATTGGCAGATATGAGAAGGATCTTCACTTTGATAATATCTTAAAAATCACTTTAAATGAAATCTGACCGTTTGAAGTGGATCAAAATCAAATCCACTGGAGTCAGTTACATACAAACAAACGTACAGGTGAAGACATTACACCCCACGCTTTTTTACAATAGTAAACATTTATTTTTCATTTACACTATTGTTAATCCATATTTATTAAATTTTATTTTTTATTTTTTAGTTAGATTTTCTATAAAACGCGTGTTTTTTTTTTTTTTAAACTATATTAAATTAACTAGGATGCCTCAAATTAAACATAAAGGAAGTGACCGCAACGATTGTAAATATGGTTGAACTACATACTCGTAATTATACGTGAGTATAAATAAGTGCGTGCGCACAATCCAACGGCGCTGTTAAGCGATTTTCATCTTATGCATTGTCGAGCGGAACTTGTTCGATAGTACATTAATTAATTAAGCATGTTGTGTCCCTTCAATAATCAACAGTACCTATCTACAACCGAAAATCTACCTCTTCAGTGCGAATGGGTAGTACCTACTTGAGGAGCCAAATTTCAGAATTTCTACCTATTTTATGCGTACATAATACAGCTTACCTGAAACAGAAACAAAAATTTGTAAATAGAATATTCTAGGACATTATGTTACATCGCTATGAAGCTGTGATGTCCTACTCGGAAGCTATTATAAATCATACGTAGACAGTAGTTCATACATCAGAGGTCGATTATATTATGATAACAGCCTTCGCCTATGTCTCGATGTAAATGGTTACATGCTTACAGATAATTAAAATAAAATTTCTATCAAACATATATATTAGTGATGCTACGGATGTTTTCTCTTTTATTTTGATAGATTAGTAATAGGAGAACATACAAATGAGGCAAATACATAATACAAGAAGGCATATTAAACCAATAAAGCCGTAAAGATATTAAAAGTTTACGAAGCCTTCATGCTTCTCCTCCGGATTCGAGAGCCAAGTATAAAGCTTGGCTCTCGAATCCGGAGGTTGTGGGTCCGATCCTCGCGTTGAAACAACTTGTTTTCAAGTCTGGTTAGGTCAATGCAGGCTGATCACCTGATTGTGTGACAAAAAAGATGATACTGCGCCTGATCTCTCGCGAGTCTTATCGGTCATTGATCCCGTTGGTTTACGAGAGTAAAGAAGGAGTAAGAGTGATCTTGTGTATTGCGCACATACTTGTGCACTATAAAATAACTTTTCATAGCTGGTCATGTTTAAATGAAACCGACCACCGTCACCGAAATCGGTGTCGGGAGCTACTATTAGTATTATAAGTTAAAACACATTTTAAACTCCTAAATATTAAGGCTCAATACCGCAGTAAACTTACGGGTTGGACTACTAACTAATAGTAATTCTGATATTGAAGAGATAGACCAGCCACTAGAATAAAATAAAAGTAAATACAATCAAATTAAAAACATACACGAAATAATACATAAAACCATTGATTATATTGATGAGCCAACTTATACAAATTACGTAACATGGACCGTTACCAACAAGTAGCATAAGTAAAAATATCTATAGGTAATTCATATCAATCACCGTATGATCGATGGAAAAATTCCCAGTAGCCGATAACATAGCTGAAGTTAATTAAGATGTCTCCGTTTTGTCAAAATATTGGTATTTGTATGATTGAGAAGGCAATTACGCTAATATCCCTTGTTCCGTTTTCACAACTTAGTTTCCTGATAAGTTGAGACAGAGGAAATAATTTATATTTAAATAATTCTAATTCTGATACGGGTTTAAGTGAATCCATCAAACGATTTGTAATAAGTCCCGAAAAATGAAAATGTGAATAGCGTCTCGATTCTTTCGTTTAGACACCGAGATTAGTTATGATTAGTACTCGTATGAGAAAATAATATTTTAAGATATATGAATGAATATTATATTATAGTTATACTATGATAAAAATGATCATTTCGTTGGGGCAAGAACATATTTTTTGTATGGCATTGTCAATCTTTACACATAGACCAATTTGCCTAAAGTGAATTAAGGGTCCTCTTTTGTCTTAGAGTGGAAAAGACAACATCAATAGGATGTTGTCAGTAATTGTTGAAGATACGAGACGCCTTAAACGATTGTAATGCTTTCACTACATAACAAAAATTCTTTTAAATACTCAAAATTAGAGAAAAACTACAGCAAAGTATTATAAATAAAACGTGGCATAATTTAAACACTGTTCTTGCATGTTATTCATAATTGCTACGCTTATCACGTAATTAAGTTTTAAATATTATGTACAGAACATCTAATTTCTGCATACAAGAATTGCAGCTAATTTTAAAATTTTATTCCGAGCAGGCTCCGGAGAACCACTATCTCTATTACACTTTATAACATCGCTTCTTTTTATTATCTTTTATATTCCACATTATTATTTTATTTTGTAGAATTGGTAAATATTTATACTGTAGCAAATATATTATAGTTAAAGAAGATTCTTTTTAATAGAGAAATAAATTAGTTTTTTTTTTAAATCTGTACAACTTGATGAAATAAACACAACTAAAATTCAAATTAAACTTTATTTTATATTACAAATCACCATTATAATTCTCAATACATTTGCATAGTTCTCGTTTTATACACAAGTGTCATTATTTTTCTTTTTCATAAATACGTTGGACACTTGCTATTCATATTATAGATACATGTAGGTGTGAAGAACTACATAATATGGATCATGAAAATGCTAGGAAGGTCCTTCTTAGCATTTTAGGTGTGCGGAGAAAATAGAGATTGTTAAATAACTATTAGTACGCACGCCAACCTTTATTACCTATACTGCCTGGACAACTGATCCATTAGGACAATTAGGCTCATTTCACCAGGATAATCAACTAATGTCTGTTTTAGAACAATTGCAGGTGGTTTGTTGATACGCTGATATTAACAGATAATGTTGTGTTCGAAACTATTGGTATCGACGAAGTTTACACAACAATTAAATTTGCTGATTTTTAACCTTTTATTTAAACTTACAACTAAATAATAAAATATAATATAAAATATTTTATAAAATCCAAAAAATATTAAATAAAATACATGACGATGATGCAAAAGCGAGTAATTAAAGATTAAAGAAAGAAAAAAAAAGTGCACAGAAACTCTTAACCCTAATATCACAGGTTTATCACTTTAATTATATTTTATTATCATTTATTATTATCATATTTATTATCATTGCTAGCAAAAATCGGGCACTCGAATAACATGTGATCCTGATGTTTTGATATTAATCACGTTTTAGATTTGATCTAAAAATTACATTGTATTTTCGTCAAGCAAATAAATGATTTATTTATTGCAGCTTCCTATGAAGGAAAAAAGCTAATAAACTTTTCAATTAATTTTAATTTAAAAAAGTTAACCTAAACCGGCGAAGGTGAATTGTAAACAAAAATAAATCAGCTATTTACGATATAATATGGATAAAATATTATAAGAAAGCCATACTTTCTACAACAAGACCATATGAAATGATAGAGACGGCTGCTGAAGGTACATATTTTTAAAATAATAGTTCCTTAGAAGCTATCTATAAAGTAGGAGAGCATTGCCATATTAAACAGGCTACGAGTCCCGCTGAGTCCAGTATAATTTCCTTGCACGGAGCCATGCGGCGAATGCATGAAGCGATACACATCTTTTTATCATAAAAAGAGGATAAAATGCTACATAATTCTATTATTTTTATGGAATCGGCATATTTTGTGATATGATTAGATGAATGCCCTTGATGGGGAGCGATAATAATATGATTAGTGATAAAAACATATAGACACTACTTGACTGGCACCAGAAACCCAATTCTGGTAATTAACTTACACTTATTTTACTTGTATTGAATTATGAATTAATAGTGTTGATATCATAAACTGATTTTTGGAGTTTGGAGCTATCGAAACGGGCTTGACTTTGGTTTAACGTTTGTGAATATACCATTTTGCAGTTTTAACATATTGGGACTGGGATTGTAACTGTATTATTGTAGGATTTAATTAACAAAACCCACCTTCAGAGAAGTTAAAATTCCAAGCGGTTAGCGCATTGGCGCTCAAGCCGGTGGTCGCGGGTTCGAATACCACCAGGGAACAAAAGTTGTCTGTGTTCTTAGGTCATGGAGGGTATTAAATATGTGTATTAAATAATAAAAATTTTTACATATAAGTAAAGTATAAAAAGTAATAAATATATTTCCGTTGAAACCCGTTTGGTGTTATTACTACTATTATATTGGTACCAGGCCTGTAACACAAGTTCTTCGAGAACTTACCACGGGACTAGATCGACGTAGTGTTAAAGCGTCCAAATATATTATTATTATCTACGAGGCTCTGGTGCGCTGATCTAGCTGGCTCATTCATGCGGAACTCGCTCATTTTTTTGTGACAAAAAAAGGATTTTGTTGCGACAAAAAATTCACGGTACGGTCAGTTAATTTTTCACTAAAAACGTAATTTTTGCGTATATTTTGGTCGGGAGCAAATTAATATTTGCGATAGTTGAGCCCAAGTCGCGCAATTTGTTCCGGAGATTTATGCTACAGTTCAGTTGAAATTGCCTGTCTGTAGACATTAAAAAAGTAGTATATTTTTGAATAGGTATGTTAAAATATTCGTTACCTGCTCTTAAATTTACTATCTCTGCATTAGATCGCCGACCATTTATGACCCTACCCTTTGGGGCTGGGGTCTCTCCTCGATGTGAGGCAAATTAGGCAATGGGCTGTAGTTAACTTTACTAGCCTACAGCATCTTGGCAGCCTTGTACCCGAGTGATCGAGATGCGCAGCGTGTTCCTGCGCATTGCGATGTAGAGGTACACTGGCCGTAGAAGCCCGGGAGCTGGGCCTGCACTGAGACAGGCAACCGCCGGTGGAGTCGCGGTTGTATATCACATGTTTCCCGTGACTCCGCCAATAGCGGGGAGAGGAGCATCATGGGGTTTTAGTGGGTAGCCCCGGGTGCGACCCCTTACCTCGCACCCGGGTGAGTCCCACATACCCCGGCGGCCCTTCCCAGTTCGCCGGTTTGCCATGTTTCACCATTTTAGCGGCCAAATACTTGAGAAACAGAAGTAGTAAATATTTATTACAAACCTTTACGATGTTACCAAGTTATTTAATAGGCAATACAAGACGTGTAGGTGTGGGAACATTGTTTTGCAATGGCTGTAATAGTTGATCACATTAAATTTCGTCAAAATCATCGATCATAACTATTTGCCTTGATGAGTCATTCCATCGCCTTCATGCAATACGGTAATTGAGTGAATTACTTGTAGGTACGTAGGATAGTATCAATTAAATTATTAATTTCTTGTGAATTAATATAAGTATTATATTTTCGATAAAATATTACTATGTTTTTGAAAATAATGACGGTACAAAATAAAATCTACACCTACTCATCTGATAATAATTTAATAAGTCACAACTACGTTTTTTGCTGTCTTCAGTCCAGTAATTAAATATAATTATAATAATTTAATTACATATTATTTACAATAGAAATAAATTAACACCAATGTATTAATAACAGTAACTGATATCACAACAGTATGTTATTGACATTGAAAACAACTTTTCATAGACGAGTAATAAATTATAAAAATTTAAAACTATTTATGAAAAAAAAAAACAATTTCAAAATTGAAATCTACTCGTTAATATTTCAAAAAAACTTATTAAAATACATCGCAAAAACAATCGGAAGATAGGAAGTCAGTCAATAACTTAGCAAAATCCGACTCAGATTCTAAATTATCGTTATCTCAATCTGATTTGATGTTTACGATGCCGACAGCTACAACGGTTTAAGCTTTTGCCACAAAAAAAGGTCCATCCACATGTCTCCTACCGTTGACATTTATTTCATCAACAAAAAAGGCTTAAAATATAAAAAACAGTCTCATAATTGGCACAAAAGATGGCATATCGCGAAAAAGATTGCTCGAACCAAATAGCGCCTTATCTTTTTTAAGATTAATATTTTCATTCTTTTTGTCCTGGACACTGTGAGCGGCTTATTTTTTATCAGTCTCATAGTTTACTTTTAACAAGGAAACCCATGGAGTAGTGGATGGACAGTTCAGAGTTTTATTATTTATCCCCTATTAACTTCTTTCCTCTTCATAACTTACTGCTGTCGTGGGATAAAAACTAAGAACAGCTAATATTAGTACATACAGGGTAAAAACTTTTAAAGATTTCCATTATTTAAAAAAGTTCGCAATTCTGGAATATAATAATAATTGTCACTTTATACGATTAAACTTTTGGTTGAAAAAATAAACATTCTTGTTGCTCTGTAATCAAGAGTTTTTTTTAGTTATGTATAAGAAAATTACAATTATTAATACGACTAAATAAATAATAATGTTATTTACGTTCGTAAAAAAAATAAACATTGAATTTACAATGTTATAATTTATAATTTCAACATTATAAAGTCGACTCTACACCTCTTTCCTCGGTTTTTTACATTCTTTTTTAAATAACGAACAACACCTATAGTGATAGAGTATGCTACCTGGTCGTGGGTGCCTTCAAGACACCGCTCGTGAAATATTGCTACCCAACCCCTGTCACATATTATTAGTCTAAAAAATTTTAAAAATATTTGCGAAAGCGAAACAGAACATAATGAACTGCTAAGGGACGAAAGAGATGCACAACCGGAGCACAAAGAAGAGCTTTATTAATTGGTTTGATTAAGTTTCAAGGATATTAATTTGGTGATTCACGCATTCCGCCAAGGTTCATATTTTCTGATTTTGTACGGTGTCAGTCATGTGATATGAGGAACTCTGCTATGAATAGAATGTTTACCGATTATTGGTCGGGCCCATTGTGTTATGGATATAGAAATATTATTGGCAACCGTGAACGTCAACACGTTGGGATGAAATAAGAAGGAAGCATTCGTTTCCGAAAGGAAGTTTATTTTTTAATTCTAATTTATTGCCTTTATAAGATTCAGTTGCATTTTCTATTTGTTGAAGGAAGTTACGCATTTAAATATGTTTGGATTTATAATATTTATTGCTGGACTTTTTAAGATTTTGGAACCGAATAAAATTTATCTTAATTGTATTAGTGGGATTCTCAGGCTTCTGGGCAGGGGAAGACCTACGTCAGTGATTTAATCAGAATTGTAAAAAAACAGATTGCAATAGAAAATAAAGAAGTTTATAGTTAACTTCAAAGCAAAAAATAATGAGACTTTTAAAACTATAGATAATGACCTATGTAGTTAATAATAAAAGTACTATTTCAAATAGAGAAACATTCAATCCAGTATGTTTATGATTAACCCAGACACAGAGGGGTGTTATATATTTGACGTGTCTGTCTGTGTGTCTGACCGTAACATCGTAGCTCCCAAACAGATGAACCGATTGTGATCTAGTTGGCTCGCTCACTGTTTGACAATTCGAGGTATGTACTTACTTAAAAATTTTAATTTAGTTTTTATTTCAGAACTCTTTATCATCTGCGTAAGTAATGGATGTAAAGAAGCATAAATCCGTGTAATAAAGGTAGCAGGAATCATAATTATTGGTAAAGTTTATTAAAATTTATTACCAGCCGATCAAAGCTACACGTCTTGTTAACGGCTTCGGCTAATAGCCATTTGGTATCAAAATTACCTTCGGCCGTTTCGTCCTACACACTCTGGTACGTTAAATATAGGCTAAGCGATCGGACATCATTCATTTTTGAAGGATGACAGATTCTGATAATTTAGAGGTAACAGCCGAGCCTCCAAACTAACACTTTAATGTTTCTAATTACCAACTGATGATTCTCAAAATATGTAAAATATTTAGATTTTTTTATATAATTTGCAACTACAAATAACTATTATTATCTTAACATTAGTAATTTAAAATTAACAGCTTTTCACTTAATGAATATGAAAATATATTCGGTACTTACAATAAAATATCACTTTTTTAATTTTTGTCTGTCCATCTGTCTGTCTATCAGTCTGTTTGTTCGGGCTAATCTCGAAAACGGCTGGACCTATTTTCACGGGAATCTTACTGACAGATAGCTGATGTTATAAGGTCTAACATAGGCTACTTTTATTTTAGGGTACCGTTTAAAAAATAGGGTTCCGTTTCCGTTAGCTCTATGCAAACGAAGTTGCGGGCATCAGCTAGTTTATACAATAAAAATTAGTTTAAATTGTGTTTATATTGTTATAAATATACCGAAGAGGAAACAAAAACTCGGACATAATATAAATAGCCCAGAAATTGTCATTTTATTTTTAGCCACCAGGCTAGTTATAGTCCGACGTAGCTACAGCGGTCTTAACCCGACCGTTAGCATAGACCCTTTCGAAAAAAAATAAAATCATTTTATTTTAATTTCCCGTTGACTTTAAGGCAGAATATAAGTTTAATATTATTATGAGGCTAAAACATATTATGCAGATATTAGTAGCTATATCTGAGGTAATATTGGTTATCTCGTGATATGTCCCCGATACTTTGTAATAAATGTTGAAGGATATATTTTATGCGTAAAATTGTGGATATTCTCATTTATAAAATAATACCGATGTCAGTTTCACCTGGAACAATCCTGTTAGCTTATAATATGACACTAATGTAGGTTGGTATATCTATTAAATGTTGTCTCTTTTATCCTAGTTTTTTTTTTTATAATAGAAATTGACATCATCGCTCAGTTATAAGATCTCTGTTTTTTATCAATTTATAATTAATAATCTCCTTTAGTACTAAATGAATGAACTAACGATTGATCATTATCTTTGATTGTACCTTTCAAGCTTTTTTCTTTTTTCTCCAATCAAAAACTTTAAAGCCACAAAAAGAAAAACGGTCGCCTTCATATCTATCTTTTCATAGTCAACTTAACTAAAAGGATTAAAATGATATCTTCCGTCGTCTAACAGCCAGTGTGGTCTGTCGACCGTGAATAGAGAATTCTTTGTTACCTTATGCTTTTAATACTTTTATTCCATAGTTGCTTTTTAATTTTGGCATTCGAGTTTAAAAGGGTTTATTTTTAATCTCACTTTCCTTGAAAGGAAGGCATTAGAGGCCTTTTGTTATTTCCAAGGATTTGCTCACCTGGTGGTAGATTCGTTTGGATTTTTAAAGCGTCGACAAAAGATTCTGTCTTAATCTGATTTATGTTTTTTTAATATTTCCTTGTCCGAATCCGAGATTACTAGACACTAGACAGTGTTTATGTAGCCTTAAAATAATACTATTTGATATATAACCAAACTACTCTAGTACATTACCATTAGTTATAGTTATATTACACAGTTTTAGAAGTGACCTGCATATTTAGGAAATGCGTCTAACTCATAAGTAATAAATTAATAATAGACATTAACTTCTTTTAATGTAAAATATAATATAATATCTATGGATGTTGCACACACCACGTCAATCTGGCCCCGTGCTAAGTATCCTAAGAACTTGTGTTACCGCGACCAGGCAACGGTCAGTATATTCAAAATACTAATATAAATATAGTATAGTATAACAAATACTGTTATACTATACATATATGTTATTTAATATTTTTAATACACTATAGCTATACACATTCATGAAACCAGAACATTCAGTGCTTTTTATTCCCTAGGCGGGTTTTGAACCCGCGACCCGGCTTGAGCGCCGTCGCGCTAACCATTAACCACTGAGCCACAGAGGTTGTCGTCATCGTAACCTAATAAAGTGGAAAAAGGGGAGAATCATCTCTGTAAATAAGTATGTCTATATCCTCTTAACAGACAAGAACATTTTTACAATGTTTCTGTGCATTCATTTCACTTTTATTTTCGGGGTCCTTTAAAGTAGGAATAGATTAATCGAAGAAATATTATTTTAGTAATAAACGGTTACAACTTCATAAATAGGTAATAGTTATAATACATTAAATGGAACAATATTTTTTTCATATTTTTATTGTTATAATATAGACTTAAGCAAGAACTTATATTATAATTTCTTGCTTATTTAAACTAAATTAGTTGTCATAATTATACACTCCCTATACTATTTTTGGATTCTAAAAAATGTTGCCTACTAGCTGTCCCGAGACACGTTGTTCTGTTTAATAACTATGTTCAATCGTCATTTTTAGTATTCCTCGCAGTTTTTTTCAATTTTTGTCACCGTTTAGACCTTCCCTGAACTTAGACATTTTAATATACTTTTAAGGAGAAGATGAAATAATCTGCTTTGTCTTTACGTCTTTACGTAATCAGATTAAGTTAGAATTACTTTTTACATATTGAAACAGATGAGCTCACTTCCTTTTCAGTACAAAGTAAATCAGTACTATCCTTGTTTATACACAACCAATAATAGATTTACTAGAAAGTTTCAATGCGTATTACCCTAACAAGATAATTAAAAATTACAAAAGGTTACAAATAAACGTATTTTGTTCTATAATAATCCGATTCTTACAATTGTTCTTTGAAAGGAAAGCACATAGCATGGCCGCCGGCCGATCATCCTCAAAGATGTGTAAAAAATAATTTATTGTAATAAGTCCTCGTGAACATTCGCCACCGATCGGCCGGCCCGCCCCGCGCTCCCCGCCCCGCGGTATATCCACCGTCTGTAGAGCGTAGCCCTCTAGGCTCAACTTCAGTTTACTTTACGCAGCGTTGAGGCACGGTCGCGCCGCTCGACGCTCTGATCGGACGTACGTTAAAGTGAGCACGATTACCATTACGTGCGACGAAACGAAATTTTGTGAATATCACGTGGACTTTGAAATAATATTTATTTGCTTTAGTAATTAAATTTAAAATATTGACTATATAAAGTGAAAAACGTGTGTATTCGTTAGATCGAATTAAAATTTATTTTAAATTTAATTCATTAAGGATGTATATAAATAACATAAGGACTGTTTTATAAATCAAGTATTATGCTTTGATTATTAAATTGATGGATACTACGCATCCGGCAGGGGGACGAAACAAACAAATGCCGACGGAGAAAACATGACAACGAGCCTTTTGTGCTTTATTTTCTTCACCCCTGAAATTTAATTTATCATCAAAATGGCTATCTATTCTCCAAAAACTTCTATTAAACAAGTTTTGTTGTTCCTCGTCGTTATACTGAATGTTGCTGATCAGAGTTCTCTACCACTAAAATACGAGGCTCCCGATGACTGCCAGTGGTGGCTGAGAGGATCAAATGATGCACACGAAGTTTCCCTTACGTGTAAACTCCGAACAATAAACAGTGAATTCGACACCACTAACTTCAGTGTCATTCCCTCGGAGCACACCACGTCTCTACGCATAGAGTGCAATGAAGAAATGATGTACAAAAGTACGTTAAACGACCGTAGTTTTGCTCATTTAATTAAACTACGTGAACTTGTTTTAGATAACTGTAAAATCGGAAGATGGCCGCCTGGCGTACTATCTGGATTACGAGACCTCCGAAATTTAACGATCAGAACTAAAAACACCGAGTGGGCCGCTATGAGTTTGGAAATAGCATCAGAGAGCTTTACAGCTGTCCGCCAACTTGAAAAGCTAGACTTAAGTTTTAATAATATTTGGTCGTTTCCAGAAAATCTCTTTTGCCCGCTTTCAAACTTAGTCTACTTAAATGTTTCATCAAATAGATTACAAGATGTAAGTGATCTAGGCTTTAGAGAAAGGGCCATCCATCAAGCTTTAGTGAGTGAGCATGATGCAGTTGAAGCTTCTTCAGTACCATTACCACATAGTTCATGTTCATTAGATATTGAAGTATTGGATGCGTCGAGTAATAACTTTGTGCTCATGCCAGAAAATGGATTTATGGCTCTGAGAAGACTAAAGGAGTTACATATTCATGACAATGAAATATCTATGGTCGCCGATAGAGCTTTGTCGGGATTGAAACAACTGCAAATAATAGATATGTCTAATAATAAAATAGTGGCCCTTCCTCAAGATTTATTCAAAGACTGCCGGCCAGCTATAAAAGAAATTTATTTGCAAAATAATTCAATCAGTGTTCTTTCACCAAGTTTGTTTTCAAATCTCGATCAGCTGTTAGCATTGGATTTATCAAACAATCATTTATCTAGTAAATGGATTAACGAAAATACCTTTACCGGCCTCATTAGGATGGTGTTACTAAATCTATCAAACAACCGTCTAACGAAACTCGAGCAGAGAATTTTTAAAGATTTGTATACTTTACAAATTTTAAACGTTCAACACAATATGCTAGAAAGTATAGCTGCAGATACATTCGCGCCCATGAATAATTTACATACGCTCATTTTATCATACAACAAAATTTCGCACATTGACGCATATGCATTAAATGGCCTTTACGTGCTATCTTTGTTATCAATTGATAACAATCATCTCGAAGAACTTCATCCTGAAGCCTTCAGAAACACATCATCACTTCAAGATTTAAACTTAAATGGAAACCGGCTAAAGAAAGTACCAATTGCTCTGAGAAATATGCGTTTACTTAGAACACTAGATCTTGGCGAAAATCAAATAACATCCTTAGAGGAATCCGGCTTCGTAGGACTACACAATGTTTATGGTTTACGCCTTATTGGTAATAGAATTGAAAATATAAGCAAGGATGTGTTTACTGACTTGCCGTCTCTGCAAATTCTAAATTTAGCGCGAAACAAGTTAAGACGTATCGACATGAACGCCTTTGAGACGCTAACAAATCTACAAGCAGTAAGATTAGACGCTAACCAGCTAACCGACATCCAAGGACTGTTTGTCAATATCCCTTCTCTGTTGTGGTTGAACGTATCAGATAACCAAATAGAATGGTTTGACTACGCCGTAATTCCTACTGGTTTACAGTGGCTCGATCTTCATAGCAACAATATAAAAGAGTTAAGCAATAATTACCGTTTGGACAAAGAACTACGTTTACAGACGCTCGACGCGAGTTTTAACAAAATGACAAGAATTCACACTTACTCCATACCTAGTAGTGTTGAGCTTTTGTTCCTCAACGACAATCAAATAACACAAGTGGAAGCCCAAACTTTTGTCGGAAAAACGAATTTAACGAGAGTCGATTTATATGCAAATCAGATAACAAGCATGGATCTTAATGCGCTACGTCTAACGCCAGTTGATCCAGGTCGACCATTACCAGAATTTTATATTGGTGGAAATCCATTTCAGTGTGACTGTACGATGGAATGGCTGCAGCGGATCAATAAACTTGACCATTTGCGACAACATCCACGAGTTATGGATTTAGAAAGTATTTATTGTAAATTACTTTACAATCGTGAAAGGACCTATATTCCACTTATCGAAGCGGAATCATCTCAGTTTTTGTGTACATATAAAACTCATTGTTTTACATTGTGTCATTGTTGTGATTTTGACGCGTGTGATTGTGAAATGACGTGCCCGTCGAACTGTACATGTTATCATGACCAACCGTGGTCAGCGAACATAGTGGACTGTTCCGCGGCTGGGTACTCTGAAATACCTAACACTATACCTATGGACGCTACTGAACTTTATTTAGATGGTAACAATTTTGGTGGTTTAACGAGTCATGCTTTTATTGGACGTAAGAATTTAAAAATATTGTATGCAAATAACTCTAATATCGATGCGCTTTATAATAATACGTTTAGTGGACTAAAACGCTTAACAGTGTTGCATTTAGAGAAGAACAATATCAAAGAATTGCTAGGTTTTGAACTATCACCTTTGGAAAGTTTACGTGAGTTACATCTACAAGACAATAAAATACATTACATCGATAACAGAACTTTCATGGAGTTGAGACATTTAGAAGTTTTACGGTTAGAGGGGAATAACATTTATAGTTTCTCAGTGTGGCAATTCACGATGAATCCTTATTTGGTAGAGATTAGTCTCTCTCGTAATCCTTGGTCATGCGACTGCCAATACATGCATAAATTTAGAAACTGGTTCAAAAATAATTTGGGAAAAGTTGAGGACTCCGACAAAATATCGTGCATTTTTGATAACGTAACAAACACATTAGGACCACAAATGATAGATTTCAACTCCACAATTTGCACCAGTCACATGGGAGGAAGCTCATCAATAATAGAAAATCAAGTAATTAACGACTATCTGCCTTTGCTTTTAATATCGCTCTGTGTATTCGTAATCAGCTCCGCTCTATTATGCGGAGTATTTTATTGGAGGCGCGAGCTCAGAGTCTGGATTTATTATCACTGCGGTTTCCGCATGTGCTACAAAAGCACAGTGTTCGATGACGAAGCCGATAAAGATAGATTATTCGACGCTTACATAAGCTACAGCGTGAAAGACGAGGCTTTCGTCGCTCAAATGTTAGCGCCCGGCCTAGAATCTTCCGATCCCAGCTTTCGTCTGTGCCTACATTACCGAGATTTTAACGCCTCGGCCTACGTGGCGGACACGATAATAGAAGCCGTGGAGTCCTCAAAGCGAACTATTATAGTCTTATCTAAAAACTTTATCAACAACGAATGGTGTCGTTTCGAATTTAAAACAGCCTTACACGAAGTGTTAAAAGAAAGACGAAGAAGACTGATAATAATATTGTTAGGCGAGCTACCGAATAGAGACATAGATCCCGAGTTGCGGTTGTGTTTGAAAGCGAACACGTGTATCGAGTGGGGAGATAGACAGTTTTGGCAAAAGTTGCGATTCGCGATGCCGGACTTGCGAAAGTGTCAGTATCACCGGTCGACGGTGAATATTTACGCGTCGGTGTCCCCTGTGGGTGGCAGGGCGCCGGCGCCGCCGCCGCCACCGCCGCCCGGCAAGCTGCCACCGCTGCTGGGTGACGCGCTCGGTGACCGACTCGCGGTTCCGCACCACGACCACCACCGCATCCCACCGCACGCCCAACTGTGGGCGTAGCGTATGCTTCAACGCAGGTAACTCTCAATCTGCAACGCTTAAGCGTATTAGTCCAAAAAAGTGATAATTAATTTTAAGTTACTGTATTTATTGTGTACATGCTGCAATTGTGTAAATAGGGAGCTAGTTTAATTTATGAATATTCCTAATTCTGCGATAATAACTTATAGGAACTAAAACGTTGTAAATAACATCACAAAGTTATACATTATGACAATTCCAATGCTTAAATTATTATAATGCCAAAGTTATAAACTTACTATGTACAAACTCATTTTTATCTGTTAATCCCAAAATATAAGACTGTAAATAATTATTTTTTATTTTTGTACATATAATTTGTAAATATTACATCAAACATCAAAAAATTACATTGAAATATAAATATTTCAAAATTTTATTTGTTTTTGTTTCATTTCTTTTCCGTTTTTTATTCGATATACTTCAAAATATATTAAATAGTTCGTTAAATCTCAATTACTAAACCTGAGTACCTAGTTGGCTATAAATCAGAATAGACAAGTTTATAATTGCCAACGGAAGTTTTATTAAGTATTGCCTTGCCGACTGAATTTTAGAGTAACACTTTGCGACAAGTTCAAAACTGAACTGGGTAAGTTTCCGTCGATACAGTAAGTGGCAATTATTGAGACAAATGTAACTTGCTTTAAGAGTTAGCTTGTTCCACGTCACTTGGGAGTCTTCTTATTACTAATTTTCAGCTCCATTCCCATTACTGTTCAGTTTGACAAACATATATTTATATGTTGGTAGAATTGCGAATAACATAACATTGACAAACATTTCAAACTATAAGCTATTAGCTATTCATTTCTTAGTTATTTAGATACATGTCACAAAATATGACACATATTATATAGAGTCCTAAGCATTTTATATTTTACTCATAATGTCTTATTCATTGTTTGTAAAGCCATAGGTAAGAATATTACAATTGGCAATGCTATAGATACTTTGATTGCCACTACCAAAACACTGGCTTATCAACTGCCAAGAAAACAGTATTACCTGTTCATAACAAATCAAAAAGAAATCAACGGTTCGGCCCTACCCTTGTCAAATGTCGACAGGTCAGCACAAAAATAATGGGAGAACTTGTTTTTTACGAGAATGAGAATGGGACGATGTCGTATGATCTTATCGTATATTAGTGTTTCTCACGTGAATAAAGTTCAGAAGATTAGACTTTCTCCTACGGTAAGGTAAACTTCGTAATGTTTAAAGTTCTTAACGTTAATGAAGTTTAATAGGCAATACGAAGGTATAATATGAGACAGAAATGCAGAATGCTTAAAAGAGGGTTGAATTTAAGGTAAATAATGGTTTCTACTATCTATTTTGACAAAAGGAAGACCTATTTCCAATTTAACGTTAAATACTATTAAACTAATACCATTGTGCATAGTAACTAATATTACATAAACATTACAGAAGTAATTGTAACTTAAATACATAATTTGTATTACAATTATGTATCTATGCGTACTGTTAATTTATTCAAATAAATTTATACCGCGGAGTCGAAAGGAAACCGAATTTAAATTGAAGTCAATCTCCAAATTGAGAACCAATTTGTATTCCAACATAAGGTTAAACTTCGAAATTAGTTATGCAGGCTTTTTTGACATCAAACAGTTTTTGATAATTCTCGTTTCTAACTTCTAAAAGTAATTAAATTAAAACAGGTAATCAATTCAGTATGTTTTATGAAGAGGTGGGTTGAGTATAAATTTAATTAAAAAATATAATATATTTTGAGCTAAATACTTCTCTGTATAGGAACAAAAAGAAGGCTGATAAATAAAGGAGACTGATGATATGATTTTTATAAATAATAACTTTATTTAAATCATTGAAAGGAAATAAAGTGTCTTGTGTAACTATTTATCAAAAATACTTTATTCGTCAAAAATATAACACGAATAAAAAGTAAAAATTAAACCCATATTGTGCGGCATATGAAGCCTTATTTCGTATCCAATTCGAATAAACGACCCAAAATTCTGGGAAAAGGATGGATTAATTTAACGTACCCATCTTACCCGAGAAATGTTCAAGAATTTAATATTTTCGCTACATCGAAAAACTTTTGGTGGTTATATAATATTTTAACTATAAAGATTTATAAAAACTTTGTTTGATATCATTTAAATAGTAGATTTAAAACTACTTGTTTTGTAATTATATTTCATAAAGTTTTAAAAACTAAATTATTTATCTACGTTCCTTCCTATAAAGTCGGTATTCTATCTACTTTGCTCATTTCAATAACTCAAAGATTGCAGGATCCAGCTTAGATACTAACAAATATCTCGTTCAAAGAAAAGTAAGTTTTGGCAAGGCAGTTAGATTTACATAAAAGTCACCTGAAACTAATAAAATACATTGTTTTCAACATTGTAAGAAATGCGTTTATAGATATTCCTCGAATACATTCGAATAGAACTGGTTCCGAGTAACTGAAATAGATAGGCATTGTGCGTCAAACGATTATAGGAATCAATTAATCTATACAGGTTAGCGAAAACGCCTTCAGTAATATTATGAACAGTGAACACGTGTTACATAAACGACAAGTTACAAAATAGATATTATAGAGCATTGGAATTATTGTAATAATTATCATTTTCAACATCACTACTATCATCACGGACTAACATCTAAGTTTTGATTTCCCCATTGCCAAGGCCTCCCTTTTTACGAAATGTACCAGGGAATGAGCAGATGATTCGCCTGATGGTATGCGATTGCCGCCGGTTATATTAGTCGCAACACCAGAAGAGTTACACTTGTAACTCTTATAGTGTTTTGCACTTGCGTTCCTGGTCCTTAAAATCCCCAAACTCGGGCTTTCGGTAACCCCACTCACTCGGCGAAACTCAACGCAAGCTTTATTTCACGCCGGTTTTTTGTGAGGCCGTGGTATTTATCCAGACAAGCCGGCCAATTTTTTGCCGACGCATGGCTGCGTAAAAAGTTTCTCCTCAAATGCTCATCAACAGACTTCAGAACTCAGAACTTCATCAACAGAACTTCTGTAGAAGTTAAAACTACTTTTTGTGATATTTACACTTTTACAGCTAGTAAACTGACTTTACTGAGCATCTATCAGAAGATTTCTCAAGATCTAGCCTAATTTAATTTCCCTTTACATGCCGGTAACTGTTTTATTATTTCACAATTCATATAATTAATAATTTAGTTTTTACTGTATACTGTATAGTATAGAGAATATACAAATATTTTATTCCAAGAACACAAATGCAAATACAGTTATACAAATGTTGAGTTTACTTAAACCCTTTTATAAATACTATATAATAATGTAATTTCAGGTAAATACCCTAAAGCTAACAATCTTATGCTTAGTTAATACGAGAATAAAAGACATCTGCTGCCATATGGGGCAACAAAAGCATGCGCAATTTAATATCGTCCAAGTTTCTAATGAATGCCGATAGAAAAAAATATATTGTCATTCGATAATCCTTTGGACCTCTGGAGATGTCACCGAGATCAGCTTTCCTAGACAAACGTATTGGGTTTGCGTAACTCTATACTGCGTTCAAAAATTGAACTTTATTACAACGTTATAAGGAATGCGAAATACAAACCCAACAAGAGAATAGAGGACAATGCCGCAGATAATGTCCCATCCCCTAATCACATGCGCCGCTGCTCTTGAAAAATATTTAGCCTTAATAAAGAATCATCGAATCGTACAAGCCATTTGGGATTTTATTTACGTTTTTACAATCGTTTTATCGTCAGAAACGAAGTAAAATTTTATCCCGAAATTAAACAGGGAATTTTGATTGTTATCCTGGATAAAATTTTATAGTTTTAGTGATCTACACGATTATAGTTCCTTTCAACTGAGACGTAACCGTTTTAGTTGTCCTAAGATTAGAAGCCATAAAGGTCCTATTGTCTATAACTCTTAGGTATGATATGGCAATAAAATAAATCCATTTAAGACAGATTTGGAGTAGTCTGAGTGAAAGACATAAACTGTTGGATGGACATAATAAAATTAAAACAACATTACGAATATGTCCTTGTCGTAAACGGTAAAATAGATGACTTCAGAACAAAAATCTATTTTCAGCACTTAGTTGATTTTGATATAGTTCTCACTTCTGAATATCTTATCATCAAAAATAAATATTAAAGTATCTGCTTTAATATTGAAGATATGATTTTAAAAACTTGTGTAGTCTCTCTTACTCCTACTCAATTGTCTAACCAAAAATTTGATCGGGAAATTTACTTGGAAAGTAATTACCGATCACCCCAAACACAAGGGTTAAAATTGTGTTAATTTGTGTTATTAGCTGTGTGGGGCTATGGCGGAAATTGGAGGTTCTGGATATTGTGTATACCACAACCTAACTTATAGACTTACTCGTTTACTTGTGTAACAAAATTAATCATAAATTCTCAACTTTCATATTATAAATTATTAGAAAAGCCTATCTAGTGCTAAAAGCGTCATGTTAAATTTCATTTTATTTACCGATCATATATATTATATCATATATATTGTATTATTATATTATGTATTTTATTTATCATATATATTATATTATTATATTATGTAAGCGCAAACTTTTTAACCCTTTTTACGAAAATGATACAAACGGAGGAGTATGAAATTTGGCACAGTTAAAGTTTATGTTAAGGAAGATGTGCAGAAAGCTAATATTTTTCTTTAATAATGCTTAAAAAGTTAATAAAAAATATGTTACACACTCTATCTAACGCCTACTGTTATTAGACTCACACTATAATAACAGAAGATGTTGGTTTGACACAATTGTCAATATTTCTTTCACATTCCATAGGTAACATTAACATATTTTTCATAACGAGGCAAAAGAATCCTAATAAAGTTGAAACTTAAATTTAAAACATGATAAATTATAGTTAAATTTTGACCTCCAGTAATATATAAATATTACAACTTCTATATTTTTAATTATTTCATTTCGTACCCAATTCGTTTTGTACCCAAAGGGTAATAACGGGACCCTATTACTGGGACTTCGCTGTCCGTCCGTCTGGCTGTCTGCCTATCACCAGGCTACATCTAGTGAACCCTGATAGCTAGACAGTAGAAATTTTCACAGATGATATATTTCAAGGGCTCCCATAGAACAAACGTGTTTTATTGCTGTTTTTTTGCTCGATATTAATAACAGCAACAGGTATTCTCAAGTATTCACTGAATTCCGACTTGTATAATATTCTATTAAAAAATAAATAATAAAATAAAAATAAAATAAATATTTAAAGTTATCGTATTTTTGCTGTTTTAATCGATATGAGTACTAATAGTTGTATAGATAATCGTACGGAATCCTTCGTGCGCGAGTCCGACTCTCACTTGGCCAGTTTTATTAATTCTTCTAGCACGGTAAGCGGTATTATTCTACAGTGTAGACAGTAGAGCCCACGTGCATCTGCAGACATCCATGATGCCCCAATGTCAGGTCACGTCAACCACATCTGGCTTCCCACTACAAATGACCATTTTCCTTCATGTCGTGTTACTAACCGTGCAGTATGTTTTGAAGTTATTGAAATAGGAATCACGATTTCTTAAAACTATAATGTATAAACATCAAATATAAGAAGAGGTTAGTACATTTTAGAGTGGTATAGGTAAAATAATTATTTCAGTATATTAAATATTTCTCTTTCATTCGTCTTAGGCCTAACATAAATCCTGATATATCACTTTAAGTTTTATGAAATTAAGATCTTTTTTATTATTATTATTATGAAGAAATGAAGATCTTTTTTATTATTGTTATTATTACTGCTGCTATTTAATTGCAGCACCTTTGTTACTGGATTTTTGTATTACTTCCTTAGTTTTCATTCCGTTTATATTTTAAACAATTTTTTTAATTTAATTTTTGTTTTAATTAATATTCTATATAATTATCGAATAAATATTCGTATATCTAAATGCGCTTAAATTGTTATATAATACAGATAGAGTCTATTTAACTTATTCAAAGATTTAATTAAATATTGAAAAGTACGTCGAAGTAAGGTCAAAAGTTTGAATTTTAACAATCTGTTTTTTACAACTCAACGTTGTAAATGATTTTAAAGTCTGTTGTTATAAGTTTATAACTACCTACCTTAAGTAATATTAAAAGGATTAATTAAAACTTTATTGAGAAAAGAAACTTGGTATCGTTAATTTGCGCTTCGAAATTGTTTAGAAATTAACTAGCAAGTTGATTCTTATACAATTAAAAATGCTACGGTGTTTATTTAAATTTTTTAAGCATTTCTAATTCCTTGTTTTTAGTTTAGGTTCAATACGTCTAATAATTATTATTATTAATATCATCAAACAATCATCAATCATTACAAGAGACACAGTTGGTATGAGCAAAATAATATTTCATCTAGTCTGTCAAACACGACCAAGTACCAACGTGACATTTGTAGGAGAAAACTCTCTGCAACATATTTTCTACAATGCCGACAGTAGCCAAACATCTCTTTTCAAATATCGATGTCTTACAGTGTCTGGTCAAAAGACTATACTCCTTTGAACAGGCACTGTGAGACTGACACAGTAAATAAAATAAATATCGCTTTCCGATTATTGGCAGGAGCCAATAGTACAATATAGTACAATTTTATACAACTTTGAATTTTAAGTGCTAAAGCAGTTTAAATTTGTTTCTTCTTATTTTCAACTGTACCAACATAAACATATTTTGTACATAAAGCGTTAATCAGATATTGTTAATTAGGCAACTGAGCCGTTGAATGGCGAATTAGGGAAGGGTTGTATGAATAGATGAGTTATTCAAGCGTGGATCATACATGGATGGGAAATCTATGCTTTGTTATTATGTAGTGAGTAGCTCCGATATATTGAATATATCTATGTAAAGGTAAACGGTACAAATGTTTATTGAAACGGTTCTTGAAACGTTGAACACTTTGTAAAATGTAATAAAAATAGAAAAATTAAAAAAATAAGTAATCCCGACTCCCTTTTGTCAAGCAATAGGTGAGCTGATGATAACCAATTTTAGCTAGAAACCATCTCTATCGACCATCAGGTTTCGACCAAAGCAAACTAACTATTGATTTAGGAGTATGTCACAAACAGACTGTTCACACACACTAAAATACAGTGATACGTCAAATTAACAAAAAACTTATAATATAGAATATAGATATATACAAAAAAATTGTACGTGGCAATGCGGTAGAACAATATTTCTAGCTGCATTCGGAAGGGTGTAGGCTTGATCCTGAGCTGGTGAGTACCATTCGGTTTTCAATCTAATTATTATCTTTCATACAACGTCATAAGCAAAGCAACATTGAAACACAAACATAAACAAAAAAAATCTTAGCGAGAAAACCATTAATATTCCTAAAAAAGAAACGAGTAAAACTTAACTGACACTCTTCATAACAAAATTAAAAAATGTCACCAGTCGAGTCCATTAATATTTGTGTCATACACTAATTTATATTTAGAACACCTAATGACTTGCTTTCCGGCAACATATTATCATCTATGTAATCTCTCTCATCGTCTCTGAACCAGCAAAAGCTGTGTCACCTATCTCCAGGTTTGCGAATTCTGTAAGATTTCTCAGCAACATATTTAACGGTACTACTGACAAAAACGTTACGTGTGATTACCATAGGTCTTTGATATTACCACTAGGAATTGGGAATAACCCATTGCGTTTTTTTTTTAATTCAACATTCAGTGCTTCCAGAAATACTTAATGACTACGATAATTAGGTTTTTGTGGTTTTATGTGTTTTTAACTGTTTTATCTCCTTTATTTACCTTCTTACTACTTATAATTGAAATATTTACACAACTTATAATCTATTTAAAAAACATCCTCTTCTTCTTCATCTTGGTTCTTAGTTAATATTTTCAAAGTTAATATTATCAGAGAGGATTAAGTTATAAATGAACTTAAAAGAAAAAAATTATATTATTTAATGTTATTTGTTTATTTATTCAAGACTTGAATTTTGTTAAAATGCTTATGTACCTTTTTAATAAAAAAAGTTATATTCAGAACTTTATTTCTATAGAGTTTGCGAGGTGAGCTAGAAATACTCACCGAGATAATTTCTACTTCGCAATCGTATTGCAGTCTGTCAACTTTGAGATGCAACTATCAAAATAAATATGACCTAATTTCGCTTCATTGTGTCAATTCAGTTAGTTCCAGCCATGTCTAGATGTTAATTGTATCACTTAAAGGTTACTAGATTTTCGCCTATTCAACTTGTATTGAAGGATAGGGAATAGTTTCGCTCCATCCGTCTGTCCGTCCGTCTGTCTGTCCTCCCTTGTTAGGGTAACCCAAAATCGCAAACTGTCAGTGTCTATGTAGTGTATAGCATATGACTTCAGATCCTCTTAATTTAAGAAGAGTTTGAGTATCCGGCCGTGAGACTGACAAACAAGCAGAAAATCGCCTGATTTGAAAAATCATAGAGCCGAAGGCTCGTCCACTTTGTGTGGAAGTATATATATCAATTTTGTTAATTTTCTTCCACAGTCAGTTATAATATAACCTAGCAGGGTCAGTTATAATACTTAGGTATTATAACTGATCCTGCTAGGTGTTAGCACCACGCGTCGTTGTTAGGTGTTATAAGAAACTAAAGCAAAAACAACGAATAAAAGTACTACCGAACAAATTGCCGCTAGACCAGGTAAAATATGAAAATCGCATAACATCGCCGTTGAATCGTACTTAAGCACACATACTTGTAAATATATAGTTCAACAACGTCTGCTGTCGTTGCGGTCACTTTGTGTTTTAATATTTCGACGTGTCCTAATGTAAAAGAAAATGTTCAGAAACTGTTCGAGCACGCACTTTGTCGATTGTGTCCTGCTAGGTCTTTAGTAACAGTTAATGAATGAATTGAACCTTTCAATAGCTTGTTAATAATTAATAAAGGAAGTGAGTACTCGACACTTTCACCCTTTTACCCCTTTTGTAAGCGAAGGGGTAGAAACAAAACCTACAACCCAGCGACAAAACAATGGTATGTTAGTATTAGTTAGAAACTAAGTGCTTACTTGCAAACCCTATCGAAAAACTTTTTGAATGCAATTATAATGTAATTTTGTATGATTCAGACTATTGATTCCAATACGTGTGAAAGTTTGTGAGGATATATGGATGGATAGACGTTTGTTACTTTTTGACGCAAAAACTACGGAACAGATTTTGATGAAATTTTGTATGGTAGTAGTTTAAGCTCTGGAATAACACATAGGCCACTGCGTTCCCGTATGCGGGTGGAGCTGCGGACAAAAGCTAGTACGTTCATAAGTTTAATTATTATTACAATATTTTTGTTTAGCGCAAGATTGGAATCGGCTGTACCTGTCCTGATAGGGATGATATGTAGTAACATGATAATGACATGAACCCTACGAACGTAGTTAAAGCACTATAAAACTAATTAAATCAAGAGAAATTATAAAATTTTACGATGAATCTCGCGCCTAAATTATCGTACCAACTGGAGGACTTTTTAACTGGAAAAAAATTATTATAATATATAACCCAGCTCAAAAAAGTACACACCTACTAATTAACTTTCAAATTAACACAATAATATTATAATCTAACTATAAAAGTTGGTATATTAATTATTTCATTGCTTTTGAAACTTATTTGTGGTTACAAAATCCTAAATGCGTGCTCTAAATGCATACATTGATTTATTATAAATGGTTTAAAATAATTAGTTTAAGCATCAAAACTATTTTGTATTGTTTTAGTCGTGCGCCGATTTATGTTGCTTACTTTAGGGATGTGCTAAGCGTTATCGATATATGTGTTTCACTTTTTATACTTTGTGAATTTAAAATTAATATGTTTTATTTTTATTTATAGCTTTGAATTACTTTATAAGTCAATATTAATTACAACATGTATTTAAATAAAACAATGACCATTTTAATAAGATACTGATTAATAATTATTTATTTACGTAATTTGCTTACCTAACAGTCATAATTGCAGTATTGAAATTAAGGTTTATACCTTCAAATATTATTTCGGAAATATTTAGTTACTGAATGAAAATAGCGTACACAGTATACAGTAAACTCATAGACGAAACAATAATTTCAAAGAAATATCGATACGGCACATCACTACAACGAAATGGGTTGCTGATTTATAAGTAACTGTAGGCGTTGGACTCCACTGTATCAGCTACATGATAATTAAATTTGACCTCAGGCGTTAGAGGAAATATCTCCGTATTTATGATCAGAAAATTTATTCGACGCACCGAAACACAAGCCATTCCTATTTCGGTAGTAAATATCGTGCGTTCACACATTTTTATTCAAATTTATTAGGCTTATTCCTAATACGTAATGTATTAAATTTCAGAAATTTAATACATTATTCGTTTCGTACTTTCTAAGTTTATTTGAGGACTAGCTGATGCCCGCAACTACGTTTGCATAGATGTAACGGAAACGGATCTCTACCTATTAAACGGAAGATAAAAGTGACCAAAGTTACTCCTTATATGATGATATATAGCTGATATAGCTGATGAGCTATCTGCCAGTTAAACTCCAGTAAAAATCGGTCCAGCCGTATTAGAGATTAGCCCGAATACAGACATTCGTTTTTAAGAAAAAAAAAAACCTACCGGTTGTCTGTAAATTCGGTTTACTGACGATAATTGAACGTGACAACGTCAACAACAACAACAACAATAACAACACTAATAATAATGAGGTAAAGTACTTGGTAACGGTACTTGGTAACGATAACGGGTAACAGGTAACGCATGACGTCATGTTTTTTCGTGCGTGCAGCCGGCTCCATCGATTTATAAGACGTTATCACGTCAAAAATATAAATACATTTTTATTGCAAGTACCTTATAATATTATAATGTCATATGTATTTATTGAAAAGATGTTTGTTTTAAATTATAAAAAGACATTTCAATTTTATTTATTTGTATATATAATATCTTATTTTACTATGTTATGTACAGTGAATTTCGATGCGAATTTAAATATAAGGTTTGATAATATTAACGCTAAAAGGTTTTTTTACAACTACAGATCATACGAAATCGGCTATACCTACATTTCACAGAATCACAAAAATGTTTTACGACGAAATTTATAAGCGACCATGAGCCCATCTCATCGTGTAAAATGCAATTCAGTTTCAGCACAAAAGCCTTCTTTGCATTCGAAAATTCCTTAAATTTTTATCCGGCGAATTTATATACGTCTGCATGTTTTATTGGATAGTAAAGTAGTGACGGTTTTGAAATTTGAATATAGCCAAATTTAATTAATTAATATTTTATAATATATTATAATTAATAATTTAGCTGGAGATGATATTTCATAAAAAGAATTCCGTGTTTTTTAAATAAAATTAATTTGAAATTAGAATTCTTAGCCAAACAAAAATTATTTTGATTTGAAATGGCCAGTACTGCAGAACGGCAATTTCATAGGTAAAGACCTATTATTATTAGATGATACAAGAAAAAAATTAAATATTAATAATATTAAGCCCTATAAAACAGAACGGTGACGCCACCATGAAAGTCAATTGATAAAAGCATTTTAATACATTTTTATGTATTAAACATTAGTTTAATGTATAAAATTTCTCGCTCGTAAACGTGTCATTAAATTTTTATAGCCTCAGCTAATTATATGGACGGACAAACAAACATCTGACTTAGGAATTCCTACATGTTTATTAATGGACAATTTTAGGATACAGGAAAGAAGATGGGTGGCTTTCAACGTTTTATGGGGAGGAAGCAAAATAGGTATTGGAAACTAAAATAGGGTGAAAACAGAATAGCAACTACCTACTATTCTCTTATATATAAATAACCTAACCAAGATCACGTCAGGGCATGTCTGAAGAGGGTTCCGTAACTATCACCGCAGAATAGGATTTATTTAAATTACTTCTAAAGTTATTGTCCGATTACGCTCAAAGTAATTTTCCTAAAGAGTATAAGTATGATCCATCAGCATGGAAACTTACAAGTTTCTATCTCTCATAGTTTACAAATGCCAGGGGGGGGGCACCTTGTGAACACTTTGGAGGCTGATTACTCGAAAATTGCCTTGCATAAAAAAACCTTGCTTTTATTTTAAAATATCTATTCAACGATACCCATCGTTAGCCCACACGATGGGCTAGATTGAAAAAATAATTTTCATTCCACTTCACATGTATAGGAGAGAGCCACCCCTAAAATATAAAATTATTTTTATTTTATGATACCAAAACCGAGATCATTATATAACTAATTAACTTAATAAAATTTCATTCATTTATATTCATAATTACAAAATCTAGATGGTCGGACAGACAGACAGATAGACGGATGGACAGAGCGAAACTATAATTCCTTCAGTAATAACGGAATCCTAAAAATGGATTGCAATTCCAATGTCTTGCTAAAACTCGAGAATGGCTGAGCCGATTTATATACTTTTGGTATTGAAATAACTGTGGAAGTACTGGAAAGGTTTGAACGGTGGGAAATATTGGAAAAATTGCGGGGAACATACTAACTGTTCACTATGTTCGATTCGTCACTTGAGTGTCAAATATTTATAGGTGCGTCCAGTTTACCTGTTTATTTTATTAAAAGTCGGCTGGCCCCAGTAACTTGGTAGGTGTAGTTTGTGGGGATGTATGTAGGTGTGGGTGTAGATGTTGTTTGTAGTTGTAGGCGTAGGTGGTAGGTGTAGATGTTAGTGTAGGTAGTGAGTGTTGTTGTAGATGTGGGAGTAGTTATTTATTTATTCCAGTTCATAGTCAAGATAGAAAAACGTGTGTCGGGAGAGCTTGTTGTAAAATAAAATGTTTACGAAGGGATGATAAAGTAATCTGTCACCATGGTTGGTGATAGAAAATTCCTTAGACTTATGGTATTAAGTCCGCCATTGTACATTGTGCAGAAGTGTTAATTAAATAAATAAATAAGTAATATCAGAATAAGTAAATAAATATAAAATAAAATAGCCTTTATTGAGATCATGCACTGTTATCAGAATGACTACTAAGGTTTTAATAGGATCAGAACTAAAGAGGAAAAGGTTAGCGTCTTCGCGGGTGGGTTCGCTGCCAGCGCGCCGCCCGCGCCGCTGCAGCGGCAAAAATGACATACAAATCCTAGAGCTTGGCGTCTAAAAAGATCACAGGTGTTTCATATTATGTTTCATTTTTTTTTCAACTAATATTATGTGCGCCATTTTACGCATTTCTATTGAAAGCCTTAATACATTATTAATACATCTATGTTGCAAACTGTCAAAGTGATGAAATCAGATGAATCGTGTAACCATTTCACAATTTCACGATTTTTGTATAAAAAAAAAATGAAACAATATGAAGCACCTAAGTGGGCCTTTTTAGACCCCCAGAAGATGTTGCGGCGCGTGTATACTTAATGTCGATATCAATTGAAGTCACTTACTTCATGGAAAAATTAAAGGTTCTAATCTAAGATTTTTTTTTACATAAATATAATGGACATAATATTATTCTGAGGCCCTGCGACGAAAATGACATACAAATTCTAGTGCAGCGGGAGCTGCGGCGAGCGTGTATCTTAATGCCGATATCAGTTGAAGTCACATGCTTGATAGAGAATTTAAGATACTCGTATGCTATTCGATATTTTTTACATTAAGATACATATAAAACTATTATGCTGTGCTGCGGCAAAAATGACATAGGAATTCTAGTGCATCGAAAGCCTCCCCGCGTGTTTAAGCGTACATAATGCCGACATCAACTGAAGTTACATCCTTGATAAAGAAATTAAAGATACTGTGTTGCTATTAGATTATTATTATTATTTTACATAAAAATGGACATAATATAATATTACTCTGCTCTGCATGCTATTGCTGCAGTGGATATCGAATAAGACTGAACGAGTTCTTGATTCTGATCACAGGAGATGCTTGTGTTATAATATTGCGTTTGAATACATAGTTGCGTATGTAGAAACTTAATATTTTTATTTCGAAAATTCCAAAATATCATGTGTAAAACGAAATATGAGAGAAAATGAATTCCGGCCTGGGATCCACGCATCCTCTCATACGTAATGAATTATTTACTTACGGAAGAATTAATTGAATTCTGTTCGTTCAATTTAAATGTTTGAGCCTTAAATAATAAAGTAAAATTAGTAAAGGCTTTACATTCAAAATGCATGGCTTTGTGTTATGAAAATCCAGCCTATTCCAGGCTGGATTTTCATAACACAAATAAGATTGCAAGAAGCGCAAGATTTGCGTTTTCTTTAGCGTATCTTTCTTTTTCATTTTATTAACACGACATAATAATAAAATTTTAATTGTTTTTATAATTTTATAGAGTAAAACATAATCATATCTCCTACAGTTCCATAAAATAAATATTTTTTTTAATGCTACCACCGCGCCTCTCACATTTCGAGGCAGCGGCCTTATGGAGTAATAGCGTTTTTATCTGTAGTTCTTACATAGGTCATAAGTGGTGGAATCCGCGTAACTTCCGTTCTCATTCGTTTACGCTATACGTTGTAATTTCTTCTGTTTTACAAAACGTAATTAAGATCATTACACAAAGGCTTAACGTGTCACATTTCATCGTTAATTGAAACAGGCTTTATTGGTCTCGCTCCATTGTATACGGGGCCACTGAAACCGCTCAGTAAATAAATATTTTATTGGGCATTACAACCTAATGACGCATCCACACTGCACTGAATATAATAATCATCGATTAGCATTTCTGTGGAAGATTTTTTTTGACGACCTCTGTGGCTTAGTGGTTCAGCGCGTTGGTGCTCAAGCCGGGGGTCGCGGGTTCGAATCCCGCCGAAGGAACAAAAAGTTTTTCTGTGTTCCTGGGTCATGGATGTGTATTAAATATGTGTACAATATAATAAAAATCTTAAATATATGCATAGTATAAAAGTATTAAATATACTTCCCGTTTTCTGGTACCTGTAACACAAGTTCTTCGGATACTTAACACGGGGCCAGATTGACGTGGTGTGAAGCGTCCATAGATATTTATTTATTTATTTATTATTTATTTATTTTGTAATAATATTAATAGAAAATGTAGAAACAGTATATTCATATTAATATTATATTTACTGTTTCTACATTTTCTTTTAAGTTTTAACTTTCTTCTTTCCTAGCATCTAGTACTTTTTAGTTCTTACTGGCATTACTTAAAGGAATTGAATGTTACAACATTTTATTATATAAAACTTTTGTTTTTCTTGTATAAATGGAACGATTAAGTCCTTGACTTACATCATTTAAATTCTTGAGTTTGATTGAAAATTTTATAGACTTTATTCAAATCCTTGGATTTATAGTATCTTATAGCTTGACTGAAACAAACAGCTGTTTAAAACGTATCGTAAAGGATTTAACAATATAAAAAAATGTTGGCAAAGTCGCGTTAATCATGGGGTATTATGATGAATTCTGTATTGTATATTCATATTTTTAATCCAGATCCATATCCATTTGGTTCAATCCATATTTTTAAGTACCTATAAATCAGTGAATCTGATATGTTTTTAAGTTATCCTACCACCTTCACCCGGTTTTTGAGAGCAAGCGTTCCCATAACAGGTACAATAAGTGTGCTAATTTTGTATCATAAATAGGTCTAGTATTAGTATTATTTGATTGTATGTTGATTATTATTACGGTTGACCATGTTAGCCTTCTATAGGTATTGGGTAACTACGTTAATAGGATTAATAAAGTTAAACAAACGTCAGTTGCAACGTTCTTTTATAATAATGTTATTAATTTAGTATCGTGTTTTTATAATTGTGCCAGACGCGAGAGTTCCATTAACCTAAATTCTGATTTATTAATCTTGTTGGTTCCACTTTATTTGTGCTTTATGATGGCGTTAAGCTATATAGTTTACTCTTTTATGTATAGGTAAATGTATGTCCTTCTTTATAAATAGGTAAGAGTTAAAAAAATAAAGGTAATACACTCGAAATGTTGTTAGTCAGCCAATTGGTGCTATTCCTAAAATAAGATGACACTGAACCGGTGTAAAATAAAACTTGCGTTGTGTTACACGCAGCGACTAATGCCCCTTGAAGCCCTTTCAAAGAATCGTCAATGTCTCTCGCTTACTATCCAGCGATCCGTCTGCTCTTCCGGTACAATATTTTTTATGGCTTATTAACATTCCACAACAATATTCGTTGGAATAGCTTTTCTTTGTTGATCACATCTTTTTGCTTTGTTAAGCGCAAATTTTCCCACAAATTAATTTTTTCGTGATCTGTCGGTATACTTTGTGACCACGCGTAGATTGTCTTTGTTCTTGCTCACTCCCTTTATGATAAATGTAAAAACGAAGTAAAGATAATATTATCTCCTTATCAAAATTAACAACAAGAATTTTCTTAATTGTTTCAAGCTTACATTTACCTACAATTGCGTGTGCAAACTATTTTTATATTTACCTTATTTAAGCTTAAGTTGACGATGATATAAATATGGCAATATGAATGACAAAAATCTATCTTAGTACAATTTAACAAACAGATACTTAGAACATAATTATTTTAAGAGAACATTTAAAATACAAAAGAAAAATTCTATAAATAACATTATTGATATTGAGGTCCTGTACGAAAATATTTTCAACTTCGACGAAGATATTTGCACGAAATATCCTTGTGAGAGAGTTTTTTATCTTTCAACATGTACACTTCCTCTGACAATGGTTATTACGGCTTGAGAAGGGCCGCGAACAATATTTTTTAGATATTTACGACTTTTTTGACAGCAAGCGAATGAAACGCAACATTTGCATACAAACATGAAGAAAATAATTTTTGTTGAAATAATAAGCATCTCGTTAGGAGGCTCTATTCTGTCTTCGAACAGTTTTACGTGTGCACGTAAAACTGCTCGAATTGTAGTTAATAGATATCCACTAGAATTACTTTTTCATATAAGAAGTTACTGTTGTAAACGGAAATCTTTATTACTTATACGTAAGTAATTAATTATTATTTACTAATATATAAGTTACCCAGGTTCCAACAGTAAAAATATTATCAAATACACAAATTGAAATCGATAACACTTAACTGAGTTCCGAATCGTTACAACTTACAATAGAAATAGAAATCGAAACCCATAGTAAACTTCTACGATTCATTGTCTTAAAAGAAAAGATTACTTTGGGGCCCGCCATTGTTACTCGATATACCGAAAGGATCGGTCATAAACGAAAGTTTGGCCCGATATTAATATTTATTGCTCACAATGTACACAGAAAACACTTTCCTTGCTAACTTATAAATAGTTTTATGTCGGCCACCCGTTAAATGGACTTACACGAGAATTTTATGGAGCAAACATGTTTCTAGATGATTTCTACTTCAATGATGTAGTATGTTACAATTTGGGAAGTAGAAAGCCTGATTCATTTAAGACGCATCGTTCTGAGTCAAATTGTTTAAGCTGCACCGCGCGGTGAAAAAAAAAAAATACAGCCGAACGTATAACTGCCTTCTTTTTTTGGAAGTCGGTTTAAAATAGGTGATACTTCCCCAAAGACTAAAATTATTTCCTATCCAGGAATAATAATTATAAAAGGGACTATAGAATGACCTGTCCTGCCTTAGTGAAACATTTAATAAATATACAAAAGTCTTACGAAACAGTAAATAAAGAAAAATAATATTAGCATAAAACAATGACGGAGAGATTTAAGCTAAATAGGCTACTGAAGAAATTGGGTAATATGTCTAAGAGAAATCGTTAAGGCGATTTGTTTAAATTACTTCCCTATGCTAATTCCGACGTAGCGGAGAAATTTAGGCATTTTTGCGCAACGTTTACCTTGAGTAATTTTTTATCAACATGTTTTTGCTTAGTAAAATTACAAATAGGGTTAAGATTTTATTTTAGTTGGTCTACTTTTTGTTTAAATATATATAAAAGAATGTCGTGTTAGTTACACTATTTATAACTCAAGAACGGCAGAACCGAATTGGTGGGGAGGTAGCTTAGAACCAGGAGACGGACATAGCATACTTAAGTGCCCCGCCGAGCCTGTCTGCATGTTCTCAATAATCTCAAAAACTACTGAAAGGATTTTTATGCCGTTTACATTTACCGACAGATCGGTTCCTTAAGAAGGTTTATGATGATAATAATTTGTTAAGGTTTTGTGGAAATTGTTTGATTTATGATGATAATTGTTGAAGGTGTCGGAAAAAATCAAGCCGTCTGGGAACTTTTATCGAAAACTCTGCCTAACCTAACCCGTTGGAGATAAATAACAAAACAATGTATGATGGGATTGTTTCTCTTTTATAAATCTCCAAATAGTCCGCGATGGCATAGATATGTCTTTATTTTAAGGATAGGTAGGACTATACCCATTCTAAGTTAAAAAAAAATGATCAAATAATGTGATGTTTTCAGAAGCTATTTTAACGGATCCAATTTAATGATCTAAGGATGAGATAAGTCTAGGAAATTATATCTAGGAGATATCTTAAAATTTAAAAGTACGTGTGAAAATTTATAATTATATATATATATATATATATATATATATATATATATATATATATTTGCTAAAGAAGATTTTTGGCACGAACACTCCCCAAAAGCTAGTATTATATAAATTACAAAAATAATTTAGAATATATTATTTTAAGTCATCCGTTTCAAAAATATTTTCCTCGAATCCATCCCCTTATACGAAACGATATATAATGTTTTAAACTGGTGTGGATGCACCCTTGATAAGGAATTACATTTACGCTGAAAGTACGAGCGAGGATTGTAACATGTAACGTGTAACATGTAACGTGTGTTACGTACCGTTTGCGTTAAGGCTGCTGTGTTTTGTTTGTTTCCGGGTCATGGATCCGCTTACAGGTAAAGGAACATTCATTATAGTAATGACAGTAACACACATAAATTCGAATATAATAATAAAGAAGACAGAGATAGAAATACTAATACGAGAATAGTTCGCATTAGTATAATCGTAGTTTCAGATTAAATAAAGCTAGTAGGTAGCCGATGAGTTTTCGCGAGGGCTTTATTTAAATAGACTATAGGAAACTCTTTATTTGCACATACTCATTATAGAACACACAACTATAATGGCTTAATTAATCAACTATAGTAACTTTGCGAAATCGTTTCTTTTTTTTAGTATGATTACTTTATGCTCACTTCTTTTGTCTCTATACGTCAAACGTTAAACCTATTAGATTTATTAATTTGAAAGCAAACCTGTAATTTTTTACATAGTCAATTTAAAATGGTCATAAGCTACAAATATAACACTACATTGTTTTCGTGTTATGATATACATCAATGTTAACTAGACAAAGATGGAGGATAATAAATATGCTTACTAGCTGGCACTGGTAGCTACTGGCTTTTATGTCGATGCCTTAGATAACGGAGTAGCTGAGAATGTGCAAAGAAATATTTGTGTTAGAATGTTCCCGTAGATCTGTAGCGATAAAGTTTATTATATTAGATGTTCGGCCGTATAAACAACATAGATTTTACTTTTATATAAGACATTTTATTGTAAATTAAATATTAGTTATTCGTGCATTGTTTTGAAATAAAAAAAATGTAAATTATTAAAACATATAAAGTTTAAATACTAAAGTGTTTGTTAATTTCATACGTCTATAATATACCTAATAATTTTTGGTATATTATAGATATTATAGTAATACAGGGTATATTTTTAACCGAATGAAATATTTAACCCAACATTAGACTACAATATTAAAAAATTAATGACAGTATGCATAACTTTTTTCATAATTTACTGAAAAATAACATGATTAACATTTCCTGATGCATGGTTTTGAAAATCTCGCACCCACCGCGCAGTATTGGCCTCGCGTTTGTGAGTAAAATTTAACTATTTTATAAGATCTGGTCAAAATTTAAGGTCAGGTGTATATAACTTTTTGTAACAAGAATAGAATACTGATAACGCTTCTTTAATATCAAACCCAATAATACACGCGGTAATATTCTGCCAAAATAAGTTACCTACAAACCCCTTCTCACTATAATATTTCTGAGCTAATTGATAGACACAACAATGGCGATTTGCAAATTGATAAATATTTTGTGGGCACTTTTTCATCAATGATAACGTAAAGTGTTCGTGCGAGGCTATCTGATGGCGGAGCGAGGAGTTTAGCTGAGATAGCGTATGTAGCTTACTGTGTCCTGATAGTTGTTTATATTTATTGCCGATGCGGTTCATTTACCATTATTGGATAATAATTACCGATTGCATGCATTTTTTTGCTTATCTTCTATGATCCTTCGGAAGCCTCTTAACTATCCTAGATAATTCCTTTCATAATAATCAGTTCATAATTTTTTTGCTATAATCCTTCAGAAATCTCAATTTATCTAGACAAGTCCTCCTGATGACGAATATTCTTCGAAAATATCGATATATATTGATTTAAATTTGTCAATTTTTTTCGTTAATCTTGTATTCAAACTGCGAGTATCTGGTACTTTACTGCGAGTATTATTAGTAGTCGCATAATCTTAAATCGTAAAACCTAAATCATATTTTTCTAAAACACCTTTCTTTTTCTTACACCAAAATGTATCTTCGATCATTTACGCATGAGTATAATAATATACTATCGTAATTCATATCCACAAACTGTGTCTTATCTCTACTTGCCTTCATAGATAATATAGGTAGCGTATTTTACATACTTCCGACTCTTATATCGAATTTATGACTCCACACTAAATTAAGCATAGACTAAACAAGGCTTCGAAAATTTAAGTGTTTAGCACTATCTAGTGAATTTCCTTCCATAGGTTATGTCTGCTTAGTCATATCGCACAGTACCTTAGGCGACATCGCCTATCGCATACCTGTAGCTAAAACAAGAATGTAAACGCATCTAGGAATAACGCTTAAGGATTTTGTTATTTATGTACATGGTAATGCTTGGTAAGATTTATCGCGTTTTACGATACTAAAGCCGAGTTCTAAGGTCAGCTTAACAGATTATTAAGTATGTGCGATTTTATTCTGACTTACGCGTATTTGTTTTCTCTTGTGTAAGCGTTTATCTTTTCTGTTAAAAACTTAACCTTCCTGAGCCATATTTTACAGAGTAATGCAACGTTACTTTTGTAATAGATACTTTCGATTTAATGGCAAATTATATTCATCCGGCCACTTTTCCAGAAGTCGCTAAGAATTTTTAGATTATATTTATAATTATAAAAGTAGGACATACTTCTGTTTTAATAACAAAAATAATAGTTTTGGAGGACTGTACCTATCGACTATTAATAGGCTAGGTGGCTTCTTCAAAATCTCTTTGCAGTTCGCGGCTTCTTTGAACATTCTGATGATCATCGAGGTACACTCACCTACTAATGAAGCGTTGGTGGCAACACATTTATTAGGAATACAATTAGTGAGATTTCTTATTGACATCCATTAAATTAATGAGAATTCCTGTGATGTGCATCCATCGGTAAGTCGGTAACACAATGGCCTGTCGAGATCTTATCGAAGGCTACCGCTCTTGGGCGGCCAAATGATACCAGTACGTACCAGTAATTATTATGTTCGGGTGACCGAATGTCGGATACAATATTGTTTATTATTGAATAGGCCATAATGATTTAAGGAAATGCAATTGTGATGATTTTATAATTAAAATTAAGGTAAGCGTAGCCAATGTTTTGTTTATTTTGAAATACAGCAAACATAATGCAAATAACATGAAAAAATTTCAAAGGATTTTAAAATATTAGGCAAACTTAATAAAATAAAATTTCCGACATTAAAAATAATACCAAACATAAACTAAATCTTTGTCGGTGTTATCATCAGTGATTCAAATCTAAGTCGGGCCGGACGCCATAAATGCCCATTGACCTTACTTTTAGATACGACGCCATTTTACTAATTTAAAAGAGACAGAGATGTAGGTGCAGGGAGAGAGAGTTAGAATTTCGTTATATTCTTTTCTAGTTTTAGCATAAATATTCACTACAAAGTTGACAGCGAATACCACACTACAACGCGAAGGGTGGCAAATTTGATATAATGTAGTTGAAAATAATTTGAAGAGAAACGACGCAGGGTGCATTTCCAGAGTATGGTAGTTGATACAAAGTGAGTGTGTGCGTAAAAGTGATGGTACATTACTAAGGGTATTTTAAATAAAAATTTTAGCACCTAATTGAAAAAAAAAATTATATCACGCTGTTTACTTGAATCTGTGCTTCTGTCTGTAGTATAGATTTTTATCATAGAAAATGATTATTTTCAATAAACTTTAAATAGAAATATTAAAACAATCGATGGCCCCAGATGTAATCTATGAACGTATGGGTCTAATGCATCATCGGCTTCCGTTATACGTACGATCTTGATTTCTTTCAATACGCCTCCCACACACACTTGACCGAGGCCTTACACATCAATCATTGGCGATATCAAACCTATTCATAACCGCGCAGATAATAAATTATAATCAACCTTTTATTTCTATTCGAATGTAGCGTTATCAGTTTTTTTGCTCTGAGGTGACGAATTTGAGATTTTTTCCAATTTATCATAATATGTGATTGTCAATACCAATAAATAAAATTAATCAAAAATTTACTCTACGGCTAGCAATCAAACTACCTAATACCACCGAGACTCCTTGTTGAAAATCAAAAAGAATTGGATTTTAAATGGAAAACACAATGCAGATTTAATAACAACGTTCTGGTGTCCAGAACAAAAAAAAGTATCATTTAACTTTTTAAACGAACATAAATCAATACACATAATAACTTTATAAGTCACAATATAATTATTAATCGTGACAAAATAGATGTAAACACAAAACAGTAAGCCAACGACAGTGCGGATGTTCCGCGTAAACAATTCTGACCCATATTTTACTATGCAATAGATTTAATCATAGAAAGTGGGAACCTGTTTTAACATTAAAAGCTTTTGACAAACACAGTCACGTTATGTTTTACGTGGAAGCTTATAATAGTTATGTAATAAGTAATATGTTTTACAATAAAAGTCATTTAACGTTATTAAAATTACTTTTATAGGTTTAAAATGTAGAGCAATGTATGAGTTAGAACATTTAATGGTTACTGTAATTGAGTTCTACGAAAGTTCTAAAGAACATGGTAATGAACTATATTATGAATAGGTAATGTCTTGTATTGCTCGTGAATACACACTAAGAGGACCTAAATATATAAAATACGCTTAATACAATTTTTGTATCATAAAAACATAATGATTATCTGTGTACATAATATGTACACCACGTGTTTTAAGTTACTCAAAATATTTCTTTACTTGCGAAGGATCAAATTCTAGAATTATGCATAATAATATTATAAATTAATAAAGGTATCCCAGTGTCAACATTAACGGCTTAACGCAGACGGGCCATAGCTCACACGCGATAGCAATGTGATAATAAGTATTATTATCTTGATACGTTTTTCATACATCTCATATAGACTCGCCAGCCTCGCCGCACACGTGTAGCCGGTCGCAGCAACTCAAAACATATGACTATTGTTTAGCGGCGGCGCGGCGACCGGTAGCTTGTGTCTCGTCTGCGTCGCACCATAATGTCACTATACAGAGATAGCCCATTGACGCCAGTTTAACACCTAAGGCTACCGCGCGACTCTGCATTTACATAGAGATGTTAAGCTCTTTTTATACTCATTATTTTACTATCTACTAAATACGCTAAAAAGGAGGCTCTATTTTGAAATTCTATGTCATTATTCTGTCATTTCCTTTCTTATTTATGTCAAAAATCTAACGGGGAGATCTAAAAATGGAATGGTGTTGTCACATGGCGATTAACGCATTGCCATGCTTTGGTAAATTATTATATTTTGCACGAATCAAATTGAAAGTTTCCGTCCAGTACTGCTTGCACTCATTAGATTTTTACTGTACTAAAATATTATTTTATTGTTTACTATATGTAGATCGCGACTTCGTGCGCGCAAAAGTTAATCTTGTAGAAACCGTACATTTCTCCGCGATACAAAGTATCCTATGTCCTTCCCCGTAGTCTACTCTATATTTGTGAAATATTTCATCGAAATCGGTCCAGTAGTTTCCGAGCCTTTTCAATGAAAACAAACAAACAAACTTTTCCTCTTTATAATGTTAGTATAGATAACAACTATGTTACTATAATTGTATCTACGAGGGCTGCACTAAAAGTATCGGGAATGGAATATTTCCACTGTTCCTGTCATATTAAAATCTTTTTAATTTAAAACTCCTTGGTTTTAAAAATCGAATACCATTTATTTATTTAAAAAAAGATTCTCGGTCTTGTCACAAGGTCTTGTCAAACTTGTTTAGTCGTTGAGAAAATGGAATTGACTCGAGAAAATTCTAGAGCGATGATTTATTATGACTTTTCAAGTGGTTTAACACAAAAACAGTGTGTTGACCGGATGATTTCTGCATTTGGTGATGAAGCCCCATCCAAAACTACAATTTATCGCTGGTTTGCTGAATTTCAACGTGGACGTGTCAAGCTCAGTGATGATCCCCGTCAAGGTCGTCCAAAAACTGCAGTCACCTAAGAAAACGTTGATGCTGTGCGTAAGATCGACATGTGACATGGCGAAATTCTGGCAACTTTAGACATTGGCATGAGTCAAATACAAATAATCTTGCATGAACAATTAGGTGTAAAAAAGTTGTTTTCCCGATGGATACCGCATTTGCTCTGTGAAGAGCAAAAAGCGGCTCGCGTTACTTGGTGCGTCAGAACTCACGAAAAATTCCACGCAGGATCCTCAAATGCTGTATACAACATCGTATCAGGTGACGAATCCTGGATATATGCGTACGAACCCGAAACAAAAAACCAGTCACGAGTTTGGGTGTTCGAAAATGAGTTAAAGCCAACAAAAATTGTTCGTTCACGGAGTGTTGCAAAAAAAATGGTGGCCACGTTTGTCTCCAAAACTGGCCATGTTGCGACTATTCCTCTTGAGGGACAAAGAACGGTTAATGTAGAATGGTATGCTAACATTTGTTTGCCACAGGTCGTTTCTGAACTCCGTAAAAAGAACTGCAACCGCCGCATCATCCTCCATCACGACAATGCGAGTTCTCACACCGCGCACAGAACAAAAGAGTTTTTAGAGCAAGAAATCATAGAATTATTAGACCATCCGCCGTACAGCCCCGACCTTAGCCCTAATGATTTCTATACTTTCCCTAAAATAAAGAATAAATTGCGTGGTCAGAGATTTTCATCACCTGAAGAAGCTGTGGACGCCTACAAAACGGCCATTTTGGAGACCCCAACTTCCGAATGGAATGGTTGCTTCAATGATTGGTTCCATCGTATGGAAAAATGTGTCAAATTTCGCGGAGAATACTTCGAAAACAATAAATACATTTTTAAATAGTAATGTTGTGTCACTTCCTTGATTCCCGAAATTTTCAGTGCCGCCCTCGTATATTGTTTTAACTAGCAATTCATCTTACATCTAACACTATATTTTTAGATTTATTATTTTAGTTACACTATTACACAATTATTTAATAGCGCGTTAAATTAGTTGCAATAAAATTTAACACTACCACATATAAAAGTACACCTTGAATTTTATATTAATTTAGATAAACACAGTACAAGGAAAAGGTGCATATCTGCTCTCCAATTATGATTCGTTAATTATTTATTAAAATATACGATTTATATTCTATAGATTTACTGAACACAAGCGCAAGATGTTACAATCACATGGATTCTGATTAAATTACGAAATTGATGACTGATTGAATTAAATTGAGTTTTTTTCAATGTTTTAATTTTATCAACCTTTGTATGCCATTAATTAACTGCCTAGGTTACCCTAGCAATTAGTTAACTCTAAACAAATACATCAAACCAACAAATATTGAAAAAGAAAAATTTGAGGAGGCTTTTTATGTTTTTTCCAAATCAATTTCTAATATTGTTGGATTGTTATTTGGACAATTTTAAGGTGACTATACCCACTTTGGGTACTATAAAATAAATGAAATACGCTACATGAGAGCAGCAAAAATATCCTAATCACGACCTCTTTTTCTAAATTTTGGATGAACAGGTTCGGGAAAATTGTTTTTATCATACTAGTCATAATATTTTAACGAAATTTTGAAATGAAGAAGTACTCTATTTGTGACAATTGTTAGTTATATAGGATTTCGTTTCATTCGGTCGCAAAATATACTGAAAAACAGCAAATTTATTTATATTTGTGGACGCGCCCTTAATATTCAAAAACAAAAAAAAATTAAATGTTCCTTATGATAGACGAATTTATCACTCGATTTCCATTGTTGGTCTCAGTTGGAAGAATTGAGTCGGAAATGTAAAAGGAAATAGAAACAGAGAATGTGAGAGAATCGGTGAACAGTCTCTATAGGAAGATAATAGATAATTTAGATAACAAGAAAAACCCATTTCGCAGTGCCAAATCGGCAGTTGAATTGGATATATTCCGTTACGAATCCATGAATTCGAGAAATTTTTCGAACGCTACCGTATTGTTGTGAACTGAATTAATAGGCTAGATGACTGAATTTTTGTTACTGCATAAATGAATAAATTCTCTTAAATATGAGTAACTTCTCAGAAGAAACAGTATATCAAAAGTCAATATTTTCAAAGGTACAAGCGATTTGTATTTCGAATTGTTTGGTTGTGGGTGGCCCAGGACCGTTCGTTGTGGAAATCTTTGGGGCCTATGTCCAGCAGTGGACGTCCTATAGCTGTTAATGATGATGATGATGATGAAGCGATTTGTATACAAAATTTCGCAAGTCTCGTTAAAACGCTATATACTAAAGTCGTACTTAATAAACTACACATAAAATATTAAATTTTTTTACATTTACCAAGTAATAATGCCTCAATATTTCTGAATATATTATTGAAACTAAATATTATTGACGTGACAACGTCTTATAATTCGATGGAGCCGGCTGCACGCACGAAAAAACATGACTCATGCCGTTACCGGCGTTACCGGCGTTACCTCGCTAAACATGACGTTGTCACGTTCAACTATCGTCAGTAAACCGACTTTACAGACAACCGATTTTTTCATCTCCGATATTCTTTAGGCCTTTTTCTATTTATCTTATTTATCTAAGTTGTTTTTTACAGGCAACTCTTAATAATAATAACCACATTATTTAGTTTTCTTACTTTTTACATAACGTTATTTTATTTAAAAAAATTTATATCACAATACTTTGAATCTAAAATATTTCTTAACAAAAGTGAGTAAAATATTTTTTTAAGTAATTACCTTTAAATAAATATAGTTAGTTACCTTAAATACAATATTTATAAATTTACATGGGGCATGATACATATTATTACTTTATTTGTCTGAAATGAATATGAAATAACCTAACCAAGAGCATGTTAGAACATGTCTAAGCAGGGTTCCGTATCTATAAACGCGTAACAGTTTTTTTTTCAAATTACTTGAAAAGTTTATGTCTGATTTTGTTCAAAATAATTTTCCTAAAAAGTGTTATCATGATCTTTCAGCATGACAAATTTGAAGTCTCATAGTTTAGAAATGCTAGGGTGGGACCAACATGTAAATAACTTTGGAGGCCGATTACTCAAAAATGGTTGACTTTGTAAAAAGCCACGTATGAAACCATGCCTTTATTTTAAAATACTTATTCAATGATATGGGAACACGACTAGAATGAAAAAACATTTTTTATTCCCAATTCTCATGTATGGTGATAGCCACCCCTAAAATATAAAATTATTATTATATTATGATGCCAAAACCGAGATATATACAAAACCTATGACTATACCAAATTTCATAAATTCATAATTACAGAAGCTAGAAGAGCGGGCAGACAGACAGACAGAGGGAAACTATAAGGGTACTCAAGTACGAAAGAACCCTAAAAAATTAAAATTGACTAACTAATAATTATTTAAGGTTGTACATTTAGTAATAAGATACTGTTGGCAAATAGCTATATTTCCGAAAATTAAAACAAATAACCACTTGGCTAAAATTTTACACGTCTGTAAAAATGAATGAAGAAATATTTTTCTTCGAAACTAGCTAAGTTTATCCAGTGCCATTGAAATGGGAATAAAACTTCTGTATTTACTTGGATTTTGTTGAAGTATAGTTTAAAAAAGTATTCAAATATCTTTAAAGTTTCACGCTTTAAACGTTATCGCTTTTAATAAATTCTCTTTAGGATATAATTTTTATTGAAAAAATACTTTTATATAGGACAAGCGATTGGATAAATAACTTTAATTAAAATAATCAAATACATAATATTATTTATTTTTATAATTGTGATTAATCTTTTGATATTACAAGAGATTATCTCGCAATTAATTGGAGAGATGCGTGGTTTTGCCGAGCGAGTAAAGGTACCTGAAGACCACAGAGGTATTGGGGCGCATAACGGCATTGACCTTGCGCGGACGCGTCACGTCCCGTACTGATTATGTAGGCGACAAGGGCGTATCGCGCCGACCGGAGAGTATTGAAATCGGAAAGAACATCGCCATAAATATTTGTAACAAAATTTTCAAAAACTGAAACGGCGTTCCCCTGACACTTGTCTTACTTAAAATACTTAATAATTTTCACACTCGTGTGACTGATAGAAGAAAAGAAAAAAGGATTTAACTTAAAAAAAAAAAGGGTGGACTAAGCGTATTTTTTAATCAATATTTAAACAAATTTTTTTTTGGGATTCTTTAATACGACCATGACTGAGAAAAAAGTTTTCATAGAACTCCAATTTTCAGTTCTATCGAGCGTATAACCCGATAAAGAAAAGACCGGCACCGCGCTTGTGTGTCCTCTATATTCTTTCCAGTTTTACCTCGTAACTAAGAATATATAACTTAATACCTTGAGCAATTAACATAACACCACGTAAAACGGACGGTTATATACAAGTCGTATACATTTTGTAAACCTTATCGCTATAGTAATAAGGTCAACAAGTGGTACACCGGCTTGTAGGCAACCGTACACGTATATCCTGCTTAATTACACAGCGGCCCTATCAACATTTATCAAAATAATTGTTGCTAAATGAACCAGTATATTTTAATGTTGAGAATTAAAGATACCGATACCGAAATTGTATATTTTGTATGTATATTTTATTTACATATTTGTATAATTTTCGCAATTAGAGATAACTATTAAAGCTAAAACGCCTCCTGCTTATTATGGTATAGGCTTATGTAAATCTTTTTGACGTTTATCTGTTTAAGGGTTAGCTCACACCGAAACGAGACGATACCTACTCGACGCGGCGCAGAATTTTTTTAATAGTGATTCAAAATTGAACTTTTTATTAAGTACATAAGAAAATACCCGTTTCATTGCAAGAGCGGCACTGCGTTATGGAGAGCGGTCTAGTTTAGCATTCGAACTCTTGCAATTAAACGTGTATCTTCTTATGGAGTGTGTAAAGTTCAATTTAGAATCGCTATATAAAAAAATGTATCGCTGTGTCGCGTATCGTCTCGTTTCGGTGTCGTCGTTTCAGTCTGGTGACGTCCACTGCAGGACATACGCCTCTCCCATAGATGTCCAATGCGACCGGTCGCTCGCGGCCTGTATCCACCTACTCCCTGCGACTTTTCTCAGGTCGTCTGTCCACCCGGTGGGGTGTGAACTGACCCTAGTTTTAATTTTATAAACCAATCATCTCGCATTACGTTGAACTATACAAATTACTAGCGAAAACAACACTGAAAGTTAAGAAAGTGAAAACATAATAAACAACCTCACAATATACATCAATATAACAAATGCACATCTAAGCCTTTAGAAATTATTCCCGTTACTTCCAAAGGCTGTTGGAGAATACATCGTTAGGGACATAATCTACTCATATTTACATTTTCCCTACTAACCGCCTATAGCATATGTGACATTAGGCCCTGCCGGTTCTGAATACGGCCTTAAAGATAAGCAAATGAATCGGAAAACCATTGCGATCCATACGGCCGTTTAAAATATTTGGAGTGCCTTCCGAACACAAATTCCGCTTTTATATACCTACCCGTCCCTTCGCCTGAGTAAACAAAATATAATCGAAAATAGTTTCTGCGTATTTTAATGCGTATGATATGAGATATCCAACATGTTTTGTTATTTCTATAAGAAATTACTGCATTTTTGTAACTAAAGTGCAGATATACGAACTATGGAAACCCCGGCACAGACGGCACATATTGTATGTGTTTTACCTGTCAGTGTGAAAATCGTATAGCTCACGCCCGAAACTAATAATCAATCTTAATCTCAATTTGGCTATCTGAGATCAAGATTTCAATACATTTCAACGATCCTAGGATTAACTTCACGTCAACTTGCGTCGATTTTTGTTTGAGAATCTAAGATTGAGGTCAATGTAAGATTTTAGATAAGTTATTAATTTCGGGCGATATTCTCGATAACAATATTCTACTACTATTATAAATGTGAAATTTTGTGAGGATGGATGGATAGTTATATGTATGGATGGATAAGATGCAATTTTTGATGAAAGTTTTGGCCCTGGGGCATTTCATCCCGAAAAATTGCAATGTTCCCGTGGGATACTGTGCTTACGCGGGCGAAACCGCGGGCAAAAGCTACTTAGGTATAATTAAACAAAATTACGATGGTGATAAAGTTCACTGATGACAAAAGTCTTCGAGCAGTGTGTGTGGCCGCCGACCGGTGGCTGTCTTTTGGTGGCACTGGAAATCTACAGGAGAGGCATATTTGCTTAACGTCCTGTAGTGGACAACTACAGGCTAAAACGACGCCTAAATTATAAAAGCAATGTAAAAGCAAAGCAAATGTAAAATTTTTAAGTTACGCAAGTGAACAAAGTAAAATTAAAATTATTTCATTGCAGTTATTCCTGTCTTTCTGCTAAATTTCACAATTTTAGGTCAACAAGAAACGCCTTTTGGGTTATGAGTTTCTTTTGTCAAGACTTTCCTAGGATATAATCTTGGCAGGACAAAGACTGTCACTGAAAGAACGTAATGGAGTGCAAGATTAAATTGCATTAAATTTTCCTTAAAGAGTTTCCTTATTAAAAATAATGATACATTGCGAAACGTGGCAAAGATCGATTTATATTATTGCAGGTACGTACAGCATAATTTGTTTTGGAAACACAATACATTTATATCCAAAATTTTTACTGTCATTGAAAATTACTACCTTTTTCTTGTAATTTTTTATCTACCTTTCTTTTGAAATTGCTTGTACGTGCATTATATACCTACAGGTAGTCTTTACTTAAGGTGCGTTTTTACGGGAAATTTTTGAGAAATAATTGCTCGGCAATAAGGATGGATCAATCTGGAGTAATTCGTGGAGCAATTAAAAGAAGTTCGGTGATTATTTCGGCAATATTGCTTCTATTTGCTCCATATATTCTATATTGCCCAACATCGCTGAAACGACTTGCCGATTTTTTTTTTCAATTGATTTGTTCGTGTATTCTATAATATTGTCTAGTTTCTTTGAGTTGCTCCTTATCGCTCAATATTGTAGTTGCAAAACACTTCCCCAAATCGATATTTTGTCATATCGCAATCGACCTTAATATCTTATTAGACAAATTTTTGTTGCCCATCTAATCGCACCTTTAGTCATGCTAATAAAGTTTTGAAGTTTGAAGCTTGAAGTATACCACATAGTAAAACTGCAATACTAGAATATTGCATTTAGAGTTCCATTAAAAGAATGATAAGAATTTTCTAGAAAAACCTTTTTTGTCGGCTTCTAGCCTTTTAATGGTACTAACTACTGATGAATTCTTATTGAAAAGCTAATTGCATTTAACTCTGATCTGCGCCTAGAGTCTAGACAAATGTAGATCATGGCTTCACTTAAACCGGTATTAACTTCCAATTAAATTACATTTAAATTATTATAATCACCCTTTTCATGCTTAGTTGTACTGTCAATTGCAAACTTTTGATTGGAGGCAGATCTTATAGTTTCTTCACTAGGATCTTCTGATTGGGTTGATTTTTTGGTAGTTCAAACGAACTTAAATAATTATTTTTTTCAAATAGGGCAAGGTGGCATGACGTGGCATATAATAGCGTGTTCCTTTTAACACAGAGAGAAAAGTAATGTAATGTGTCTCATGCGCCATGTAACCTTATAATGAGTGTATTCAAAATAACATTTATTTTTTATAAAAACATATAACCCGACTACGTAAAAGATTGTAGCCTGTTACCCGGGCTATTACTACTATTGACACCTCATGCAATAAAATCCGATGAGTACTTTAGGCGCAAACATACTTACATATACTGCCAAAATCATTACCCTTCCTTTTGACGCCACCGTAGTCGGGTAATTAGTTTATGTATTTACAAAATTTTCAATTAATATTAATTTCGAATTTTTGCACCTTTGAATACATTCACTTGGGAATTTGTATTAAAATTTTAGAATACAAGCGTTTAGAATTATCAGTAAATACCAACGACCCCATTCGAGAAACAGACAAGCCAACAATTTCAAATTTTTGCACCTTTGAATACATTCACTTGGGAATTTGTATTAAAATTTTAGAATACAAGCGTTTAGAATTATCAGTAAATACTAACGACCCCATTCGAGAAACAGTTGTGCCAAAACGAGACAAGCTGCACAAACATGACTGAAAATCATTAAAACTTACACAATTCGACATTAATTATATTCCAAGCTTCCCCCTAAACAGAAATTAGGCTGGTCTTAATAAAGAAATCTTTAGAGTGAGAAATTAATTAAAATTTAAGCCTCGCGGTAAAGTCAGTACAAAAGTAGCGCACATTTCAGTGAGCACCAACGAACAACCGCGAATAATTCGAAGGGGTGCCGTACAAGGTTGCTATAGGATTAGTGACATACAATGATTTTAGAAAATTACGGGGTAGAAAACGATGAGCAATTTCACACTGGTAATCAACACGTAACTAAATTCAAAAGACTTTTTTTTTATATTTACTAGCTTTTTCCCGCGGCTTCACCCGCGTAAATATAATATCAGATGTCCCACGGGAATAGTACTTTTTCGAGATAAAAAGTAGCCTGTGATTTAATCCAGAGTCCAAACTACTACCACACCAATTTTCATCGAAATGTTGCGGACATCTTTAATAATCCCACACACAGCGCAGTTTCAAGATGCAGTCTTCCCCATCAAAAATGCATACCTTTTAAAGGGAATGTGTGCAGATCGTAATCTAAATGCAATAACTGAAATAGTTCTGTTGTTGTAACTTATTTGAACTGAACCAGGGATCAAATTAAGAGGTTTGTGGTGTGCTCTTTGCGAAAACAATACTACTATAAATAATAATATACTAAATTTTTAAATTTCGTGTTTGATTTTTGTCACGTGAGATTGAAAATTGTGATATTGTGTTCCATCACTCTGACGTTGGCAACTCCTATTACAGGGAAGGCTATGCCAAAAGAAGAAGAAGAAGTGATATTGTGTTCTTGGTTGTCATGATGACAAATAACAATATTTTAGTATCATAAATTTGTGTCCAATGAATGTTAAAACTTTATAATATTAGAATATTAAAGACAAATAATATCAAACAAAAAAGTGCTTATGTATAATTGTACTGTGTGTATAAACAAGGTAACGTGTATAAACAATATAACAATTCTAGGTAGAATAAACAAAAATATATCTTATTTTACCTATCCTAAGGATAATAATAGGAAAGTTAATATTTCATTTTCTAGGAGATGTCTTGCTTTATTATAAGAGCGTCCACGACCTAGTGAATAGACCCCTTGAGTCACACGCGTGATCGTGCAGGTTCTATGAAAGGTGTTCCTCTGTACGTAAGTACACACACCGGCACATTTAGCGGAACATAAAATAAAGGTTTGATATCAATATCATATAAGGTTGCTGGCTGGTTTATACGTCATTTAATTTAAAAATAAATATTTTCAAATTAAGAAAACAACTGAACATCACATTTTATGCAATTGTTTTAATTTTATTCAAATACACCTTATCTGGAGCGAACTTCGAGTATTTCCTCCTTCTGAGTTTGATTTAAAATTTCATTGAAATACTGTTTTTTGTCAGTTTTTTTTAATCGCGTATCTTTTTGGAGTTCAGGACTGAATTATGCCTGACTTAGCCCCAACGGAGATTTCCAGGGCACTCGAAATGCGAAGAAATGGTCAAACCTACAGAGTGATATCCAGAGATCTTCGTCGACCAGTTTCAACGATCCATCGCAGTATCCAACGGTTCAGGGAGACCGGTACTTATGTGAGAAGAGCAGGACAAGGCAGAAAAAGACGCACTTCGAGTAGGGATGATCGTTTCATTCGGCTTCGTGTACGTAGGAACCCCCGATTGACGGCCGTCCAAGCCCGACATGAGTTAGAAGCAGTGCGGGGTGTAACCGTAAGTGAGCGTACGGTACGAAGAAGGTTCGAAGCTGGCTTGGGTTCATTTGTACCCGCCAAGGCTCCAAGGCTCGAGGTAAATCATCGTAGAAACGGGTTAACTTTTGCTCAGGAACATCGACTTTGGAACGCGGACCAATAGAGTAAGGTATTGTTTAGTGATGAGTACAGAATTCTCTTAAATCAAATTGACGGCAGGCAAAGAATATACAGACGCAAAGGAGAACGATACATTCAGACAAATTTTGAAACTACAGTTGCATACGGTGGTGGATCAATAATAGTTTGGGCGGGCATTTGTTTGGGAGCTCGCACAGACTTGGTAGTGATTGAAAGAGGGAGTCTGACTGCAGACCGCTATATCAGATAAGTTTTAGAAGAAAATGTCGTACCGTTTGCCCCATATATCGGTGACGATTTTGTTATTATGCAGGATAATGCTCGGCCGCATACCGCTCGGGCAACTCAAGCTTATCTTAATGATATGAATATCACTGTTATGGAGTGGCCGGCGAGATCACCGGATATGAACCCAATAGTGCACGTTTGGGACTTGCTGAAAAGAAAAGTTAAGTCCAGAATTCCAGCTCCTACCAACGTGGGTGAACTGCGAATCGCCGTAGTTGAGGAATGGCAGAGACTATCCCAGGAGACCATCGATAACATCATTCTCAGTATGCCTAGACGGGTAGAAACTTTAATAAGAGCACGTGGAGGAAATACGCGATATTAATCACCATTTTTCTAATTTAATTAATTATTATTTTAATATTAATTTTCACTTTTCCCGGTGACATGAAAAGTTCAAAAGTGTACCATTTTTCACAAATAGCCTTTACTCGCAAAATCTGTTCTTAATGTGATCTCATTTTAAGTAAAACAAATGAAACTTTAAATAACAAAAGAAGTGTAGTAAGTAGATTTTAAAATAAAACCATATTTTTTTAATTATGGACCTTTTTTTTGTGTTTCGCTAAATATGCCGGTGTGTTTATATATTTTTACTCTGTGCTAACAGTGTTAATATCGATCTAATTTGGGTACGAACTTGCTCGGAATCCTTATCAAAACAAATTGGTAATCAAATTAAATCGAATTAGTTATTATAAGTAGAGCAGCTAAAAATGCTAAAAAATCTATTCAAGATATTCAAGATAAACGCACAAATTTCTGAGATACTTATTTACAAAATATAAATTGTTCCTACGGCCTTATACACTTTTACCTAATTGTTACGTCACAGTTAGGTACGACTAAATTATGGAGCGTTTTCACGAGACTTGCGAAATTTTGTAAATAAATCCCTGTACCTATGAAAATACTGGTATTTTTGAGAATTTTCTCATATTTAATGACACTATTCATTTCTGCTTCTTTTCTGTTAACAGCTTCCGTGGTCTAGTGGTAAGATCTTGGCTCTCGACTCGAAGATCGTGGGTTCGATTCCCGCATTGGAGCAACAAAAATGTTGGTTCCAAGTATGGTTAGGATAATGCAGGCTGATCACCCGATTGTCTGACAAGAAAAATGATCCATCCAATCGTCCCACTGGGTTACGAGAGTAAAGGAACAGAAAGTTCTCTTGTGTACTGCACACACACTTGGACACTATAAAATTACCCCTGCGTAACTGGCCTGGTTTCAATGAAACCGGCCACCGTCACCGAAATTGATGTGGGGGAGTTATTCATTTCTGCAATAAAAAACAGGTGGTCTAGCCTATTAAAGAAATAAGCGAGACAAACTATCAAAAACAGACTATCTGGAAAATTTAAAGTTCAATAAGGTTTTAAATCGTAATCAGCTTCAGCCTTTTATCAATAAACAATGCAAAAGCCCGTCAAAAAAAAACATCCTCCATACATTATCCCTAATTAAGCATCGACATGAACGGCTAAACAATTAAGAGAGATTTCTGATAGCACATGCTGCTATCAACCTTAAGCAAAGTTCTCTTCACACCTTATTAAAGAAAGTTCAAGAATCTACAAGCTTTTATCGAAAATATGCTTAATTTTAATAAGCTATTTGTAAGAGCCAATTAATGTATTTTCCACGTGCTTAAAAGTACACATTATAAAATAAAAATATCCACAGACAGGACATAGTCGAAGTGGATTAAAAATAAACGTTCCTAATTGTTCCTAAAGGTTGTGTAATAAAATAATGAATATATGTATTCTAAATCGTTGTGTGATGGTCACAAAATGAATTTTATTCATTTCATACATAATACAAATCTTATATGATTTTAGTAAAGTTTTTTATGCGCCGAGCCTTGGAAATGACATGGCAAAAAATTATATAAAAAAAGCAAAAACGGCAGCAATTAATTGTATGCAAATGGGTTTAGTTTAATTCATATCGATGGTTAAAATTTTTAGCAAGAATAAAATCTTGGATTCTCTATGATAACCATTTCAGTGTAGTTGATTCTGGGTCAATTTTTACCCATCACCATAAAGTGTTAGTTTACCATTAGTTTCATAAAAGTCATGTTACCATTAAATATTTTTAAACCCCTACGGAAACAGAGGGGTGTTATGAGTTTGACGTGTCTGTCTCTCCGTAGCATTGTAGCTCCCAAACGGAATGAACCAATTTTTATGTCCTTTTTTTTTTAAACTGTCATGATTGAGAGTGTTCCTAGCTATAATTCATCATAGTTAGATCGCTCACTGCTTGATAATTCGGGGGTAACATAAAAAAATACTTTAATTATTCAATAACTTTTTGTATCTTTTCAAAAGAGCTTGAAAATGTTACACCAAACCACAGAAGTAGGAACTGAATATTGATTTTACTACAAAATAATGTTCCCGCAAACAAAATTCAATACACCAATATTCTTCCGAGTTTACAGATAGAAGGAAATATTTCCCAATGATAAATCAAAAACACGAACAACTTCGATAGTTTCAATATGCAGTGCAGTGCAGTGTAGGGAGATTTATAGTTAGAGAGAGACAGAGGATATCTCTGTTGCCGCGAGATCCAATGTCAAACCAATTTTGATCAATTGGTGAGTTATAGCATCACATATCCTAATCCTTGGTAGCAGCTGACTAGGTACCATTAAGCTACCAATTTATAGTCAAAGGTACGAGTATATTGCATGAGATTTGATAAGAGAAAATGTGTGCTCGATATTCTACTGCACCAGTGGACGCATACTCTTCTATGTTTCGGGATAAAAACCATTGTGCTGATATTCAGATTATTTCAAATATTTTTCACTCGTATGCGTAAAGCCTTGGCAATTAAGAATAAAAAGTATATTTCCATCCAAACTTTCCAGTGTTAAAGCGAAGAATTAAGGATATATTTGTCACATATATTTTTCAAAATCTGTACACTATCGTGGTGATTCCAGGATGAATGTTGCCAAGATGTTGCCGCGCGACATCGAGCGCGCAAAAGCATATCCCGCAGGAACCGTACATTTCACCGCGATAAAAAGTAACTCGTGTCCTTCCCCGTAGTCTACTCTATATCTGTGCCAAATTTCATCCAAATCGGTCCGATAGTTTCGAAGCCTATTATATATAAATGCGAAGAAACAAACAAATCTTTTCTATTCATAATATAAGTATAGCTTATGTATCCATACAAACTTGATAGTTCATATTCCTAATTGGAATAAGGCAGATGGACATATTTTGTGCATTAAAAAAATACATACACACAAAAAATATCTACATCTATAATATACTTCTTATTAATAAAAAATATTTACACCACGGATACGCTTATCCATGTTGCTGTCTTTATCTATCAAGTGGCTTTTCCAACGCATCAGACAAAGAAACATGAATTTTAGCATCCGTGGTGGAAATATTTTTATTAATAAGAGGGAAGAATATATTATAGGCGTAGATAATAATATAATCTATGAACGCTTTCACACCACGTCAATCTGGTCCCGTGGCAGGTTCTCAAATAACTTGCCAAAACAAACGTATTAAATGTATTAAATATATTTCATACATACTTATTTTTAAGATTTTTATTATAAAATACACATATTTAATACACAACCATGACCCAGGAACACAGAAAACTTTTTGTTCCCTGGCGGGATTCGAACCCGCGATCTCCGGCTTGGTCGCCAACGCGCTAACCACTGACCCACAAAGGTTGTCACAGAGGTAGATAAGCAGAGATCACCGAGGTTCATGATCTGCCTATCCGTATCCTATACTATAACCTACAAAGAAAAAAATAAATCGTCTTATAATAATATTATATTGTAGAACGTTCTAGAGCCTATATCAGAGATGCTTTGTATGCGTGGATACCTGAACACAGCCTTCGAGATTAAACCATGAAGCAATTAGCTATGTTTCGGTTCACAAAGCTTGTGACGCAATTTGATCAATACTTTGTTGCATTCTCCGTACAAGCACAATCAGGCTTTAGGCACAAATATATGGCACTAAAACTACGGAATATTAAACTTTAATCGGTAATAATAGAAAATAACCTAACCAAGAGCATGTCAGGACATGTCTAAGGAGTTCCGCAACTATCAACGCGCAATAGGTTTTCTTTGAATTACTTTGAAAGTTATTGTCCGATTTCGCTCAAAATAAATTTCCTAAAGAGTTTTTAACATAATCTATCAGAATGCCAGATATCAGATACCTACAAGTTTCTATATCTCTATAGTTTAGAAATGCCAAGGGGGGACCAACTTATGAACCACTTTGGAGGCCGATTACTCGAAAATGGTCGACTTTGTAAAAAAGTAATGTATCAAACCTTACTTTTTTTTAAATAATAAAAGGATAAAAGGATGGGGTAGAATGAAAAAAAAATCATCCCCACTTCACATGTTTGGAGAGCCACCCTAAAATATAAAATTATTATTATTTTATGATGCCAAAACTGATATATATATACATTAAATGACTGTACCAAATTTTATCCACTTATATTCATAATTACAGGAGCTAGATGGGCGGACAGACAGACAAACAGACAAACGGACGCACAAAGCGGAACTATAAGGGTTCCTTGAGTATTACGGAACCCTAAAATAGTATGAAACTAGATAAAATAAAACAAATTACTACACTTTGCACAAAAAAGAACTAAGGTTCAAACTATTTTATTATCACTTTGTATTGCTCGCGACTACGTGCGCATAAAAGTTAATCTTGCGGAAACCGTACATTTTTTCGCGATTAAGTATCCTATATCCTTCCTCGTGGTCTTTTCTATATCTCTGCCCAAATTTCATCAAAATAGATCCAGTAGTTTCGGAGCCTATTCAATGCAAACAATCAAACAAACAAACTTTTCCTCTTTATAATATTAGTATAGACAATACTATGTAGCTTCTAGAATTTATGGGAAGACTTTCAAATAGATTTCACTTTGACTTCTCACGCGAACAAGTAAACACGTATAAAACGGGAAAATCTGATTCATTACAACATAAACACGTGCGCGGCACTCAATTAAATGGAACTCGAGATGTACCGCGGGTTACTCGTGCAATGAATTACGAAATGTTTTTTAGTATTCAAATTAAGTCTAATTACACAATCTAATATACGATGTACTTATATAAAATTCTCGTCTCGCGGTGCTTGCTTCGACACAAGAGGTGTATTAGAATAGGTTGTAAGCTATTTTTCATACCCGTAAGTGATGGTTGTTTGTTGTTTTTTTGTAATTTATTTTTATTTTTTTATGGTTTATTATTAAAATACATATTTCGCCCTTCTAACACCAACCATCCCCGATTGTTTAATAGTAGTAGTAAATTTTATAAAATAAATTTATAAAATAGTTAAATTTTATTAATTTTAATTAGGGAGTAGATGTAGGAGAAGGTGTAGGTTGTGGGTGTAGTTGTTGGTGTATGTAGTATATGTAGTTTGTAGGTGTAGGTAGTATATGTAGTTTATAGGTGTAGAGTGTAGATGTAGGAGAAGGTGTAGGTTGTTGGTGGTAGTTGTTGTTGTAGGTAGTATATGTAGTTTGGAGGTGTAGATAGGAGATAGTATATGTAGTAGGCAGGTGTAGGGAGTAGATGCAGGAGAAGATGTAGGTTGTAGGTGTAGTTGTTGGTGTAGGTAGTATATGTAGTTTGCAGGTGTAGGGAGTAGATGCAGGAGAAGATGTAGGTTGTAGCTGTAGTTGTTGGTGTAGGTAGTATATGTAGTTTGCAGGTCTAGGGAGTAGATGCAGGAGAAGATGTAGGTTGTAGGTGTAGTTGTTGGTGTAGGTAGTATATGTAGTTTGCAGGTGTAGGGAGTAGATGCAGGAGAAGTTGTAAAAATAATGTAGGTAGTAATTTTTTACTTCTAGTTCATACTTAAGACAGAAGAAGGTCTGTTGGATACAGCTAATATTGTTATATTATTTACAGCTATTTTTGTAAAATTAAAATGTATGGGATTCACATATTATATTGTCGCTTGTATTTATTTATTATTTCATAAAAATTTACACAAAATATGAGTATAGATACTTAAAGAGTATGAAGTATAAGGCCGCAGGAGCATATTTGTAAATATCTCTGATATTTGTGCGTTTAAGTTCATACTTACCATAATTAATGTTTTTTGTTATATGGTGTAATGTAGCTTTTGTTTACTAATTTAGCAAAAAAAAATTTGTTTTTTACTTTTTAGATGTATCTAATTAATAAACTACACATTATACATTATGTTCATTTACATTTATCAAGTTGTAATACCTCAATATTTCTGAATATATTAATTCAACTCAATATTTTACATGTAGTCATCCACTCTGTTCCCATTATTGCTAATTGACCAAGTTCCTACTGATACAACAAATTTTCCATCCATAAAATCCAAAAACCTCTCTACTCAAAACTATTAATCCGAATAGCTCAATAGAGTAAATCTTTGCGTGATCTACATATCTGAGCGTTTAGATCCCGGTGTCTGTTTTTGTCTGGTGTTATCTCGTGAGCCCCAGTTAACTACAGTTAGCGCTGTCGTGGGTTTGTGGCTCACTGATGTAGCGTGAAGAATTGGCAAGATAGGGCAGAGAAATCCTAAAAATCCGAAATTAAGATGGGTGGATAATATTATATTACAAGTACAGTTAATGCTAAAAGTTACTCTATATTATGCGATATTGTCAAAGCTTTTATAACTTCTGCAATATATTTAGTATTTCCGAATTAAGGCGGCTCCTAAAATGATAGTCACTTAATTTATATTTTAGTTTTTATGCTGCGACTATAATATGATCCGTAATTAGGCGGGATTGGGAAAATTCAGTGCACTGAAAATAGAATTTTGCACAAATGTCACATATGACAGCTCGACACTCGACACTTAGATTTTCAACTCTGTTTAGTATTTAGTTGTATTAGCGCAGAGTTGTCAGTGCTCTAAATTTTCCCGGGCCCACCGGATTCCGGATTTACAAATGCACTTACCCGATTTTCATTTACCTTCTTGCCACCACCATTACATTTCACCCATTCCTTTTATAATTTTTTACGTAACGTAAGATATCATTAGATAGCGATCAGACAATTGTAAAACGTAATGTCATATCTATGACTTTACAATTCTATGGTCTTAATTTACATTTAGTAGAGACAGGTAGGGTATTAGTGACGTCATCGTAATTTGGCCTGCGCTCAGCAGTCGCTGCATCTCCGTTAAGCTATACATCGCTATCGATAGATTTATTGTTGGATGCATTAAACCTAACTAGGGAAGTGCCTCCACTAATGCACGGTTATAGCAATATCGAGATATCGATAGAATTTAGGTGCTAATTAGATGCTTATGTAGGTAGGGTTATATAATGTTTGGTTATTATCGACATTATTAAATTATTTGATATAATATGGAATACAAGTGCGTTACTGGTTTGTTAACTGTCTTGGCGAAATGAAAGGCCAGTTTTCTGTGAGACCACTATATTATATAAGTCGAACCGTGCCGGAGCACGGTACGGTGTTTTTCACATTGTAGTTTCATTAAATTTTGTTATTTTTTTTTTAATGTATATATAATTATTATTAATCGTTATTTTTACAATGATTAAAAAAAAGTCCTGTTTATAGCTTTATTAACACACAAAATATCAAAATGGTTCCATTGTAGTGCTGTAAATTACAATATAATTGAAAGGTGTTCAATGCAGTGGCATTTGGCATTGTTGTGTGCCAATAATCTGACTCAGTAGGTTATTGTTTTGTTTAACGCCTGCTATTTGCACTGGATTATAATGAATAGCCTAAATCTAAGGGTCGGTTCACACCGCGACGATACGGGATGCTATGTGGCGTTGCATTTTTAAGATAGCTATTCAAAATTGAACTTTATTTACTACACAAAAAGATACACGTTTCATATGCGCTGTGCAGCGCGGTGCAACCTGACATTCGAACTCTTACAATGAAACGTTCTACACTTCTTGTGATTACACAATATTTATTCATTAGAATAAAGTTCAATTTTGAATAGCCATCTCAAAAATGCAGCGCTAAGCGCGACTCACGCATCGTTTCGTTTCGGAAACAATTGACCCTCAATTCTACGAAAATAATTTCTGCAAAAATCTGAGGTGAATAAGGTGCATAAAATGAAATACAATTCTTGGTGAAAGTATTAAAAAAATATCTTTTTTTCTCTAATGACAAGTTTAAAAAACACAGGTCCTTCTTGAATTAAGAGACCACTAAAAATAGACGACATTATTTATTTATATAAACACTAATGAGTTTAATAATATCCGTAATAAATAAACTCAGTTTAAACGGTTGTCGTAGCAGTTTGTGTTAACAGTTACCACAAATAGACGAAGGGCTCTGACTAAACCCTTATATTTTATCTGTTCATACTAGAAAAAGTCTAAACGCTTCTTCGGGTTAACGTTAAAATGCTAAAATGTCAGACTGGAGGGACTACACGATTTACGAAATACAAGGTCTCATAGAAAACCGGCGTTAAACAGCGTTGTGTTTCGGTAGTGAGTGAGGATATCGGAGGCAAAAAAGCTTGTCGGTTTTAAAGACCAGTTTGCATTTATTAACTTAAAATAAACTTTTCTTTTTAATAACTATGATGCCGAGGCGATAGGTTCCGTGAGTTGTTCCGAAAAATTGAATAAATTCGGAAGCATTAAAGCGATAAGGGAAGCCTAAAATTGATACATAAAATGTGGGCGAGTCTTTTATATACCAAATTCAGACCAAATAAAAAAGTGAAGACAGAGCTTTGTCAAACAAAAACTAAGGCCGAGAAACATACAACGCCTTACAACGTAAGACGTAGTTTCGTTATATATGTGTGTGCGTGATTCCGTGTAATTACACGGCGAGGCGTAGTTTAGACCGGCGCGGCCTCACTTTGTGGTTCGCAAAACTCTGTCTTCACTTTTTTATTTGGTCTGAGATCCTAAATTATAAAGTACCTCTATATCTTTTTGTTAATTAAGATAAAAATGTAGGTTCCTGTGAAACCGCGGGATATACGCCTTTATTAACAACGTTCTATCTTGACTTCGTCACTTTTTCACTTTTGTTTCATACTTTTTTGTTGCGAAGTATTATCACTTAATATAGGCGATGAAAACTTTTGATTTTTATTTTCACAAGTACAGGGGGTTCAGCCAAAGTGACAATATAAAACCGGCAAAGTGTGGGCTTTTCGAATTTTAGCTGTTCGAAGTTTTAGGTGTTTCGCGATGAAGGGTTCCGTACAAAATCACGCTTGTTTCATGGAAGCCCCACCTAAATATTTATTTTATTTTTGCAACAAAAATACATCATCTGCGAAAATTTTAACTATCTAGCTATCACGGTTCATGAGATAGAGCCTGATAATAAGCAGACAGACAGACAGACAGACGGGCAGATGGACAGACGGACAGACGGACGGATAACAGAGGTTAGTAATAGGGTCCCGTATTTACCTTTTGGGTACAGGACTCTAAAACGATAGCGAAGGTCGGACGACCTAATATTTCGTCACTAAATACCGTTATTTGTTCGTGGATTCTGATTATATTTATTGTATTTTGTGTTTATTGTATTTTCTAAGCCTGTACTAAGTATACAGACGAACTATTTTATTTATGTTCGTTTATTTATTTAACATTTTTATTTATTTAGCAATGGTTGTCGAAATATAGAAACTATAATACTATTATTGATTAAATAGGTTTATATAAACTTAACTATAATATTAACTAAATGTCAAAAAAAATACCAAAATTATGTCGCTTTATATTAGCGCGAATAAAATTAATTTGAATTTGGAATTGGGGTCTAAATTTAATTCACGTATATAAAATTATATGAAACAATATCGCAACCCGAGCTTATCGTTAAAAATATGAGGGTCCGAAACCATTTTTCAGATATTAATTCGTAACAATCGTAAACGTTATTTCATTTCCCTAAAAAGTTATGGCGCATTTCGCCATGAAATATTCTTCTATGAACTCTAGTAATCGCTTTTCTGTGATCTGTTCGACGTTTTTATGTGCTTGTTTTATTCCTTTTGGAATTCTTTATGAACACTGATATTTATATATACTGACGAATTTTGCATTTTTAAGGACTGATAAACTTATAAAATTGGTCACCAAAACTTGAGATTCGATAAGGCGGTAACCCTTTTTTATTTATTTATTTCCTTACAAGCTTTTGCCCACGTCTCCGCCCGCGTTGAATAGTATTCCTTGCAAAAAATATGATTAAGCCCATCGCTTTTTCGGGATGAAAAGGAGCCTATGTGTAAATCGAAAGCCCTTTGGATGTGATAGACAGTCAAACATAGATACATAAATACAGCATCCCACGAGAACACTGTACTTTTTCGGGATAAAAATGCAGTATTCTCGTGGGATGCCCAATACTATATTTACACGGGCGCGGGAAAAGGCTACTTTTATCATAAATTACACGTAGCAACGAGACATTAAAGACTAAAAATATTAGTAGTTCAATAATTATAGTACTATTAGACACTCGAACTTGGTCCGCGGACCATATCCGCGTACCGAATCCGGGGTCGCTACACACGCACGGATTTGGTCCGGCAGACCGAATTCAATATTCGACACTCGTGTGTTCGATTTTCAGCTCTATTGTATTAGCGCAGAGTTCTATTTACAGTGCTGTTTTTCGACGGCGACGATGATTCCAGCAATCAATTGAAATTGTGCAGTGATACCAACTCTCAAAAATATTTCTCTCCAAACTTAACCCCTAATTCGACATTTGTTATACTAATTACAAGATTTTCGCTGACTTTATTGGAATATAATTGGGTTATCCCAATTATAATTGTAATTGGGATAAGCCAATGATATAATAATATATAATAATATAATTATAATAAATAATAGATAATAAGCTAGAAACTCTAAAAACTTTATGTGTTTATACACATAAAGACTTACGCGTAAATGACATAAAACTAACGTGCCACTGAATATAATTTCACTCCCTGTGAATTTTCATATTCCGGGCTATATACATATATAAAAATTGATTTTAAACGAAGACTTACCCGTTAATGACATAAAACTAACGTGTCACTTAATCTGATTTCACTCCCTATACATTTTCATATTCCGGGCTATATACACATATAAAAATTGATTTTAAACGAAGACTTACCCGTTAATGACATAAAACTAACGTGTCACTTAATCTAATTTCACTCCCTTTACATTTTCATACTCCGGGCTATACGTATAAAAATTGATTTTAAACGAAGACAGTCATAACGTGTCACTTAATCTGATTTCACTCCCTATACATTTTTATACTCCGGGCTATATACACAATAAAAATTGATTTTTAAGGAGTAAACTCTGATAATCCTGACGCCTAGTAAGCCCTCGAAGATTTTATTGCCAAACTTTGGGGGAAAAATCCCTAAATTGGCAACACTGAGATGGCGAACAAACGCCCGACTGCTCTAAACACGTATGGATTTGGTACGGAGCGAACCAAATCCGATGCGGACAGTGACGGACTCAATTAGTAATAATTATGTTCGCCGGACTACTCTACACATGGTCGGATTTGGTACGGAACAGACCAAATCCGTGGTCCGCTCCATACCGAATCCGTACGTGTGTTAGCACTTTTACCCTTCACGTTTTGACAATATAAAAATAAACTTGAGACGATTCACATATTGAGCCCAGTCATAAGTGATGAACATCAGAACTCATTTGCCTCAGATTAGAAGGTTTTTTTTTTGTTGCGCGATCGCGTGAGTTTCATAATATAACTTTGATGAGATATTTTTTTTTAAATCTTTTTACATTCATAACAAGACGACGAGCCGAATCGAGACAGTAAAATATCTTTAGTCTGATGAGACCATAATGACTCTAATTTATTGTTGCTTATCAAATGCACAGAAAACATAAGTAAATTATAGAGAAGTAATTATTATAGTTGTAAATAAAACCGGTCAAGTGCGAGTCGGACTCACGCACCCGTACAGAAACGTTTTTTTTGTATGGTGCCCCACATAAATATATATTTTATTTTGCTTTTAGTATTTGTTGCTATACATAGTATGTGAAAATTACAACTGTCTAGTTATCACGGTTCATCAGATATAGCCTGGTGACGGACAGGCTGACAGACCGACAGAGGAGGAATAATAATAGGGTCCCGTTTTTACCCATTGGGTACGGAACCCTAAAAAGTGATAGAATATTTGCAAATTATACATATGATAATGTCTATGGACGCTTCGCACCACGTCACTCTGGCCCCGTGGTAAGTATCCGAAAAATCTTGTGGTACACCAGACAACGGAAATATATTTTATACTTTTTATATTTATGGTTTTTATTATATTATACACATATTTAATACACATCCATGACTCAGGAACACAGAAAACTTTTTGTTTCCTGGCGGGATTCGAACGACCTCCGGCTTGAGCGCCAATTCGCTAACCATTGAGCCACAGAGGTCGTCGACCACATAAAGCACCTAATTCCTAAAATTAATACATTAAATTAATTAAACATTAAAAAGTTATCTAATATTGAAGTAGCAAAGTTGAAGTAATGTTGCTTAAAAATATTGAGATACTCGTAATTATGCAAGAGCGCACCAAGTACAAAATATTCCCATCATTAAAATTTACTTTTTACTAATTATTATAAAGTAGTCAGATTTAAATACAAAAGTATAATTCTAATTGCATCTAATAAATATCACGTAAATTAACCTTGGAAGTGGAAATATATCGGAACTCATAAAAAAACTACCTAAGTAATTTATTAACTCACGCGACAAGAGGAAAGAAAATGAACTCGAACTATATGATAAATGTTCATAGTTTCAAAACTTAATATTTTGTTTGTAACAGGAAAAGTACTTGTTGACGCATTATAGTCAAACTTTATTTAATATCAGGGAAACAAATTGCCAGGAATAATAACATTTTCTAGGCTCATCGACTGGTAGAGTTAGTAACGTTTACCCTAAATTAGGAGGAAAGGAATATTCCTACACTTATTGTGTTTTTACAATATAAATATGAATCCAGTATGCTAGCAGCATAACATAGAAAATCATATACCTGTTTAAAGCATCCTTAAAGGTTAATAGTAGTTTCTACTTTTTTTTTTAAATAGGACGTAAATGAGTATACACTTTGCATACTTACGTAAGTATATTATATTCCTTATAGTTTTTTAATAGTGAATTTTAAAAGAAATTTTATAGTGAATTTCTAACTATGTACACCACAAGATGCCAATTCCAAATAGAATGATTTATTTACGTAATCGATTAACCTCAAAGAGCCGGAACTGCAAAGAACTGCACAAAAGACACGACGCAGTTACAAGCACCACTTATATTTGTGAGCGTTGTAAAATTTCTATTACACCCTTAAACCGTAAAAACGTCACAGGACAATAAGAGATCAATCATTCACGTACTCTAGTGCGACGTGAAAAATAATATCACGTTGACCCACTTTTGAGATTTGCATTCAAGCGCTGGATGCCATTTATCATACTTCATGTAGCAAAAAATGTTGATATCTTTAAGCGCAGCGCTCGCTATAGGGTTAAGTAACATAAGCTATTATATAAACATATTCGCTCCACTACATTTCAGTTGAGATATTTTTATGGCAGATTTTGCAGTGAAAATGTTGCAAACTTGGTTCGGGTTACATGACTACGACCATCGCAACCTTGCAGTTGTAGACGAGTTCAACTGCTATTTACATAAGGGCGAATTTTCAAACGCTATTTAAAAAGGGGTCCACAAGTCACTGGATGCCACTGTCTCTGCTTAGCAATGTGACATTGAGGACAGCATGTAACTTTGGAGCTTTCTAACTTTAAGAAGCGTTTGAGAATTCGGCTGTACGAATTATTTTTAAACAAAAAATGAAAAAGGACTTCCAATGTAAAAATGCAGAAAAAAGTATGATATAAAACTTATTTTCTAAATAATTCCCCTTTTCAAATTCGGCTGAAATTCCTTCTTCTGCTGGTACCGACTTCAAAATTATGAAGATTGGGTAGAGAAATAGTTAAAATTTTAGCCGAATTCAAAAGGGGAACTATTTATAAAATAAGTTTTATTTCATACATTTTTGTGCTTTTATACTTTGGAAGGCGGTTTTCATTTTTTGTTTAAAAATAATAATTTTTCACTTTTTATAACTAAGATATTTATTATAACAATATTAACATTTGAAGAAAGTTAAAAACACAAAAAAGCTTCCGCTATTCTCACTCTCTCAGCAAAAAAACTCAAGCGTTATTTTATGCCAGTTTTCTGAGAGGCCGTGGTATTTCCCCAAATAAGCATTACTGATCTGTAGACCTACTAAACAATCATCAGTGATGATAATGATTAAACACTATATTATTAAATAATTATTATCTATTGTAGTAGTTGGAGGAAAAAATGTAGCAGTAGGTATTAAATATATTATAGTGATGATGATGATCACGAATATAATTTTGGCAATAACAAAATTTCAAAGACATTGATATCGGTGCACAAAACTCTGATGAGTAATGAGTACCAACTTATGTCATCTTAATAATAATATGTTGGTATTTCGTGTGAAGATGGTAGTGATGCTTATGACGATTACTGTAATTGACATATTGGCATATTGACATATTATGCTTGCAGTTCTTTAAACAACGCCGAAATCCAAAAAGTTAAAAGTATTTTGCCGGATCCAGGGTATACCTTTGAGCACAATCTTTTTTTTAGGTAACATATGCTTGGATTACTTTAGAAAAAGTCAAAATCACTATAATATTATATGTGTTTATATAAATTTTGAGGAGTTCCCTCGATTCCTCATAGATCCCATCATCAGGTCACCACTTTGGTGACAACGGGACCAACTTGGGATTATACCCCTTACATCAAAAAAAGGAATTTTGAAAATTGGTCAACAGACGGCGGAGTTATCGTTGAAGAAACAAAAAAAATATATATACAGCCGAACGTATAACCGCCTCCTTTTTTTGAAAGTCGGTTAAAAAGTGAGAGTTTAGTTCATGTTTTTATCAATTAAATTTATGATGATTCATACGCAAGGCTAGAAACCTAATTCTTTCTTTGCCCGACTACAGCGAAGTCAAAACAAAATTTTTTGGCAATTTATGTATGTATTTACGTATAATATATATTTAATCTACCGTAACACCTAAATTACAGTTCTGATTTTAATGTATGAGGTGTCAATAGGTTCGTAACAATTATAGCCCGGGGGTAACGTAGACTATAATATAATATAATTAACGTAGACGGGTTTTAGATTTTATTGAAAATTTTAGTTATTACTATTATTATATATATCTTTTCGGTATATGTTGTTTACATAGACCGAAAAGGATCTCTAAAAGATCTCTAAAGAACAGGCCTAAATAAATACGTGTTCTTAATATTATTATTAATGTTTTATTTGATATCGTAAGACGAATGTTTATTTGGGCATCTAGAAGCAGTGGCTGTGTTTATGCGCGGATAAAATAAGGCTCCGTAATAAAATAAGGCCGATTGTATAGCAGCGTTCGTCTTTTTTCTTTCGTTTAGTACACAAATAAACTCTGTGCTCCTTACATAATGGTTCCGATATTGTTAATATAAATTACACTTGTACTGGCTACGGACACACGGTAGGGTTCCTCATGTTCTGATACGAGTACATAAATAAAAAAAGAGAGTACACAATACACATACTATCTCTGTTGTTGCGAGGAATCTGAGTTAGGCGAAAATCTCGCTTAGAGCTAGGAATAGTTGTGCAATCCTTGCCTTAAATCGTCCAGACTCTAGAGTCAAAATAACTTAGTTTATCTCGTAACTACTATTAAAAAAATTAATAAAATATTATCTCTACTTTATCAAAAGTCTACTATGTCTATACTTCTATACTAATTATATAAAGAAGAACCTACCCTACGACAAAATTTTAGTCATTTTAACTCCAGACGAAGAAATAATTTCACAACGACTCGATGAATATGAGAGTCTACCTCAGTGGTCCAGTTAACTCCTAGTTGTTTTTCAGTATGACCGATCCAGTCATAAAAATATAATTTGGGTGAGATGTCAACTAAATATTTCTCAGAGGGGACAACTCGCCCTAGGCTCATCCTAGGGCGAGTAGCGAGTAGGGCGAGATTTAGCCCAGGCGAGATATCGCCTAACTCAAAAATCTATAATGTCCACTTTATTAATACAAATTCTCCCCTTGTTCTACATTCCAAATTCTATAACACCACTGGATAGCTAAAATATGCCCCTTTAGTCAAGATGCCATCGCTAATTATGAATTTAAAAATCAAAAATGCACGGTATTAACGTATTGCGCTATGTCACGTTTTGTCAATCTTATAAATTTTCAATTTCGAAGACCGTCATTGTAATTGACGATGGCTTGTTGGCTAAGCCTTCTGATTATAGACTACGAGTTGTGACTCACAGATGTCGTAGCTACAAAATTCATAGTTTTCATCTACAAGTTTGTATTCAATGTATTACAATATGTAAATGTACGTGTGTGGAAATGGCTTTTCTTCCTTCCGTGTCAAAATGCACAAATAAATTTGGTCGAGCATTTCTGGTACGCCACAAAACTTCGGATTTGGTCGCATGCAAAAATGTGGACATAAATTTCGTGTGATGTATAATTTGATCAAAATGTATAATTTCATATATGGGTTCGTGCTCACAATCATTAAAATGTTTTACATGCTTTTATAAATTTGATAAACTGTTGTCCTTTTGTATATAAAATTACCGATAATAAACGTTTATTATGTTAAATTTACCGAATGCGTACGCAAGGAATAGGCTGTTTTATACAACAATATTATGTTTATAATAAAAGTTATTCTGATAAAATGGTATTGTATTTAAGATTAATACTAAGCTAGACAGACTGGATTAATATAAAGTATAAAAACTTAAGTTTTACTTAAACAACAAAGTCTAGACAATATTGTATGGAGTTTAAATACCTGAGAGATCGAGCTTTGATAAATTTTCTTAGTAGTGCGGGAAAAAAACAGATGACGATAGGTAAAAAAAAAAACACAAAAATATTAGTCTAACCGGGACTTGAACCCGGGACACCAATTTGCCAACAACGCAAAAAGTTCAATATATACGTAGCTGAGCGGAAGCTAAGCAAAGAGTGTTATTTCGCATAAGTTATATCTTATTACGCAACGAAAGAAAAAATATAAAAACTCATAAAACCCCCTGCGTACCAAATTTCATAGAAATTGTTGAAACTATTTCTGACAGTCACGTTATAAAATATACACATATACAAAAATTGCTGCCTTAAAGTATAAATTGTATTCTCAATTGGGGCAAGAAGGTATGTTGTCGAGAATGATAATATTATACGAAATCCGAAAAAATTATTCGGAAAGAATAATGAATACTGCTACTTTTGCAACTACTATATATATATCACAAAACATAACATTGAACATATTAAGAGACATGCAGAACATTTAGAACCTAATATTACATAGAACCTATCAGCGAATAATTTACACAAGTTTGCTACTCGATAGTTGATGAGAACTGAGAATTACTTGCCCAAAATCTTCACTGACTTGGCCAGAACTTGCTACTTGAGCTTGTAACTTGATTAGAATTTCAAGAACTCAATCAAATAATTATATTGTGTAACCAGTTTATATTATATTCAAATTATGTATTGAGTAAATACAGAGATGAAAGAAATCGATATTTTAAGGTGTCATTATCTACACACTATAATAAGTATAATATTGTGATGTGGGAGAGCTATGCTTTGGCACGAATGGGTTTGCTCGACCGGATAAATACCACGGCTTCATAGAAAACCGGCGTAAAATACCTAACGCTTGCGTGTGTTTCGCCGATCGATTATTACCGGAGGCTGAAGAGTATATTGGGGATTTTGAGGCCAGGAACGCAAGTGCGCAATACCAGAGGAGTTACAAGTGTAGCTCCTCTGGTGTTGCGAGTATCCATCGAGCTTCGGTAAACGCTTACCATCAGGCGATACGCCTGCTCGTTTCCTGATCGTTTTAAGAAAAATATCTGAACATGAAAGTCTCTTAGCAATCAAAAATATAAATTTCTCAAATTGTAAGTTTAAACTTGAGTAGTAAGCTAGACCATAGCTCTTATAGTGTCTTATATCGTAATAAAAGTCGGAAAAGACATAAAACACGTATACTATATATTACTATAGTAATAAACTGATACACGTAGGTACTGCACGTTTCCAATGTAGAAACTGCGAAATCAGACGCAAAGATGAGAGTTGCAAAAATACCTGCAATTTGTATTAGTTTCTATCTTAGCGGATAGTTCAATACGTGAGAACTGAAAACATCATCAGTATAAAATGATGTCTATAATCATACTAGTGTTTCCCTAACATACATGTATATTTTTCGATATATTATTTTTACTCTGATATTTAGATTACTACATCATTTAGTATCGCATATTTTTTATCTCTTTTTTTGTTGCCCGACTGCCAAAAAGGAAGGGTAATTATTTTGGCATTCTATGTATGTATGTATGTTTGTATTCCACCGTAGCGCCTAAACTACTGGTCCGATTTTAATAAATTAAGTGTCAATAGATTCGTAATAATAGCCCGGGTAACATAGGCTATATATGTTAGGTAGTCGGGCTAAAGTTTTTTATAAGAATTATAGTTATTAAACACTAGTTGTCCCAACATACGTTGTTCTACGAGTATCTTAACTATGAACTGGATTAAAAAAATAACTACACCTTAATCTACACCTAACAACGCACCCCCGGTACGGCCGATATTTTTGAAATGAACCAAACAGCTAAACAAGTGATCGTTATTAGTAGTTCACCGATTAAACTTTCCCTAAACTTCCACAATTATTTAAATACCAAAATTAGCCAAATCGTTCCAGCCGTTCTCGAGTTTTAGCGAGACAGTGGAATTGCAATCTATTTTATATGTATTTTTTTTTGTGATTCCGACGATTTTTTTGAACTCAACTAATGTCTGCATGGTTGCATTTAATTTGAATAAAACTTTTTAATAATTCTTCGTCAACATTTTACTCAGACGAGAGTTTCACTAGTAGCCAATATTATTCAAGATGTAGAAAATAACTGTTCATATAATGACATGCGCTGGTGGCTTGTTAGGTAAAACAAATTAATTATTCGTGTAACAACTATGGGTATCAATTTATAACATTTTAAAACATTAAGAATAACATTTTGTGAGACTCATCTTTATACTCGTGATACCCCAGTTAGACGATTCCGTTAACATATTATCTTATTTGTTAATCTCTATGTTATTACCTTGTATGTTAACGTTCAGAATATCTTAATTCTGTGATAATTTTGTGACTCGATACACACACAGAAATAGAAGATAAGCCAGTAGGCAGCGCAATAAATATAATTCCATACAACTTTTCTATAATAATTATTAATAAGTATTATTTGTAGGCTACAGCATCCTATCCCAAATTTTTTAATTATAAATAGTCACAAATTTACCAGTAGTTAGTTTAGTATAAAACATAAATAAATTTATAGTAATTTTATAAAATTATTTTTAAGACTACGCTTTCAACTTTCGAAGTACGAGTATATTATTCATGTATAATAATTTTAAAAACATTAAGAGAAATATCAAGTGTTATTAAGTCACAATTCTTTATTAGGTCGTTATAAAGAAATGTTGAGGCTTGGATGTTATTGAAGTCTTAATTGTAATTTGCACGCAAACCTTCGTGCAGCTAAAGTGGTCATGGCGGACATATTTATTTTATTGCATAACTTAGTACAATACACAGTTTATATGTTTTTGAATTTTCATCTAATTTATTACCTCTGTACAGGTAAGAACCTGTGTTTTGGAATTTAAAGTTACTTTTCTCAAAGTAAAACAATATTGTGTAATATGTGATATAGTACCTAATCAGAAGAAAAATTCTACTTCATGACATCTAATTAAATCTGTTTGCGTGTCAGGGCACGGGCTCCGTAGTTTATCAGCGCGCAATAGGTTTATTTTCAAAATACTCCAAAATTAATTGTACAATTTCTTTTAAAATAATTTTCCTAAAGAGTATTTAGCATGAGCTATAACAAATTTCTATATCTTATGGTTTAGAAATGTCAGGGGACGACCAGCTTGTAAGCCACTATCGAGGTCGATTTTTCGAAAATGGTTTACATAATGAAAATGTCATGTACCAAACGTCACCTTGATTTATTAATGACCCGTTTCAATAACGTATCTACCAATAACTATTTGTTAGAAACGTCAAATTTGTATCGCAAAAAACCGTAAAATTATTGATTGACGACGTTTTTACTATTTAGTTATAGATAGATAGGTTATTGAATCGCGCCGTAAAAAGATTTATTCAATACACACGATGGGGTCTACCCCATCGTGTGTATTGAATAAATTCATTCTAATGAAAAAAAGTCCACTTCATATGTATCCTCGCCGCCCCTAAAATACAAATTATTATTTTTATATAATATTCATTTATATTCATAATTACCGAAGTTATCAAGGGAGGTCAGACAGACTAACAGAGTAAACTATAATCCGGGTTCCTTGTAGTTACTACGGAACCCTCGAAAGTACTAGATGAAAATTAAACTCGCACTAAATACCATTCCAGTCAAGAGATAATAACTAAAACCATAACTTATATCAAACATTTAAGTCTCGAGCAAATGTAGTGTGACAAATGAGATCAACTCGTTAGTCGTTGTAAATAAAATGTAAATTTTCGTTTTAACGATTCAATATGTCCAACACTCTAAAATTATATGCGACATTACTGTTTAAGTGAAATAGTTAGCACGTGCTAGTATTTGTATCATAACTTGCAATCTGTATTGTTTCTTTGTCGACGGTCGGGAGCTATTTGCATTAATCGTTTACTTTATGACTGACTCGAATGAATTTGTCTGCATTGTCTTTGTTTACATCGACTTAAGTTCTTTCTTGTTGGTGTTGATTTTTAGCTTCTTGTTCTTTTTTCGCTTATAGTCTTATTCTAGTTATAATTTATGTAGATGTATCATCATTTTTTTTAAACTTTATTTTTAAGGTTAATTAAAAATATTAAACAGTAAATGGTTTAATATATTCAAAATAAAATTCAGAAAAAATTCAGAAAACTCAAATAAATATACACGTATGTACGAAACATATACAAAGCAAACAAACCTCAGCTATTTTTTACTGTCCAAACAGTTGTCCGACTAAACCGTTTATTCAATACATTCGAAACAATTAAACTAAGCACACATAAATTGGAAATGTTAATCTAATAAAATAAAATACTTGATGTATTTTTTATTCTAATGAACTTTGTATTTTATTGTTTTCGTTTGCTAAAATAAAATAAGCATCTCAAATAATATTGAAATGAATACTGAAACTGCGAGTGAATAATAATATCAATTTATTTTCTAGTTTCATGTATGAGAGTTTTATCTCAATATCAACTACTTTGAAAATCACCAGACACCTCTAACAAGAAACATCAAAGTACTGATACGTACTTACAAATTAATATACAAAAGTTAATCTCTTTTAGCTAAAAATAACAAAATCAAAGGGGCTGGGAGAACGGAGATCATTCTATTTACGTTTATGTCACGGGCGTGAGGAAGCGTTTAAATCCACTCATTAATTATTGTCAATGTTAAGACAGAATAGATATTACATTCCCTATTTGTTGCCCACTCTTTGGTAAAGAAGGAAAGTTTAAAACAGATTGATGATGGGTATGCGTTTAAAAAACGTGTCCTTTATTTAAGGATGGATGCCTTGGAGGACATACATAATGAGTTTTAGAAAACGACGCAACCATAGATGAAAGAACATTAAAAATCATTTTGTCAACTTCCATAATTTATGGCCCCATCAGCACGAGATGCTATTTACCGTCTATTTACGGATTTTTATGATGAGTCTCATAACTCTACTGTTTATGTTTCCGCTGATTAAAAATAGGTGATTATCATAAACATAAATAAAGGGGAGACTAATAAGTGATATTTCTTCTCAAACCATCGAGTCATCACCAATAATTACTTACAGAATTTTGTGTTCAAATGAATGCCTTACCGATTTCTATAGCCCCTGTGCAATTGATAGATGTATCTTTATTACGTTTCATAGAAATTATTATTAATTATTATAATATAATTAATAATAATTTCTATGAAAATAATTATTATAATATTGTACATTCGGTTCATTAGATCACAACTATATTACGAAAGTGATCAAAGTTTCTTTAGACTACAATTCAAGTTATTTACTTTTATAGAAAGCTTATTATCATAATATTTTTAGAATTAGGCAAAGATACAATCGTTAACCAAACAGTTTTATTTTTTAGCGATTGTAATTTATAAAACGTTAGTTAGTTATATTTATTTAATCTAGGAGACTTCAGCTACTTTTGCATGATAAAGTATACAAGAATCCATTCATTTACAAGCTTTATATTAGAATTAGCAGCTGCTACGGTCAATTCAAAAACACATTACACTAATAACCCGTTGTGATTAAGCACAAGTACAAAAAGTCGGGCATTACTAACCGACGGAGATCGTAAATCTTCCCCAGTACAATCACGTGCTATAGACAATCGTTATAATTAAGTTCATTGTGCCTGATATGGTATACGAAATCCTTACTTATTATGAATGTGAAAGTAAGTTTTATGGTATGCTTACTTACTTACATTCTATCAGCATTTTTAAATGTCAGGTATATAACATATTGATAGTTTCTAGCCTGGGCTGCCTGAATAAAGACACATAATATTACATCGATGCAAATGTTACCTTGCTTTAGAAAGAGTTTTTCATTCTAAGTGGTCGCTGTTGCAGACATGAGCTAGTAGAATTGGGTTTGACACATGAGCATTCTTAAATCAACGCTAATAAGATTTCCGGTAAATTCCGACCAACGAACTACATCTAGATGGTCAGAGGTCAACTAGACGGTTGATTTACGATTTTATAGTGTGACATAATTTTTTAAAAATATGTTTGAACTTTACAGCAATATATTTATAGAGAAAGATGTAGGCAAATAATAACAGCGGACTTTAAAATATAATGATACTCAATGTACTGAAGTGACTGAAGTATGAGAATATTGTATTGTTTGTAATTCACTAATTACGGTGTTATTTTTGGGTACAAAGGTTAGAGTCATAAACAAAAACATATATTTATATTATCTTGTGTCGACGATCGAAATTTGCGAACTTATCAGCCGTGTGTAGTCACACATGTGCTACGGTCAGCAAAACACAACCACTGGAAGTTCACATGTGGTGCTTTTATGAAGCTATGTTCTAATTAACGCTGGCCGCCTTACAAGCCGTTAATTGGCGTTTCATTGTCTGCACCGATTATAAGAAATGGTTTGTTCAGTTCAGATTCATTATTGTTATTACATGTGCCGCCATGTTTTGGACAATTATGGAGGCAAACATGGAGAAGATCTGTGAGTTTTCGAACAACCTTTAAAGACGTATGAAGCCTGCCAATATATGTGATAACAGACTACTTCTGCTACTCTCAATCTCACTTGGAGGAGAAATCTGAGCATCATCAGCTAACGTCCCCTACGTTAGCTGCTGTGATGATAATGAACCACGATTCTGACAAGAAAGCTTATCAAGTTGATATAATATCGAGTATAAAAGACCAAGTTCTTCCTTAAGCTCAGGTCACGCCTTCTTATAGAAATACATACACACATACAAACCGCCTCGTGTTAGATATGATGAAGCTGAATTGGGTGATGCTGCTGAAGTTACAAATTTGATCTTTAATAAACACACATAAGGTTCAATTATGTTTAAACCATCGAAATCATGTTTCCAAAAAATTCGCTGACTATAAGAAAATTCAAGCAATCTGTAAGGGTGTGAATCTTTGAAGCGTAATTTTGTTTAATACAATCATTTCATCGGGTAGGGCGAAAAAAACATCAAAGTGAGTTTCATATCGTACGTGTCAAAGACGATTCCCCTCCTGATTAAGAAATAGGGAAGCAGGAAAAATGGGATTTTATTAGAAAAAATACAAGGTAATAATAAACTTGATTAGCAAAGAAAGAGCGCAGGTAAAATTATTTAGTAAAAGATTAAAATTTTCAGATTTTTTTTTCTGAAAGTCTTTATACAATATTCACTTAAATTTACTTTGTAGACAGAGGAACACTCATTTTAATAAAATATTTATATGCAATTTATAATTATTACAATTAACAAATATCATAAAATTGGAAGACTTTCATCCCTCAAATATGTAGATTCTTAGGATCCTATATCAAAGACAAACCTATGTGTAAATGGTTTATACCAACATTGAAGATGTCCTAAGTGGTCCAATGAGCCGGAGAACGTGAACGTTTGAATAAATTATTTCCTCCCGAGGCGAAGTGGTCAATGTAAGTACAATATAATAGACGATGTCCCTTTGTATTGCACTGGATGAGCTCTCCTATCTAGGGTATGTATTAAGTCTTTTAGAATTATAAAATCGCCATAAAATCGTTTTGTGACATAGTTTTAAAGGCTGCTTTCTATAATAGATTCGTAGTTATTATAATAGTATAAAGAATGGAAATTGAAATGAGAATAGTGGAATAACTAGTCAAGTATTAAAGAACTTCAGAACAATTTTATCTGTACAGGGTAACGGCGCTAGTCATCCACTACTATAGGTATATATATATATAGAAGATTATATAAGTACGTTATTTATGTGTATGTTATTATAACATGAAGTTAATTCGGTTCCTCAAACTATTGATGGCCAAAATTACTTTTGGTTGCGTGTCTCAAGCTTACAATATCAACAGCTATTTCCATTGAGTTCGACCAAAAAAGTGTGAATAACCGATGGCGGCCACTTTTTTTCAACCTACATTATTTGGGATATTTCGTAGTCTATTTAGTTGTAATATTGGAATCTTTACTTTAAACCTAGATAATTCCTTTTTGATTTAGTATAGCTAAAATATTATCGTTTAATACTAAATTTAAGTGTGATTTGAAGTGGCTGACTACTAGGGTTATTAGCTTTTTTATTATTTTTAGGAAATAAGCTTGATATTAGATAAATAAATTTTATTTCCAAAAAAATATTCAATTAGAATGAAATATTTTTTACAGTAAATATTTCAATTTTTGATTTTTGATTTTGATTTTACATAAGTTATTTGTGTCTAAGACATCAATTAAAACAAAAACCAGTTTCAAAATAAACATTTATCTATGCAAATTCTTAAAAACTTAAGTCCTTGGACAAGTTACTGATCTTAACTCTAATCTGGTACAAATTTAGAAGGATGAATCGTTTCAATATTATCTAGCCGTAAGCGAAATTCGAGATTACGACTTTATCGACGCACCATATTCTGAAGGCATTCCCTTTATTTTATTGCAGACGTCATCGGAGCAAGATGATTTATGGTACTGAGACAAACGCGGGGGACTTTGAGAGTTTTTGCCCCGAATACTGTAAGAATTTAACGCTGATTAAACTGTAAAATTACAGACGGTTCGCCTTTGACAGATGCGGCACCGAATAATAGAATTATGTACACGCGTTCCGAGATTTTTAATAGAGCGGTGTCTCCTCGTCCTTTGTGAATCTACTTACAACACAAAGGCAACAAAGATAAGTCTGGCAAATTGTAAAATACACTCTCAATTATTGCATAGAAGTGTGTCGATGCGTTACGTTTTTGTAAGGGATAGAGGCGGCTTCTGAGGCTTATGAAAACATGTATCAAAGCGAGCCACTGGCATGCGGTAGTATTGTTAAAATTATTTATGTTACAAAAAGTGTCGAATAAAAGTGATATAAGACATGAAAAAGCCTTTATGAACCTGATAATATTGTGTAAGCTAAGTGAAAGCTTCTTAGCGTTTCTCAAATTGTTTCAATGCAGATAATCCTACTAATATTATAAATGTGAAAGTTTGTGAGAATGGATGGATGTTTGTTACTCTTTCACGCAAAAACTACTGAACTGATTTCGATGAAATTTGGTATGGTAGTAGTTTAGGCTCTGGAATTAAACATACAGTGTTCCCGAGGGTTACTGTATTTAAGCGGGCGGAGCCGCGGTCAACAGCTAGTAATATATGTAGGTAAAGGGATTTTTTTTACAATTCTTAATTAATGATTTAATGAACTAATTTATCAAAAAAGTAGCCTGATCATTTCATTATTGTTTCAAATAGAAATAGCTATAAATAATAATATTTGAAAAGATAAAACGGATCTTCAAAGATACACTTCTACCATATAAAAAAAACCTTTTTTTTAGAGTGATCAATTCACAAAATTAATAGAAATCCTGCCAATGGCGAGGATACCAAAATAATCAATTACAATTTTTTCTTACACTCCCATTCTTCACAGGCGTAAGTTGTTAATATTATGAAATATGAGCCAACTATCGACTCGCCGCATTTTTTGTCGATAATTTTAGGCAATTTTATACATTTCTGACCCCACCCCTCGCATGATTGTTTTGTCAGACTAACACTTAGCTGTAAACAGCTGCAGCCGTTACTGGTCCGCGTTACCCCCGTTTCGCTCACTGGTCCAATTAATGAGCTTTTTAATTGTTCCTTTATGCAAATTCTGTTTTATAGAGCTAATCAAGAACTTGTTATGATTAAACACGTTTTTATTTATCTTTAATAAAAATAAGCAAATTAGGTATCCTCGTTCTAGTTTCTTTAAATTTACATTTTAATACTCACGAAGAAGAGTTTAAGCAAATACTTAGACGAAACAATTTTTTTCGGAAATATCACATTACAAAGCTCTATAATTGTCAATTTTTTGTAAAATGTGGCGGCGTCTTAAAGAGCAAGCCTAATAATCATCCAATATTAATTTTTGACGAGAACATTAAAACGGCTATAAATTTACCCTCAGTATAACCTCAATATAACCTTAATATAAACATTTCTTTAGAAATACCGCATCATTACAGTTAGGCAACGACCACACTTTCCCTTTCTGCAGAAAGCCAAAGAGACCCAACAGATGCAGCTGTATTTTAAATGCGTACATGCGTCCGCGAATATGGACTTTAGTAGTCATAATGACAGTTCAATTTCGGCTGAAACGTTATAGAACTTGCCGATGTGTCCGACTATGCCAGAGAAATATAATTGAAACCTTACCGGGCCCGTTTTAGTCCCAATTATTAATTATGAACGACCTGCTTTACATAATTTTCTTATTAGATACGAGTTGAATTATGTACCCTGTTTTAACATATCATAAATATTGATGTTCTTTCATATAATCGAATGATAACTTTTTCATTTTCTTGCCGGTAGTGTAGCACACTTAATATATCTTTTGAAATAGGCAATCAGGGGGTCTAAGAAGGCCACTTTAGGTGTTTCGTATTATGTTTCATATATTTTTTTCCGTATAAAAATCGTGAAATGGTAAATCAGATGAATCATGTAGCCAACATCAATTTTGACAATTTTCAACAGAAATGCGTAAAATGGCGCACATAATATGAGTTGGAAAATATATATGAAACAAAATATGAAACATCTAAAGTGGTCTTTTTAGACCCCCAGAGAGGAAATATCTCCGTCTAAAAGTCAGTCATCATCCAAGAGCCTCTTTTGGCTTGATGTTAGTGCAGCACACATATATAATAAAAATATCCTATTTCGTTTTACCCGACTACGACGAAGCCAAAATGAAGGATTTTGGCAGTCTATGTATGTATATAATGTATGTATGTGTGTTTGTTTATTCTACAGTAGAGCCTAAACTACTGATCCGATTTTAATAAACGAGGTGTCAAAAGATTCCTGATAATAGCCCGGGTAACATAGGCTATATAATTTACGTATTATTTTTATAAAATACTATAACCCGACCGACAATTCTGCCATATTGTGGGACTTCCTTTTTAAATATCCAAATATTTATATCAGTAAAAAAATCCAGTGTATCAAAGTGCATAATTGTAATAACTCTGCTCTCATTTTGCAAACAAACGATATTTTTAATATCATATTATAAGACAATAATCGTTACCATGAATTTGCCTCCGGACATGGAAGCTATGGGTCGGGTGTACCCAAATAAAGCACTTAGGATACGCCCTATCGCGTTGCAGCAAAGGGTTACGCTATATTTAATATCCGCAAAACTACCTACTGCATTGGTAAAATATAACGTCTCCGAAAATCAATTACGGATACTTTGGGCACACGATTTACTGCTTGTGTAAAGACGTTTAGGCAAAAAAATATTTGTCATACTCAAAGTAAAAAAATCATCTTATGTATGTATGGCTGACTCTCCGCTAAACGCAAACTTGTCCATGTAAAGAAATATGATTTTTTTCGACTGTGACAATTATTTACGTAAGGAGTCTTTACGTAAGGAGTGAATCATGTGCCCGAAATATTCGTAATTGATTTTTCTAGACCTTATTTATGTCTTATTTGTTACAATCAATACTTATTTTACTCTACTTGTTATTTTTTTTAAGTCTTTTGAGTCACCATGAACTTATAAAACTCGGTATTAACTGTCTAAGTAATCTCAGACTCTAATCCTCTAGCGAGCTACGGGTACCATAATCTAGCAATGAAGAAAATATTCCAACAGCAAAATAAAAAAACGCAGTTCTTGTATAATATTCAAAACATACATTCATTAAAAGTATGAATCGCAAATATTATATCCCATTTACATAGTGAAAATTTGCAAGGAAAATAAGAATAGCTATAATGTTTTTGAGTGCTAATTTTGTGTTTCACCGTTCGAGCACCACTGCATACATTTAAATATTTTATTAAACAGAGCAGTTGCCCAATTACCTAGAATCTATGCAATTTGATTACACTATTTGACCATCTACATAGAATGCATTTCTTTCATAGCTTGTGAATTCGTGAAGACGTGTGAAATATATCAGTTAATAGTATGAAATAATCAGTTTTTCCAAACACTAATATTATATTTAGAAATATGATTTTTTAATTTAATTACTGTTAAGGACAGCGGCCTCGTAACGAAAAACATGAGTGAATTTTAATGTGAACAATAAACGTGTAATTAAAACGGTACGTAAAACTATAATAGTGAACACTCAGTGACTATATGTATAGATTTATATGGCATCAGTGTGGAAAAATAGTGTTAAAATGGTGTTTTATCAAGTGCGGGTTATTTTGATTATATATTTTTAACTAAAGCTAATTTTAACGTAGCTTCTTTTGATTTACATAAATAAACGTAGTACATAACGTGTAGTATAGCGCTTAAGGTTATATAATAAATGGTTAAGAAATTATTACGAAAACAGTGGTAAAAATGTACAACGTTTCATATAAGTTGAACCTTAAAATGTAAATAACTTTTCTATAGAATAAGATGTTTAGTATATAAGGGTTTACATGTCTGGTTATGATAATAAAGAATTTCACACAACGCGTTTTGCTTCACCTGGCTCATCGAAAATGGGGAAAATTATGGAAAATAGCCGTATAGAGAGGTAAAAATGAAATGGAAGATCGGCCCGAAAGAGGCGTACGGGCGGGGCTCTCTATACGGCATTGCCATGAGCCAGGTAAGCAAATCGAAAAAGTGAATAAACGTTCTCCTCAAAAACAGTGTTTTATTATCGCCCCGGCTCTGCCCAAATCGGTGTAACCTTGCTATCTTCGAGTCTAATCTGAGCCGGCGGTTGAACCCCTGTGAATTTATACAGTCCTGTACAGTAGTGCGAGGTTCTTTGGCGAGCCGAATTTCAAGATCGAAGAAAAATTCGAAGTCCATATCAAGTTAAAAATAACGAAGACGGCACATAGAAAAATTTTAACAGCTGTTGTGGACATAGAAAAATTTCCGAAGAATCAAGATAGAAATTTTACTGAAGACTGGACTTAGAAAATTTTCGTCAGCTGTTCTGAACATAGAAAAATTTCCGAAGAATCAAGATAGAAATTTTTACGGAAGACTGGACTTAGAAAATTTTCGTCAGCTGTTCTGAACATAGAAATTTTTTTGAACATTCAAGATAGAAGAATTCTAGCAAGTCAGAACATTGGAAACTTTATCAAGATTTATCAACGGGAATCAACGCCAGGGATTAGATTGGACTCAGAAGATCGGACTCGAGGATACAAGGATACACCGCTGCGAACGGAAGCAAGGATTCGCAGATTTTTCATCGGAAAAACCTCCCGAAGATTCTTGAAAAGGAAGATTATTATGGAAGATTAACATTGAAGATTAACATTTGAGATTAACATTTGAGATTAACATTTGAAGATTAACATTTGAAGATGGTTATAACAAGAAGTCAGAGTGGGGCCGAGGAGAACCAGCAGCAACCACATCGATTTCCGGATCCGCCACGATCGCCGTCCGCTGCCGCTACGAGCCAGCCGCCGCCGACCGAGGGAAGAGCGGATCTGCTTCAAACTATTTTGAAACCGAGACCAGGTACCAGCAAGGCGCCTGCATCCTCGGAAGTACAAACCCTAGCCAGAAAGAAGGCTATTTCAATTAGATCGCGTCACAGCAAGTGTCGTCGCGCGTATGCATTACGAGGCGGAGGAGAAACTCGCCGCTCTTCGTAAGAAGGAACTGCAGATCGAAGCAGAACTTATAAAGAAGAAGCTCGCCGCTGACGTCGCCGCTGCAGAAGATGGTAGCAGCCCCGACGACGACGAGCCATCAGAACAGGTGGAGCAACGTGTCCGAGCCTGGCTAAGCGAACAGGGTCCCGAACCCGAAGAGGCTAGACAAGAGCCGACATCAATGGAAGAAAGAGAGACGCCGAAGCCAGAAGACATGCCACCGAAGGGAGCCCAGAAGACGAGGTTCGAGTGGCCGCAGCAACGCCGCCTACGCTCACCCACACCGCCCACGTCTAGGGCTAATGGAGTGGAACAACTTGCCGAAACATTGGATAAACTGCTGAACCAACGCCAGTCGCGCCACACTACGGAGTTGCCCATATTCTCGGGCACTCCCACTGAATGGTTGCCATTCAAAGCAGCCATGGAAGACACCACTGCGTTCTACAAGCTCAAGCCGATCGAGAACTTAGCTCGTCTGAGAAGCTGCCTACGGGGAGAAGCAAAAGAAGCCGTGGCACCACTGCTGAGCGTCGCGACGCCGCCTGAACAAATTATGAAGACCTTGGAACAATGCTTCGGTCGACCCGAGGTTATGGTCGATCGCATGATGGAAGATCTGAAGAAGATACCGAGGCTCGGAGGTTCGGCGACAGAACTCAACCAATTTGCAGTGAAGATTCAGAACATGGTAGCCATCCTGAGGAAGCTGAGGCACGGGTATCTCTTTAACCCGTTGCTCACGAGAGACATCCTCGAGAAGCTCAGCCCATACGAGAAGAGCAAGTGGTACGACTACGCAGAAGAGACGTCGCGCTTCAGGAACGAGCCCGATGTCGTCCTTCTCTCTGAATTCTTAATGAGAGAAGCGGACAGGGCGCTGCGCTACGGGTTCAGCACGGCACTGAAGAAGGAAACACCGCGTCCACCTCCTAACAAGAACGAAGCCCGAACGAGGAAGCCAGTCTTCGCGATAGCAGACGAGGGCAGGGATTCGTCGAGTCGCAGCCAGCCAAAGAAAACACGCGAAGAGTCAACGAAGTGCCCGATATGTGCCGAAGATCACGCTCTATTTCGCTGCGCTGCTTTCAAGAAACTGAGCATGCAAAAGAGATGGGACACGGTCAAAAAGGAAGGGCTGTGTTTCCGGTGCATACGAAGCAGGCACAGAAGATACAACTGCAGGGCGAAGCCGTGCGGCGTGAAGGGCTGCAACTTGCCTCATCATGCGCTGCTGCACGAAGACAGGTCCGGCGGCGCCCCACAGACAGAGGACGCCGTGATTACCGCATCGGTCACCTCCGACCGTGCGGTGAAACTTAAGATGAGAAGAATTCAAGTTGTCGGTCCACGGGGCGAAGCGGATATCTTCGCGCTGTTCGACGAGGGCTCGACAGTGACACTACTGGATGAAGACGTCGCGAAGGCTATCGGCGCAGACGGCCCACCGAAGGTGCTGAGAATGCATGGGATCAATGCCGAGAGAAGGGAAGAAAAAAGCCGACTCGTACAACTTGGCGTACGAGGTCACGACGGTACCAGATATGACGTCACTGCGAGAACCGTGGCCGGATTGAACCTACTTACTCAGTCCGTCCCGGAATCACTGTTTCGACTTGCTCACCTGCACGATCTCAAGAACGAAGAGATATGCTATGAAGACAAGAAACCCCAACTTCTCATCGGCACGGACAACTGGCAGCTCATTGTATCCAGGGAGCTGAGGATCGGCAAGAGAAACCAGCCTGCAGCCTCGAAGACGAAGCTTGGCTGGGTAATCCATGGAAGCATCCCCAGACGCCTCATAAAGCAGGAAGAACACGAGAACATCCTGCACGTGTCTACGATCGAGACCCGAGGCGAACGACTGGAGGAAATGGTGAAGAAACACTTCGAAATAGACGCACTGGGAATAGCGTCCAAGGCTAAGCTGAGCGACGAGGAGCAGCGAGCCATCGACCTCTTTGGCAGAACGGCCAAACGAACGGAAGACGGTCGATTCGAAGTGGGACTTCTGTGGCGCACGAACGGCGTCAAGCTACCTCTTAGCTACAATACTGCGCTAAAGAGGCTCAAGAACTTGGAACACAAGCTCAAGAAGAACCCCATGGACGAGGCGCAGTATCATGGGCAGATGAAGAATCTCATAAACAAGGGATATGCGGAAAAATGCGACGGGACAGAGGCCGGAAGTGACATCACATGGTACCTGCCGCACTTCCCGGTTAAAAACCCAAACAAGCCGGGCAAGCTGCGACTGGTTTTCGACGCAGCAGCGAGAACAAACGGCGTGAGCCTCAACTATCACTTGTTAGAAGGGTCTGACCTTCTGACCTCACTGCCGAAGATATTGTTCCGGTTCAGAGAGGAAGCCGTCGCTGTGAAGGCCGATATAGAGGAGATGTTTCTTCGTGTCAAGGTCAGAAAAGAAGACCAACCGGCCCAGCTGTTCCTGTGGAGAGAAGACGAAGGCGAACCGCCGTCCACATACAAGATGGTGGTAATGATCTTCGGAGCATCGTGTTCACCGTTCCTGGCACACTCAGCCCGGAATCGGAACGCGGAAGAGTTTGCCGAATCGCATCCCGAAGCTCATCGCGCTATCACCGAAGCCCACTACATGGATGACTACGTAGACAGCTATCCAGACCACCAGAAGGCCATGCAGACCGTGGAACAAGTGGACCAAATACATAGGAAAGGTGGTTTCCACTTACGAGGCTGGACGAGCAACGACCGGAGGGTGCTAGAGGGACTGCCTGAAGACCGCCTGGCCGAGAACACTACACAGCGTGTCACCAAAGACGAGCAGAAGACCTTGGGCATGCTGTGGGACTCCCGAGGCGACAAACTAAAATTCAACACGTCGCTATCCAGAGTCCATAAGGAGGTTCGCGAGCTACAGCGCGCACCGACAAAGAGAGAGGCCCTTAGCACGGTGATGAGCATCTACGACCCGCTGGGACTGCTGAGCTGCTACACGATCACCGCCAAAGTCATCCTACAAGGCTTGTGGCGTCAGAAGCTGGACTGGGACGAGTCGCTACCCGCTGAGTCAGCCCAAGACTTCGCCCGTTGGCTGACCGACATGGAGTACATCAGTCAGCTCGAGCTACCCCGGAGTTACAACGGGGGGAGTCCGACGAGAGGCCGACAGCTGCACGTGTTCTGCGACGCGAGTAAGGACGCGTACGCCGCAGCCGTCTATTGGAGATTGGAACAAGAAAATGGGGAAGTACGAGTCGTGTTGGCCGCCGCCAAGGCCAAGGTGGCGCCGCTGAAGGCACAGACAATACCAAGGATGGAGCTACAGGCTGCCCTGGTCGGAGCGAGGCTGGGAAACGCAGTCGCAGCAGAACACAGGTGGAAAACGGACACGGTTTTCTACTGGATCGACGCACAAGTGGTTCTGTGTTGGATACAGAACGGCAGCCGCAAATACACACCGTACGTCGCACATCGGCTAGGGGAGATTGCCGAGCTGACGTCCGTTCACCAGTGGAGATGGCTGAGCACGAAGAGCAACGTCGCCGACTTAGCCACCAGAACGGGCTACGTTCCGAAGAGCGACGAGGACCCTTGGTTCCGGGAGCCGGACTTCCTGCGCAGGCCGATGAACGAGTGGCCCGCGGAGAGTCCCGCTAGAATCGAAAATCAAGAGGAATACGTCGCCTTCCACACCACGGAGGCGAGCGAGCTGAGCTGTCTATCAGATGTGACGCGCTTTTCAAACTACGAGCGCCTTGTAAGATGCACGGCGATGGTCTTGCTGTTCGTGGAGAAGTGCCGAGATCGTCGGGCCCACCTCGACGTACGACACCTGGAGAGGGCCGAGAGGTTGTGGTATCAAAAATCACAACGAGACAGCTTCGCACAAGAAATCGAGAAGATGGCAAGTGGCAAGACGATGCCTAGATGGAGCTCCTTGTACCGGCTCAACCCGGTGTACAAGGACGGGCTGCTCGTACTAGACGGAAGGATCAAAGCGGCGCAGGTGCCGGCCGAAATGAAAAACCCTATCATCCTGGATGGAAGGCATCACTTCACAAGGTTACTGGTGGCAAGGGAGCACGCCAGAGCGGGACACGGGAGCCGCGAGAGAGTCGTGAACGACCTCAGGCAGAAATTCTGGATATTGAAGCTGTGGCCGACGGTGCGTACTATCATGAGCCGATGTACGTTCTGTCGGCTACGACGGGCACACCCGAGGACCCCGCCAACTGGAGACCTGCCAGCCGAGCGCCTGGGGGCGTTCCAGAGACCATTTTCGTACTGTGGTCTCGACTGTTTCGGCCCGATGACTGTCACCATCGGCCGACGTCACGAGAAGAGGTGGGGAGCTCTCTTCACATGTCTGACGACGCGGGCGGTCCACCTGGAGCTGGTGGCTTCGCTGTCGACGGACTCTGCACTGATGGCAATGAGAAGAATGGCTGCGCAGCGAGGATGGCCGGCAGTCATGTACAGCGACAATGGGATGAATTTTAGAGGCGCGGACGTCGAGCTGCGGCAGGCGTACGCGTAGTGGGTGCCGGCTATGGCTCAGCTGGGCCTCACTCATCGGATGCAGTGGAAGTTTACACCGCCCGGGGCGCCGAGTCAAGGAGGTGCCTGGGAAAGAATGGTGAGGTCAGTGAAAACCGCCCTGCTAGCCACGCTGAACGAGAAGTCACCCAGGGAAGAGGTACTCCAGACACTGATGGCCGAGGCGGAGTACTCAGTGAACGCTCGACCGCTTGTGCACGTATCGGTGGACCCCAACGACCCGGAGGCGATTACACCGAATCATTTCCTCCTCGGGTCGTCCACCGGACTGCCGTACGTCGGACCGTGTGTGCCGGCGGACAAAAAAACATGGAGGGTCGCGCAAGCCCTTGCCGACGAGTTCTGGAAGCGCTGGGTGAAGGAATACCTTCCCACGCTCACACCACGCTACGGGGCCCCGCTGAGCAACCGAGTCCTTGTACCAGGGGACCTGGTTGTCGTGGTCGACCCGACGCTGCCGCGTAATACGTGGCCGCGGGGGGTCGTGCACCGGGTCTACCCAGGCCAGGACGGACAAGTGCGCTGTGCGGACGTTCGAACGCGCAGTGGCGTGTTCCGGAGGCCAACGTCGAAGCTGGCGGTGCTGGAGGAGGCGCCGCAGTCGCAGTTGCGACCGCTGGCGGAGCAGACGGAGCCGGGAGCGGAGCGGACGACGCCGGGGACGCCGCCGGGCGCGGAACGAGCGTCGGAGCAGCCTACAGCGAGCACGGACAGCTCGCAGTCGCCGGAGCGGCCCGCAGCGAGTCCACACAGCTCGCATTCGCCGGAGCAGTCTGAGGCGGGCGCGGACGGCCCGCAGTCGCCGCCGGAGCAGCCTATAGCGAGCTCGAGCAGCTCGCAGTCACCGGAGCAGTCCACGGCGGGATCGGCGAGCCCGCAGTCACCTGAGGAGGCTGCGTAGACCCTGGCTACTGCGCCGGCGGGAGGATGTTAAGGACAGCGGCCTCGTAACGAAAAACATGAGTGAATTTTAATGTGAACAATAAACGTGTAATTAAAACGGTACGTAAAACTATAATAGTGAACACTCAGTGACTATATGTATAGATTTATATGGCATCAGTGTGGAAAAATAGTGTTAAAATGGTGTTTTATCAAGTGCGGGTTATTTTGATTATATATTTTTAACTAAAGCTAATTTTAACGTAGCTTCTTTTGATTTACATAAATAAACGTAGTACATAACGTGTAGTATAGCGCTTAAGGATATATAATAAATGGTTAAGAAATTATTACGAAAACAGTGGTAAAAATGTACAACGTTTCATATAAGTTGAACCTTAAAATGTAAATAACTTTTCTATAGAATAAGATGTTTAGTATATAAGGGTTTATATGTCTGGTTATGATAATAAAGAATTTCACACAACGCGTTTTGCTTCACCTGGCTCATGGAAAATGGGGAAAATTATGGAAAATAGCCGTATAGAGAGGTAAAAATGAAATGGAAGATCGGCCCGAAAGAGGCGTACGGGCGGGGCTCTCTATACGGCATTGCCATGAGCCAGGTAAGCAAATCGAAAAAGTGAAAAAACGTTCTCCTCAAAAACAGTGTTTTATTATCGCCCCGGCTCTGCCCAAATCGGTGTAACCTTGCTATCTTCGAGTCTAATCTGAGCCGGCGGTTGAACCCCTGTGAATTTATACAGTCCTGTACAATTACGTTTTTTGCCATTTTTCCTGAGGTAATAGATAGTCATAATAGATACATTTAATTTGAAAATATCTAAAATATAATATATTGGATCCACAAATCAGATAAGAAACATAAATAAATATCAAGGTTATTGCGACGGCGATAAAATACAAGAACTATTTCATAAATCTATTAAAAGAGGCGAATAAAATATAGCAACAAATACCCTTATCATAGCAAACACTTTTCAAACGTTTATGGTCGCAAAGCCTACCCACTTCTCACACCGATAAGGTCCTATCGAAACCACAAAATATGGGAACATTTTATGAAGTGCGCTCTACTGTAATGAGATAGGATGTAGTCAATTTTGTCCATTGTTATGGATAAACGTAAAATCCGGAAAATATACGAGGACTGCCATTTTACCGATTTTCATATAGTTTTTGTGAGGTTGTCTAGCAAACGTGACCTGGGCTGTAATGGGATGTATTGTTCCACTCTCGTACGATACTTTTTAGGCTTCTTTTTATTAATATCACAAATATTTACGACAGAAAATATACGTTCTAAAAATGTCAATATCATAATTAATGAAAGCACTAATCAAAATATTTTTGTTAGGTTCGGCAACTTACTCAGATCAAATAAAAATGTGAAGTCTCTGACTGACTGGTATCATATCTGTATCTCTAGAGTATGAAAACATAATATACGTTATTTTCGTCCAGTACAAAATTACTTCTAAAGTGTGATAAATTACTATTTTCCGACTAAGAACACTAAAATTTGTACCAAATTTAGCCATTGCGATTCGAGAAATTAAGCTTCCCCAAGCTATCCCATCCCCAAGCTAAAAACGCTCAAAATGACGTACCTAATTGATTAATAAAGCTCACGTATTCAATATTGTTAAGTCATGAAGAATCTATATTCCAAATTTGTGCCTCTTTCATGGATGGTTTATAGTAATAAAATGCAAAAATAATATTATAATAAATATAATATGCGGTCGAAGTAATGCGGAATATACACACTACACCATACACATTACACACATTAACGTTTAATTCTAAGACAAAATTTCAAAATGTTATATTTCGCATTTTTCAGCGGTTTCAAAGTCTAAACTTGTTTTTGCCCGCAACTTCGTTCGCGTAGCACAAAGCTAAATTTTTACGCCTGATTTTATACATTACATAAATACACAATAAAATTTGATATCCAATAGTCCACATGAATCGTCTAACACCACAAAAATTACAATTTAGAATACCTAGTTTTAGTTCTGACATTAGTGGTTAAACCGAATAGTCTCTTCGGCTACATCATATTTATTGTAAATATTGTATTATTTATTAAGATTAGATTTGATTATAATAATTAAATACACTTTACTAACAAACAAAATAATATTTATTTATATTATTACTTTTTTCGTCGTGCAACAATATATAAATAATTTCGACGTCTTACGTCAGTGTGATTGGCAGCTCGGTAGTTGATATGCGTACCTACATTTGATTTTTACATTGTTTGGAAATTCGGAATGGTGGGTTTGAATCCCGGTAAGATAAATATTTTTGTGATTCTTATTATTTCTTTTTCTACTATATTTTTTTTAAATAATTTTATCGTTGTACTAAATCTCCGAGGAAGCTCAGTCTCCCAACCCCGGTACTAATAATAAAAATAGGGTTTTTGTACTTTCATCGAATGCAATCTCTTCATATTTTTTTATAATCTTCACTAATATTTACAACAAGATAAACTAATAATAAAATAAATACATGTATAGTACCTAGGAGAACAAGCATTGCTCGGAGTTTTATAGTGCGAGAAAAAAAAAAAAAAAGAAAGAAAAAGAAAAAGAAAAAAAATAGTCCGACCGGGATTCGAACTCGAGACTAATTGGTCAACAAAGCATAAAGCCAATGGCCTACGTAGTTGCGCTATCGAGTATCTAACGTAAAACGGCGTAATTACTCATATCTTAGTAGTATATACATAGTACACGACAAAAGAAAAAACATGACAAACTAAGATCCATATGTCGTCGGCATAAAGGTCAAGTCGGAGGTAAATGGACTTTGAATGGACTTTCAACAATAAATTTGAATGATTTTTGACGGCCGGAGTGCGGAACAAAATGACTTAGGTCCATTTAGCAAAACGCCTCAGCGGGTACTACCGTTTTCTATAAAAATGAAAGAAAAATAATGATAGGTCGGCATTTCGCGATGTTTCATTCGTCGATGTTTAATTAATCATAACAAAAATCTTATTCCAATAAAAAAATAAAAACGAAAATTCTCTTCCTTTTATTATGTATTAAGAAACTGTGATTAATTTTCTCATTGTTGTTCACAAATAATTCAGTTTCAATTCCCAGAATATCCATTTTTATGGTTATTTTATGATTTTTTTATCTAGAAAATTTACAAAAAACGTGATTTGAAAACAAATGTATTCCCTAAATATTTACAAATATGATTAAGATTAACATATATTTTTTGCTGCACTAAAATGTATCCATTCGTCTCAAAAAACCTTTTAAAGAAGCTTATTTTTACGATGTATAGCGCCTTAAGCTTCTTCTGTCTATAAATAAGTGAAAGATATTATGTTATATGTCATTACTTAGAAAAATAATTAATTACTCCTCCATTACAACGGGTACCTTATGGTGACTAAAACAACAATATTGTTTATGAGGTGATAATCTCTTTCTAATAATGGGAATTCTTATTTCCATCTCTACACATGTGCGCTTCTTTATTTGTTTCTTTAATCTTGACATAAATTTGAGTTAACACGACATTAATGAGAGGATTTTGTCTTTTGAAATATTTTTTATTTCATAAACAGAAATAATACTGGCTGCATCTAAAAATTTAATAATGTTTACTTTATTCAATATTTTAGTATTAATTTAAAGAAGCGGATTATATAATATTGACTTTAATGATTAACTCCAAGCTGCCATTTTGATATTTTTCGATTCAGTTTATATTTTTTTTCATTCAGGGTCAAGTGATGCAAGCGAAATGTTACGGTTGTAAATTTTAACATTAAACATGAATGACAGAATCCACAACAAAACCTCAACAAGAATGTGCTTATTAATTTATATTATACGGCTGCGTGGACTTCTCAAAACGACAATGGACAGAAAGACCACAAAAGTCGATCTTTAGAAGCAGGAATACAATAAATTACTACGTTTATCTCTTAAGTCGCGTACACACGAGGGGTTTTTTGTACGTACCCTCTCGAAAGCGCTTGTGCTCGGATACAATATATCTTGCGATTCCAGGGTCGTATGAATGAATGAGCTTAGGCGACATTTCGTTATAATGCGCGACGAAAAATTTCAATACAAAAACTTGTCCCGAAATTTAATATATCATTGACTTGTAAACAGTTGAAATAAAGTTTTTAAATATATTTGAATAACAATAAGAACCATAGATGATAGAAATATTGATTTACATAAGTTTTATTGCTAAAACATTTCAAAATGACACTGCTTCACACATATTCCACTGCCAATATTTATACCTACATTTTCAGGGTACAAACAGCGAGTAAGGTATATTAAGGTATATATTTTCGCTCTCACCGTTCATTTGTCGGTCTGTCCGTCAGTCCGGACTTGCTTCGGTAATTATGAATGAAAATTACGAAATTCTGTATAGTTACAGATTGTGTAATATTACAGACTATGTTTTTGAAATCATAAAATAATTTAAAGTGTGAAGTGGGGATGATTTTTTTTTTCATCTCTTACGATTTTTTTGTGTGGGGTGTCGTCGAATAGGCGTTTTTGAAGAAAGGTGAGGTTTCGTAGAGGGTATATGAAACCTCCCTTTATTTAAAAAGTGTGTGTGTCAGCTCCGAGTCCGACGCACGACTGGAGACTGGAGAGAGGACACGCATCTTCGGCTAACATCTTGAATTCGATTTCACTCCCATAGATTTTCATACCCGGGCTTATGTATGAAAATAGTTTCTTAAGGAGTAAACTCCAAAATTTTAGAAGTTTACAATCTTGTTACTTTCCACGAAGATAGGTAATGATAGGTCATGCTTAATACTCTTTGGGAAAATGATTATGAAAGAACTGGACAATACCTTTGAAACTTTATTAAGAACCTATTGCGCGCTGATAGTTACGGAACCCTCCTTAGACATATCCTGACATGCTCTTGGTCAGGTTATTATCGAAAATGTGGAAAGAAAAATGGTTAAACTTAAAAAAATTCAAGAAACAAACGCACAATAATGATGACGTTTAAGAGAAAATACTTATGTTTTTTATAGATAGGTCTATAACAATAACATTACTAACGAGAATCCAAAGTTATTAGATTTTCTCGGTATACGAAGAGAAACATATCGAATAACCAAAAGCCTCTCAAAATAATCTAATATTCACAAGGAGGATTTTGTATATTCCGCATAAAATCTTTCATGTCAATGTTTCTAATACGAAATAAAATAAAACCGAACAAACATCAAAATACGAATTCCAGCACGCTTCTACGAGAATTGGCAGATGCCGTAAGTACGAAATACGTTACATAACTTATTTGTCACAATCACACTACATGGAATTCAGCTCACAAGCAATACCTACCTTTCCTCAAAATACCTAGGTGGAATTTTATTATTCTGGACCACTTAAATTCTTTTTGCACTGTAATACCCTTTACATTTACCAAGCACATACCTATAGTTGACCACTGCCACGAAAATATATTATTTCGAATATTGTGATTGTGTTACAATGTGATTATTTTAACTTAGTTCGTGAAAATAAATATAGCACACCTTTTAAGCTAATCAAATTAAAAATAGTTTTTCCATAACTAGTTCACGAAATATTACAAAGGCTTATAGAGCTTTGAATTAAATAATTTATGCACGGCATGTACATTTAGTAAGGGAAACATTCTGAACCTTTGTTAATTGTGTAGAAAATGGATCATCCTAAATGACCCACATGTCTTTCATTATACCTTTTGTCTCAAGTAATTCAACAGAACGTATTTGTCAAAGGTACGGACACTTAAAGCACTCGGAAGCAGGTACCCTTTGTTTGCTCGACTTACATTTCATATTCAAAAATTATGCGTTCATATTTCAAATTTGGTTACAGAATGGTTTTAGACCATTCATCGTTGCTTTATGGAAATGTAACAATTCATGTTTTTGAACTATTTGCATCTGAACAAGTCTTATGATTATTAATACATCCTATGGATGTTCTATAAGAATTGATGGCGACATTTGAATAAACAATACGTCACAGTGATTGATATTTACAAGGCATCATATTTTTGATACTCATTGTCCAATTTGAAGCACAGGATGTGTTATGTAGAAGTGAAAAGATATGAATAAATCGAACATAGATTTTCAAGTGGGAGTAACAATAGAAACATCGCAAGTAACGCTTCTTTATTTTAATTTCATTATTATAATAATTTCAAATAGCAAACAAAACGTGTAGAGTATTTTTAAGCCGCACTTTAATAACAATACCGTCAATTGTCAAAAATATGTAGATTTTTATGCTCTGTATCTTTCCATTGGTCAATTTTGGATCTCGTCTAGATTTTGTGTTAGTATGTTTTTTTATCCAAAATATCACTTTAGGGTTTTTTATTCGACCTTTTTAAATTATTATGTATGTTTTTAAATTCGTTTTATGAATTATAATCATAAACAGAGTCTATACACACAAAATAAATTTTTGCGAGTCGTAAGAGCAAGAAAGATATTGCCGAATGTGATATTTATATAAATGCGCTTGCGCAGTATTCATTGTTACTTTACAACAGTAAATTGAAAACTTGTCTTTCAATTGTTTATATTCAATTCAATTGTCCTATTTCCAAATATTTTGGTAAGTTTTCATGTTTTTATGTTTCATAAGGATTTCAATTTTGAAGAGACCACGTAAATATGTATAGAAATCGATGAAAGAAATGGGCATTATATTAAAAATATATGTACATCTGCATATATTTTAATTTTAAGTTTCGTGTTTTACCACCTAATACGATGTTATCACACATGAAAACATAATGGAGGGGTTTTCTTGCATACCTGTGTAATTAATACTTATTGAAGTAGATGGTTACTTTGACACAGGAATATAATATGTTTAGAAAATATAAATGGAAGTCGGTTAAATATCTAAGTATATCCTAATTTAGAGAGATTCATACTGTTTTTAAAATCCCAAAACATATTGGCTAAATTTCAAAGAGGAAATTTTATCCTTGAATAAATCTAATTCAAATTGTGGATTATAAGCCGCATTAGAACTGAGTGACAGATTAAACTTCCAACCCTCTTATTAGACGAAAAGGGTCTTCAAGGACTGCCTAAGCTTCAATGTTTTTGCTTGTATATAATAACTATCTTCCGCTAGCGATTTCGTCTATATTAACATCTGTTTTATCAAAAACTTTACTAACTTGGAGTAGATTATTGATATCATGTAAATATTCTTCTTTCGTCGGAAATATTGGAATGTATGGATATTACGTCACATAGGTCTATATGCTCATTACATGATTCTAAATTATTGCCAGTAATACCTTAATCTAAGCTTGACAAATTAATTACTAATCGCTGTACGATGTTAGCCGACGCATTTCCATTAGAGCATATTATTGTATTTACAATGGAATCTTAATAAATTACTAATTATGTGTTAACTATTACTAGTGTTTTTTACTACAAAGAATATCCTCGTTAATAGAATTTTTAAAGTTGAACATTTCAGATTCAAAGTTTAGTAAAACAGTAGATTTTTTGGAGTAGATTTTTTTAGATATTATTATCCAATTTCGGAATGTTTCAAACATTGTTGCTAAAAGTTTGGCCGTTTGAGTTATGTAATGAAATATTGGATTTCGGGAAACCTAACCCATATTTTTATTAAATCTGTTTCAAATTAAATTATGTCTTAAGATTTTGAATATTTTACAATTATATTATGTTTTAGAAGTATTAATATTTAGTAGTAACAGCTACTCTATTGGTGCCTAAGCACCTAAATTTTGGGGATTGGTTGTCATGGCCCTTAATGAAGAAGGTTCACGTCTATCATAACATTTATTTATTATAGTGATATTAGAGTGATAGAGCTTAATTTGCAATATAATAAAAACCCGTTTTAAAGCTTCAAGAATAAGGTTATCTGTACTTATGTTATTTTTGATTTATGTCTTTAAATAATAAATTGAGGTAAGTTCTAGAAAACTACATTTATTTCAAGTAGCTTAATTATTTTAGGTCTAAGTAACTATTTTAAGATTATTTATTTGAGTATACTCTTGACATTCTTCCGCGTTAATTAAAGTTATTATTTTCTACAATAGAGGGAGTAGAGGCCAATATAGGCCTATGAATATACTTGAAACGGGCAAGTAATTCTATATTCTTATCATCACCAAGTTCAATGAGCTGGTGATGGTTTCAAAAAATCTCAGAAACAATAAAATGACCTATTTATGACTATACAGCATCAGATAAGCTAAAATTGTATGTTATAAATACACGATAACGTTTATTTATTTCATCTCCGGCTTATCTATTTGTTTTTGTTTTGATATATGTTATTGCCTTATATTTTTTATTCTAATCTTCAGATCTATCGCCCCAGTATAAATGGATATAGCATTAATCAATTTATGATCGATTTCGAGTTAGTTTATATGATTGATACTAATAAAATTATTATCATAAACAAGATATCTCCATTAAGTATTAGGAATGATATTTAGGCCGCAGGGCGCGGTATGACTATAAATAAGACCGAAATGTTGATATTAAAAGCCGTTAAGAATAGAAACGGGTTGACACTTCGAAAAATGGATGTTCTACTAATCGGCGGTAGATAAACTATATGTGTCAAATCTAATTTCTCCATGCCCATAAATATTTCAGTTACATTTGTGTGGTTTTGTTTACGATTTCAAATATTTGTTGCGTTGTTAATTATATTTTATTTGTTGTGCTTATTTTGTTATGGTTCATTAATTTATGCTAGTATTCAATTAAAATGTTGTTTTGACAATTCAGAGAAGTATTTAAAAATAATGTTTTCCAGTTTATGTTTGCAGAACTTCTTCCAAATATTAAATATTTGTAGTTTATATTAATACTTTATATAATATTACAATTTTACTTCACTTGGTTACTATTTCCTTTTAATCATGGGAACTGTTTGCCAAATCGAAGCCAGTCCTAAATTTGTAAGGAATTTTAAAAGCCATATCGTAGGTGGTCTCTGAAACTAAAGCGTTAAATTAGTCGATATTATTTTACCACAAAAACAACGTCGAAATCCGCTCACAATTACATGCTCGAACTACTGGATACGCTGCATCAACAGGCCAACGTCATTTCCCTTTCTTTTAACTAAATCTGTTATAGTCACATTTATAGTGTGACCTATAGTCATAGTTACACTATTAATAAAATTAATAAAGTAGTTCTAATAAGCAAAGTTGTAACATTTATAAAATAATGTTAATTATATTGAAACGAAAACAATAATACTGCAGTTTTTAATAGTATGCATCAAAAGCCTGAATTGTACGAATTTTTCAATGAATCGATGTTTTGGTGTTTTCTTTTTTTTGTCAATTTTTGTACCACATACCTATTTTAAAGTAGTTATATTTCATTTTTTGTTGCTATAAAATTGCTGTTATAAAAATGAAAGCAGATAATATCATAAAAAAGTTTTGTTTATAATTTTTTACCTACCTACCCTTTTCACATCATGCTCTGAGCCATCTCTACCGCTAAATATATTTTGATGATCATGACGGAAAGTAGTTTTGAAACGCATTGTTATAACGAGATATTGTAAATATAATCTTAAATTATACTTTTTATATGACAATTTATAGCGTGTAGGTTTCTCCAGCATATTATTAGCCATATCGGATCGCTGTCTCGACTCTCGACAGAGCTTGCATAATATTGTTATTAGGTACGGGTTTTTGCCATTTGTTTTTATACAATAACTTAGCATTACGTGTGATTCTTGCAGCTGGTTCCGCGACGACACGACTTCATTTATCGTATTATAAAATTTTGTGGGTGGAGCTATCGACCGATTCGGCACTCTTTCTCGCACAATGAACACGAGGAGGACGGCGATATCAGAACAAAAACAAATGAAGTGCCCGAGCGAGATGGAATCTATTATTTCAAAAATCACTATGATAGAAAATGGGGGCCATAGTTACCCTCATTAATAAGCTATTAGATTACCCGATTTCCCACCGACCGATTGGTAGGCCGGAGAATCCCAATAAACGCGGCCCCCACTTCCACTCCGATAGTCGTTCGAGATTCAAAAGAAGCCCTTTGAGCTCGAAACAAAACGGCCCAAAAGACCCCGCTCTAATTCTCTTTACGATCTCCGATTTCAATTGCTCCTTGAAAATTTGAATGTGGGGAGGGACAAAGTTTTGTCACGTAGGGCCTTCGTAAAAGAATATATGAGTACATAGAATGCGGGCGCGCGTCATAGGTACCCCATTAAGTAGAGTGCCATAGGCGAGGGCGATATCAAATCCAAAGATCAGATTGACAAATACATACGGCATTCATCTCTGGCCGCTCTGTTATTAGACATATAAGAATTTACCTTTTGCTGCTTCCATTTAGTTTAAATCTCAAAACCCTTTGATATAAAATATTTACAACTGAATAAGCTTCTTTGTACTCGACGTATTCTGGATACTGTTTTGTCCCCGACCGTTTTTTGATATCGATCATTTTTTGTACCATTATTACGAGGCATTGTGCGAAGGTTGAGTTAGGATAAGATCTTCCAAATGTCACCGGGCTTTTTACCGTATTTTATTGTTTATTAAAAGGAGTGCTTTTTGAATCATACAAAACGTGCTCCCGGCTCCCGCAGGACGCAGCTCCCACGATAAAAATAGCGATGGAAAAATTGCGCTTTTTATTAACACTATGCTCTAGCTTCAAAGTAGCTTATTATGTAAAGATATAATGTAATGAAAAACAAAAATAGGGCAATATCGTACGAAGGCGTGCCACATATTCATCGATTATTATTTATGAGTTTTTATGCACCGTAAATGATCGTAATATAATTATTATATTAACAGTTATTTTTATGCTCAGTGTATTAGTAGGTAAAATTATAGTAGGCAAATTATAAGTGGAGAATTCACTTATTGAATCAGCGCTCTCCGAAAGCCATAATATATGAATTTTGACTAATTAAGCAAAAATGTAAGTAAGAAGTTATTCTCGAAAAGGTCCTATATAATCACGTCATCACCAAAAGATAGGAACACAAGAAAATATTTTCTCGCTTTTATAATACCCATCATTTAAATAGACGGACTAAAATATCGTGGTGTAAGCTTTCGTAATCCTTTAGGATCATAATCTCAGTCCAATTTGAAACTCAAGTCTAAATTGTAAGTTATGTCCGAACTTTTACGTTTATAAGATGAACTATCGGGATTCTGTGAACTTTCCAGAATAGGGTTGCCAATGACAGATTTTGTTACTAGCAATAGTCGCAACCTTTTTCAATAAATTTGCACATTATTAGCTAGTACGTAGTCTAGTTTTAGAATGAAGGAGGTGATATAAAAGATTAATAGCATTTCAAAGTACACCGCATTACGTACCTTCAGGTGCTACAAGTAATTTTTAATAACGATTTAATTGTGACGATTATGCTAGTTACCGACACTTACTTGCAATGCCAGAAACGCAGGTGGCTTCTGACCTTTCAAACAAAGATTGATATCCCCCTTCAATGTAATTGAATAAAGTTTATTGCGTTTCTGTTCCAAAAGGTAGCAAAATCTCGAAAACGAGCAAAATATTGATTTCTTAGGTTTACACATCGCAGATGTTAAACACCGTCGCAACAATAAATCTGCAATTTACGAACACACACTGGATCAACCTCGCCATTACATAAGATTTGATAAGCCACAAGTACTGGCAAAGGAACACCGTTATCGCGCAAGAATGATACGCGAGGCTATAGAAATTAAAAAGTACCCTAATTTTAACCGAGAAGATGGCTGGGTGCTGCCATCAGGTTGGGATTCAATAATTAACAAAATAAAATGTAATTTAAAATCACCGCGGCTTCAAGATACTGTTAGTATGTTTTGCGTGGAACACAAATAATAATTGAAGAATCTTCGGGTAGTTTGAACAACTTCATCAAATAGGACAATTGACACCTCAGTCCTCCCGTGACCACGGCTGCTGGAAAGTAGCCGAAACGTCGGGAAAAATAAAAGTGCACCGCGACACAATCCGTAAGTGTTTTAAACAACGAGCAAAATATCAAAACAAAACGATGAGGATGATGACACCTTACTTTTTCTGCTGATCATACCTTGTATTATCAAGACATGCAGCATGTAGCAGCCCTGGTAAGAAGCAGCCGGATAAATTCGGATCCGATTACACGTCCGAAGATTGTAGATACGGTTGATTGTTTGCCTCTCAGCGTGTTTACACACTCCGACTAATGTTCCCCCGTTCGAGGACAGTCTCGAGTTACTCGGGCTGGGAAAAGTACGTTCTGCGCATATTGAACGGACCCTAATTACAAATTCATTTACTTTACTTTTTAGCTTCAATTTTCGTTTTAAATGATAAGCGGGTTTTGCTTCTTATAGTCGGATTCTGTGAAGCCGTGGTATCTAGTTGAACCAGTGATCGTTACGACGCACGCTTCTTCCACGCAAATGTAAAACTAGATTATTTCTAAGTAATTAGGAAAGCCATCTGGAAAAACTAAACTTGTTAATAAAAGTATTATTTATATAGATTTGGTAGCTTTATTTATTTGCGGACCATGTTTTTTCTAAAAATGTGTACAGTTCATGAAATTTTTGAAATGAAATAAGACTGTAAAATCTTGCAAATATTTTTGAAAATTAAATGAATTCTAAAAATATTTCAATTGCACATATAACGCTAAAAGTGTTAAATACTTACAAACGTTAAATTTATTTCGTTGGAAATTAAAGTTGCTTGTCAATTTAGAACTTTTGAATTTAATCGAAGTGAATTCAATCCATTGATGTTCGTAAAAATTACTTTGATTTTCGCGGAAAAGGAAAATGAAGGTGTTCTTCTTCTTTAGAAGTACAATGTATATATAAGTACGCTTTCAAAACTGGAATCACGTGATAAGATTTTTCAAATGAGGTAGTCCTCAGAAATAATTTTGTTTGCGTAGACTTAAAGGTTCATTTGATACCAAAGCAGGTGTCATAACCAATTTATCACTAATTTTCGATACGACTGCACGCGACTGTTTTGTCTTTCAATTCCATCTTTATCATAACAATCTGTTCGTTAAAGTTTATCCAATGTTCCTGGAACATCGCTTCAATGGCTAAATTTCTGGCAACAGCTGCCGATTGCTCAGATTGTACAAAACTTAATCCTTGTTGCGGAATCATATTGAATTTCTCCGCTCAATTTAGTTTTTTTATTGTCCCTGACTGTCGCCTCAGCTATTATATCTCGAATTACACGGTAGCTTCAATGTAACCTTAGCGCTGTCGGCGTCTGTTTGTGTATCATCTTTCATACTTCAAGTGATGTTACTGTGACCAGTAGGTGTAACTGTAGGCGTTTCCAAATCAAGTTTGGCGCTGAAGTCAACAAGCTATTCTCATTGTACACATTGTTCATCGTTATTCATCTTAATAATTATGAAGAATTTATATATATAAACGATAGTATTTTTTTATCGAACACCTAATTGAAACAAGAATTTTTTATACAATCTCTGTATCTAACCATACTGTTTATTTTACAATGCTTTGAAAATAGCAAAAAAATGCAAAACATTTTTTATTTATCGAAATATGCAAATATACCGCAAAAATAACACAAGCTGTTGCTTTGCCATGCGAATAAAAAAAATGGCGACAGTTTTTTAAATTTCGAATTGCGCAACTTGACTCACCAAAAGGACGAGTATTTGCCGAACTTTATACGAAACAAATTAACTTTAAAAAATTGTGCACAGCTGTAGGTAGTCGATGCATTTAAAACAATATTTGCTTTGCAATATACAATAAAAGTGTGTAAACATAGACAGCAATTACTACACCGGTAACATATTTGTTTAGGACTGAGAAATTGAAGTGTCTTCGAGCGTGCCAAGACATTTCGTTCATGGTATTTCTTCGGCTCCCGTTTAGAGACCTGGAACCAGATGCGTTTATTCAAAATTATACTCTATGACAGTACGCTAAAGTTGAGAACAAATTGTACGTTCGCGAGGCTGCATATATGCCTGCCGGTCGATTGTGTAAATAATAAGAGACAATAATGAAGCGAAACAATCGTGTGCTGTAATGTGTTTGATTTATAAAGCGTTGTTAGAACGATCTTCATGATATGAATTCGTCTAACACGTTTCCTAGTACATTAGTACTATTATCATCCATTCTATTATCATTTTCAATAATAATAATTAATGATTTAAGATTTTTACGAAAAACGACATCACAAGTTTTTTGAAATGATATCACAACTTAAATAAGGCAATATCATTAAAAATATTATAAAGTTTATTTTATTAGCAAATATTTTGTTTTAAGTAACTAAAACAAACTCAATCAGCATTGCGCACATACTAAAGTTTTAAAATTAATGGAGTAAATATCGGTTTTCATGCTGTTTGTAGTCTTCCTTTTAACAAATTAATTTAAACTATGTAGAAACATTTACAGTCCTGTGGTTTATGCAGTGAAGCGTATATTTATCTAGTAAAAGAATTCTGCTCATTCATTAATCCTTTCTTTATATTTACAAAGGGTAGACGTTCCTTAATTAATCGCTCATTCAAGACGGGAGAATCAATATCACTACGTTTAAAGCTTAGTCTGGCATGATATTGGTTTATGGATTGTCTTATAGATATATTTTGGTACTAGCTGGCGCCCGCAACTTTGTCGCTAACTAACCCTTAACTAGAAACGGAACCCTACTTTTAACATCTTACCTTATAACATCTGCTATCTGCCAGTGAAAGTCCCGTGAAAATAGGTGTAGTCGTTTCAGAGATTAGCCGGAACAAATAAACGGACGGACAGAACAAAATAAAAAATAAATATTTTATTATAAGTACTTACTATACTTTCATCATATACTTTTAGTGAAAAGCTGTTAATTTTTAAATTACAAACAGACACTTCAATTTAATTTTTTTGTATAGGTTAGGATAAAGACAGTAAAAAAATCATGATGACAATATTTTGGAACAGCCAATTTAGAAAATAATAATGATGATTTAGTAGATGATGACGATAGTGATCCGAATTAAAGCTATATTTCTTAATGCTAATACACTTATTTTGCCATGATACTACGGGAGTATCAGAAAACACACCGATGTAAAACTATTTAACAACGAGTTTAATACAAAAAATATTGATTTTCTTCCCCGGTATTTTACGTTCGTCTATATTACATAATATTTTAGAACCAACTATTGCTAAAATTGATTAAATTTCTTACAAAGTCTTCACTTTACACCATAAACTCACGTATGTATGAAATGGCTCCATACCAAAGCAGACGGGCAACAGATTGAAGTTATCTGGTAATAGCAAAAGGTCGGAAATGTTCAGAAAATTTGTAACGAACGCTAATGAGAATTGGACTCTGTGAGTGTACAATAGGAGCGATATTCGTATGACGCGAATTGAGTGCAATCTAAACGACTGTACTTCGTAGCAGCAGACGCTGTGGTTACGAATTTCAGTAAAAGCTTCAAACTAAGGTTGTTTGGTTTAATTTTATATTACATTTTATACACTTCAAATTTCAAAGTTTTGTTAACAACTATTTGTGAATAGTTAATTTTTGGGAGTTAAGTAAAAGTATCCTGAACGTAAATGATTATGTTGTCGAACATTTAAAATAAAAGTTAATGTAGGTACTTATTGTATTAATTTGTGAAGCAATAATTTCAGTACAGTTTTACGAGAATTATGTTACCGGATGTGTTTGATTTTTGACCGCTAAATTAAAGTTTATGTAGCAGAAAGTTATACATTTTCTTAAACGATCAGAAATACATAAAAATAAGAAAAATAGCAACAACAGACTACGTCAGTATATTAACACTCACTACCATGCGTTTGGTAAATACAATTTTGTTACACTTCGACGTTTGTCTATATGTATTAACATAAAAAAAATCTATCCAGCAAAAGAACCTTTATAAAGTTTAAACTTAAAAATTATATGTAATAATATTATGGGCGAATTTCGATCACAGGGCGGGCGACCTCTACTTAATATTATAATTGACAAGGATATTGGATGTTCTGTAAGATATTATCGGTAATGCGCTTGTTTTATTTATCCTTGTCACTTTTAGCTCTATGTAAAACATGACTCTAGCTAGACAAAAAATGCATGATGGGTAACTATCTCTAATAAAAATAAGAAGAATTTTAAGTCCTTGAACCACATAAAGAGTAATAACAAAGCTTACTGCTTTCTAGCTACATAAACAAACTTTAAAACCTCGCATTTCAAGCGCTAACTGCAACAGATTAGCGCATAAGCCTTAAAAATAATGCGAGAAGTTATTTTCTGAGTGTTGAAACATTTTTGCACGACTTGCTGTTATTAAACTACTTTCTACGGATTTAATCGAAGCTTGTAAGCCTTTGAGTTTAAATGATTTAAATTTTAAGAACAAATATCTAATAGATTATTCAGTATTTTAGCAGTCATAAAATTTTTGAACATATTGTACGAGGTACAAAAAATGTACCGGGAAAAGTGGAAAAGAGACAAATGTCGGTAGCATTTGTCTCTTATAGCAGTAGTTTAGTAGCAGATAACTAGAAAAATATAACAAAAAAAATTCTAAATGAATACTAATATTATAGAAGGCAATAACGGTAAAATTTGGTCTAAGTAAACTTATTTATCGAGATCCTATGAGGAATTTATTGGAAATTTCGAGAATGTATGGTATTGGTATTTTCTTAAGGAATTTGAGCTTTGGCTTTTAGAAGTCGTTCGATATGACCTCATCTTTCTCCAAGTTAATTATAGAAAAATATACCTTGAGTGATGGCTTAGCAAAATTTGTATTAGGCTACATATAAAATAAATAGGATTAGTAGAGTAGGTAACAGGTTTGGAACGCGAATTAGATAAAATCTTAGAATTTACTGAAATCCTAATTACGATTCTCAATGTTTGAAATAGATGTGTGCCAAATTTTTATAGAAATGTACATCATATAAAGATTCATTCACACGTAAAGACACTTTGAAGTGTTAGTTAAAAATATGTATATAAATGACGAAAACATTTCATACACATTTCTAATAATTTGACACGTATCTACATAGATGCTCGTTATTTTAGTTATTATTTAAGTTTTATTGGGTACCATGCTTTATTAACCTAATATCTTATTTAACTTTCATGTCTTGCTGATGTTTGGATAAACCAGGTGAGTTAAGTTTGCTCTATATAATGTATTTAGAGATAACTTCTTTGACCTACTAGCTCCTCTTTGGGGTGTTGCTATTAAAGGTTTTGGGTATTACTGCAAAATTTTAGGCTTTCGATGAAACTAGGAAAGTTTAGATTTATAACAAATTATCTTAGAAAGATAACTTCAATGATACGATGACAAAATGCTCACCTGTATAACGGACGTACTTCTTAAATAAAATTATTTCAATACTTCCTTTCATTGCCTTGTTATGCAGACTACTCTACTTTTTATGTATTTTTGAATGTCCCATAATTGTCAAACACAAAACCGCAGTACCCACCTGGGTACTGCGGTTTTGTGTTTGACAATTATAATATAATAAATTAATACTCCGTAATTGGTGGGTTGGGTACCTACCCAACCCACCAACTACGGAGTATTGTCAAAAAAAATCCATCCCGGAGACATTTCTGTGCTTGTCATTCAAAGCACCTTTACAACAACACCCTTTGAACTCTATATGCGAGAGTTAGGGTACATTTTCGATTGTACATAATTCGTCATTGTGGACTAGTATTTTTGATTGTCACATGTGATTGCCATTGTGATGGTAACATGAATGGTCCTATTGCTTTACGTTTTTTAATAGTTCCTACACCTGCTTGGTTCTCAGACCCCAATTGTGCTAGCTAAAATAAAATGTCATCGCTACAAAATACGTAATATCACAAACTCTTAAATGCAATCGAGGTAGCATCTCAAGACGAACATCTAATATTGTAAGAGCTGAGATACATTAGTTCAAGCATACTATTATTATCTTCATTTTTAATCAAACCTAACACCTCAGCATTGCTTGGTACTTACCAATGGTGAAGCGTGAGATTATCAGAATAGTAAGCCGCGTAAGCAAATGTCTATTAAGATACAGAATAACAATACTTAATTTTGATTGCGCTTAGCGCCTTAGGAACCTTACACTCCTAGATATAATGAAAATGTAATCTTTTTGTAATCTTTCATTTATTTTTATTTATTTCAATGTAATGTTCATTTTTATCCATACAAGCCGGTAAATTAATAGTGACATTTTATTTATTAATCCCAGGACATCTCGTGCGTCCAACGGAATTGTATCGTCACAAGGTGTTAGCGAAATGTTTTGGGTGCATTGGGCGCAAATTTTTGTTATGTTTTAGTGCTATATTTTAAAAATAAACATGTATTATAAATAAGTAATATTCATAGAAGCCAGCTTTTATGGACGCGTCGCCTGTGGTACTTACTACATAATACTTAAATTATTAGCTTTTCATGAAATCTTCCAGTAAACAAAAATTTATTGTATACTAAAATTAAAATAACCTAACCTAACCGAGAACATGTCATGACATGTCTAAGGAGGGTTCCGTAACTATAAACGCGTAATAGGTTTTTTCAAATTACTTCAAAAGTTATTGTCCGATTTCGTTAAAAATAATTTTCCTAAAGAGTATTCAGCATAATCTATCTGCATGAAAAATTGCAAGTTTCTAAGTCTCATAGTTTAGAAATGATAGAGGGGGTTATGCTCGAAAATGGATGACTTTGTAAAAAAATATGTACGTTCAAACCGTACCTCTATTTTTAAAGACCTATTCAACAGTACCCCCCACAATGGGGTAGAATGAAAAAATAGTTTTTCATCCCCACTTCACATGTATGGCGAGCCACCCCTAAAATGTAAAATTATTATTATTTTATGATGCCAAAACCGAGATCAATACATACATATATATATATATATATATATATATATATATATATATATATGTATTGATCTATATATATATATATATATATATATATATATTTAAGTTTACTGAATTTTTGTAATTTCTGTAATTGAAAGGCCTAAAAACAAATCTACCCTCGCAGACTTGTGTCTGATCAAGATCCTCGAATCAAGATCCAAAAGGACTTATTTAAAGGCAAATTAGCTTTCGCCGTAACCAGCTCAGACGAACAAATAACAGTGCTTTATAGCAGACTCCGAATTTATGCTAATTATGTAGACGAGATGTATTTGGGAATCTCTAATGTCGATGCGAAACTGAGTATTGTTGTTCAGAACATTCTGTACCTTATCTACCTAGATTGATTTTATTTTTTGTTTTGTCTTCGTCTCTTAGCATATTTAATGTGCACGTTTCATTAGCGCATCGATTTCATCATCGCATTAGCCTGTTGCCGTTCACTGCAACAGGCTAATGCGATGATGGTGATGATGGTCTGCTACAATGTTCGCGTATTAATTATAACAGTGGCACGGAATTTGAACCTTATCTGTTGTTTCTACGTCTTAACTTTGGCACAAGGTATTTTTTTAAACAAGCTGTTTCCCGCAGCTCCGCCCGCGTTATTATACTGTCGATTATCCCGCGGGAACACTGTGCTTTTTCGGGATATAAAGTAGCCTATGCTTTAATCCAGAGCCTAAACTACTACCATACCAATTTCATCAAAAAAGTAGTTTTTGAATGAAAGAGTAACAAATATCCATCCATCCATCCTCACAAACTTTCACGTTTATAATATAAGTATGAAAATTGATTTATTTCTAGGGACATATTCAGTTGTACACCAATCAAATAACTGTTTAACACTTTTATAACAAGATTGTAAAACAGTCGATTAAAACTTTAATTTGTTATAAAACTTCTAACCTACTTAGCGATTGATGGCTTCCAGCGAAATGCGCATTTCGTTTTTACATTTCCAAGGTGAACTGGACACCGAAGTGAGAAATGGACCCACCGAAATTTGAATACAAGCCAAGCCATGTTTTACGTCCGTCTCAATTTCTGTCGGAAGCGCGATCATTTATACTCGTATTTATTTCAATACAATACGTTCACATGGCCCCTCACTAATTAAAAAAAAACTGACGAATAAGACCGGCGATTTGAATCGCCGAATCACTCATAAGAAACGTAGGCGTTCTCTATAACTGTCCCTTTCTTACTTTACCGTCTACTATATCCGTCGCACGTTGTCATTTATGTAAATATTTGCCTCTAATGTATCTAATTGTTTATAATGATATTTTGTTTTGATTAAGTTAAAACGGTATACGCTGCCGCATCTCTTGTGTAACCGGATGGCGACAATTTGATACTTTGACTTTGAGTTATTATGCCTACCATCAGAATGTAGACAAAGTTTTGAATAAACGTCTAGATCTTTATAAGCTACATTAAAAACTGTGTAGGTAATATTGCACATTGGTACTGACTACAAGTTAAGATGTTTGGGATTTAATTTTTTTTTAAATCAGAGACGTAATTGCATAGAATTGTTATTATTTAAAAAAGAAGACAACATAATAATTTTAAATTTGAATTGTTTGTGGTAATTAATAACTGGATAATGGGACAGAAAAACAAAATGGAATGATTATGATTAATATCGTTAGTCTATCCAATTAGGTGTTATTCATTTGAAATAGGAACACAATTAATGTCGCAATTATCAAGAAGATTTGAATCAAATTATATCCATCCATCTTTTAGATAAGGTGTTTTGAATAGTTGCCAGCATCGATGAATTTTAATCGCAGTTTATAAACAAAATCACAAATACAAATATATTTTATGTAATATTTATTCATTTTGCGATTAGTATAATTTCAGTGAAGGTCCAAAATTTATTTTTATCACAGAGAAGATAGCTTGGTTTTCTTTTATCAATTTATTTTTAGGGTTCCGTAGGATAAAATCGGGCCCCTATCACTAAGACTCAGCTATCCATCCGTCCTTCCCTCTGTCCGTATCTCTGTCCCTCATAAATCGTAATAGCTAGATGGTTGAAATTTTGACATATAATTATGTATTTCTGTTTTCGCTATAACAACAAATACTAAAAACAGAATATAATAAATATTTAATCGGGGCTGCCATACAACAAACGTGTTTTTGCCGTTTTGTACGGAACCCTTCGTGCGCGAGTCCGACTCTCACTTGGCCGGTTTTTTAATCTTTCCACATTTTAATGGGGACATTAGTATAAATAATTGCTTGTATCTCTAGTTTTTTACTACAAGGAGTCGAAATATTATATGCTTCTGTGGAAGTTTTCCTTATCTTTCAAACCGTTTACCGCGGTCTGCGTCAATGTGGCCCCTTCTTTTGCATTTTTTTTTAATTAACTTTAGTTTTATCAAAAATACATTTACTAAAATATGTTGGTTAACTGACTTTACTTCTAAATAAACGACCATATTCTATAACTTAGTCTCTCGTAAGATTATTTAGAGCTATGCTTGCAACACTCTATAAATATACATAACACATATTTTAAGCACCTATACATTATGCAGAGTGTTTAAAAAGACGTTTGTCTGATTGCGGTGTTGACATGTCTGACACAAACGAGGTGACCAATACGAGTGTCAGCTAGCACGGTGTCAGGCGCGTCATTATGACACATGTAGAGCTAATAGAAAAGTGCCGTTTCTCAGAAACACTAATATATCGAAAACGTTTATCTCAGCCAGCTCAGGCGAGTTCCTCTTGTGACTTAAACGATCAATTTAAATGTAACAGTTGGCTAGAGCACACTGAAGAACTATTAGGTATCAAAAAACTTCAAACTACTTCGAAAATAATGTAGAGTAAAGGTCAGTTCAGACCGCGACGATACGCTGCACTTCATTTTTAATATAGCTACTAAAACATAATGTTTCCACTACACAAAAAGATACAGGTTTTATATGACATCAGTCACTCACTGGCCACTGCACGTGCGCTGTGCAGCGCGGTGCGACTTGACATTCGAACTCTTACGATGATGACTTACGATGTCTTGGGCAATGAATACTGAATAAGGTTCAATTTTGAATAGCTTTCTTAAAAATGCAGCACCATGTCACGTATCGTTTTGTTTCGGTGCGAATTGACCCTAAGAGAAGAAGCTTTTATGTAACAACTTGTGCTATGAACATCAAAACTTATATGTTATTTAAATGCTAATATAACTTTATTAACAGTATGACACAAGTTCATTAATATGCACAACTCAAGTCTAAAGATCGCTGACGTAAGCGTAATATCGATGCCGTGTTCGCGAAACTTTCAAACTAAAACATGAATCGCCTATTATGTACATACCTACACGATGTTCAAAAGCTTTATGCTTTAGAGTTGTAATACTTTATAGATATCAGATCTTAGCCTTAGCTTTTTAAGGCTTCGGCCTCTTTATAAACTGTAAATATTTTGCTATATGAATTGAGTTGTATATGAAGACTTGTCGACTTTGTTCTATCCACTGTGAATATGATAAAGTAGAGCACTATATGTTACTGATATATAATATTATGTATTATCAGGGAATCTAATTCATCATAAGCAAGTGTTCTCATAATTTATTTGAATTTTAAGGAAGGCATGCAGTCTTATAATACAATTATTAATGACATATCAATGATTATTGATATCGTGTTAATAAAATAATACGAACAAATTATGACAGCAGTCAACCTGCTTATGAATAAGTTTCCCTAATAGTACAACTAAGAAAATTAAAACCACAAAATATTTTGAAACACCATATACAAATTGGGACTTAATAGAAGCTAATTTATTCATAATGGAACTGTTTCGTCAGGAATATATTTTGTCACTAATTAATTATTAACAGATCTTAGATTTGGTAGTCAAATAGTTAAGAAGGTACTTAGACTTTAATATAAAAAGTAACATCTGGTTTTAATTAATGATTAATTAAGTAATATGACTTGATTACCATAATTAATAAAATAATAATTTGCAAATACATCGTTTATATGCAAGAATATAATTGAGAAATAGATAAATTTAATTGGGCAATGTGTTTTCAAACTAGGACTTATGCAAATATAATCAAAATTCGACGACCTCTGTGGCTCAGTGGTTCAGCGCGTTGCTGCTCAAGCTGGGGGTCGCGCGGTAGCGCGTTCGAATTCCGCCGAAGGAACAAAAAGTTATTCTCATCAAGGGTCATGGAAGTGTATTAAATATGTGTATATTATAATAAAAATCTTAAATATATGTGTAGTAATAAAGTATTAAATATACTTCCCGTTTTCTGGTACCTGTAACACAAGTTCTTCGCATACTTACCACGGGGCCAGACTGACGTGCTGTGAAGCGTCCATAGATATTATGAGTAATATCTATGGACGCTTCATACCACGTCCACGTATCATTATTATAAGCAAAAAGGTTACGGCATAGATAGCAATTTGTTGGAAACAGTTGTTTTTCTTCAAGTAGGAATGTTGATTCTGTAGTTAAAGTTGCTTATATTCAATAGTATATTCACTCCTGAAAGTTTGGACACTGAATGAAAAAACATTCTGTATATATTTTTGTATGTTATTTCAATTGCAGATAAAAAAAAAAAACATAGTAAATGATTGGTATAGGAATACTGCGGAACCTTAGGATTTGTTGAAATAACTGGTGATCAAGAAAATTATGACGAGACCAAAAATATTATACGCGTTCACGAGTTTGGACCTAATTCTTATACATTTGGTTGAACATCATGGAAGGTTGTATTTGCGGAATCTGCCTTTTATTTGCAACGGATTATAAGATTTATTAGGAGTTCCGTAGTACTCAAGGAACCCTTATAGTATTAGTCTGTCCGCACGTCTGTCTGTCACATGAATTTGTAAGGTCAAGGTTTCGTACATGATTTTTTTACTAAGTCAACCAATATTATATTATAAGAATAAGAAGAATAGAAATTTATAAGTTTCCATCCCAAAAGGTCACGCTAGAAACTCTTTGGGAAAATTATATTGAGCGAAATCAGACAATAACCTTTGAAGTAATTTAAAGAAAAGCTGTTGTGCGTTGGTAATTATGGAACCCTCCATTTTAAAATTTCGAGATCAACTGCAATTTACAATTAAAATAAACTTTAAATCAGCTGATTGGTCAAAATATAAAGATATTGTCATATATTTATTTTTAGAATGTCATAGGTAATTCTTTTGCTAGTGTACAAGAAATGTATGACAATTTTTTAAAAATAATTACTAAGGCTGCAGATGAAGCCTTTCCAAACAAGATAAATTGTATAATGTATGTAACGTAATTTTGTTCCCAAATTCTATTGGAATTCAGAGCTATCTAAGGCTGTAGCTCAACGTAGGCTGGCATTAAAACATTTTAGGAGAAACCCCACCCCACAAAATCTTTCAATTTTAAAATTAGCTATTTCAAGGGCTCAACGTTCAATATGAAAAGCTAAATCGCAGAATTTTCATAATATTTGTAATAGCATTAGCAAGTCAACAAATGTTACTGATATGTGGCGCAAGATGAGGTGGTTAAAAGGAATTAAACAGGCAAGACACTACACTTCAGATAGGGATAAACTAGATCTTCTGTCCTCTTTAACGCCTGATTACGTTTGCGATATTCACCGTAATGTTACTCTTCGTACTTTGTGGTTTTACGTCTCTAGGTTTAACAGGCAGCAAATTATTTCTTTATGTAGATTAAGATCTGGCCACGTTCCTAGCAGAAGTTTTTTATTTTTGAAGAATTTGAGAATAGCTGATTCTCCCATTTGTGATCAATGTAATAAGAGATATGACTTATATCATCGCTTGATGGAATGTACCATGAACAGTGACAAAAGAGATCGACTGGTTACTAAATTTAATATAAGCTTATTTAACGTAGGTGATCTACACAGTATTCTAGCCGAACCAGACTCTGATGCGGCTAGTATGCTGGTAGCCTTCGATGTTATTGGATAGATTTTTAATACTAGTTTTAATATGTAATTAGTGTTTTTATCTAAGTTAGATTTTTTTAAATATTTTTTGTGTTAACTGTTAAGAGTACAATAGAATTGGCATAGTCTTTTCGTGTACTAAAATCCTTAACATAAAGAATAAAAAAAATAGAAAAACTCTCCATAGACATATCCCGACACGCTCTTGGTTGTTTATTTTCTACAGAACGGAAGCCTAAACAGATGGATCATAAGAAATTCTGACTATTGATGATACAAGCCTAACAGAACAGATGCACAATAAAGAAACCTAACAAAATCATAATTATTGTTACTTTGAAACATGTTATCGTAAAGGCTAAATTGGATCTAAAATCGCATCCCATATGGCGTCATCCTCAAATTAGTACCTTGTTTGTTCTGACCGTAATTAAGGGTTATCTCAAAGCCTGCTTAGATTAAAAAGGGAAGGCGCCCAGTCGAAACAATTCCGGTAAAAAATATTTTTACTTCCACCTCCTGAACAGAATCAGGCGTTACTTTGCGGAAATCCATAACACACAATTTAATTAATATTATATCTAGCAATATCGATATTGCAAGATATAATATTAATTAAATTGTATTCCACATCCATATTATACATATTTTTCTTAGGGTCAGCTCACACCGAGACCCGAAGCGGCGCGCACTATTTAAAACAGCGATTCAAAATTGAACTTTATTCACTACACAAAAGATTACACGTTGCAAGAGCGGCGGTCTTGCAGCTCGCAATTCGAACTCACGAATGAAACGTATATTTTTGGGTAGTAAATAAAGTTGAATTTTTAATCGCTATTCTTAAAAAGTGCGTGTCGCGTCGAGTATCCGTGTGACCTGACGCTTACTTGTTAGGTTGGGAAATAATAGATATAAAGAAGAGATAACTGAAAGTATTAAAAAACAAATCTGAATAAAAGTAAATTAAGTAGGAGTAAGTATAAGAGTTAGGTACAAATAAAAAAAAATACTTTAGAGTGGTAAAAGAGGGGTATGAGTGGATATGGCGTTAGAGGAACATATTTTTTATATGTCAATGTCCCTATTTCCCATAGAAAATTCTTACCCTGTAGTCAGACTATATTTAATACTTATGTTCAGGCGTGATAGTCACATACCCCGGCAAGAAGCCGTGCTCGGTGCGCGTCAATGTCCCTCTTTCCCCATATAAAATTCTTACGCTCTAGTCAGACTATATTTAGTACTTATGTGCAGGCATGATAGCCACATACCCCGGAAAAAAGCCGTGGTCGATGAGTGTCAATGTCCCTCTTTCCCCATAGTAAATTCTTACCCTCTAGTCAAACTATATTTAGTACTTATGTGGAGGTATGATAGTCACATACCCCGGCAAGAAGCCGTGCTCGGTGCGCGTCAATGTCCTTCTATCCCCATAGAAAATTCTTACGCTCTTGTCAGACTTTTTAGTAATTATGTGCAGGCATGATAGTCACATACTCCGGTGGTATCGCATATTGATTCCATATTGCAGGCAAATAATAGTGACGGTGATGATGAAATTATTTATGATTTTGAAAATATTATAATATATCAATAATATAGTCTTAACAGTATTTGGTAACATTCCGAAGTTTTGGTAAATCCTAAATAGTTTTAAGTATTATTTGTACGTAATTTACGAGAGTATGGTTCTGTGAATGTTTTCATTTGTAGCACTTTATGGCGTTGTTTTGATATAAAATCACCAGTATATCCACATTATGCTGATCGTTTTAAAATTTGTGGTTCCATATTCGTAAGCATCGTTACCCGAGGCGCGTCGGGCGCAATTATGTAATTATGTGTTAGGAGATCTGTTTTCATCACGTCCACCCTTGTCTAGCCGATAATTCGTGCCCTCGTTTTGGCGGCAAATTCATATCATTACGATCGACGTTTGAAAATATTGCCATATGCCGTAGGTTTTATAATCTTAGGGCAATTGTGAGCGTGTTTAACGGAGGATTTATTGTAGCTGACTAGTGTCTTGTTAGTACAGTTACTTTCAAAAGGTGTTTGTCGTTACATAAATTAACTGACTCTCCATTACCTGCAGCTACTACTATTATAAATGTGAATATTGTGTAAATGTGGATGGATGGATGGATGGATGGATGTTTGTTACTCTTTCACGCAAAAACTTCTGAACGGACTTTAATTAAATTTGGTATGTTAGTAGTATAAGCTCTGAAATAACACATAGGCTACTTTCTATCCCGAATTAGTACAGTGATTCGCGGGCAAAAGCTAGTAACTAATATTATTGTCTTTAGAATCACTTTTCTAATGGAAACAACATTTTAAAAAGAGGAACGTATAGAATTATATTTTTATCACAACATGAGGGTGCTTTCAACGAATCCTTGTTTCGACGATTTCCTTTATGAAAGAAGCCAACATCTGCCCATTTTTTTCTTCTGGCGTTTTCCTGCTCAGGATTTTTTTTAACATAGAGATACGTATATAGTACCTTTCGTATGTAGGTAGATTCTGCTAATTGAATCCTATAATAATACAGTTAAAACAGCAAAATGGCATTGTGAATATCGTCAACGCGGTTTATTGATGCAAACTCTAAAAACAGTTTATGATCATAGGTATCAAGACGATTCATTTATAATGAATTGAAAGTAAATTGAAAGTCTCGTAAGTTGAGTACAAGAATTGTGATTTTGGCGTATTATTTAATTATATGTTGGCTAATTCAACAGAAAAATAATAAAAAGCCGTTAACAAAATTTTGCATATTCGTTGCAAATCAATTTATACCCGGTATTTCGGGTATAAGATGGTGGTGGAAGGCATATGGCGTGAACAATAGGCCGGGTCAATAACATCCTGCCAGCGTCATACGCCTGCACTGACCCAAGACTGTGGAATGTATTGAGCTGCTAATACAAAGCTGGGGGCTTAGACAAAATACAATATTGAAACGATAACGAAGTAAAACCGACAAACCGTTAGTCGGACTCGCGCACGGAGGGTTAAGTTAGGTTAACAGAATAAAATAAATCTTTAACATACTTAAAGATTTATTTTATTCTGTTTTTAGTATTTGTTGTTATAGCGGAAAAGAAATAAATAATTATGTGAAAATCTCAACTGTCTAACTATGACGGTTAAGGAAATACAGCCTGGTGATAGACAGATGGACAGACAGACAGTGAAGTCTCAGTAGTCGGGTCCCGTTTTTATCCTTTGGTTATGGAATGTCGCCAAATTACGTGGTATATCAGCTAACACATTCAATTTTTTCTGACTTCATATCGTTTTAATTATGCAGCCACTTTGTCTAAGACAAATTAGTTCCGAAGTATTTGGCCTGTATTATTGGCCTTAGTATATATGTACCCCAAAATACTGTCACAAAAATGTAACTACAGGAACTTTTTATTAAAAGTACATCTAACTAGTTAATTACACTGCTTGCATAAAGCATATGTTCTTTTGAAAAATATATTTTCTTACTTTGCACAGTACGTGCGACATCAGAAAAACCAACGGATTAGATGTTTCGTCATGGATAAGTACAAAAAAGTTATAAAACTTACCTTCATTTCTGCCCGACCCGCAGACGAGCGTTTTTCCTGAAAAACAGTATGAAAATTGTACTTTATTACTTAAATGTATGTCATTTGTGAATTGTTTGTTTTTGAAATATTATCAAGAATATTGACAACAATGTTTCAAAAGCTGATCACAAAGAAACAGCTCTATATAAATCTATTCTCTAGTCACTTATAATGGCAGGTCCAATCAAAAAATCATTTTTAACAATATAAGGTTCGGATACGGCTGTTGGCTTCACACAAATGACGCTCAATATGTACCTTCATTCAATATTACATACGAACTAGCTTTAGACATGTTGTAACAATGATATTAAAATATAGAATTGAAATAATATTCAATAAACTTTCGAGAAAATAAATGTTTAGCCCTTACAATTTGGTTCAGTATTGTATATAGCAATAAAAGTAGATAAGTTATACTGGTAAGAATTTTTTTTAATAAAATTAGGAGGCAAACGAGCAAACGGATCCCCTGATGAAAAACGATTACTGTCGCCCATGGACACCCGCAACATCAGAGGAGTTGCAAGTGCGTTTCCGGCCTTTTAGGAGGGCATACGCTCTTGAACGATTCTACGGTTTGCAGGTCGTAATGGTCCGAAAATACCGCTGGTATTTTCGGACCATGACGGCCGTTCATTCCTTCAGAGTTTTACTGAGCGCGGCAGAAAGCTTCGGGCGCACGGTGGAGGACTGCCACTCATCGAGGTGATGAGGATGATAATATTTTGTCGCTTAAAACGGTGGCGAAGTTCCAGCAGGTATAAGTCCGAACAATTCCTCGGAGCACTCCCCGTAATATAATCGATAGAGGATCTATCGCTATCGCTCTGCAAGCGATTCTACATCTCTACGTAGCTCTAAGGAGTCAAGACTGTTGGAAACACTATGGCAGTCGACAATTCGAGCAACCCTTCGTTGGATACGATTCAGAGGGAGAAGCTGGTACTTTGGCGCCCCTGCCCAGAGATGAGACCAGTATTCTATGTGAGGACGAACCTGCGCCTTATACAGTTGTAGGCGTTAGGTCGACTTAAATACTGCTTCGACCTGTTTAGAACATCAAGCTTCTTGGAGGCTAACTTGGCCTTACCCTCCAGATGATATCGGAACTGGACCTCGCTCGATATGAAAACACCAAGTTTCCAATTTTCTTGACTGTACTCTAACGTACACCACTAGTATGGTGTATCAATTATTATATTTTCTTGACTGTACTCTAACGTACACCACTAGTATGGTGTATCAATTATTATATTTTCTTGACTGTACTCTAACGTACACCACTAGTATGGTGTATCATTATTATTATATTTTCTTGACTGTACTCTAACGTACACCACTAGTATGGTGTATCAATTATTATATTTTCTTGACTGTACTCTAACGTACACCACTAGTATGGTGTATCAATATTATTATATTTTCTTGACTGTACTCTAACGTACACCACTAGTATGGTGTATCAATTATTATATTTTCTTGACTGTACTCTAACGTACACCACTAGTATGGTGTATCAAATATTATATTTTCTTGACTGTACTCTAACGTACACCACTAGCATGTACGCACCAAATTTTTGGCGAAATGTGCACATTTACAACATAAATAAAACGTAGGATTAATCTGACTATCACTCGAATAAACTATAACACATCTCTACATACTGTACGAGTATCATGAAAATATTTTACTTAATGTCCTTCATAATAAAACATGTGATATGAATAAATAAAAGAAACATAATGATCAAAGAGCAACAGAGATACGTATAAAAGGGAAAAAGGAAAATCAAAATGAAAAAACACGGAAAACGCGTTCTTACGACATAAATTATTTTCCTTAAATTTATTCATAGAACCTATTTCGAGCCTCATGTGAGTCTTCTTAGATTAAATACCGCCAGCAAAAAGGTCTAGAGCGTATTTGGTGAGTTGGGGCATGAGGAATGTATATTAAAATAATATCTCCCAACACCGATTTCGGTGACGGTGGCCGGTTTCATTGAAACTAGACCAGCTACGCAGGAGTTAATTCATAGTGCTCAAGTGTGTGCGAATACACAAGAGCACTATCTCTTTCGTTACTATCGTAACCCAGTGGGGCAGAAAACCAACACGGCTGGCCAGAGATCAGGCGAAGGACTGACTTTTTACATGCCCATCCGACGCATCTTTGTTTTCAGACAATCATGTGATCAGCCTGCATTTTCCTAACCATGCAAACAACATTTTTGTATTTCCAACGCGGGAATCGTCTGTCAAAATTTAGCAGTTACGGTTGTGCGAGCGTCTATATGTCAGTCAGTTTATAATAGCTTAATCTCACAAACGGAGCTTAAATGAACAAACTAAAATACTTTTTCTGAGCTACGCAATGTAAAACTAAACAAAATATAGCGCATGACGTTCAAAATAATTTCGCAAATAATAACATTTCTAAATCCCCAGCAATTTTCAATTTAACTTTACTCCCGTATTAATTCTACAATGGTATTCCAATAATCTACACCGAGTTTAGCTACAACTACACTTTTATCTATTTTGTAATATGGCTACAGAGATTTTTAAGCTGTTAATTGTAAATACAGAATGGTCTTTTTGTAAATACGGAATGGTCTTTGGTCGAATCTATCGGTTGTAGGCTAGGCTAGTTATCTTATCTTTTTAACCCCCGACGCATAACGATGGGTGTTATAACTTATAAGTTTAATGTGTCTGTCTGTCTGTCTGTGTGTATGTATGTCTGTCAGTGGGATCGTAACTCCTAATCGTAAGGTCCGATTTATATGCGGTTTTTTTTTGTTTGAAAACTGACGTTATCGAGAGTGGTCTTAGCTACAATTTATCATCATCAATTCGCTCCCTGCTTGACAGTTCGATTACTTAAAATTTTTAATTTCAGATTCATTGTCTCTATAAAATTTTTAATTAGTAATCACCTCTATAAAAACAGGATATTAAAAATCCAATAAACAAGAGTGAGCTACTAATTACATTCTCTGTAGCTGCACTTAATATTCTCATCGCAAACCCAATATCCTGGTTATTAGAAGACTTTCTTATCGAAGATACTTCATTCCTTGATATTTGATGCTAAGTCAACAGCATTCTTATTCTTGTTGTTCTATAGAACTTTATACGAGTGTTCTCAAATAGAAATATATAACAGCCTCCGTGGTCTATTGGTTAGAGCTTGGCTCTCGACTCGGAGGTCGTCGGTTCGATTCCCGCATTGGAACAACAAAAAATGTTGTTTCCAAGTTTGGTTAAGACAATGCAGACTGATCACCTGCTTGTCTGACAAGAAAGATGATCTATGCGTCGGAAGGGCATGTAAAAAGTCGGTCCTGCGCATGATCTCTCGCCAGTCGTACCGGTTATCCGTACTGGGTTACGAGAGTAAAGGAAGAGAGAGTGCTCTTTTGTATTGCGCACACACTTGGGCACTACAAAATTACTCCTGCGTAACTGGCCTGGTTGCAATGAAACCGGCCACCGTCACCGAAATCGGTGTGGGGAGTTATTAAGTGTTCTCAAGATAAGTACTGTAGCTATTAGGTAAGTAAATAACGAAATGCTAAGCTACATTCAAAATGAAGATTATCTAACCTTGCTCCATCTGGACCAAGCAGGGTATACCAAACTTTTCATCTGACTCGAGAGGAACGTACCTCTTGCATGGTAGATACCGATCATCTCTACCCATAGATGACGACACATAAAAAATTAACAAGTTTAAATGTAAATATTATGTTATCAAACTCCATAATTGTTTTCAACTAAATCCTCATAAATTTTCTTAATTATTAGATATAACAGTTTTTAATACTTGATATTAAATTACAGTTTGGTTGCCGTTCAGGTGTACATAAAATTGTCAAATAAGAAAATTTAAGTCAAGACTTTTATAAAAAAGATGTTATTATATTAATCATCGATCATAAATATTCATAATAAGGCAAATGCGGAATATATTTGATACAGTCTGTTAAGTTTTATTTTACCTTTAACAGGACCTTTATCCGACGACACAAGGATCACTCTCACAGGAACTCCGAGGTAAAGTAACTCTGAACGTAGTATAGGTAAATGAGATCGAAATTTCGTTAATGTGCGAATTCTTAATTTTATTTTTATTGTATTTTCATTTCTGCATTATCTTTTCCTAGAATCAAAAGGTGGTCCATACAATTTAATAGCTTCTTTTAGATCATCATCTACAGTCAATATATATTTTTTTAAACAGGTAGGTACTTGTTTTTTTATTAAAAATAGGTGTTATAATGATAAAACTGTAAAGCATGAGTAAACAATGCTAGAAAACAAAAAAATCACAAAATTATTTTATTGAACAATGAATAAATAGTCAACTGTAATAGTGTATCTGTTATTTACTTATCTGTAATTTATTTTTAGCACCTAAGAAGACTAGGAATACATTGTATTCTAAAAAAGAATATTATATTTTAGGACGTAATAGCATAGCTTAGGAACTACTTCGATGCTTTTTGGCTACTTAAGAAACTTTACGGTAATGACAATGCGAGAATAAACTTAAGCTGCCTAATTATAGTGTACCCTCCTCTGAACGAAAATAGTGCGGATAAGCTAAGTCGTAAAGCTTTTTAATTTAGCATCATTAACTTGTACTTAAATAAGGGGATTGTTTAAAACACGTGGCCGTAAAATCGAATTGGTGCCAAAATTCATCCAGTCAGCTCCTTAGCACATTAGAATAAAGGTTATAATATGGATAGTGGTAGTAAAACATGCAAATTCATCCGCACGTAATCACGATTGTAATCTTGTACAATAAAAAAACCAGCCAAGTGCGAGTCTCGCGCAAGAAGGGGGAAGGGATGATATTTAATTAGATTAACAGACAGAACAAGCATTGTACAATAATTACGGATTTACTTAAGGCGATACGGTCTCAAAGGAAGAGAAAATTGGATTATGAGACTTAAATCAATAAAGGTACCGTCTTTGTGCCAAGTCAAGTCAATTATTATAAATTTCTGTATCATATTGTTAGGAATCCGGAGCATACAAAACGCTTTGTAAACAGTTAAACTTTGTAAAGAGTATATAGGTCTTGTGTGATATTACTAGGTATATTAAGTGCTAATTCTACCAACGCCTGTTAAAGTTAATCGTTGATTAAATATAATTTTATCTCTCTCAGTCTTCGTAGTAATGAAAGATAAGGCATGATATTTAGACAAAAGAAAAGCGAAATTGGCACTAAGTCAAGCAACGTGACGTTTTTTTTTGTTTTCTGATAATGTAATAAATTAAGGTTAAAAATACAAAATGAGGCCACTGGAAGTCCAAAGATCGATCGGTAACTTCCACGGCCAAGTGGCCAGGGGCGGCAATATCAGGTTGATACCGCTGCTCGTTTGCCAGTCATACCAGAAAAACCTAGAAAAGCGAACATAAAATAATTTCATGGTGTGATATTGATTGATCAATGCTCATGTTTGGAAACTGTTAATCTAAAGAGAAAAATAAAAGTCGTGTTTAATTGACCGCCTATAACTATAGCAAATTAATCCGCGTACCGTTGTTTATCTTGGATCACCCTTTACTTTAACCGTTTCACCCCCGGTTCTGGTGCGGGGAGGATTAGGGATCCTAAATTACGACGGGATGAACAAGTACACGACACATGGAACGCCTGTAAAAATAAATTTTATTTTGTTGTATATATTTCCTTATTTATGGAAAAAAAAACACAGAATACGTAGGTATTAAACTCGCAGTAGCGTAGACAGATAAAGGTGTTTAGTTTTTTTTATTATGAGACTTGCAGATCTAGACTAAAAACAAAATAGAGAACTCATAATAGTAACAACACATTTTCTGTTTCAATTTATAATATAATGATAACCTAAATAATAATGTGAGTTAATCTTTAATAGATATTATTTTACCAAAATACCTATTAAATTATATTAGTAGTTATGTATCTGCTCATGATTAAAAGCTAATACGAAATACATAAAATACAGCTAGATGTTATAAAATAGATAATAATATTTATTAATAACTATTTAACGAAAATATACGAAATGTCAATAGTCGATTAAAGATATAAAAATATTATAACTTGTTGATAAAAGTTAAGTGCCCAGACGGTCATTGAAATGCCAAAGAAATAATATTACTGTACAACTCCGGTCTCAATGTCTTTCGGGATTCATCGTGATTCATACATCGTCTGTCACTTCCTTATAAAAATGATGAATGTCGAGGGACATAAAAAAGTGGTTGGACTGTACAAAGTAATCTGTATTGCCGGATATTTATTCAAAACTTTACCTTTTCTTTACGGTATAAAGGATATTATATTAAATATGTCTTCATTTTCTTTTGGAGAATTCTCGTTTGTGATAAAAAAGCATTGACACCGACAGCTATTGCGCCAACCAGGGATTCTCTGACCCATATTTCGACGATGTTCTGATGCATTGTACTTCACCAAGAAAATACTGAGATATTGAACAAGAAAGTAAAGGATTTTTCTAAAATATACTATATCTCCATTCTCCACTATACTATTATGATTTTGGATTATATTCTTGCGCATAACTTATGAACCCGACGTATTTCGGTGTTGCTTGGTGACATGAAGACGTATGCTTTTACCCATTGGCTAACATTTAATTTAATCGACTATGGACTTTTTTTTGTGGATTTTTGATCACGACCTTTCCAACCTATTTTGCGTTTCATAACACTTTCTTACGATGTTATTAGACGCCATCATTTTTATGCTTAGAGCTTTAGATCTAATAGTTTATAATATAGAATCAACTAAGAGGAGGGAAAAAAGAATACCTAGTTTTTAATACTATGATATGACCATTATTTATCTAGATAAATGAGGGCGTTAATACATTCTACTACTAGACTAGATTGTTTCATAAAACATTAAGCGCACGTTCAAACTAAACTGAAAAATACTAAAATTCGTAGTCCAGGATATTTTCATAGGAAACCAAAACCACGGAGATAAACGCAGACTCCTAAGTAAACGAAATTATGCGGTGGCACGCTATTCCCAACCCTTCCGACCTTCGTGATTTCGCTTATCTCATGTCGGCATCGGGGAATTTAAATACGATTTTTTTTCCCATTCACTTATTTGTAACCATTTTAGTCACTGATAGGAGCAGTGGTGCGTTTGACGATAGTAATCACAGGTAGTAGGTATAATATCCGGTAGAATATTTTAATACTGAATCTGGATCCGGTAGAATACTTTTCTAAATAACATTTACTTTTCTTAATCTTTATATTCTTCTTTATCTTTTCCTTCTTCTTTATCTTCTTATTATTCTGTTATATATAATAACCTAACCAAGAGCATGTCGGGACATATATAAGGAGGGTTCCGTAACTATCAACGCATAATAGATTTTTTCAAATTACTTCAAAAGTTACTGTTCCATTTCGTTCAAAATAATTTTCCTACAGAGTTTTTAGCATGATTTAATAGCATGAAAAATTACAAGTTTATATCTTCTATAGTTTAGAAATGCCAGGGGGTAATTAATTTACCAACTTACAAACCACTTTGGAGGCCGATTACGCAATAATTATCGACTTTGTAAAAAGTCATGAAAGAAACCTTGCTTTTATTTTAAAACCTAATTACTTTTATTTAAGATATTCAACGATACCCTACACGATGGGGTAGAATGAAAAAATATTTTTGATCTCCACTTCACATGTATGGAGAGCCACCCCTAAAATATAAAGTTTTTCTTATTTTATGATGTTAAAACCTATATTCTATCTATAGACAATCTATATCTATAGACAGTCTGCAAATCAGATCTATAGACAATCTGCAACTATGACAAATAACATCCATTTATATTCATAACTACAGAAGCTAGAAGCGCGGATAGACAGACAGACGGACACAGCGAAACTATAAGGGTATGTATTACGGTACCCTAAAAATGGATCTAAAAAGGTTCTAAAACTCGAGAACGGCTGGACCGATTTGGCTAATTTTGGTATAATAAATTAGGTCTATAACTGTCAAATATTTATAAGTAGGTGTTTAGTTTACCTATTTGGTTATTTATTTACTTCAGTACATAGTTAAGACAGAACAACGCGTGTCGGGACAGCTAGTACCTACCTTGATAAATAATAACTAACTTAGTATTATAATAATATAATAACAATTAATTTAGTGCCTTAGGCTAGTGCCTAATCGCGCGCGTTAGTCAGTGTGCAAATCGCCTTACTAAGGCTTTTTTGGCTAACGCGCGCGATTTCGTAAAATCCGCGACGGACTTTGTGCAGATTGAAGGAAGCATTTTCTAGAGATAGTAATATGTTTGATTTTAAATGAAAAAATATTCCTACTAATATTATAAATGTGAAAGTTTGTGAGGATGGATGGATGGATGGATGTGAGGATCACGCAAAAGCTACTGATCGGATTTCGATGAAATTTGGTATGATAGTAGTTTAAGCTCTGAATCAAAACATAGGATACTTTTTATTCTGAACAAGTAGTGTTCCCGTGGGATACTGTATTTACGCAGGCGAAGCCGCGGGCAACAGCTAGTACAAAATAAATGTTTTTCGTCATAGTCATTTACAAAACCAAACAACAGATGATTTGGACTAAATTCAAAATGAAATTGTAGGTAATGCGGTAAATGTGGGTAGAATTAAATAATAACTACCACAAATGTGTACTTTAATGGTTTCATTAAAATTTTATTGCACTCTACAATTAGGTACTTTTAAATGTGAAGCTTAAACCGTATGAGTATTTTACTGTAGTAACAAAGTTGTAATGGATCCATGTCTACGTATCTACTGTACATTTTTCCTGACTGTGGAGTAGATTTGAGCGCCGATGGGTGGTCGGCGGCGGCGAGCCGACGGCGGCGTGACCTCCAAAGGGTTATTTTGAAATTTGTACTTGGTAGTTTAAAAAAAAGTGTGAACTACACTAGCTATAAAATATGTTTATTTATTGGGTTACATACAATTACAATACAATACAAGATTTTTTGAAGTGATGAAAAAGACAACGTAATTATACAATTGTAGAATAGTTCCAGCAGTAACTTTGCTTTGGTTTCAGAGAGCGTACCCACTGTAATTTTTTTCTATTTTCGTTTTATAAACTTACACATTTTCAAGAAATGACGTCGAAGCCATTTTTATAACTGACTACATAGGCTCTCTAGTGAGCAACCAATAATAGCAAAGATCTCAGCCTGAATCACGGTACAAAATCTCCTAAACAAGCATATCTGCCTGAAGGTGACATGCTTTCGCAGAATCCAGCGCACGTCCGGTTGTCTTTCCTGGATCCGTCCGTGAACCAAATTATGTCATTGAGGTGAACATCAATTGGGACCTATCCTTCCCAGTCCTCCCCAGAAGGAATGAAAACCTGGTATAGCTTGTAGAAGCTTGCATAGCTTGAGCCTTGATCATCATGGCGTCAGATGGCATGGCCTTGACAAGTCTCTCAAGAAGAGACTGTTGCAGCTGTCTAAGTAGGGCAGAAGCCCAAATTATCGACTTTTTAAACAAACAAACAAGAAAGAAAAATGTGCTTTTCTTCGGAGTCCGAGAAACTGAAAGAAACTACGATGATTTGCTAAGTTTAATCTACGATATCAATAATGAGAAGTTAAGCATAACATGCCAGAAATGGGAAATCGAGTCTGTGGCAAGACTCGGTAAGAACGATAATAATAGAACAAGACTAGTAGTCGTCACCACCACAACAGTACACAGAAAAAATCAAATAATAGGTCTTTACCTATGAAATTGCCGTTCTGCAGTACTGGCCATTTCAAATCAAAATAATTTTTGTTTGGCTAAGAATTCTAATTTCAAACTAATTTTATTTTAAAAACATGGAATTCTTTTTCCAAAAGTAGTCATTTGTTTATTGATTATTGTTACATTTTCATGGCATTTCAATCTTTTTTGTCATCATGGATACGTTAAAAATTCGAGTAATTATGGAATATGAGTACGGCCGTGGCTGCTGCCACAAGCGCGGCACAAGCGGCACGCAACATCAACGACGTTTACGGAGCTAACACTACAAACCAACGCATTACATGTTATTAGTTTGCTCGCTTCCGTTCTGGAAATTTCGACCTGAAAAATGAACCTCGCGGTCGTGCGAAGACTTTGGTCGACAATGACGAATTAAAGGCGATGTGGAAGCTGATGATAGATAATCTACGGCTGGATTAGCAGCAGCTTTCGACGTTAGCGTCAAAACCTGGGTGCCCCACGGATTCAATGAACGCCAGCGCGAAGTCCACGTCGAGACGTGCCTTGCACTGCTCAACAGACACACAAATGAAGGAATTTTGAACCGCATTGTTACCTGCGATGAAAAATGGATTCTGTTTGATAACCGCAAGTACTCAGCAAGTTGGTTGGATCCTGGTTCAGCACCTAAACAATGCCCTAAGCTAAAACTTACCCCTAGAAAAGTGATGGTCACTGTTTGGTGGTATAGCGCCGGTGTGATTCATCACAGCTTCTTACCAAACGGGGTGAGCATTACTGCAGATGTGTACTGTTAAGAACTGAACACATTGATGGAGAAGCTGGCACATCTCCAACCAGCATTGGTCAATCGCTCGTCTCCGCTGCTCCTGCACGACAACGCGCGACCTCATACTGCACAGCAGACGGTCTCCAAGTTGCAAGAACTGGGGTTGGAAGCTCTCCGTCATCCGCCCTACTCACCAGACCTTGCGCCTACAGACTACTACTTTTTCCAGAATTTGGATAACTTCTTGGCGGAAAAAAAATTCAATACCCGAGAGGCAGTACAAAATGCCTTTGAAGAATTTTTTGCCTCCCGTCCAGCTGATTTCTTTAAGAAGGGCATCAATAAACTGCCACTGCGTTGGCAAAGATGCATTGATACCATGGGTGATTACTTCGATTAATACAAATAAAAAATACATGAAAAAAAATCATTTAAATTTTTTCATACAAAACGGCAACTTCATAGAGAAGTAATATAAGTAATATAAGCTTCAATAAGACCTAATATTTAAAAAGAAAAAAATACTAAAAAATACGGAAATCTAAACTTAAGACGGTTACCCCCTGATGTTTTAGAAAAACTCAAGGAGCTGCAAGAGGAATTTAAAAAGAGGCGTTTGTCCGGTGAGAATGTGATGCTCCAGTATGACAAAATAATAACAATAATGACACAAAACAAACTTTTATCCAAAGAGACAAACCCAAATAAAATATTCTTGTCAGAGTCCCCGAAGGCAAAAGAAGATAAAACTATGACGAATGGTAAAAAACAGGAAAAACAACCCTTGAAAAACAAAACACAAAATCAAAACATAACAAGTTTTCTGCGTCATTCTCTGCTATCTACAAACAGTGTTGGTTCCACCTGCCGGGACTAAAAAGAACTAAGACCAGAATAACAACAGCTCTCCCAATACGGCCGGTCACCGTGGCCGACCAGTAGACCACAACCCTCCGGTGAAGAGGTAAACACAAGCGTAATATAAATAAGTAAAATTAAATAATAGCATAAGCAAAATAATAATATTGTATTTAAAACAAAATGAAAAAGCACCGGAGGAGGCCTATACCTCAAAGATGGTTTATGCATGTAAAAATCGAAGTAAATTGTGATAACAGATTAAAAATTAGTATAAAAATGAAATTCTTTCAAATAGAAATTGAAGTCATTACCTCAAAAATGTAAGCTATATGAAATGTAACTAGAATCAAAAATAAAAGTGTAACTATGGTACATGCATGGTATTCATCATAAAGTATTATGTTATATGATTTACAACTACAACTTACCAACACATACAACGCTTTCTTTTTTCAACAAAAGATAAGATAATGAAAAATGTTAGTTACACAGTAAATTATAATATATTATTGTTTTTAAATTGCATAATAACATTGTAAAAATCAATCTCTCCATGAATAAATGGCTTTATTATTAATTATTAATCACTACCACGGACTACTGGTACGGAGCTCATATCTACTGTGGGGTCAGGATATCAGGAATGTTCGGCAAACGAATATCCTCATAACTTTTCCGTATAATAACGCGGTACCCCATAAATAATTACAAATTATATTGGTATGTTCAATTGCTATGTATTCAATTTCCTTGACTGTAGGCACACGTCCCAAAATAGATACACATTGCACATACACAACAGATTTTCCATAATACTACTTAGAACCATAACATTCGTCAAAAGTCAAAAGACGTCGTCGCTCTGCTTCGTCCAGACTATCAAAAGCTTAGCGTTAGACTTAGCTTACTAAAGCATGTTTATTTACAATTGCTGGGTGGCTGTTTACATCAGGCTAGATATTAATACATGCTTACATTGTATATTCCCAAGCATCTTAGAAACAGGACAATCAGGTCGGACATATTATGGATCGGCGTGCGATGTAATAGAACATATAATTAATTTAATTTACACTTGACTTAGCATATTCTGTAGAGCGTGTCGTATTGATTGTATGTCAAATTGTATTACAATTTGCTATTTATTATAATCTATGTTCACTTGATTAATGTTTAAGTTAAGCGATATAATTAAGATAATTCTGTTGTGCAAGCTTAACTCTTTTACAAGGTTTTATTAATTTCTTTTATATTTTTATTTACTCTATAATGTTTCAATTACACATTTATTAAATCGCTACAATTATTTAGATATTGACATTTAAAACATAAAATATTTGACATTGTGATTAATATCTTGCTAGTCGCTTGCTTTTATGTGATAACAAACGAAAGATTATTTTTTTCTAACGCATCAATTACTAATGCATTGTGCAGAAAAAAATACATTATTTAGCACTGACTGGAACACCAAAACGGTTTTACTATATCACCCAACCTGTCACCTCAACAGTTGCGCCCAACATTTGGCTCATAAATTCATCAAAAACAGTGAAGGGTTCTGTACCTTTTAGATTTGTTATTTTTTTTTAATTTAACGAATTATTTTAAGGAATTATTTTGAGTTTAATGATTCGGTACTATTTTTTTCGGATTTCTTCTGTTTACTTATTTTGATATTTTTTTAAATGCCTGTCCTTAATGAGGTGATTTGAGCTTGCTCTTGAATCTTGTGATTTTCATTTTATAGAAATGAAATGAGGATTTTCTTTAGACTAATAAAGCCACTAAATACATTCTCCTATAATAAATATCAAACCAATAAAATAAATAAGTTAAGTAAATTAATACTAAGACCAACACTATCAAAGGTTTTTAACACTCGCTATAGAACCCCAGTGTCCCGTATAGTCGGGTGTGTCTATTGAGAATCAGAGTATCGCAAATGATGCCATTAACTCAATAATATTCCACAGGGGACCGCAACTTCAAAAATATGACAGCTGGCTATGGATATTCCAAACATGCTTTTGAAAATAGAAAACATGTCCATATCATAATATATCTTCGTCAGCAGAAAGTAATCTTATTTAATCTTACTGATCGCCACTAATCTTTATATTTGATAATATTTATCTCTTAAGAGAAATTTATTCCTGTTAAGTATAACAGTAATATTCTTAAATCACAGGTTTAATATGTATAAAGACGATCACGGCCATACATAAAGGATACGTTAGTAGTAGTTTTATACACAAAGTAATATACATATGTTGCTAAAAATAAAGAGGTTACAACTTTTTTTGGCAAATAATATAAGTAATAAATGAGTTCAGCGAAATACAGCTTACACGTAATAAACACAAAGGAGTTAAATTTGTATGTTTGCCAAGACTTTTTGGGCCATCATTTCAGCTTTTGTTTATCGGTGCGTTAGGATTTTGATCCAATTTCTTGTTACGTACCGCGTACCATAATACCAGAAAATTAATAATAATATTATTATGCACATTTTTGTATACACGATATTAAGGATATTTTATAAGCTTCAAATATTTTACTGTTTCCAAAAATACAGTCTTTTTAGTATTCACTATTCTTTTTATTATATTTAGTATTCACTCTCTGGAAATCTTAAAAGTCAGTAGGTACCTACAAAATTACTTTTTAAATTAATTATCCTAATAATGTGTTATATAAGCTGTAATTATTATTAATGTGTTACTTCTAAATAGTTAAAATTTTCAGAAAGGAAAATCTAATACATCACGCGAGTGACGTAACCGACAAAAACGCATAGTATGTCCACACTATTCTTACTGGTTAAACACATTATTATGATACATTTATTTTCGGTTCAAACTCAACGTTTCGCGTTCATTTGACATGATTAACTAAAAATCCGTTGTCTGATTCATAACCGCACTTTTACTAAATGGTAATAAAATTTAATAGCCAGTTATTCAGAATCAGTATTTATTTTTATAGTTTTTGTATTAAATGACAGATATCAGAATGCCTTATAATTGAGTGTTTTTTCTAATAAAAAAAACTGTATTATTCCACCATTCCATAGTATAGTATGAGGCAAACTTAAAGAAAGTGTTGTATTTAGATAAACTGCTTCATATTTCGAAGAAATGGGAATATAGGAAAATATAAAAATTCGTAAAATAAGCTTTTCTTAATTTTCTCGCATACAATTAGTTTTCAGAATTTGCTTCTTTGTAGCGACATGACCGAATCGAATGTTGCAAATACTACAGAATGATTTTTTTTTTTAATTTAAAGCCCCTTCTTATAAAGCGTAATTTTGTTTTGCCAACTTTTCACTCTACCCTTAGTTACAACATGGCGTTATAAGATGATAAGTAACTAGGTTATTAATTATTATTATAGGTAGTTACTAGAATAGGTCTAAGTAAAAAAAATTTTTTTTTTTTTCGCGAAAATTAAAAGCGATATTAGTGGATAAAAAGTTTGTAATGTCGTTGCTGCTGATGCTTACTAAGGCCCACTTGCGCAGATCTGGGTTTAATCATAAAATCAGAAATACAAAGAACGAGAGCGATACATGATATTTAACCCAGGGTTACCTTTAACCCAGATCCTTACAAGTGGGCCTAAGTCTGTATCACGATCTAATGCTTGAAGTATATCACTTTATTTTTACAAAACGTACATGAACAAAAGAAAAAAATATGAGGAGAAAAATAGGATTCTATTCATAAATACGACAGTACTTAGCAGATTAGTAGACAGAATGAGATTACTTCTATAGCTGTTTGTACAAGTACAGGATAGGAAAATATTTGCTAAGCGCACAATCCCAAAACAAACAATAACAACCTTTATAACAAAATAACGGCCCCAGTAAATGAGGACAGAATTGCTATTTTGTTTGATGTGTCTCGTATCAAATTAAGTTTTGTCGCAAACGGGCTACCGGTAGCTGCCGCGCGCAACCGCTACACACTTTGTGTTTGTATCTACCTTACATAATAATGAAAAAATATGATATGGGTGAAAACATGATGCGTCCAATCGCTTCGACTCTGCGCCAATGTGAGTTGAGCCTAAGTAGATACTTGGATTGGACGCATCATGTTTTCACCCATATCATATTTTTTCATTATTATGTAAGGTACATATTTGCATTATGGAAATATGGTAGCGCGCGGCGTCGTCGTGGCTACGTTTGTCGCCATATTGCCATAGTAAAAATTTGTACCTTAGTAATGAAAAAAATAGGGATGAATATTATGATATAGGTGAAAACATAACTTGTCGAGTCGCTTCGACTCTGCGCCAGTGTGAATTGTACTGACTAGCAATGACATAGAGTCGCGTAATATTTTTATACAAAATACTTACATTCTTAGATTCCTATTTACTTAAAGTTTCTTAGCTGCAAAAACAATATTTTGTTAAAAAGTAAATTGCATATTATGCGTTGTAGTAAAGCTTAGGGATATCTACATTCTATACTTACATTATAAAAGGAAAGATTCGATTGGTTGTTTGTTTGTTTGATTTGAATAGAGTCCAAAACTACTCAACTATTTGGCAAAGAAATAGAGTACACCACAGGGAGCCACTAGGCTACTTTTTATCGCGGCAAAATGTTTGGTTCCCACAGGATTTCCATTTGCGCGCATGTAGTCATGAGCAACATCTAGTTATTTGTAAAAAAAATTGTCTAATTTTCAATTTATATTTTTTTATAACAAAAAACCATAGTTACTAGTTAGAGATACCACATAGACAAATAAAACAGGGGTTCTGAAACTTTTGATCCCTGACATAAATCTCCATCAGAAAATAGGGAGGGACATAACCGGCTTAAGCTTAACTCCTAACTTTAAATACATTTATAATAATGATAAAATACACTCAATTTTGTCCTTTATTTTTAAGGAGGGTCATTATGACCCTATAGTTTGTTTTTGGCTTATGTTTTGTTGAGTCACGGGTGTTGTGTTGAAAATTCTTGCTAAATTCTCGTACATGACGTGAGTACAATCTTCCGCAACTTTATCGCGTTGTACCTAAAAAATGGGCCCACGGCACAAACCTTCTACTTATAAGCAGGTATGTATGCGTTCATTGTACACACCAATACTACAATATTATATACATTTTATCCGTAAGAATATAAGGGGAGTCTGGCGGGCCTGGGATCTCGGTCCATCCGTGTAAGGTATACTTGTTACCAACCATCAGGCGATCCCTCTGCTCTGAAAAAAAGGGAAAAAAAAACATTAATAATATTATAAAATTACAACATTACAAATTCAATATTACAATCTCAACAATATTAGATATTACAAACGCTAGGCGTTAAGATTTAATATGGCGTATAAGGATCTTATTCCCAATAGAAAGGTGCAAGTTTATTACAGTAATAATAACTCGGATAATTTATTTTGTCGTTAAAGGTTTTATTTTAATGGCACGTGGTGAGTTAATGAGTGCAATTTATGGCGTCATCAAGTGAGCAATATACCGACTCTGCCGTACAGATTCCGTAACAAGTATGGATTATTTACAACGACTATAGATTGGATGGAACTGTCATAATACTTTAAACGAGACAATCTTGTATGTATAATATAATCGGTTTCTCGAAAACGGCTCCATGAAATTTAGTATGCAGGGAGTTTTGGGGGAGAAAAATCGATCTAGCTAGGTCTTATCCCTGGGAAACTGTTCATTTTAACACTATATGTACGTTTTTCTATCATCGTGCAACAATCCTACTAATTGTTTTAAACACTTACGGATTGTGTCGCGGGTCCGGTCGAGGACTGTCCTCCCGTGACCACGGCTGCTGGAAAGTAGCCGAAACGTCGGGAAAAAGAAAAGTGCACCGCGACACGATCCGTAAGTGTTTAAAACAATGAACAATATTCGCGTAAACATAAGAAATCAATTCTACTAATATTATAAATATGAAACTTTGTGAGGATGGATTGATGTTTGTTACTCTTTACGCAAAAACTACTCAACGGACTTTGATGAAATTTGGTATGGTAGTATAGTACTTTAGGCTCTGGAGTCTGGATTTAAACATCGGCTACTTTTTATCCCGGAAAAGTACACTATTCCCGCGGGATACTCAATAGACTATATTATGTCAGTCCGATTGGCAGTTTGGTATGCGAATGTTTAAAAATTGTTTTGTTAGAAAATTCGGAATGTAGTGGGTTCGAATCCCGGTCAGATAAATGTTTTTGTGATTCTTTTTATTTTTTTAAATGTATCAGAACTCCAAGCAAAGCTCTTTTATCTTAAACCTTACTAGATGTTTACTAGGACTTCGTGCGCGCTAGAAGAAAAGTAGCTGGAACCCTACATTTTTCTGCGATAAAAAGTAATCGATGTCCTTCCCCGTGGTCTAATCTATATCTGTGTCAAATTTCATCAAAATCGGTCCAGTAGTTTCGGAGCCTATTCTATGCATACAAATAAACAGACAGATCTTACTTCATTGTTTTACTCGTAAGCACCTACGGACTGTGTCGCAATGCACTTTTCTTTTTCCCGACGTTTCGGCTACTTTCCAGCAGCCGTGGTCAAGTGAGGACTGAGGTGGCAGTTGTCCTATTTGTTAATCCGTATAATCCGTAATTGTATATATTGCCGAATATTACTTATTCATTGTTTAAAACAATGAATGAGTAAATAAATATTATCATTTTGATAAATATACACATATACATATACATATTTGAAAAATATGTTAAAAACTCTTCCAGTACAAGCTGCATGTGCCGTTTTTTGCAGTTGCAACCCCAGTTGCAACCCCATGTTATGTATTACTCTGCCCCGGTACTTTTTGTTTGTCCTAGCCCTGTTTAATTTAAGGTTGCTTTGATTTATTCGTAGATTAAAACGACACATCTACACCGCACAGCAATCATTAGCTTTATTGTGATGTCCTGCTGGGACTCTTATTAGGTTTTTTTACGAATTTTTTGTCGTTGTTTTTATGTTCATGTAAGGTTTATTAAAACGGAATAAACACAATGGTATAGTTTCACATTAAATAGGTAAGTAGGTAGCGCAGGCGAAGCGTGCGTACAAGCCGGCTTCCCTTATGAATATTACTTTAAATCTATTATTTAACATATATTAATTTTTAAAATACGAAATTGGTTCGTCACATAGTGTTAGGGCAATTTTTTGGGTGCATTGGGTGCAAAATATTGTTTTGGTTAGGTGCTGTATTTAAAAAAACAATATATACATAAAGGAAGCCGGCTTGTATTGACGCCTCGCCTGTGGTAGGTAGGAGGTACATTTCTGAGTTAGCTAAAATGTCTTCTTTCGCGTCTACTTATTTCTTAAAGCAGTTTTTTTATTTAAATTACATAGACCTATACATATAAAGACCAGGCATGTCAAGGCAAAAAGTGTCCACACTTAAACTGTCCCACTTTTTGGGTTGCTTGGGGCAGTTGAGCTATGACATATTTTGTCATCTTGACATTTGCTTTCCGCAATATATTATAGTAACATCTGAAATCTGAAACATCTGAAACATCTGAAATCAAATATATAGCGTAATTTTTTCTTGTATGAAGATTTTTCTGGCAAATATATATATATGGCGTCATAGCAAAGCCTATCCTTAGTTTTAAAATTATTGGTAAATTAATAAGTTCAAAAAATATATGTATTATTATTCTTCAATTGCTCAGCAGACTAGCAGTACATTCTGGGCTACATCTTAAGAGGAAACATCAAGGGCTAGAGAAATGAAAAATAGGTATTTGTAAAATCTATTGCTGTCCCGCAGTGCCCGGACAAGCTAGCTATCAATGTGTGAGAGTGCGATAGAGACGACTGTAACTTGAACTAAAAATACCTATTAAAAGTACAAAAAATCAACTATTCGTAGTCCCTTGATTCCTTCTCCAAAACTAACTGAACCGATTTAAGTACTTTTTCATTAACAATTTACAAAAGGCTTGAACTGTGTTCCTATGTTTTCATTTTTTTATTTTTTTTTTATTTGTCATTTTTAGTCAAATTTGTTTTCTGGATTTTTGAACACAGCGGAAAATCTGGCCATTTTTTAAATGTTTTTGAACGTCCATATCTCTTTTAATAATTAATTTATGAAAAAAAGGAAATCATGCTAAAAGTATCCATAAATATTCAGAAAAATAATTGTTTCTCTACCGGCATTATCCAGGGAGGAAACAGGGGACTACGTTTGTATGCTTTTCCATACATGGCGTGGCCCTTCTGTTTCTTCTTAACGCCAATAAGAAAAAAATACAAAAAATTAAGAACTCGAGAACCCTTAATACGTCTGCTATAGAATATGTTAGCATAATTAGGCTCACATTTCACGAAAAACATTTATAAAATCACTTCCTGACCAACGTTAATCTTCCAGCTTGTTAGACAAAAATAGTTGTCAACGGTTTGGTGATATGTTGCAGACGTTTCTAGAAATAGCGTAGCCATGTTTGATTTCGATGTGATTAAGCTATCATCATCATGATCATCAATACTAACATCGACCACTACTGTTCCCACATCTAGGCCTTGGCTCTTGGTGCCTCTGTATATGTGGAATCCACCATCCCAGCAAACTGTGGGGTTTGACATTTAAAGTAAATTCTTAATTTTCTTCTATTACCCTTAACTCTCACCGAGGCGCGTCGCATCCCGATCTGAACTGATATGATGTTTAGTTTCTAAATGTTTTCATTGCTTTTTATGATAGTCATACAATATATTTGATAAAGGTATACCCAAATTAAACAGATTCGTAAAAGTCGAAAGTCTATTATCTTTCCCTAAAGCATTTAGGCGATGCTTTACATATTAAATAGTCGCAAAATGCTACTTTCAGGACACTTAGCTCGGGGACCGGGGACTCGGGGGTAGAAGCCCGTTATACATTTATTCAGTCTGAGATTGTCCTTTCTTTCAAACATAAACGTTATCTTGGAGCTTAATTACTGAAATTGGTATAAGACAACGTTATTAAAATATCTAAAATATTTTCTGTCAGATGATAAAAATATGCCAAGCTACCATAGAAATGAGGGTCTTTAAATTCGTGACATCTGACAGCTTTTTGACCGTTTTATGATACCACTTACGCCACCAGATGACACGTTGTGTGCGTTGGGTCTGCCCCCTAGCTGCAGAAAAAATATCAAACACCCTCATTAATGCTGTTTGTAAACGTGTAAAATAAAGTAGTAAACCGGGACCACCACACAGCAATTACCAACACACAACAAGTAAACAGCCTCCATGGTCTTGTGGTTAGAGCTTGGCTCTCGACTTGGAGGTCGTGGGCTCGATTTCCGCATTGGAACAACAAAAAATGTTGTTTCCAAAATTGGTTAGTACAATGCATCACCTGATTGTCTGACAAGAAAGATGATCCATGCTTCGGATGGGCATGTAAAAAGTCGGACCAGCGCCTGATCTCTCGTCAGTCGTGTCGGTTATCCGTCCCACTGGGTTATGAGAGTAAAGGAAGAGAAAGTGCTTTTGTGTACTGCGCATACACTTGGGCACTATAAAATTACTCCTGCGTAACTGGCCTTATTTCAAAGAAACCGGCCACCGTCACCAAAATAGGTGTGGTTATCACCGAAGTCATATTATATTTTTATCCGAATGTTAAAATTATATTATTAACCATATTCCGTATGTTATGACAGTTTGCATAGCTAAAAATTTTCGTAATTTGCAGAAAAATAACACAGTTAAATATTCCCTGACAACTTTCACTACGCATGGACTGCCGTACGCCGCGCGCCACGCCGAATATAAGGGGTCCCATATACGGTCCGGGTTTGCTTCAGTTTGGCCTGAACGGATGCAAAATCGTATCGTCTGTGTGCAATTTCGAGATCGCATCAGTCGGCCGGATGGACTGAAGCGATTCGTTCCAGTGTTGCCTGTTCTGTTTTTGTTAAACTACTGTTTAATAACTTCTTGCAACGGAAAAAAAAGATATTTTCTTCAAAGATTTTATTGATTCCTGTCCGAACGGTTTTTTAGTAAAGGATTCAATGAACTGCCTATGAGATGGCAAAAGTGCATAGATAGCAATGGTATATACTTTGATTAAATAAATATATCATGTTTAAAAAAAATCGACTTTATGTTCCTGCTTTACAAAACGCCAATTTCATATGTAATGAACCTAATATTTCATTCAGATAAAAATACTACATGTATAGAGGGTTTCATAGACAACAATAGCAGAAATGATGGGGACTTCAGCCCCTTGAAGAATCTATGTCCATTTAAACTGTAACTCTGTATATTACACAATCACAAACATACTAATGAATATACATATTATGATATTATATAATATTTTACATCTATTCTACAATACAGCCTATTGCCAGTAAGAAACTACAAAACAGTTATTTCATAAGCATAACATTAATAAAATAAAAATAAAATAGCTTATTTCCTTACAAGTTGTACATTTATCAGTTTTGTTAGTGTTTAGTTTGTCTTAAATTCTATATTGTTTGCAGTTGTTGTCTTAAGCATGTTAGTGGTAAGGTCGCAGTCTGCGGTAAAAGCTTCAACCACATTTTAGTCCACATTGATCTGTCTAGAGCCGTGCTGTGCTGAGCCAAGGTTTTCCAGCTACCTTGATTATATCGTCGCTCCATCTTTTGTAAGGTCTTATTTCTTATCATAAAAATGCATAATTTAATTATTTAAATCATATACACTTTTTTTTTAAATCAATGCCTATAAATTTTTGTTTTCTATATTTTACATGAAAAATTACCTTTGTTTTTAGAACTGATTTTAATAACATTTAATTTTGTTCTGATACATTCTCCCCAATCCATTTTAAATAAGATGGGTTGCCATTTTTAATTGGCAATGATATTACTTCACACACTTCATAAGGGTGATTTGAGCGAACATACTCAGTAAGCTTGTCCACCACAGATGTGCGTGTTTTTATCATCAACAAAGCCTGTAAATGGAAATAAATTGTCAAGACAGATTACCACCTCAAATAAAAATAATTAATCTTTTGACCAATAAATGTATAAGTAAACCATGAGTTATGTCACGTCCCACGGGAACGGGATCAAAAGTATCCTATGTCTACCGGCCCACCAATTCGGCCAAATCGGTTCAGCCGTTCCTTAAAATTATATGTTACAAATGGTGTAACTAACACGACTTTCTTTTATATATATATTATACACATTGACATTTATTATCTATAGATAAGATGGTATAGCATAATATTATCTTGAAATAACCAATAGCAAATTGTTTGGAAGTAAAATCCTAAAACGCTGTTAATCCTGGTTTGGCATTTGAATAAATGCCAAACCAGGTGTGTAGGACACTATGGAAGTATAGCCTAATCCTTATCTTGACTTGTTCTAAGGGAAATTCGTACACGCATTACAATCCACACAAAATAAATGGATATACTCGTAGTAAGCGAAGGTGTAATTGTGACAGCAACATGGGGATATGATTTTAGAGAGAGAGCTGTACCTTTCCCATAAAATTTTGTGACGGCAATATTAAAATAAGGATTTTTAATTCTGAGAACTTAAGGTCGATTCTGCTACTCTCATAAACGTCAAACCAACGTCAATCACATTTTGATTGGTTCAAACTCCAAAAATCTGTTTATGATATTAAGACGATTCATTTATAATTAAATAAAAGGAAAATGAAAGTGTATGTAAATGACGGAATTGGGGTTCTGAGGTCTTAGGCTCGATGTAAACGTGCGATTGACGACTAGTTGCACTTACTAATAAAAATTCGTCGCCGCTGCTAGCAACATGTGCCGTTCAGGAGCGTATCATAGAATAGAACTAAACTAAAATAAACTAAGAATAGACCGAATGTCAGATTGATACAGGAAATCTGTTATTTTGTTCGTACAATCCGTTAGTATTTCTATTCTTGTGTGTGCAAAACTAATTTCTACCGTGTTCATGCTATGTCGCTCGTTTGCGCGTCACCTCGATGATGTGGTAGGATGTTTAATGTTTATTATCCGGAGATTTACCTTATTGCGAGCAATCAGAGACAACAACATCGCCTCTGTTAATATATTGGTCATATATTTAGACCAATCACCCTCAATCTCTGTCATCTAAAACAGACCATCAGATCCCTAGCTGGTTATCACCAAAATAACTAGTTAAAAATTCATTTTGGTTAGGATAAGAGCATCTCACTTTCGGCGATTGCAGCGCGGCCGCTTAGATATGATTTGTATAGTCCGTTCTGAGTTGTTTTATCTCGAAGTTTCTATGAAAGTGATCCCGTATATCGTCGGCATAAAGGTCGTAAGGAGAGGCAATATATATAGGACGATATATATATACAACCACAATAGCAGAGGCTTTACCAACGAAACGAAACTAAAGCGAAATCTTTTGAGGCTTCACTTATGGTATAATAAATTCCCACGAGAGCTGGTAACATAATTAAGCACGGTGATATCAGACTTAGAATACCTGTGACTCAAAAGCAGTCAGGTGTGCGCAAATCTGTTGTCGTTCCGTGTGAAAAATGTTTAAGGTTTCAGTTATATTATACCTAAAGCTCAGGAACTTTGAGTTAAGCGCGCTTTTTAGTTTTTTAAGAAAATATATTTTTTTCAGCTAAAATCTCTTTTTTGTATACAACGCAACAATTTAAATTTTCAATGAAATATTGTTGTATCTATTTAAAAATAACGCGTAGGTACATATAACCGGCGATAAATCCTACAAATTGTAGAGACACACATTATTTGCCAAACTTTTTTGTGAAAGCGTTTATAAACATCCATGATCTACGAGTACCATGATCTAAGACATTTTTCCGAGAGACGTTACCCCAAAATCATCTTTCATCATAAAATCGGAATTTTCAGTAGCTAATATTTGTCAGGAACCATGACAGGTCCACACCATTGAGCCGGAATTAAGCTGGCTTTACACAGCAATGAATATTGTCGGGCCTTTGTGCGTTTACAGACGCATCTCGCTTTAACTTGATAAGCTTTGTGTAATGTTATATTCGAATTTCCAACTGGAATTTAAGCGATATTTTTTAGCGCTTAAAAAGTCTGCTACTATTTAAGGGTTGAATTTTGCAAGTAGGTAATGTAACTGTTAGCTTAGGAACTTTATTTTGAAATTTGTAAGTAGGGTTTGTACCCTACTATACCTTTGTAGGTATTTATAAAATTTGAAGACAATATTTGCATCATGCTTCTCGAACCAACCCTTGCCATTATTTGTAAAAGCTTTACCAATTTAATATCAGTTGGCAAAATGTAAGACTTGCTTAGAACGTTTGCATAAATCCACCTATCAGAGTTTTAGTAGATTGTAGGAAAATTTATTATGGATATCGTTTTACTATTCTTTTCTAATCTTATGATCGAGGGCGTGTCTTTTATTAATATTATAATATAAATGTCAAATTATATTTTAAATGGTCGAAACATTTTAAATTCCAATGACCTGATGCCGAACCACTTTTATTATAATATGTTAGGTAGTAAACTTTTTATAGCTTGTCATTGTGAAATGATACGGCGTTTTAAAATAAGTATTATCAGCTATAATATTCTGGACGATATATTTTAACACAATATAAACAATTCAAATTAAAAAAAAATGTAATAAATTCGTAATTCAAAGATCATCTTATCCTTTTATATAGAATGCTTACATAAATGATTTTTTTAGCTTTTTTGGTTTAATATTACTTCATTATGAAGATAAATTTCATGCTTTAGTTTTTATTACTGTGCTTGCTAAACTTGTTTCTTTTTCCGGCTCATTAAATTTTTTTAAAATATTATTTCTAATTCCAAAAATCAATAAGTTTTTTATAAGGCTTACAAATTAAAAATAAAATTTAAGATTTATGTCGAAAATTATGTTCTTTTGACTAGATTATTAGGGATCCTTTTTATAATGTTTTATGCAGTGGCATAATATTTTCATATAGCTAGACGATAAGCAGCTACCGTAGCCTATGGACGTCTGTAATAACAAAAGCAACACCATAATTATATGCGTTGCCAACCTTCCAACTATTTCAAGCTCAGACGTTTTACTAAACGTCCATATTAGTCCACCAATCCTATATTACAGACGAGGCATGTCGAGGTAAAAAGTGTACTTTTGGGGTTATTAGGGGCAGTCGAGGTTCAACATTTCTCGTAATTTTTTTCAGTCCGCATTTAATTGACAAAATCTTCTGAAACCAACATGTCAAAATTTTTCATGCATGAAGATATTTTCTATCAATTGTAATCGTACCATAGCCCATCCTTAGGTTACAAATCATTGCCACCAGTACCAGCGGTTTATATTCCGGACCCTTTACCACATAAGGGGGCATAATAACATGATATGCTACAAACTGCTATGAAATGACTCGTGACATCATTTAACATTTATTGCCTTGGAGTATGGTAATATCACAAAAAGAGCTCAAACGGTGAATTTTTAAAGCGATATATGGGGCATTTTTGCCTGACGAAATGCGATGAAATTTCGATAATAAAATTAGCATAATCAATATATCGAAGTCAGCGATGCACCCCAGGGTGGTCTGATCCGTGACGATATATCAAAGATAAGGACAGACTCACGCTTTCAAGGGTAAATATATAGGCATGAGTGATTGTGAACAAATTTTGAATGTGACAGGTAGCGTTATAATTTTCGGCTGCTCAGGATATGTTTGGACTATTATAATGAAATTAATACGTACGTAATGTAGCAGGATTACAAACTAAACTGGATAATTGACACACAAACGATTCTTTCCGGGCCCTGTAATACAGGGAATTATGACAAAAAAAATACCGAACTTCGGATAAATTTCCTGGATTTTCGAGTGAACCTTTCTTTTATGGTTCCAAAGAAAATCCCGAAAGTCCCCATTGATCAGTGTGCCGCTAAAAAAGTCATTCGAGGTCAAATATCACAAAAAACGGGTTTTCGCGACAATTTGTTGTCTGTATTGCTCTGATAAGACAAAAAACCACATTTATTTATAATTATGGTCTAGTGATAGTAATAGTAATTTCGACCTGGTAGAGGTAATTTATAAGGTTTTGTGTTAAAGTAAGTATTAAAACTTTATTCAAAAAAGAAAACTGTAAAGTATAGCGTGTGCAGTGCCTTGTTGCCGGCGACATAGTTTACTTAATGCACTCAAAATTGAAATTAAGCATTATTTCATGCAAACGACCGCCATAACGACAGTTATTTTGCTACGATCAATAAATGAACTAGTTTACATCCGAACTGCCCCTGTGCAAACTTTAGTGCAATTATTTTTATGGTCACATTATGGTCCTTTTCGTGTTAATTTTATAAGCAGTAGTTGTAAGTTATGTTTGTATTTTTTCTGCGCTGCATGGTAATGTTATCGAAGAAAAATTATACCATGAAAAAATTGTACAACTAGAAAGATAATTGTTTAATAAACTGTGTTTTTCAACCCATATTATATCTTATAGCAGGCAAAGGTTCCCATTTATGGTTTTCTAATCGTCTTGATCTTGCTATGTATTTTACTATTTAAAAAAAAAACACATGCTACTTTATACTAACCCCATTACTAATAAAAATATTTACACAACGGATGACTTAAACAACGTTGCCATCTTTTTCTATCGAGTGACATTTCCAACGTATCAGACAAAGACAGCAACGTTGTTTAAGTTTTCCGTTGTGTAAATAGTTTTATTAGTAAGGGGGTATGACTGTTACCTTCTATTATTGCAACTTTTAAAATTCTCCAACCTGATTTGCGAAAACTTAAAAAAAAAACACTATCTGGTAGATTCTACTAGTAGTGGCGGTGGCATTTCTTCAAGACGAGCTTTCTTGAGCCAATAGATTGTGTAAAGATTTGTATCTTTTGTTTACCGAGCGTCATAAACATACAGTAAAACATGATTTAATCACGAGGACGGCAAATCTCGATTTTATGTCAGATCTCGGAGCTGTAAGCGAAATTTACGATTATGTTTACATTAGATTGATATTAGCTTGTTTATGGAAGGAAGTAAGGTAACAAAACAAACCCTTCTGATGATTGAGAAACTAAGAAGGTACATTTAGCTAAATACCTAATAATTATTATAAATAGTATATTATAAGAGTTGAAAAACAATATTTCTGGAGTGTCTAAAATAACTAAAAAGAAAAACAGAATAAATACAGACACTTCATGTTCATTCAGATAAGTTTTTGCTAGAACTGTGATTGCTCGGAAAAAATTAATGCAGAATAAAAATAATTACTAGAACAATAAACTAAGGTTCGTTTTTATTGTGCAGAATGTACCGGGAGCGCAGATTTTTATTTGTAAGAACAATTTAGGTCAATAAAATGTAGAGTAAACTAGAGAATAAACAGATCGTTAGTTAATCATCCGTTCAGACGCCGTTAATCTCGATTTAATTCTAGTTCGTGTAAACTGATGCAACAAGATCATTAGTTTGGATGCGGTAGAACCGGAATTCCTCAATTTGTACCAAATTAGTGAGTGTTTAGTCATAAAAGTAACGGAAGTGCCTACTCTTAAAACAGATATAGACACTAGACAGTCACCAGTACTAAGATTAGGCATGTATTGTTACTCGTATTATTAAATGACTTAAGTTATGTATGTAAAAAAAACATTAGATCTACTGAGTACACGTGGCAGAAGTGAAACTTCATTCATCATTTAAAGTTCGTAACGAGCCTAAAGTATATATATCACTTCAAAAAACAAAATTTGGAAAGTTAAGTAGTTATGTAAGAAGTATAAGTAGCTTTCGACAAATATCGTTATGTTGATGGCATTACATATTAAAATGGTGTCGTGACGCGTATCGTGACGTGTCATGTGACGCAAACCCTCGACGCTGCTAAAGCAGTCTCACTTCAAAAATAGAATAAAATATGTAACTGTAAACAATATTTACTCTACGTAAATAATGCAACAAAATGTTGTCAACTGATCTACCAATTCCAGCCTAGGAGGGATGTCGTAAGAGCCTAGAACTGGCGCATTTTTCGTGACAGATACTTAATACTTATATAGATAAACAGTAGAATTCAGTTGAATTAAATACAAAGAGCCACTGGAGATGGCTGGTTCTCCTTCATAGGGAAGCCCTAGCCTGTAATAAGGTCTTCAAAAGGTAAGTGGTAAGTGAAATCGATAGGAATGGAGTTATGTACCCCACGCCACTACAAAGAGCGGTAATGTTTCTATTTCCTCGTCTACTGATTGAGAGGTTCCTACGTATATTTCTTTCATAGTAGATAATAGTTTTAACTCTATGAAAAATCCAGATATTAATAAATTAATATTCACTGCCACAATTCCAGAATGCACACCCTAACCATTATCATTAATCTTAGTTTCAATAATTTAACCCCTATGGTATTGGTCGAGTTAAACATTTATTTAAATTAGCGTATAGACAACCAGTTTTTTAACAAATGTCCTTTGTTGGGTAACCATTGTGTGCAATTATATGTGGAAGATGTAATAATCTCAAATGTCTTTTTATACTTCTAAACATGTCGGGTTATAGTGCACAATGGCGGATTTAAACGTAGGGTTGGACTGCAACAAGCGCTAAAATTAGGGGTGTACCATTATTTATTACTGTAATATTATGTTATTTATGATTTGTTTTAGTGCTTTAGCGGGAGTTGGCGTAGTTAGTTTTTTAAGTGACATTCTCACGAGCATTATTGGCTTATTTTTGGATTATATTTGGTAGAGCCATTAAATTGCTATTAAGCTTTACTTGTGACAAAGTGTGGTAATCTTTCGCATAAAGGAAAAGAATCTCTACGGTCTGTTGACTCTACAAGATATTCGAACTAGCTTTTGCCCGTGGCTACGCCCGCGTAAACTCAGTATCCCACGGGAACACTGTACTTTTTCGGCATTAAAAGTCTATTTGTTAATCCAGACCTCAAACTACTACCATAGCAAATTTCATAAAAATCCGTTAAGTAGCTTTTGCCTGAAAGAGTAACAAACATCTATCCATCCTCACAAACTTTCACGTTTACAATAGATTTTAATAATAGATAGAAGGATTATGCTTTCCACTTTTTTCTTGGATAGCATTAAGCTCCTTAAATACGTTATTTAATATTATATATAAAATTCTGGTATCACAGTGTTTATAAGAGAACTACACCGAAACGGATTGACCGATTTTTAAGAAATTTTCCAGGTGTATTCGATAGGTATGAGAATAGGTTGTAAACTATATTTAATATAGGTGTAGGTTGTAGGTGTATGTGTAGGTTGTAACTGTAGTCGTTGGGAGGTGTATGAAGTTATTTATTCCAGATCACATTTAAGATAGAACAAAGTCTCTGAGTGCCGCTAGAATTATATTATTTTATATTATTGAAAATGATTTTGTAAAAAAATCCCTAAACCTTTAGAATATTATTACATTATTGCTACTATAACAACCGCTATCCCCGGTCAATTATCGCAGCTGGTAATTAATACGAGTTAATTTACAAGGGACTAAGTTAAAATAACATAGAAATTCAAGGGTCCGAATCACAGCATGTAAATTGATCGAAATAGTTCGAATAGTCTCCCGGGGTACCCCAAATTATTGGTTTGCCCCGAAGCGCTTCGGAAATGTTACAAATCAGCTGTATAGCTATTGTACGTTGTAATTATGGCTCAGCTTGATAAAAGAAAATATGTATATTTGTAACGCGAACATGTTTATGAATGAGACTTCTTTTAACCTAAGTTCGTTTTACTCTACATTTTTTTCTTATAAATGTCGATCATAATAAAATCAAAATATTGTTATAATTTAAAAAAAGAATACCATAGTAAATATTGTGGTAAATTATGTAGGTAGGTTTTTTGTACTCTAATGTTGTAAAGAAAAATATTCCAACTGTTTTTGTCACTTTGAAATGCACTTAATTATAAAACTACACATTTTTACTTTTTAAACGATTTTCAATAAAAGGAGGCTAACCGCCTACTTTCGGCTCTATGTATTTTTTTTTGTATGTTCAACGATAATTTCGCCTTCTGTTGACTGATTTTCAAAATTCTTTTTTTTATGTATTAGGTATAATGCGAAATTTGTCTCGTTGTCATCAAAGCAGTGACCTGATGATAGCATCCATGAGGAATCCAGGAAACTCCTCGAAATTTATATGGATATATATAGTGATTTTAACTTTTTCAGAAGTAACCTAAGCATAGACTACCAAAAGTAAGGTTCTGTAAGGTATACCCTAAATCCAAAAGCACTGAACAGATCTCCACAGTCTTTAAAGATACGCGTTTGGACTTTCGAAATTGTTTAAACAACTGCAAGCATATCCAATTATGTAACTTACAGTAATCATCATTATCTTATATACAATATGGAATTATTTAGAATTACCTAATGGAAGCTTGGAGTGTATTCAATATATACATTCCATCGTTTATTTTAAACGTTCTTAAAATGTGTTAGTAATAATTTAACAAATATCACTAAAAAGGGATTTTTTTTTAACTAAAAATTAAACCGCCTTCCAAAGTAAAATTGCACAAAAAGGTATGAAATAAAACTTATTTTCCTCGGACTTGTCTTAGATGTAGCTCACCGTTCACTGTTAGTCATGTTTTAATAGATTTTAATAGTTATGATTCCGAAAGGCAATTGTTTGGCTTTACCAGTGACAGATATGTATTATTAACTGATCCTGATATGTGTGATAATGTTCTAAAATTCCTCAAATATTGTAATTTATCTGGTTTAATTTAAATAATGTAATAGTGGTCGCTGATAACCTATGTAGTTCCAAGCGACCTTAAATAAATGAAAAAAAAAACTGTAAAAAATTTGATCGTTTTTAAAACATTTAGAAATAATTAGGTATTACAACATGATAAAAATTAAACCGACTTCCAAAGTAAAAATGCACAAAAGAGTATGAAATAAAAGTTATTTTCTAAATAATTCCCCTTTTGAATTTCGCTGAAATTTTAACTATTTCTCTACTCAATCTTCAAAATTTTTAAGTCGGTGCCAACTTGAACGTGTATTCTAATTTAATTTAAATATTGTTTTATCAGGATGTTGTTCGGGCTGGTACCGACTTCAAAATTATGAAGATTGAGTAGAGAAATAGTTAAAATTTCAGCGAAATTCAAAAGAGGAATTATTTAGAAAATAACTTTTATTTCATACTCTTTTGTGCATTTTTACTTTGGAAGTCGGTTTAATTTTTATCATGTTGTAATACCTAATTATTTCTAAATGTTTTAAAAATGATCTAAATTTTTACATATAAGCCCGAAGCATCAATTTTACCTAGTATCTCGAATCTACGATAGAAACCTAAACTTACTAAGACACTTCACAAACAAAAATATTTTTTTTTATCGAGTTTCCTTAAACAAATTTTTATTATTTTATCCAACAAACAAATTAATCGTTTCAGTGGATATTTAAATAATTGGCAATTTATTAAAACCCGTGAATGAATTAAAGGATCAGTACCTACTATATTTTAATGTATTACGTTTAATTGAAATTAAAATATAACTTGGATATAGATTTAAATGAAATTCACGGATAGTAATAAAGGTAATTAAAATCCTTTTCTGAGAAGTCGTCTAAGGGGAAATTGTTATTTTCATGCAAAATTTTTAATTCCTCTCAACTTTTATTAAGGCTCATCACTCATAGGAAATGAATATCAAATAAAAAGGTATAGGATTTTCAAGAGGGATAAGGTAATAATAAGAACTTTAAGAAAATGTTGAGAATTCGTTATTTCTACGCGCGTAGTTAGAATCGTAATAATTCTTACGGAAATAATATAGTTCCAAGACAGTGTATGTATAAATAATAATATTTATCAAACCAATATGCGTGCACAGTGACAATATATTTTTTAAATTCACGGCGTCAATGATCAACAACGCTGGCAAACAAGCCCAAAATATTGATTTGAAAATTGTGGGGGTCGGTGATGGTGATGATGGTAGTGAATCAGATAATGCCATAATGGCAGTGGCACACAACAACAAACGTTACCGCACGCATTAGACACGGACATGTGGGGACCAGTGCACCCTGCATAAGCGACAATCTCGTCTATTTAAATATCGTATACTATATCTAGTATTATATAACCGTAGTATGTTGTGTCTGCTTACAATTATGTAGTAGCTACTAGCTAACGTATAAGATTTAGGTGTGGGATTTCATGGCCTGGGGTTTTAAATTTTAACCCTTTTGGTGGCTTGGGATTCCTTGGACGGCGGTAATTGCTTAAGTTATTAACAATAAAACAGTATCATGTACGATAGTAAAACAGTATAATACTCGTCCATATTACGAGTAAAACCAGCCATGTGTGCGCTGCGTCCTGCGTACGACCAGTACCGCGCGTTATACCCTCGCGTTTCATTAAATACGTTTCCGCATATCACGCACTATGTCATTTCCTACTTAGTGATGTGCTACAAAAAATTTTATCGATGCTTTGTGTATCGATATCGTTTAGTTTTACATTTTTAATAGTTATGATACTTGTTTAAAAGCCCGCTCTATCTTATATTCATTGACTACCAAAAGGCATTTGACACAATATTCCACAAATCAATATAAAGATCTCTGTATTCACAAAATGTCCAAACTGAATATATCAGGGTTCTCCAACACCTATATAGAAATGGACGAAGCAAAATTAAACTAGGGTCACTACACACATACACACATACACAGAAGTTCTATACTTATTGAAAGAGGAGTTCGCCAAGGGGACCCCGCCTCTCCTACCTTTTTTATAGCCGTTTTGGAAGAGGTAATAGGAAGTCTCAGTTGGGAAAGAGTTTCAATATCAACAATAAATATATAAGCGACTTAATATTTGGCGACGACATAGTCTTGCTCACTGAAAGTACAAACCAACTACAAATGGTCAATGCTCTATATACCGCAAGTCTACGCGTAGGCCTCGAAATAAACCGCAATAAAACTTGTATCATGACAAACTCCAAGGGTACATCCAAAATGAAGCTCTAGAGTATGTCGAATACATATGTCTACCTGGCAAATCAAATCTCATTTCATAAAGAAAGAAACGAACAAGAAATGGAGAGAAGAAGTTCACTAGCCTGGAAAAAAATTTGGGGCTTGAAAGAAATTATAAAGGGCATGACATACCGATAAAACTTAGACGTAAAATATTCGATCCGTGTGAATGGTCCTCCAAACGTTAACCTACGTTAGTCAAATATGGCCATTTACTTACCCCATTAAGTCGAAGATAAGATAATGTCAAAGAAGTATGTAGCGAAGCTTACTAAAAGATAAAAAAATGCAAAAGATCCCCTACAAAATTATAAGAGAGGGAACATAAATAACCGATGCTTTGACCTTCTCAAAAAGACTCAAATGGCGTTGGGCGGGTCATGTGGCTAGACAAACAGATGACAGATGGATACAAGAAAAGAGGTCGACCGTCAACGCGATGGGCAGACGATATTGTTCAAGTGGCCGGAAAACAGTGGCTACGTACAGTTCATGATCGAGACACCTGGGAATCTTTGGATTAGGCTTTCACCTTCGAATCTTATAGCGAATAAAATAAAGTAAAATATTTCTTATGTAAATTTGAAATAAAATATTTTATGTTCTTTTTTGTTGTTAGTAAGCAATAAAAGGCTTTTATTTTATTTACTTGTACTATTACCACATAATACATATTAGAATGTGTAAGTTTCTCAAATTTTTGCACAAAGAAGCACCAACTATCGTATTTTAACGTAGTATCAAAAATCTCTATGTTTTGTACAAAATTGGAGCAGAAAGAACTTATTAAACATTTTAATCGCCTTTCTTAGAAGAAGAATTAATTAACACTGATTTCTAGGAAATTGGTTTACCAAAAGGTTCTTATGTTTTAATCTTATCGCATTAAGTGGAGCAATTAAATCCTTTGAAGTTAACACCATAATTGGCACTTTAAATATATTTCAAAGAAACGTGCTGTTGTTAGATTAAAAACTACGAGTATACAAATTTTCTGGTACAATTTAATTTTAGATCTTATACATCAATGTAGTCAAATGATAAAATAACCTAACCAAGAGCATGTCAGGACATGTCTAAGGAGGGTTCTGTAACTATCAACGCGCAATAGGTTTTCTTTGAATTACTTCAAAAGTTATTGTCCGATTTCGCTCAAAATAATTTTCCTAAAGAGTTTTTAGTATGATCTATAACCATGGAAGCTTACAAGTTTCTGTCTCCTGAAGTTTAGAAATTCCAGGAACTAGTAAACCACTTTGGAGGCTGATTACTCGACAATAGTTGACTTTGTAAAAGAATATTTATGAAACCTTACCTTTTTTTTAAATACCTGTTGATCGATACCCCACATGATAGGGTAGAACAAAAAAATATTTTTCATCCCCACTTCACATGTATGAAGAGCCACCCAACCCAATCTTTAACCAAACCTCTTTAACCAAATTTCATCAATTTATATTCATAATTACAGAAGCTAGAAGCGCGGACAGACAGACAGACAGACAGACGGACGGACAAAGCGAAACTATAAAAGTTCCTTGATTATTACGGAACCCTAAAAAGATATGATGGTTATGGTTAAAAACAAAAATATTTCCTGCTATTTCACCTAGGTATCATTTCAGGTATCTTTACTATTTTATTTTACACTGTAACTTCTTTTACAATATTAATTCTTTGATAAATTACGTACAATTCCATCGACGTCGCCGTATAAAATCCCAATTAAACTGTCTCGACAGCGCAAATAAATGGGCCCATCACTAAAATTGTAACCATGGGAAGCTATTTGTGGATTCAATCAGATCCGCACAATGGTAATGTTACGGATTTAAAACTTTTGTTTGCACGATGTTACGACATAATAGACTGTATTAAAATGTCGATAAAATTATCTGATAGGTGCAGCACTTTAAAACAAATTATGGTATTTTTATTTGCTATATAATCTATTTTATTTATCCTATTATGTGCACGCTAGCTAAACTAACAAACAATGTGTTATTAGATATTATACTTATTACAAGATATTTCAGTAATGTAAAAAAACCATTATCAAGTTTAGAAATGTGCTCCTTGTTTTATTGTCTCTTATTCTGTGTAAATGTGTTTATTCTGTAATTTTTTATTTTTTTTTATTTTTTATATAACAATATCTAAGGACGCTTCACACCACGTTAGTCTGGTCCCGTGGTAAGTATCCGAAGAACTTGTGTTTCGGGTACCAACGACAACGGAAATATATTTTTAATACTTTTTTTGCTATACTTAAATTTAAGATTTTTATTATATGTATTATACACATATTTAATACACATCCATGACACAGGAACACAGAAAACTATTTTGTTCCCTAGCGCTAACGCTAAACACTGAGCCACAGAGGTCGTCTCGTACTATTTATATTATCTCTCTTCATAATATTCCGTTTAAGTAATGAATGATTATCCCGTAATGGGGGAGACGACTACATGTGACATAATATTTTAGTTTAATTCATATAATCAGAAATATTGAAGAATTACTACTTGGTGAACGTAAAAAATATAATATTATATGTGTAGTTTAGTAATTAGATACATGTAAAAAATACAAAAAGTTTCATTTTTTTGCCAAATTAGTAAAAACAAACCTAAATCATTAGTTTACTTACATCATATACAAAAACATTCATTATGTAAGTATAGAACTTAAACGAACAAATTTCTGAGATACCTTCAAATATGTTCGTTCCTGCGGCGTTAAATTTCATACACTTAAGGAATGTGGGTAGAGTTTGGATGTTTATAATACAGCTGTTTAAATGCTGGCTGGAGAAACAAATAAAACTCATTGTCATAGACAATCCTATAGTTTTTTAAATACCAAAACCTGATATTTATCCAGGTTTGGACATTGTGAAGTTTTAAATATATGATGCTCCAACTTTAAAACCTAGTGTTTTCGAAAATAATTCAAAATCACACAGACCGACAGTTAGGATGGCAAGGTTAGGTTCATCGATCGTATCCCAGATCAATTACAACCCAAACAATGTGTTATCAACCCTACATCAATCCTCTATTATGTAGTAGGTGTACGGTCTGCAAACATTGTGAAGAATCGTTATGAAAGGCATAAAATATACCAAAAAAATGGAATACATACACTAACATGTTACTCATTTAAGTATTACTAGCTTTTGCCGGCAGCTTCGCCCGCGTAAATACAGAATCCCATAGGAAGCGTATATTTTTCGCGATAAAAACTAGCCTAATATGTCCTTCCCCGTGGTCTACTCTACCTATATCTGTGCTAAATTTCATGATGATCGGTTTAGTAGTTTCTACGTGAAAGCGTAACAACTAAACAAACTCACATTCACATTTATAATATTAAGTAAGGCTGACCCCACATTTGGCGTGCGCGTTCCTCAGGCGTGTGGGTGGCGCGAGCAGCGCCCGCATAGCTGACACGCCTGAGGAACGCGCACGCCTAATGTGGGGGAGGCCTAAGGAAGAGCAAAATTAGGAAAAATAATTATTATTTTTACTGCATTGACTAGGTATAAAGGCTTTGCTTCGATAGGTTTTGAACCCAAATAACCTAAAACTGAAAGGTTTTGAAGGCTACCCAAAATATCCGATCTGCGAACCGTCGACACTAATGTACTATAAGTATCGACAGCTAATAACTTAATACTTATACAATAAACTTAATTATTCTAAAATTTGCAAATGCGAAGACATTTCAGTTTTAAATAGGTAAAGTTGAAACAATAATCACACGATTGTCTTACACATAGATACCATTTTTGTTATATTAGGCAGTCTACTTGATTAGAACCTTTGCTGGCCGTACGTCCAATGGTTTAACAATGCATTTACCGTCCACCAAATCGGGTGCGCAGTTTTAGGGAAATGTTGTAACTTTATTCGCTACTCGCATACAAGGCGCGGCGGAACGGTTCGAACCCGAGCCGGTTTTGTTGCGTTTTTTGGAACACGTGCGAATAATGGTTCCCCCTTTTTTATTCATGGCGTAAATAACTTTTTGTTCTATAAAATAGGAGGTAAAACTTTTTGGGAACAAGCCATGGTTTTTTTTTAGATTCAAAATATACTTATATTGATTATTGACTGAATATTATACGACGGCCTCTGTGGCTCAGTGGTTAGCGCATCAACGCTCCCGAATCTCGCCGAGGGAACAAAAAAGTTGTCAATGTCCCTCGGTCAAGGAAGTGTATATGTTTATGTTTGTAATATAATAAAAAAATATATAATAATTTATATTACATATTATTTTTAATATTAATTCATGCCTCATTGCTCGTCACCAGTGGGAAGATTCTGCTAATAAATACAATAATACAGTTTCGATATATTAAACAAACCAACGTCGAACGCGTATTGATCGGTCCAAACTCCAAAAATCTGTTTATGATATCAATACAATATTGAAAGTGAAGTGAAAGTCTAAGTTAAAAACGAGAATTGTGAATCTGATTTTAGCGCAACAGTAAACTAATTTAAAACAAATTGGAAATAATGCGGAATGCAAACACAACTATATAGTAAATAGGATAATGTTGGTTTGAGGCACATCACGTAAACGTGTGTGCCTTCAACCCGTCAATATGTAAAAAGATAATAAGCATCATAACCGACTTCGAATACAGAACACGTTATTATTTCCATTGGGTGTAAAAATGCAAAAAGTTAATAAGTATGAAGGCGCAAATTCGCACGAGCCTCTAATAACACGAAGAGACTACAAATTTGTAGTAAATTTATGTAAAATTCCTTGTAAAAAAACAAGAATTATCTTACTTATTTGCATTTAAAAATTTGTTTTAAGTTTTAGCTACTGCAATAAATATAAGTAGATATCAATACTAATATTATAATCAGGAATTATTTGTTTGTTTGTATATTTGTTTGTTAACATTAAATAGGCTGCGAAAGTTCTGGACCGATTTCGATGAAATTTAGCACATATATTTTATACTAGCTGTTGCTCGCGGCTCCGCCCGCGTAAGTATAGTATCCCTCGGGAACGCTACTTTTTCGGGATAAAAAGTAGCCTATGTTTTAATCCAGAGTCTAAACTACTACCATACCGAATTTCATCGAAATCCGTTCAGTAGTTTTTGCGTGAAAGCGTAACAAACATCCACGCTTTCACATTTATAATATTAGTAAGGATAGATCAGACCACGGGGGAAAATGTAGATTATTTTTTGCCGCCACAAAATGTACGGTTGCCGCAAGATCCCTTTAATAATAATTATGATATAGATGTTACATCTATATCATAATTATTATATTATCTGTACCAAATTGTATAAAAAAAAAGATAAAAAAATATACAGAGAAACAAAAATCTTTCCTCTATATAATATTAGTACAGATTATACAGTGACATAGTGTATATTTAGTTTAGAATATTCTCCATCTTTATAACTATTTATCAAATGTAAACAAAAAACTTAGGCCTTTTCATCCGTTATTGGATGATTTATACAGTATTCTCCGAGCGAAGTAACCACTCTTGAAATACTGTAGTGCCTTTTTAAATGTCGTATGATTGCCCGAGCACATACGGCATTCTCAGAACACAGTCAGCCTAGTCCAGAGGAATGACTGGTCAATACGTCTGGGGCCAACCATGTGCGGGTTTCCTCACGATGTTTTCCTTCACCGTTAGAGCGTCCGTATAATGAACATGATTTTAAAAAGTCTCATTGGTACACGCCACAATCTGGGAATTGAACCAACGCTCTCTCGAGTGCGAATCAAAAGGTCTACCCACTAGGCCACGGAGCTCTTTAAATGTAAATAAACAATAATAAAATTATAAAAGAAGTGTTGCATCTCGCTTAAACAATATTCAGTTTGAGTGAGTCCTTCAATTTTATATGCAAGGCATAATTTTATTAACGAAACTGTATTCTACAAAAAATACATAAACCGGTTAAAGCAAGTTAAAATGTTGAACGATTAATAAAAATTAATTTACAAGACCACCCAAGGTAAAAAATGTAATCTTAATTAAGTGTTTCTCAAACTGTGTCATATTACGGAAATCCGGATGATTTAATTAACGCACTATAAAATTTCGTAATAACTGAAATAACTATACCTTCTAAATCAGATCAAACAGAAAACATTTCAATTTTTAATTAGACATGATACCGTTTTTTATTTCTACTATAATTTGTATGTCTTCACCTTTTATATCATACCTCTTCCTGTGGTTGATACAGGGAGGGAAAAGATTTATTTTGACCAAAAATTTATTAAATTCATAATACTTATACTTGTCATTGCCAAGTGAGCTGAAATATGATCACAATAATAGGGTTGAGACGAGGAACATTGCTTGTCGTTTGGATGTTGGGTGTTGTTACCAAAAACAGAGTCAAAAAATTCGAAGCAGCTTTAGTATTGTGAAAACACTATGAGTCTATTCACACCGAAACGAAACGATACGAGACATGGCGCTGCATTTTTAAGATAGCTATTCAAAAGTTGAACTTTATTCATTACACAAGAAGATACACGTTTCATTGTAAGAGTTCACATGTCAAGTTGCACCGCGCTGCACAGCGCATGTGCAGTAGGTATATGATTGATGTCATATGAAACGTGTATATATTTGTGTAGTGAATAAAGTGGAATTTTGAATAGGCTCTATCTTGAAAATACAGCGCCTCGTCGCGGTGTGAACTGGTACCAAAAACTTCAATATATAGTAACGTTTGTCGCCTATTGTACCTACGCTTAACACAAAAGTACACAAGAAATTTTAATGTGGCTTTTATCAATAGTCAAGTGATATAATAAGTAGGTATTACATGCACATCATCTTAACGTGAGCGGAGCTGCAGGCAGAAGCTAAGCTACTTAACCATAATAGAAACTAAGCTTGTATATTACAAAATGATGGCATTTTATGGCGTTTCTCGTGAGGATAACACCAAATTAGGGTAATTCGATACCAGGGTGCCATAAAACATAAACAAATAGGCCTACTGCGGTGGCGGGGAGCGAGAATTGTCTGCGCAAACAGCCGCAGCGGTCAAAATGGAAGTCGTATTGTGTTAGAATGTATTCATTTGTAAGCAAACCCAATATTGACAGAATAACTCGTTTTGTCCGTAAACACGCGGTAGGTAGATGGAGCCGTATCATTATTGTGACCTTACATCTTTCGTTTATCCAACAAGGCATTGTGAAAGTGAGTTTAAAAAACACATAGATATTGGTAGTTATTTTTGTCGCTTCTTTCTATTTTTGTGTGAACGTGGCTTATATTATTGGCATAAGATTCACAAAAGTAGCACGAGTTTTAAGGTGGGCAGTCCTGTGCATTAAAGGATAAAGAAGTCACACACATGTACAGACATCTAAGGAGGGTTCCTTAACTATCAACTCGGAATAAGTTTTTTTTTTCAAATTACTTTACAAGTTATTCTCCGATTTCCATCAAAATAATTTTCCTAAAGAGAAAAAATTTGCAACCCTTCTTCACCTTCAGCTTCACATGTATGCCAGCCCTAAAATAGATATTTATAATTGTTTTATGCTGCCAAAAGTAAATTATTTACGTAATCTATACGTGTACTAAATTTTACAACTATTCATAATTACAGAAGTTAGCGTTAGCAGAGACGGACAGATAGATAGACGGACCGCGGACAGATGGACAGACGGACAGAAGGACTGGCGACTGGGCGAAACTATCCTAATCCTAGGGTTCCTTGTAGTAGGGTTCGGCAGCATTGTCAGGAGCTTATGTTATTGGCCTTTGTGGCTGTAAAACGATATAAATATAGTTATTACGCACAATTTACATTACAACTACAAAAAAACAACACAACCTTTAGCAACAAACCTTTTTACGTGTTATATTTTTTATGTTCGTATTTCTTGTTATGTCATATTTTTGTTATGTCATTCTGAAAATAAATGGTTCAATGCAGCATGTTATAGCGAGTATTATTTTACTATACGCGTACATTTCAAATAGCTTAATCAAAACCATAATTTTCAGATATTAAACATTTTGGCAAAATAATTTAATAAAAACTAATATCTAATTTTATAGCAAAAGCTTTTTGTCTTCATATTGCTTCCAATTAAAATATTATATGCATTAGATTAAAAATTCTTTTCAAGTTTTGATGAATCGTGAAGCATGTCTAAACGATAATCGCGTGTGGTGTAGGAGTGTTGTCATAGAGAAAAAATAAAATCAAAGAACAGCTATAAAGATGTGTTCACACTTGGCGACATGACAGAGAATTATGCACATTATTATGATTATCAGTTTTTGCCGATTAGTCGCGGCCAGCCATCCTAACACAAATTAAAAGGCTGGCAACGCACCTGCAGCTCTTCTGATGTTGCGAGTGTCCATGGGCGACGGTAGTTGCTTACTATCAGGTAACCCGTTTGCTCGCTTGCCCCCTTATTTAATAAAAAAATAAAAAAATAAAAAAAAAATTGGAAAGACGCGATGCGATGCGAGATATATTACATGTGTGCAATTAGATATAATATATCTCGCATCGACATAACTTCATCGTTTCGTTTAGATTTGTTTGTCGAAGGCGCGTTGTAGACATAACATAGTATCACATATTGAGCCAGAGGGGTCGCAGGTACTGCCACATAGCTGTACATCTTGTAATAATAATATTATGTTATCTGGACCCACAAAAGAAACCATAATGTAAAATTTTATTTATTTTAAAAGAACAATTTTTAATTTTTGTCTACAAGATGATCCCGTGCTAGTTTCTTACGCCGCGCCGGTTCTTCTCGGCGTGTTAGGGTTGAACCGGTGGTAGCCTTGCTATTGGCTTTCCGAAAATAGCTTGTTAAGTTTCATTTGGTAATAAAAGAAATAATTTCATTTCACAACGAGAAGTCTCGCAGGTCATCTCACTCGTGTGAAGTCTGCGCGATAGCCGGAGCGCGAAGGCAGGAATCCACATTCACGATCAGGAAGCTTCTTTTCCAGAGCACGGTAACCTTTGTATGTACAATTTCATACAAAGAATTTTTAGTATAGTTATATGTTGTGCGGTGTCTTCAAGTGTGTACAATCTCATAAATGAAGTGTCGGCGTCGGCGCTAAAAACTATTTTATTTCTTTATATTGATAGATTTGTATTGGAGCCAACAAAACAAAAGTCATCATAACTATCAGCTATGGAAATTTCATCTAGATTACTGGTACATTTTAGTTTCAATAAGCGACAAACGTCACACATACACGTAATTTTTTTATGCCAGAATGGAATTCAGAATATAAATTGAACTAATAGAGACGCGCCCCTGGTAATTATTATCGTAGCAAATACATAATATATTTAAAGTCCCTTTACACAACTTGTCATTTCATGTAGTGAAAATGTAACAAGGCTATATTTCTAATGTTTTGATATCTATCTTATATTTTTATAGAGATGTACCCACTGACTGATTCATTATAGACGCACGCACAGACGTAACCGCTAACGGTAGAAGTGTGAAATTTTGACCGTGCTTGGTTTTAATTTATATTGTACACCTTAAAGAGGTGAAATCGGGTTCGAAGTTTGTCTGGATATTCTTTAAATCTGCACTGATTTCAATTAAAATGATGATTCATGCTCTTTAATACATTTCATTAGATGTATTAAAGTCGTGTTTCAGGGTTTATTAGAATTTAGGATCTGAGGCTATAAAGTAAAGATTGAAAGTTTGTATGGAAAATATTTAAAATTTACCAAAATTTCCACGAAATGTAATATATAGGATAATTAAAAACAAATCAGTGACGTGCGATTTATGTTTTTTTTTTCATTCTTCTCCTAAAGATGTGAAATGGGGGTTCAAAGTTTTGTATACATATTAAAAAAATATTATAATTATAAATATTAAAAACTGGACGAGTTACGTTGAATTTTTATGTGGTATCGTCTAAAATGATTTTCCGAAATTCAATTCCCCACGCGGGTGCAAGAGGGGTCCACAAATTAAATTAACTAAGCGTTTGTTCCATTTTTTCAAGAACTACACAACACTACCACATACAATATAACATAATAAAACGAAACATGCGTAATTTAACAAAAAGTTAAACAATAAAAAACAACAAACAAAACAAAAAAAAGATACTAACTCGTATAAGCTGTTACAAGGCTATGTCAGAATAATTAACTAAGGATACTAAGCCTGAGTTCTAACATCTTCCGTGTTTCAACCGCACCATTAAAATGTCACACAACGTAAACAGCGACAACGAACAAGATTATAACAATAAAAAAACAAAAATACACAAGTTGTAAATGTGTCGACTAAAATATCACCGATATACCAAATTACTTCTTTCACAAATTAAAATATCTTTAGCTGTAAATCAATAGTGTTATGCTCAAACGCAGTGGTCGACCACACGATCACACCCCGCTGAGCTTACGACTTCAACATTCATTTTTTATATCGCATTAATTTTGAAGATGGCGGAGATTAATAAGACGCGTTAGTTTCATTAATAACTTTATTGTTATCATCATCATCACGTACATCATTGTTAATAGAAATTAGTGTTACGTCAGAAACAATTTTTTTTTCTGATACCTTTACTACGTATAGATTTATCTAATAGTCTGACAAATAAACTAGTAATTGACGAATAATTGTTTTAAACTTTTTTATTAAACCTTTCTTATTTAACTTAACTTATAAATTATGGGAGATGTATCCCGCGCACTTCGTACGCGCAAAACAAAATCCCTTGGGAACCGTCCATGTTGCAGCTATAAAAGGTAGCCTATGTCCTTTTTCGTAGTCCATTCTATATCTGTGCCAAATTTCATCAAAATCGGTCCAGTACTTTCAGAGCCGATTCAATGCAAACAAACAAATCTTCCCTTTTTTAAATGTTAGTATAGATAGACATAAATAGTTTGTATTGTTTTTTTTCTAACAAAATATGAATATGGTAATAATTTACTTATAAACGAGTTATGGAGTGATAAATTTTTACATAAGTCCTATTTGGGCTCAATTAATTGTCCTCCTCCATGAAACTTCATTGGACCATTTACTTGAAGTGTTATCTGTCTTGTTACAAGTTTGAGTTACACAGGTGATAATTAACTAAGCTTATCATATTGTGTAATTGATATTATTCTATCATAATCGTCAACATTACTATCATCTAGGTATACAGGGTGCTCAGTTAACAAAATAGATATTCAAGGAGCGTAATCAGTGTTCGATTCTCGTTCCAAAAATATATATAACATGTGGCCTTAAATTTTGACCAGATCATCCTATAAAAAAAAAAAATCTATTCATCACCGCGCGCCCGTACAAATCGACAAGCGCGTGACCTTCAAGTCGGCGGCGTTGTACGGGCAGTGTGATGGTGTGGATGCACGTCTTCTCGCGCCGGGCCCCTGAAAAGGGCCTTGGGCGGGGAACCAATACCAGGGGCTAGAGCCCCTCTAATTGGGGTGGGATGGCGCGCCCAGTACGAGTACTGGGCGCATTTTACCAGTTTTTAGGGAAGACCCCCCGCGGCAGAACACGGTGGAAACCCGAGGTGGCAAGGGAATGACGATGGTGGCGAGGGCCGTGGGCGGCCAAGAGCTGCGGTCGACTCCGGCGACGCGTGGGGTCCTGGTCCAGGGACCAGGAAGCGTGTATGGGTCTTCTCCCGTCACTCACTCCCGCACGCGCCGCTTTTGCCGACCACGGACAGAACCGACCAGGGATAGGAGGGGGGGGGGGGGGGGGGGGGGTGTTCCCGAGCCCCAGACTTTTAATGTCGGGGGGGAGAGAGGCAGCTACTTTGCACTTTGCAGGCGATTGAGTACACGGGTCGCCTGATGGTAAGCGATTACCGCCGCCCATGTACAGTCGCAACACCAGAGGAGTTACACTTGCAACTCCTCTGGTGTTCCGCACTTGCGTTGCTGGTCCATAAAAGCCCTCTTGGGTCTCCGGTAACCTCGCTGCCGTGGCGAAACACAATGTAAGCGTTATTTCACGCTGGTTTTCTGTGATACCGTGGTATTTATCCGGTTGAGCAGGTCCATTCGTATCGAAGCATAGCTCTCCCAAGTTGTATGTATGAATGTATGGACATTTGTTACTCTTTCACGCAATAACTACTGAACGGATCTTAATGAAATTTAGTATGCTAGTTTAACACCCAGGCTACTTTTTATCGCAGCAAAATGTAAGATTCCCGTGGAATTTCTTTTTGCGCATGTTCCCCACGACTTCGTTCGTGGGGAACATCTGAGAGTCTATTCTGCTAAATAATACCTGCAATATTACAATTACAATGAAGTCCCGACACGCTTAAACTGTCAAACCGGTATTCTCGAAAACGTTAAAGCAGCGTCTAACGCCTCCTGATTGGTCCAAGCGTCATAAAATCAGTTATGATACCAAGACGCCTCACTTATAATACGATCAAAGTAAAATGAAAGTCTACTTTAAATACGAGAATTGAGGTTCTGACTACTGACTGAGCTTATGATATAAACTCAAACTAAAAAAAAAAATCATTTAGGTACAACGCCTATAGAATTGTCCTACATCATGACTACTACTGGCTCGGAAGCTAGCCCGGCACGAAAAACCGATATAGCTTTGTAACAAACCTAAATCCACTTCGCTGTTTCCAAAATAACATCTTGAGCAGTAGTTTGACTTACTTTTGACAGTTGCAGTCTAGATCCGAAGTAATAATTGGTCAAGTTCTAGAGACTAGTGTTAGTAGTTTAATATTTCAAAGTAAAAACAAGTAGGTATTAAAGATACCGAAATGCAATAATTGAGATTAACTGTTTTAAAATTCGTACCAAATCCCTTTGTCATTCGACGATTTGCTTTTCCATCCACTTTCGTCACACGACGTGTATGATGTACGATGTGGTGTTTTCAATATAAAGTTATATGATTTGTTAGCCTCCGTGGTCTAGGGGTTAGAGCTTGGCTCTCGACTCGGAGGTCGCGGGATCGAATCCCTCATTGGAATTTGGATGAACAAAAAATGTTATTTCCAAGTTTGGTTATGACAATGCAGGCTGTTCACCCGATTGTCTGACAAGAAAGATGGTCCATGCGTCGGATGGGCATGTAAAAAGACGGACTTGCGCCTAATCTCTCGCCAGTCGTGTCGTTTATCCGTCCCACTGGGTTACGAGAGTAAAGGAAGAGAGAGAGAGAGAGCTCTTGTATACTGCGCACACAATTGGGCACTTACTCCTGCGTAACTGGCCTGTGGTTTCAATGAAACCAGCCACCGTCACCGAAATTGATATGGGGAGTAATGAAAATAAAATATGTCATTTGCTCATGACGCGTAGAAAATAGTATGTCTTCCCGCGGTAGCGGTATGTCTTTACGCAGTCAAAGTAGAATGTGTGTTAATCTAGGTTATGAACTTATTGTATACCAAACATTCAAATCCATTCGGCGAATTTCGCGTAAAGAATAAGGTACAAACATCCTTACAAACATACGCATTTGAATACTATAGATTAGTAAGATTAGTAACTCTAGTAGTAAATGTAATTACAAGCAAATAGCGCACGACAACTTGGCAACAGTTTTGTATCCACAGATAATTGCAGAACTTCGAAAGCCAAAATAACTAAGGCCTAAAATTGCAGAGATTTAGCTGATATTCCCTAATTGCTTTTAAACTCTGCTTTAATCTAGCTCCGCTGTAGAATAGTTTTATACCTTATATTCTATAGAGTATGGATATAAAAGAATTGTAAAGTATGAATTTTTTTTTATTATGATATTTCTTCAATCTTCACTATAGCAAATCCTACTACAGTGATAAACGTGTATCTGTAACGATGGATGGGAAACTAGTGAACGGATTTTAATTAAATTTTGGTTTGGTAGTAGTTGAGACTCTGGATTAACATATAGGCTTTTCATCCCGAAAAAGTACAGTGTTCACGTGGGATACTGTAAATATGCGGGCGGATCGGCGGGCAAAAGTTATACGCTGTATTTGAAACCTAAACGTAGCTTCGGTTAGACCTAGATGCTTTTAACCATGCCGAGATACAGAATTAACCATAACGGTAGTGTCCTGATTGTCATACAATATTCACTGCAGGCTTTACACCAAAATGGTTACATCATTTACACCACAAACACGCTTCGGTGACAAAACAAAGGCGTGCCAGGTTATTTTATTATTCATTCCTATAATAATAACCATTACTAAAATAATAATGTCAATATTATTATCATTCAAATAAACTAGTTTCGAAATTAAAATAAACAAACTATGACGTGTTTTTACGTCTATTTTTATATTTTGTCTTTTACTTGTCTGACAAGTATGTATTCAGTCTACGAGTATAACTTGAAAACTCGAATTATTACTAAAAGAGCCGATTTGTTACTAAAATACTAAGTAATTGAAACTAGAAACCTGCTATACATTTTACCATTTATTAAGCGCTAAAATTGTCTTCTGCAAAACATAGCCTAGTTTTTCACAGAGCTCACCCTGTTATTAAGTAATAGCGCGAAGTAATTTCCTCAAAGGTTTGAAAGTTGAGGCGATTTTCCTAGACATTTGCAACACTTACTTTGTAATTGATACTTCACGAACACTTGCTCTGTAATTTAAGTCATATATCAATTTTATTCAATTTGTACCAATTTGCCCCTTTCTAGCAATTAAATGCTTTGTCTGTTTCTTTAGTTAGAGTGTAGGGACAGATTAAAGAGCTACAGATAAACAGCTACATAGTAAACTCATGATTTTATTGCGCTACTACAAGCATACTGCGATTGTGTGCGTGTCCACTAGCCTGTAGGAGGCTACCTAAGTAAATAATATTTAATTTTTTAGTCTCGCTTTATTATAAAAGCTTCCATGGCCTAGTGAATAGGTCACATGCGTGATGGTGCAGGTTCGATGCCGGGTGTGTACTAATTAGACTTTCTCATACTATATCGGAGAAAGAAAATATGGCGTAAAACCTGCGTGTCTGAAAATAGTTCACGCGTGGTTAAGCGATACAATGTCTAATCCTTGTCTGATACGTTGGAAAAGTCGCTTAACAGACAAGGACTAGACAGTATAGCTTTATCCATTGTGTAAATATTTTTATTAGTAAGGGGGTTATTATATAAAGCGCGTGAAGTCGCCTACTCTGAGTTGGCCGACTGTTTAATTTACCCTGATCCTTGTGACTTCGATTTATTTCGAAGTTTATATGAAAGCTATTTCTCTTTACGTAAGTATATATTATTTACTCTTTGGTTTCAATACTGAAAATATTAATAGTTCGAGGGTAGGCTTTAGGCAGTCTATGTATGTTTGTTCCGCCGTAGCACTTAAACTAGTGATTTAATTTTAATGAAATAGGGGTCAATAGGTTCATAATAATGGAATAGAAAAATATCTGTTCTTTCAGCATTATAACAACAATAGGTGACAAAGAATAATACGAGGATAAATCTAATAACCACACATCAGCACAAGAGGGAGTAAAAGTCGGAACTATTAAAAGGAAATAAGGACGGAGACCAATTTGAAATAAGTGGATGGGTGAATTAATCCCGCACTTTGAGGGAACCGGATGAAATTTCTGGTATTTTTCACGTCTGGCTATAAAAAGCCCGCGACGGGGATGAGTTATAGTCTTATAGTCTGTGGAAGTGTGAGGAATGTTATGCTCGTAGTTTTATACCATAGTCTATTCGCGTTAAGGCAGTAATATATCAAATATACATACGTACATAATATGTTAAAATGGCCTCCTTTAATTGGTTAACGTGTACACGGCCCATCATTGGTCAATTTTGTATTATTTTTTTTGACACTGTCTTCTTATTGCGAATAGACGACGACTTCGCACGGGTGCAATGTACTTAATATATTATAAACCTTCCTCATGAATCACTATATCTATTGCTGTAAACTGCATTAAAAGCCGTTGAGTAGTTTAAAAGATCTAAGCGGATAGATAGAGGATACAACTTCATTTTATACTGTGTAAAGATTGTAATACATCCATAATTATTACAAGACTAAACAAAGTCAGGCTTTCGACCGTCTGCCTTTAGAGAGCTCTTAAATACATCGGACACACTGCCAGGAAAGACGGAGATAATGTAGAAAAGCTAATTGTCATTGACAAGGTGGAAGGCAAAAGACTTCGTGGTCGAAACCCGATTAGTTAGTCCGAAAAGTGGAGAATCACCGTGAGGACAAAGACATGAGGAGCACGTCTGATGCAGTAGGATGAGGAAGAATGTAATTTTACAAGTCTTTAGCCTTGCTTCGACACGAATAGGCTGACTCTATCATAGAGATATCATGGCCTTACTAAAAACCGACGTGATATTAATGCTTATATTAAACACAAAATAACGTCTTTCTGTCTATTCTGCTCTGTAGTCAACATTCTACAAAAATTCGTAACATAAAAAGGTTGCAACATGAATTATATGTCGTCACAATATCTAAACTTTTCTCACAGCGAGAGGTCACCTTAATAGACATGAGTCAGTAATGAATCAGAGAGATAACTTGAAACTCGTAAATTTGTAAGTAACTGAACCTAAATACTTAGTATGCGCTATATTTAAAAATTTTAACGAGTAAAAAAATGTATGTAGGATATTTAAAAGCAAATAATAAAAGTTTACCATATTCAGTGTACGTGGACCTATTCTGTTGTATTTTACAACTAACGATTCAATGGCAGCGATTCTTTAATAATATACAAAAATGTGCTAACAAAAAAATTTTAATGATGTGTGGCAGATCCGACGCACGACGGGATTTATAATTCTATTTAACGTGCATTATGCATGCAGTACATTATTTTGTTTAGTATTCTTTGTATTTAATATTATAAAGTATATACATACATTAGACTCTACTCTAGATAAATTTATTATTGGACTTCTTTGTCTTATTTGACAATCAACACAAATCAAGTTATCTATTATGCCGGTCAAGTTATTAATGAAATTGTCAAGTTATTTACTATGTCAGTCAAGCTATTTAGGCTGGTCATCGTGTCGCGCTGACCGCTCGCTGACCGTCAGCGTCGACACTGAAATGTATGAAGTGTCCGCGCTGACCGCTACGCGTTATTCGAAAACACTTCGTAGAATTGCATATATTTCAACGATATAAAATTGAACTTTATTCACTACACAAGAAGATAAACATTTCATTGCAATAGCGGCGCTGCGCTATGCAGAGCGGTATGATTTGCTCTCAACTCTTGAAATTAAACGTGTATCTCCTTCGGTAGTGAATAAATTTCAATTTTGAATCACTATCTTAAAAATGCAGCGCCGCGTCACGTATCGCCTCGTTTCGGTGTTAGCTGACATACCCCGTTACATTTTCATACCCCGGGCTATATAATATGAAAATCTTATCATATGGAGTAAGCTCCAAGAATTCAAAACGACATAGCTCTCGTATCACAATATTTCGATGTTACTCTTCTGTTATCATACTTACTCATATACACAAGCTTTACAAGCCACAAGTCACAACCCTGCATAAAATGTAATTGCATACAAAGCGTACAAGGCAGCTGTATCCCCATAAAACTGGTACACCATGTTAAGCGCGGAAAATGCGACCCATTTTTGACTGTAATAAAAATTCGGTGAGCTTCATTTATTTGCAAATTAAGCTTTTAACTTGGTCGTAAATGAAAATGTATGGGAGTTGAAGCATTGCGTTGATTAGTGGAGTATTTTATGTTTCAATCACTGTAGGACTTATCAGAAACATAGGTACCCAATTTTTTATAGAATGTATACGACATAATGTCTCAATAAAATGTAAACATAATGAAATATGGAACTAGGGTTTTATTAATTAAACCATTCTCAAACAAATTAATTAATCATCAAACCGCTTAAACTCCAAACCCTCAAATACCAGTGGCCTACGAATGTCCAGAATATAAATTATTGTCACCATAAGCTTAGGCATATTATCAGGAGCCATTTAAACTAATATATGCCACAGAGGTCGTTCAGTGTTCGATCCCCATATCCACATAAGTCCCGAGAAGGTTTAATAATTTAACCCTCACCAACTAAATATATTAAATATAGCTAAGTCTCATGATTCTACTTTAAAGGAATTAGTAGTGGAGTAGGTCTACACTCTTAGAATATGCTACCTAGAGCACCAAGTACACCATAATTTTAATAATAATAATAATATTAATAATAATAATATCTATGGACCCTTCACACCACGTCAGTCTGGCCCCGTGGTAAGTATCCGAAGAACTTGTGTTACGGGTACCAGACAACGGAAATATATTTAATAATTTTTATACTAAACTTATATTTAAGATTTTATTATATAATACACATATATAATACACATCCATGATCCAGAAACGCAGAAAACTTTTTTGTTCGGTGGCAGGATTCGAACCCGCGACCTCCGGCTTTAGCGCCAATGCGCTAACCACTGAGCCACAGCGGTCGTCATTTTGCTATTGGCTTATTATTAATAAGGTAATAGCTAGGTATTAGGTATAATATTATATTATAAAGAGGAAAGATTTGTTTTGTTTGCATTGAATAGGCTCCAAAACTACAGGACCGATTTTAATGAAATTTGGTACACATATAGAGTAGACCACGGGGAACGACATAGGCCACTTTTTATCGCGACGAAATGTAAGGTTCCTGCGGGATTTCTTTTTGCGCCCACGAAGTCGTGGGCAACATCTAGCAGTATATTATGTAAAGATGTGATTCATAGACAATTCTGCTTTAATAACGCGCTGAATACCTATCAGCAAAAATAATAGTCATGTAATACGCGTATATATTATCCCACAATATTGTAAAGTCAATGTATTCGTATCGGAAAGTTTGTAAGGAAATTATTGGCATGCGAGACTTCCAGCCAGACAATAAATTTAAGACGAGACGCCCCCAAAACTAGGTTTGCGAAATCGAGTAATATATTGCCAATGTCAACCATTTGTTATCATAGGTTTTTATGTAATTACCTTACCTATCGTAAAATATAGTATAACTTAGCGTACTACAATTTTAATGTTACAATGAATTTACAGAAGTCACATGAGATTTCGTTGCTATAATAGCTTTTACGTTATCTTCAGTAGGCTAATCATTATGCCAAAATAACAAAGATATAAAAGTAAAATATTATAATTTATAACTAATCACTGACCTAAGCCACTAGAACTCAATACAGTAAATAGGTAATCGATGGTTAAGATCAAATATAAAAGTGATGATAGAGCTACGTCAGACAAAAACTAAGGCCGGTCATTTTGCGTTCCGCGTGTGGCTACGCCATTCATGACATAAAAAATTAAACACCGCGGCAGCTCGGTTTCAAAGTAAGGCGTAGTTTCGTTACATGTGTGTGACACACATGTGATGTATAATTACACGGTGAGGCGTAGTTGTGACCGGCAGTGAGCTGTGGTTCGCAGAACTCTCTTAACTTTTTTAATTGCTCTGAATTTGAAGGATAAAGTTAACGAAACATCATGTTAAAAGATATCATAGTCGAGGTTCGTTAAAAGAAATTGTAAAAGAGATTTTTTTTTTGTTTCAGTGCTTCCACGGAACGCGCTGCGTATAGCTGGCTGCCTGACACCAGGATAGAGTTCAGCTCACCGTTCAGCAGACGAAAGAGTTCCAACTCCACCGTGTACGAGAGCGACTGATGGTGCGTCTTCAACCAGCTCGAAGAGGCGTTGCTTTGATGTACACTTGGTGCTAGTGAGTTGGACACTTGGTAACAATGAGTTGGAAATTTGGTGGCAGTGAGTTATACACTTGTTGGCAGTGAGTTAAAACAGTGGTAGCGTTGCTGTGATGTTCACTTGGTGCTAGTGAGTTGGACACTTAGTGACAATGAGTTGGACACTTAGTGGCGGTGACTTTTAACAGACAGGTTTCAGTGGCAAGAAAATATTTATCTCTCGTAGCAGTGATTGGTACATCTACTTGATATAAGTGAGACACACTTAGTGGCAGTGACTTACACTTAGTAAGTACACTTGTACTTAGTACTACAAACCGTTTTTAATTTTTCACGTTTCCTCTATACAGTAACAATTAAGCAATATATTAATGTCTTTTCAAATACTTTATAATATATTTGCAACAAATTAACACTACGACCTTTCATCTCCAATGTTTATTTTTTAGAATCCAATAATGCTAATCATTAAAAATCATACTAAGTGTAGGTACACAAAATCTAATGCCTATCGTCCAATCCGCATGACGCTAATGATTGCATCAGTTAGAACTGACTGCGTATGGGCGTGGATAGGCCGACATTTAATACTGTTCATGTGTCATGCCGATTGGACGACAGCCATTATGATGTATAGCTAATGTAAGCTGTTAAAATAAACTAAAAATAATAAATGGTGTAATATTTTGTAAATAGATATAACTTGTTATCTTGTACAAAACTGTTCTTTCAAAATATCTCCGTAAATTTCTAGTCATGATAATATCTTTATACCTTAACCTAGGACTGATGTAGTAGATATCGTTTGTTTTTGTTACTCGTTTGAAAAACTATTTAGATAATGTCCACAAACTCCAGACTTAACTCAATAATTACTCTGATTCGAAAAAAGGTTTACAAGATAATAATGTCATAGAGCTGCGAGTATTTTTCTTTGAACATCGTTACTTTTAATTACCTACTCTTCTATTTTTATATCTTCTTTAATGTACTTTTAATTGTAGGTACTGACTTCAAAATAATGAAAATTTTGCCGAATTTAGAAAATAAGATTTTTTTCATACTTGTGCATTCTTACTTTGGAAGTCGGTTTAATTTTTTGTTAAAAATAATTTTATTATTATATCGTAAGCATATTCTCAATACGCCTTGGCCATATTTCACATTGAAAACATTCGTCAACTAAAGTCATAAATTAAAAGAATTTTCTAATATTTGTCTTCACCAGTGTGGTTATCTTATGGAACATCTTTGCCCATAAATTCGCTAATATTCTTGCATTTACTCTGAGGATGGAACAGGGTAACTTCGTACCGAAATGAATATTTATAGGGAACAAGGAGAAACGTGGCATTTATGTAAAGTTGAAATGTTCCTACTTATTGGGGGAATTACTCCCAAAACTTTAGAGGCCTATGATTTTAATTAAATTCTAATTGTATAAACATTAGTTGATATGATAATTTGAATCATGCGTATGATAAGATTTTTTGCAAGTGATATGACGTATCTGCATGATTTCTTTGTACTCAAATCAATATTGTATACATACCAATATTGTTTATATCTAGAAAAGAAACAAAAAAATAATTGTAAATTTAATACCTGTATTTGCAATGTTAGGCCACAGATATTTCTAGATTTCACTTACCTAAGTACATAGATTCTAATCTAGTCAATAAAACTGTTCCATTATTAATTATTATTATAAATATTGTAATTATAGTTAGTAATGTTATATATAGGTAGAAATAATTAGTTGTATTTACTACTTGTTAAGAAGTTATTTTTGTAATTCTACCCAGGTTTCAAGACACACGACTCTAATCCTAAATGTAAAATAATCTTCTGTGTAAATATTATACATATTACATTTAAGAAATTAATGTAAAACTGCTTAACACAATTTGTTAAATAAATTATCATTGTTACCATGTCGTACCTAGATAGGTATTGTAACGATTTTTACTACATATCGGTTTACTTTATTCCTATTATTCAGTAACGATTAAATGCCATAACATACTAATATACATATAATTAATATTATGATTACTACGTCCAATTACAAATTCAACTGATTATTATAATACCTACAACTTTCCTAATTTACAAAATACAATTAGTGTAATAAAAATTCATTCTCTTCTTTCACATTTTGGGTAATAAATAGGGTTCAAGGTGAAAAAAAAATGTTGATGTTAAGTGAATTATACTATGAAACATCAACTTTTGAAGAAGTTGCTCTTACGGTAACTTCTAAAAATTCTGGGCCTGGGCCGCAAGCGACATGTCACTTAGCGACTTATGTCAAATCCCATACATTTTTGATTTCGAACTTCGCCGTCGTAATTATCGAATGCATCTTGATTAAAAGCCCTGTTTTGATAGTTTAACAAACTAAACGTAATAAGAATTGCTTACATAATAATTGTTAATTAAGAGAATTATTAGAAGTTGCTATAAGAGCAACCTTTTCAAAAGTTGATGTTTCATAGTATCTTCACTTAATGTGGCCATTTTAGACCTGCTGCAGTAGGGTTGCCAACCGTCTTGTTTTCCCAGGACATTTCCTAGTTTTGCAGTATTCTAGGGTGTATTGGATAGTTTTAAAGCGGCGTCCTTGGTTTTTAAAACGCCCTGATAAGGTCATGTATTTTAAAATTCGCGCGCCACTTTTACAATTAATTTTTATTCAAATAATTTAATGAAAAAATATGATTGTTAGCATTACATACATGTATTTCATTTCACCTATTTTCAATTTTTATTGAACTGTTGTAATTCTAATACTGCGTCCTGTTTTAAACATAATTGTCCTGGTTTTCCAACTTCAAATCCTAGTTTTTTTAAATTGGATATTTTCGTAAAATTATGAGTTTATAAAACCTACATAATTAGTTTACTTACATCAGATACAAAAAGATTTACTATGGTGTGTATCAACATAAACGCGAAAAATTTCGAGATATCAGAAATTTTGTGCATATGGCCATACATTTCGTAGTAACATTAGTAGCGTGTGACGTCACCTACTAGTACGACTTTTGTATGGGGCGTTTTCACGAGACTCACAAAAGTGCTTCAAACAATCCGCAATATCTTTGAAAATTTTGATTTTTAAATTCCTATTCTATTCCTTTTGTAAGCTGTCTTTTTTTCAGAACACTATTCATTTATATTATAATAAAAAAAATACAGGGAAATACCGTATTGTCCTGGTTATCCATCTTCAAATCCTAGTTTTTTTTTAATTTTAGGTTGGCAAACCTATGTTGAAGGCTCTTGTCATTTCACAAATTAGCATTTTTACATGTACGTATTATTTCTATATCAATTACCTGCTGACTTGTTTTAAACACTTACGGATTGTGTCGCGGAGCACTTTTTTCAGTTTTTCAAGGTACTTGTTGTATGTTTTGCGTGGATCGGAACACAAATAATAATTGAAGAATCTTCGGGTAGTTTTGACAAATTCAACAAATAGGACAACTGCCACCTCAGCCCTCTTGTGACCACGTCGGAAAAAAGAAAAGTGCACCGCGACACAATCCGTAAGTGTTTAAAACAATTAACAATATTCGCGTAAACATAAGAAATCAATACCTGCTGACTATTATAATCTGTAACCCATCGTACATTTAACATTTTTAAAGATCATCACTTTTGAAGATAATAACACTAGATACTAGGCAATATCAACAATATTAAAAAAACGAAATAATATCCATAATATGGCCCTTGCTAAAAACACATTCGTTTAAGTTTTGACTAGTTCATCATGTTTCTAGTAGGTACTTAGGTATAGAACAATCATTAACGTACCCTAAGATCATTAATGTAAGATGTTTGTTATATTAATGTTTAAAAATTGATCCATTCAACAATTTTGTATGATTTCCAATAAAGTCACATTACATTTATTGCAATTTATTTTATTTCTTATTAGTCATTAGTAATAAGGATGTTACATTATTAAAGACTTTTGCCGTTATGTTGAAAAAGTACGGTTTTATTAACTAGCTGACCCCGACGTACGTTGCTCTGGTTTATTATAAACTGGAATAAAAATATAACAACGCCTGCTACCTACTGCCTACACCTATAACTTACACTAGGTACTAATACAATGAGGGTGGTGTTAGAAGCGAGAAAATTGAGGGTTATATGTACCTATTTATAATGCCAAATCGTAAAAAAATAAAATATGTCAAAAAAATAATAAAAGAACATAAATATTATACCTATCAAATACACCTGCACATGAAAATCAGTCAAGCAGATTCGGGGTATTGTAGCAAATACTGTGACACGATAATTTTATAATATATAGGATAGGATATTTGTCCCCTTACTAAGAATAATATTAACACAATGGATAAGCTATACAATGTATTTAACTTGTCTGTCAAGCGACTTTTCAAACGTATCAGACGAGGACAAAACATTGTATAGCTAATCCATTGTGTACTTAAATATTTTTATTAGTTTGGGGGAAAGTATAAAATCGGGCAAAACAGAATGGACAGCCCGTTACCCAGTAACACAAGAGGAGTTACAAGTACGGTGCCTATTGTATCCTCAACTTGGCAACGATGTCATTACACAATTTTTTATGATACCATCAACTGGTTGAACCCTAATTGGACGGGTTCTTTTTATCCGGAACCGCCACAGAGGCGCAAGTTCGAAACGAATTGATCTACGTGTCTTGTATCACAGTAGCTTTAAATCGATCCCGTGGACGATGTATGCAAACGATCTAAGTCAGTTCAAACTGTCAACCAAATGAACATAGATTTGATAAAATTAGGGAACAAGAATGCTAAATGCTTATCAATTTCAGCATGCTAGGAAAAAATATATATTTTATTATTTATAATATTTTGATTAGAACATAATGTTTTGAGCAGTAGAACAAAGATAGTAGGATTGAAGTAGTATAATTGTGATACGTTTATCACCACAAGTAGTAAAGTTTACTCTACTTATTTCCATTAACATGAAAATTTATTCGTACTGGAGGTAAAATACCCACGAATAATACTCGTAATATGGTGGATAAGATTTATAAGTACAGAAAGTTGATGCGAAGTCCCCCTGGCAGAGGGCCAGCGTCTGAAGATGTATTGAGGCGCTGTCCATTTCAACGAACCTCTTTCGTTAACTCGGCGTCCTGTCGTTTTTGTAGACTTAATGAAATTAGGCTTGATGACCATTAACGAAACGCAACAGTCTCTTTAATTAAGTTAGGTAGGCAGTCGGTGATTGCCTTTTGAAAAAAAAAATGTTTTAGAAAATATGAATGATAGTTTGCTACCAAAGGATTTAATTATTTGCCTTATTCAGGTGGCCATTAATTAAAGAGCAATATTATTATTTTATAACCACCTAGTTCCAAGAAAAATGCTGAATTAAGAAAATAATCAAAAAATCAAGCAAATCAATTTTCAAAATATGGTTCTTGCTTCACCAATGCACAACGCGTATCATTCGGAATCGTCATGGTCACGAACCGAATTGAAACGTCGCACCTGAGTTTGGGAATTGCAGTCGGAAGCAGGCAGCAACATCATTTCGAATGTTAACAAGGACCTAAGGAATCTTGTTAGGGACACATACGATTTTTTGTTGATTTGATTAGTTAATGTGGGAATGACGTAAATGACTTGCATTCCCGTGTGATCAGGAAAAAAAAACCGTACACAAAAAGGATTTAATTTCTGTTTATTTTTAACCCTGCTCTATAGTTACGGAACGTGGATGCGTTCCTTAACTTAGAAATATATTCCATATTACTCGACCACTTTGTGAAAATTTTTAACGTCCCTGCGACCTCGGTGACCATTCGCAGTATCCATATATTCTTCATTCCCTACTTTTCACGTAGTACTTCGTAACAGCTATTCGGTTTAAAACAAGTTAAAAAAAATGGCTCATAGTTAGAGTGCCATACTCACGGTTCAGCCTGCAGATCCAACTGGTGAAGTTGGCCATCACGCAAGATTCTGCTAGAAGATACTGCGTGATAAAAGGCAAAACCCCTCCCCACCTCGGTGACCAAGTGTAGTAATTTAACGACCCTCCCCCCTAAACAGGTCACATTTACTTTTTTCACGCATGATGGGTATGTTCTTGCCATTTCGAATGTTGCAGCAACATCATTTCGAATGTTAACAAGGACCTAAGGAATCTTGTTAGGGACACATACGATTTTTTGTTGATTAGATTAGTTAATGTGGGAATGACGTAAATGACTTGCATTCCCGTGTGATTAGGAAATAAAAACCGTACACAAAAAGGATTTAATTTCTGTTTATTTTTAACCCTGCTCTATAGTTACGGAACGTGGATACGTTACTTAACTTATAAATATATTCCATATTACTCGACCACTTTGTGAAAATTTTTAACGTCCCTGCGACCTCGGTGACCATTCGCAGTATCTATATATCCTTCACTGCCTACTTTTCACGTAGTACTTCGTAACAGCTATTCGGTTTAAAACAAGTTAAAAAAAATTGGCTCACAGTTAGAGAGCCATACTCACGGTTCAGCCTACAGATCCAACTGGTGAAGTTGGCCATCACGCAAGATTCTGCTAGAAGATACTGCGTGACAAAAGGCAAAACCCCTCCCCCCCTCGGTGATCAAGTGTAGTAATTTAACGACCCTCCCCCCTAAACAGGTCACATTTACTTTTTTCATGTATGATGGGTATGTTCCTTCCATTTCCAAACGATAAATGACATTGCATAACTATATACAAAAACAAAAAAGTCTGTGAGGATGGATGAATGGACGTTTGTTACTCTTTCACGCAAAAAGTACTGAACGGATTGTGATGGAATATGGTATGGTAGCAATTAAGGTTCTGGATTAACATATAGACTACTTTTTAACCCTAAAAAGTGCAGTGTTCCTGTGGGATACTGTATTTACGCGGGCGGAGCCGGGGGCAAAAGCTAATCCTATTATACGTATAGGCAATAGGTGTAATATTGACCCAACAACACATAAAACAGCACGGTGCCATTTTTGCATGCATTTAGTTCTCATGGCGGAAACGGATGGAAACGTAGCCGTGGTCGCAAGAAGTAACCATACGAACCTAGAGCGACTGGAGACGCAGTAAAAGCCTATAACATAATATTAAGTACAAGTTTTCACCCGCGTAAATACGCGTAAATCCCACGGGAATATGTTACTTGTCCGCAACAAAATAGCCATTGTGCTAATCCAGAGCTTAATCTACTACCAAACCAAATTTCGTCAAAATCCGTTAAGTAGTTATTGCGTGAAAGAGTAACAAACATCCATCCATCCTCACAAACTTTCACACTTATAATAGTAGTAGGATGTATCTTCAAGAATTTAAGCAAACATTTAAACGTATTGGTTTATTCGATTATACACGACTAATCAAGGCTTCACGAACTTATTAACAACTTCCTGTTTTATATGTTAAGTTTATCTAATAAGCTTGTTAGTACGTAATGAACATGTAAAGGATGGCAAGGAAACAACACTGTTTGCCGGGAGTGATTACATACATGGCTTATTTAGACATGCTTCTAAATGTTTACCTACTCATATCCTTTGAGATACTCTTGTAGTGAAATATTTTTTCCTAGATTATATTATAAAAATACAATTATCGTAATATAATAATATTAATCAGTGTGGGCGGCAGCCGCACGTACCAAGACCCACAAAAGATAGAAATATTAATCCATCGCTGATGGTTACATTTTTCTGCCTTTTGGCGTTAAAACTATAGATTCATGAGGCCCCAGTGCCAAGCTCCTTTATAAGGATTGGGCTAAAAGACTGGTGGACAAAACGAATGATCCTAAGGCTGACGCTTACCTCGGCCAACGTATCAGTTTAGCTATACAGCGAGGCAATGCTGCCAGCCTCTTAGGTACTTTACTCGTAGCCTCCGACCTAGATTCAGTTTTTTACCTACACAGTCATTTTTTAATTTTTTTACATTTAGACAATAACTTATATACTTAGTTTGGATAATAATTTAGGTACTTAAACTAGATTTTAAATATATACTTTTATTTAAATACCTATTATAGTAATGTTAACCTTTTATCTTATTTACTATTTTTTTTTATATTAATCATATTACGGATTAAATAAAACAAATAACTACTTAGGTTTTATTACAGGTAATCTCTAATAAGTGGTTAAGCCCATTTTTGTAAAAGAAAGAATATTAATTCTGTAGTGTAATTAGTAATTCTAACACGCCATTGAATGTATCTGGTCGACTCTCAAAGAGCTATAGAATTCTTTATTACATTACCTTTTATTTTATTAAATAATATCTTCACAAACTCAGCTCGATATTTTCACTTTTCTTTGTCCTGACATTAATTAATATGAAACTGATATTCAAAACATACAAACGAGTCTTACTAGCGCAAAACGTGAGTATTCATTCCTATTAAGATCGTGTTTCTCAAGTAAAATTAATGTCATAGCTAATAAGTAAAATTACGCTTTATTTTTATTCTCGTGTACAAATTAATAATAAATGGTGTATCTTTATACCTTTTTAGACTAATTATTAATAATAATATCTATGGACGCTTCACATCACGGAAATCTGGCCCCGTGAAGAACTTGTGTTACAGGTACCAGAAAACGGGAAGTATATTTAATACTTTTATACTATACATATATTTAAGATTTTTTATTATATTAAACAAATGTTTAATACACATCCATGACCCTAGAACACAGAAAAACTTTTTCTTCCTTCGGCGGGATTCGAAACCGCGATCCCCGGCTTGAGCACCAACACGCTAAACTGAGCCACGTTAAAGTCTGTTACCAAAGGTGTTTAAGGAACCTACGATCTTTAAAACTATTGTTGATCTAATTTTTTTACTTTATGATTCAAGTAACAATTTAAAATATTATTTAATAAATAGAGCATTTTTATGATAGATATAGATCTCCCCACACCGACTTCGGTGACGGTGGCCGGTTTCATTGAAACCAGGCCTGTTACGTAGGAGTAATTTTATAATGCTCCAGTGTGTGCGAAGTACACAAGAACACTCTCTTTTTTTTACTCTCATAATCCATTGGGACGGATGACCAACACGACTGGCGAGAGATAAGGCGCAGGTCCGACTTTTTATATGCCCATCCGACGCATGGATCATCTTTCTTGTCAGACAATCAGGTGATCAGCCTGCATTGTCCTAACCAAACTTGGAAACAGCGTTTTTTGTTCTTCCAATGCGCGAATCGAACACACGACCTTCGAATCGAGAGCCTAGCTCTAACCACTAGACCACGGAGGCTGTTATTTTTTGGGTGTTTAATGATATATAATAATAAGCTCGCTTTACCTAAGCTTTTGAGCATCAATCAAAACTTTTGTATGGGCAAGGAAAATAAAAAAATAGAACGTTATTATACTCTGTAGTTATAGCTACCAATTTTTGAATTGTCTATTAGTGTTTACTAAGGCAATGCAAACAGAACGCGGCAGCATTATTTCCAATTTCCATAACAGACCCTATGCATATAGTATAAGGTTTAAATTCCTTCATCGTTTATTAACATATTTGACTATTGTTGGATTTATTTACTCTGGTATTGACTTTGCCGTGAGAGTTTCGAACCAACACCGGTAGGTCCGATAGATCAAACATGTCATGCTACTGTTAAAACCAACGATTTGTGTGAATGACATTGGCATGCTGTATGTATGATGCAAGATCGGTTTATCCACAACTACTTAGCTTTAACCCGCGGCCCGCGGAATACTCTACTTTTTCGGGATAAAAAGTAGCCCAGCAATCCAGAGCTTAAATTGCTCCTACCATCCATTCATCCACCTATCCATCCATTCGTCTATCCATCCACCCATCCTCACAAACTTTCACATTTATTATGATAGTATTTGATTTGATGTTCTTAGTAGTAGTAGGATATAGTCAACGACCTCTGTGGCTCAGTGGTTCAGCGCAAGCCAGGGGTCGCGGGTTCGAATCCCGCCGAAGGAACAAAAAGTTTTTCTGTGTTCCAGGGTCATGGATGTGTATTAAACATTTGTATAATATAATAAAAAATCTTAAATATATGTATAGTATAGAAGTCCTCCCGTGACCACGGCTGCTGGAAAGTAGCCGAAACGTAGGGAAAAAGAAAAGTGCACCGCGACATAATCCGTAAGTGTTTAAAACAATAGTATAGAAGTATTAAATATACTTCCCGTTTTCTGGTACCTGTAACACAAGTTCTTCGGATACTTAGCACGAGGCCAGATTGACGTGGTGTGAAGCGTCCATAGATATTATTATTATTATTTCAGTAATCTTTCACAGGTAGTGAAATAACCGCTTTGCTCAAAAGCTCCGCAAGCTGAGACACTGGTGGTAAATAGCTTTTTTTAACTTTTACCAGCTTATCCATGGGCGATATTAGCTAAATAACGCATGGAATAGTACTACTAGGGAATCTAGTCCTTTAGCAGGTTGACTTTCCTAGGATTTTCCTAATTTGTTCGTGTTAATATCTTATACTTTAAACGAGACGATCTTGTATATTTTTATATATATACACTGAACTGCTCCTAAACGGCTGGACCGATTTGAATGAATTTTATTGTATGCGTTTGGGCGGTGCCCTGGATGGTTTAAATTCACAAATCAGTCCGGCAGGACAGCGTCTGTCGGGTCCGCTCGTATTATATATAATCGGTATCTCGACAACGGCTACAAGTTAACGATTAGAGTTACAACAATGGTAATCCATGAAATTTAGTACGCAGGGAGTTTTCGGGGAGGAAAATCGATCTAGGTAGGTCTTATCCCTTAGAAACTGCGAATTTTTAAGCAATGTATGTTTTTTATTTCGTCGTGCAACAATATATCAAATTTTCGACTCTCTTACGTCAGTCTGATTGGCAGCTTAGTACCTACGTATCATTATTTGTATTTTTTGGAAATTCGGAATGTGGTGGATTCGAATCCCGGTAAGATAAATATTTTTGTGATTCTTATTATTATTATTATTATTTTATTATTTTATCGTTCTACTACGAGCAAAACTCGGTCTCCCAGGTACTCTATTTTGAAATTGGGATATTAATTAACTTTGACATGCAACGTCATTGTATAATGACGGTAGCACAGAGTAGAATATATAATATATACTTATATACTGAGAAGCAGCTTTCATAGAACCATACAAATCGATGCAAATTTGAAAATTTTGACGTCCCTTTCAACGGATCACTATTTTATTTTTCCACACAATCGTGCATTATGCGTGTAGTAGTGCAATCAAATAGAAATCTAACTATGTAGCTGTTTATCTGTTCGTCTTTCTTCAATCTGTGACGGTTGGTCGTGCAAATTACGAGAGCGATATACCTACTAAAGGATAAGATTCCCTGATACATCAGATGTATCTAATATTGTGTGCTTAGTGCGAGTTTTTGTCGCCGTGAAGAAGTTAACTACAATTCGTGTGACATCGAATTAAGTAACATTGTTTGCCACTAGGGGCGTTGTTGCTATGTTCTGTGTAGGCCTATACCAACAAGCGCTTAAGTAAAGAATTACAGAAATTATATGCATTAGTATTTATGAACTTAATCAGCGACTGATCAAGTAGTTTTATTATTTTTATAGTTGTTTCTCACGAAACCTAATTCGGCTAGCTAGTAACTTCTATTTATTTAATTTACCTCACAATTGAGTCGTAATTGTCAAACTATAAATAGCTTTCATTACATCCGGATAAACGTAGGATTAGACACCTACAAAACACCGCAAATCTTGCTTATGGGAGGATTATGACGTATTCGACGCTAATCCCGTTTTTATATCCTCAGAACGCCTACGGATCGTTTCTTCGATATTTACGACGTTATAACCGACTACCGATTGTAACTACAGTTCGTTATGATATATAAATTTAAAATTTATTAACTGTTTTTACGTCGCTTCACTCTATATCAAAGTTTTGATGTAAATATTTATCGTAATACCTTTTTTTGCTGTTGGCATATCGTAAATTAAATATGACTTGGAAAATAAAGTCGTTAAAATTTTATAACGTTTTAAGTAATGTAAAATAATATCAAACTCAATTTTTTCTTGGATATTCGTATCAAAAGTTACATGTTTTTTATTAAATCATAAATCTTGACCCCTTTAAAATAAATAATACGATCCAATAAATTCGAATAATTTATACGAGAATAAATTACTTATGAACATAATTTAATACATTACGAAGTAAATTTAAAATGATGCATAATACACTGCGGCTCCAAGAGGAAAAGCCATCGATTGTCGCGATGATGGACGTACACTTGTATCAAGGCAATTTTATCGGCGATTCTGGGCATTGACCTCTAATGTGGCCCCAGTTTTGAAATGTGCTACCAACCAATATTTTTTTAACCAATTAGCAGCCATTGTTGTACCAACCCACCTAGCACAATTGCCTGTGGATGCGACGCGAGACGACATAGCTCACTCAAGCGGCGGTGGACCAATCGGTGCGTTTATTAATTTCAATTATGTCGAGCTTTGTCTATGAGTAATAATGATGACTATATAATAGACATACATAATCCACCTTATTAATAAAAATATTTACACCGCGGATTCACAATCTGTAGGGGACTGTATTATTCCACAGGGTTTCAACCGCCGGCTCAGATTAGACTCGAAGATAGCAAGGTTACACCGATTTGGGCAGAGCCGGGGCGATAATAAAATACTATTTGAGGAGAACGATTTCCACTTTTTTCGCTTTGCTTACCTGGCTCATGGCAATGCCGTATAGAGAGCCCCCCGCCCGTACGCCTCTTTCGGGCCGATTTGCCATCTCACTTTTACCTCTCTGTACGGCTATTTTCCATAATTTTCCCTATTTTTCATGAGCCAGGTGAATCAAAACGCGTTGTGTGAAATTCTTTATTGTCATGACCATATATATAAACCCTTATTTATATACTAGGGATCTTGTTCTATAAAAAAGATATTTACAACTTAAAGCTTACTATATAAGAAATGTTCTACATTTTTACCATTATTTTCTTAATAACTATTTAACCCTTTATTATATATTCTTAATCGTTACGCTACACGTTAGGTATTATGTTTATTCATATAAATCAAAAGAAGCTACGTTAAAATTAGCTTTAGTTAAAAATATATAAGCAAAATAACCTGCACTTGATAAAACACCATTTAACACGACTTTTACACACTGATGCCATATAAATCTATACATATAGTCACTGAGTATTCACTATTATAGTTTTATGTACTGTTTTAAATTACGCGTTTATTGTTCACATTTAAATTCACTCATGTTTTACGTTACGAGGCCGCTGTCCTTAACACAATCCATGTTGCTGTCTGTGTCTGTCAAGTGGCTTTTCCAAAGTATATCAGACAAAGACAGCAAAATGGATTAGCGTTGATAAGGAGGAATAAGATCTAAATGTGTAAGAAGCTAGCGTAATGAAAAAAAATTAAGACGCATTTTCTAAAGATTATATTATTCTACAGTAGAGTATATTTTAATGATGCGTCTTTGTGAGTGCTTCAATAAGCTTCAAGACTAATAAAAGATAAGATACTAATTCTTCCGCAAGATTAAAATTGCTCATAGCTCATGCCTTTGTCAAAACTTTAGTGAAACGGCTAAAGCATTGACTCTATTGAGCACTGACCTCATTTTTTAAATGTTGTCTTGAAAAGCTGCTAGATATTTCCCGCGACTTAATATATGCAAAAGAAAAATACATTTTCCGCGATAAAAGTAGGCTATATCCTTAGCCGTGGTTTACTCTATATCTGTACCAAATTTCATCAAAATCGGTCCACTCGTTTTGTCGAACAAATCTTTCCTCTTTTTTAATAGAAGTGAAGACAAAACCTGCTGTATAGAGCAAAGGACGGCAACGCACCTGTCCTCCCCTGGTATTGCAGTGGTGTTGCAGTATACTCAAGTTACGTGATGATACAGTTATCCATCAAGTAAATATGTTTGCTCTATTACCATCCTATGAAAACTAATAAAACCTTTTACATTAAAGGCACACTTACCCCCTGTTCTTTTAATAAGTGTAGCTTTTTTGCATATTTTATGCAAAACATATTTATATACGAGTACATATTTATTTTATGTCACACAAAATAAAAAAGTGAAGACAGAGCTTTGTCAAATAAAAATAGCGGCCGCTTTTTAAACCACAAAAAAACCACACACCGCGACAGCTTGCCTTTCAAGGTAAGGCGTAGTTTCGTTACATGTGTGTATGTAAAATTGTGTAATCACACACTAGCTTAGACCGGCCTCACTGTATGGCTTGCAGAACTGTGTCTTCATTTTTTAATTTGGTTTGAGATATAAAGTAAGCAGGGTTAAAGCCTTCGTATAAGCTATGCGACATTTATTAGAACATAGTGTTTTTACACTATATTCTAATAAATGACGGATAGCTCCTAACTGTTTAAAAAATAATAATAAGGCTTAAAATAATAATAATATTTTTCGGAATCCAGTAGGCCCGGAAAGATACAGAGCATTGAAATTAGAACCTCTGAGCTAATAGAATAGAGCTGAAAAATCAAGTGTCGAGTGTCTTTTTCTTCTTCTTCTTAAGTGTCGTGTGTCGAGCTGACATATAATATGACATTGATTCGACACTTGTGTGCGCGAAGTTCTATTTTCAGTTCTCTGAATTTTCCTCGGACTTACGGATTCCGGATAATATAGTCGAGGCCTTAAACTTAACAAAATACAAGCATATTTTACGCAACAATAAAACGGAATTAAACTCACATTACTTACACAAACAGAAATTACGAGTGTCAACTGCACATAACGAACTATTAGGTAAGTAGAATTATGAGCTTATTTCTAAAGGAAATTAATATACAATACCGCTTACGCCCGGTAAGTAACACCACTAACAAACTCTCTTGGTCCTTCGCCATAATAGGCAAGCTAGATCGCAGCAAATGCTAGCAGCGTAGCCCACGGGCCACGACCATACAATACGGTCAGCAGCAAATATCAACTTTTGCGACTGTACCGTAACTTTATAATTATGTGTCAAATACATTTTATGCAACAATCTAACCAAGAGCGTCAGGCGTTTCGACGGCCTCTGTGGCTTAGTGTTTAGCGCGTTGGCGCTTAAGCCGTAGGTCGCGGGTTCGAATCCCACCAGGGAACAAAAAACAATTCTGTGTCATGGATGTGTATAAAATATACGCATAGTATACTTAAAATCTTAAGCATGAGTATACTTAGTATAAAAGTATTAAATATATTCCCGTTGTTTGGTACCTGTGATAGAAGTTCTTCGGATAATTAGTACAGAACCAGATTGACGTGGTGTGACAGTGTCCATAGATAAATAAGAAAATTCACTGTACACATTCCCACCTGATGCCGATGTTTGTTAAGAACGGCATTGTCGGCCGCCTCTGCATTCAGAAGCGCATAATCAACAGATAAATCTCTTTAGAACTAACCGCGTTTTAAATTGTATTGTACTTGACTTAACTACACTGTGGTACAATATGTTTGTTATTATTTACATTTGATAGCTTATATTGTGTATCCTACTACTATTACAAATGTGAAAGTTTGAGCGGATGGATGGATGTTACTCTTTTAACTTTTTTGAAATTTAGTATGGTAGTAGTTTGAGGACTGGATTAACACATAGGCTACTTTTTATCCCGAAAAAGTACAGTGTTCCTGTGGGATTCTGTATTTACGCCGACGGAGCGGCGGGCAAAAACTAGTACTGTATAATCCAACTAATTATTATGTTGAAATTCTCATCGCTATTTGTCTTATATTTGCGATTATAAAACTGACCCAGTTTACACCGCGACGATACGTGACGCTACGTGGCGCTGCATTTTTAAGATAGCTATTGAATATTGAACTTTATTCACTACTTAAAAAGTTACACGTTTCATATGACATCAGTAATACACTTGTGTAATGAATAAAGTTCAATAATATTGATGGGACTTTTTGAAAATGCATCGCTTCGTTTCGGTGTGAATTAACCCTTAGATAAGTCACTAGCTGCTAATGTAAAACTGTGATAAAGCCTTCGTATGTAACTTACCGCTATCCAGCGCCTACTATATTATTTTGTACGTTATCAATTATCATCAGAAAACTTTAAAACCTTATAAGGATTTTTATTGCGATTAGTCGCAACTCCCAACAGGAAGCATAATAAACATGTATTCGTCGATACAATAAGCTACACAACGCTCAGCCGTGGTGTGGCAGTCAGTAGTACTAAGCACGCAGTATTTCATACTAGCCCTTATTGGGAGCAAATCCTGAAGTTTCTATTGCGAGCCCGACTCTGAGCTAATAGTGTATAAATATTCAAGAACGACCCTACTACGTAAAGAGAGTAGTTGGTAAAGTCATAAAGGATATCTCAGCACTTTCTGTGAAATCCTTGAAACAATCGCTTCCTTAAGAAGGGGCTACCTAATGTTGACAGGGAATGTGTGTGATTTGAGAGCCTCTTAACTTTTGGTAGCGTTTGAGAATTTGGAGAAAATGTCACTTACATTTTGTATATGAAAATCATTGTGATTCATATAATATACATTGAATTACAGAGTGTACTTTTTATACGAATGAGATATTTTATGCATGCAGAATAGACAATAGACAGTAGGTATAAAGAACAAAAAAATCGTAATATACAAAAAATAACATGATTAACATATTTTCCTAACAACTTTCACTACGCATGGACACTGTTGTACTCCCGTACGCTAAGCCGACTTTGAAGGTTAGGCGACCGTTACTCAATATAGGCTGCGCCGTTATGTATCGACGTTAATTAGTTTATAGGAAAATCTGGTCAAAATTTAAGTAACCATGTTATATAGCCTATAGGTACCCTTTTTTTTGGGAAGAGAATTGAATACACGCTCCTTGAATATCTATTTTTGTTTTGATAACATTCTGTACATATATCAAATATCAATCGCTTTGTATATTTGAGACAATGTTTTGACATTTAAATATTCGTAGCAAATTCAATTTAATCTAAATCTAATTAAAAATAACTATAGAACACATAATTTTATCAATATAAAGTCACTTATTTTTCGTGCAATATAGAAATACAAGTACCTGGGTAACCGAGCCTTGCTCAGAGCTCTAGTAGATTCAAAAAAATTATCACGACAATATTTTACCAGGGTTCGAACCCACCATATTTCCGAACAACGCAAAAATTACACAATCGACTAGCAAACTGCCAATCGGACTGACATTTTATTGATATATTGAATTTATTAATATATTTTTGAACGACGAAAAAAGCACATAAATAACTTAAAAAAGTTTCTCAGGGATAAGACCTAGCTAGATCGATTTTTCTCCCCCGAAACTCCGTGCATACATAATTTCATCGAAATACTTGTAGTCGTTTTCGATATTACGACTAAATATGACACAAGATTAGCTCGTTTAAAGTATAAGATGACACGTCAATGTGGTTCAATTTATCTATTTGTTTACGTTTCGATATCGAAAGATATCGTTTGGATATAATTTAATAAGTGTTGTTGCCCGAATATTAGTAGTACATGTTATGATATTTCGATCCAAAAATGAATACTATCTCAGAGTTCGAGATATTAGGTAGGTACATAGGGATCCCTTTTTTTCGCATAATTTAATTTGGTATAACTCAAGCATAATTCGCTTTGTCATAATAATACTTTGGCATACTGGTCTCATGGCATAGGCATAACAATACAACCTGATAGCACATAACTAGCAATGGCGAAGGCTGGTTCTTCTTCATTGCCGACTCATTCAAGCCGATAGGAATGTAGTTATATGAACCCAACGCCACTAGCAACTAGTCGCTATCTCAATAGACACCAACACGTAATCGGACCCCCAGTTTCATCCCATGTACATTGTACAGCTCGAGTTACAAGTGTGTAAGTTTAACATACAATGCGGTGTGGGCGTTACACCGTGACTAGACTTCGTTAGCCAACAGCTATCTGAGAAAAAGCGGCTTTTTATACACGTAGAAATGATCAAAGATATAATATATATTAGTAAGCATTGAATTTTGCGATTCGCTAGTGACGAAACTTACAAAATAATATTGTTGTATGTGTAGGCGGTTTGGATAAAACCATTATCTTTTTTAAGTGCATTAGGCACAAAACTTACAACATAATATAGTTGTGTGTGCTGCTTGGATATATTATAAAATTACCTCTAATCGAAAAAACTTTTATATCGAAAACAGTAATTTCAATAATAATTATAGATACACCCAAGAACAGCTATTAAAATCGATACAATGTTTTATTATAGTTGCAGCTACAATCCGTTCTGAGTTACATATTTACCACGGAGTTTCTATGAATGTCGTTGGCATAAGGGTCCTGACTATTGTGACCAGAGGCATAACTGCGAACGGCCTGTATGTATGTGAGCTACATACTCACATTTTCACAACTCACATGACATACATTTAAGCACTAAACTAATCGATAGTCAATTGTTACTTTTTTATAGTCTGTATTTATCACAACTCATGCGTTGACAGGCGTGTCGTCAAAGATGGTAACACGATAAAGGCATATCCGATTCTTTGAGGTCACAGGCCAGTATAACTATGTATGAATAGAACATGGTAAGTGATATGAGTATAGGCCAGCGCAATCAATTCGTACTTCTAAAATTAAAGTAGGTAAACATTTTCACGACTATTAAAACTTAAATACTTATCTAGAGACATAAAACTTAAATTAGTTTATCACCCGATGAAAACCATCTACTCAGAAATGTATACTTAAAAACTAGCTTTTGCCCGCGGCTCCGCCCGCCTAAAAACAGTATCCCACGGGAACGCTGTTGGTACTTCTTCGGGATAAAAAGTAGCATATGTGTTAACCCAGAGCCTTTAAGCTATGGTATGGCAGTAGTAAACTACTAAAATTTCATCAAAATCTGTCCTGTAGTTTTTGCGTGAAAGAGTAACAAACATCCATACATCCGTCCACACAAACGTTCACATTTATAATAGTAGTAGGATCACCAGAGAAAATAACTTTAATAGAAAAATTATATTATTGTTATTTATTAGTAAGCTTGTCAGCTCGTTTTGAATTTTACATTCATTTTTGGATTAAAATATGAGAACATACTTAGTACAAAAAGCCAAATGCTGTCACAACAAAACCTATACATGGTGTACAAAAAGTCTCACTGCAACACGTTATCTTTTTGCATATAATATCGGATTCTCACACATAACACCTTTTATATCACTTTATGATGTCTGAATACCCGGACGTTACACGTAGAAGTGGGGTTCAGCATATAAATCAATGTGAAATATATCTGTATTGAAGGTAAATCGCACTTAATATTTTTCCTGTTTCCTCGATACTGATGTTCTGGTATGATTTATTTTTGGAGGTTATGGGGTCCATCTCCCGGGCTATTGTATCAGGAATTCTATATTTTAATGCAACAAAGTAAATATATTTTGGTCATAAAGTAATGTGGTACATTATGTTAATTGATTGCTATGCCTTAAGATATTACACAAAAATATATAATACATTAAATGAGCAATTCTTGTATACCTATATATTATTTATTCAGAATCTCAGAAACAGCTTCAAGTATTTCCATGAAATTTTGTATGCGAGGGTTTTGGGGTGAAAAATAGATCCAGCTAGGTCTTATCCCCTGGAACATGCACATTTTTAATTTTTTAATAAAGTTAATAATTTCGAGTCTAGTTATATCAGTCCGAATGTCAGTTTGGTATGCATTGTAAAATTTTTGCGTTGTTGGCAAATTGACGTCTTGGGTTCGAATCCTAGTCAAATATTTTTTTTATATTATAATTCAGAATGCAAAATCCTATTTAATATTATAAATGTGAAAGTTTGTGAGGATGGATGGATGGATTATGGATGGATGGATGGATGTTTGTTACTCTTTCACGCAAAAGCTACTAAATGGATTTCGATGAAATTTGGTATGTTAGTAGTTTAGGTTCTGGATTCAAACATAGGCTACTTTTTATACCGAAAAAGTATAGTATTCCCGTAGGATATCCGATACTATATTAACGCGGGTGGAGCCGCGGGAATAAGCTAGTTTATAAAATAACTCAGACACAATGATATGTAAACAAACCTACCTATTGCAATCCCTTTTTTCGTGGTATGTACATTTTTAGCTATATATAATATTATGTTTTCTCTTTCGTTGTGGAACAAGATATCAATAATTTTGACTCTAATGTATGTCAGTCCGATTGGCAGATTGGTATGCTTATGTATAATTTTTGCTTTGTTCTAATATTCGGAATGTGGTGGGTTCGAATCCCGGTAAAATATTTTTGTGTTCCTTTTTATTTATTTTTAGCTACTATCAACTCCGAGCGAAGCTCGGTTACCCAGGTACTTAGGTTTATATGATGTAACTAGTTATATAAAAACTTTTATTATGAGCTCATAGTAAAATATGTATATATTCTACCTAATTTATTTAGACTCTGTAAACATCTCACATTATGGCACGGTACTCGTTATCCTAATGAGATAGATATCTACGTAATAACACACCATTGATATAATATAATAGATACAGCAAACACTTCAAAGTGACAAATGAACGACCTGATAAAAAAAATATTCGCATTTTATTCTCGAAAGCATCATAATATCAGTAAAGATTATTTTTATTGTAGTTTTACTGTAGCACAGCACTTCTGTGTCATTTGGCAATGGCAAAGTAGTAAACGTAAATTTATATTGTTATGAAAAATAAGTAGGGTTCGTAAGTTTTCTACGTGCCAAATAGTCAATGGCCAAACTTTCCTCTGCAATGAGTTTTTTTTAAAAACGTGCCAGTATTTTAGACATTTTAAATAACTGCGCGTGCTGTATACTAATCAGTAATCTGATATAAGTATGAATAAAAAAATGTCTTAAATAAAATATATTAATGAAGACTTATTTACCTACTGCTGCTCTCCCCGTGGATAAAATTCGCCCATAATTAATTTACTTTTTAAGGGCGCGTTTACAAAATGTGTTGTTTGACAGTGGCATAGTACGGAACGACATTTCTTTAGAAATGTTTTGTGTAGTCCAGTCAGTGACCAAATAAAATAACTTTATAAGCCTTATTGCCTAGAAATATAGCAAAACACTTGAAAATATTGAGGAGACATTTTTTGCTTTTCCAAATCAATATCGTCGGATTATTTTTAAGCAAATTTTAAGATTATATCCGCTAACTTTGAGTATTTTTAACCGACTTCCAAAAAAAGCCGGTTATGCATGCGACTGTATATATAATATATTATATTTTAGTCTTTTTTTTGTATGTTTAACGATAATAGGCTAGATGACTAATTTTTTTTATTGCATAAATGAATACGGTTTCTTCTGAGAAGTTACTCATATTTAAGAGCATGAGTAACTTCTCAGAAGAAACCGTATATTAAAAGTCAATATTTTCAGAGGTACAGCGATTTATATATTAAATTTCGCAAGTCTCGTGAAAACGCTCCATACTAAAGTCGTACCTACCTAGCTGTGACGTCACGCCTAGGTTAAAGTGTATGAAGTATACGGCCGGCCGCAGGAACATATTTGTAAATATCTCCGACATCTGTGCGTTTATGTTCATACTTACCATAATAAATGTTTTTGTATATGATGTAAGTAAAACCATGATGTAGATTACAAAAAAAAATAGAAAATAAGTTTCATTTCATACGTATTTGTGGATTTTTACTTTGGAAGTCGGTTTTAATTTTTTGTTTAAGAATAATAATTAAACAAACAAAGTAAGTTACATACGAGCAGGAAAATGATCCTAAACAGGAATTTTCATTGAAAGGGGTACAAAAATTTCGCCCCACCTATTATTGTTTAGATATTACGAATAAAGTAACCTGTCATACAGTTGTTTAAATTTGTTTAGATTTGACACATCGTAGAAGTAAAATAACTCACGTTTCTTGTATAAAAAGCGGTCAGTAAATACATTAGTCTATGAAATATGATATGGTCGTCATTTTTTCTGTCACATCGTTTAGTACAATGGCTCTGAAGGTGTTTGTGATCTATGCTTACATTAGATAGTGTAGGGGAGTCAAAGTAGCGAGGCGTGCCCGCCGTGCCGGGGTAACGGTACAGGCGAACCTGCAATTTACCACTTTATACATACACTTTATAAAACACCTCGTATAACGGTGTTTAGTGATAGGCTATACTAGCTATTGAAATGTCATGACTTAGTTCTATTATATAATAATATCTATGGACGCTTTCACACCACTTCAATCTGGTCCCGTGGTAAGTTCTCGAAGAACTTGTGTTACGGGTACCAGACAACGGAAATATATTTAATACTTTTATACTATATTTATATTTAGGGTCATAGAAAAATTGTGTTCCCTGGAAGGATTCGAACCCGCGACCTTTCGGCTTGAGTGCCAATGCGCTAACCACTGAACCACGGAGGTCGCTAAAATCTATCTGACAAGCTCATTTTAAAAGCTATTACGATGTTTTATAAAAAGTTAAGTTTATAGCTGTTTGGAATTTCGGTATAGAAATATACTTACTGAAATAACGAACCAATTACAAAGACTTATTTCACCCACGCTTTTAATTGTTAATCGTTTGTCTAAATATCATGCCTTCTCTTTCATTAATACGAAGAATGAGAGAGATAGACTAATATGTAATAAACGATTAACTTTAACAAGCATTGGTGAAATTGGCACTAAAGCTATTAAAAGCACCTTATTAACACTGTGTTTTTACTTTTTATTTGTTTTAATTAACAAAATATCAATACAAATATTTGTAGTAACTCCCCTACAACACTGTTTCAGCATTTGTAATCAGGGGGCTCCTTACTGTTTACTCGACTCTCCGAACTCGAGATGTAGTAAGCGGAAATTTTTATCTCCTTTTCTTCGAAACGAAAACGAGCTAAAAAAAGCTAGAAAAAGTGTATGATTTATAATAATACATAAGGTATACATAACGCATAAAAATCAAAATTAATATAGGACAATTTGGAATGTTTGACTTACAACATTTTAGCTTAGGACTGCAATGCCTGCAACCCTCTAGCTAGAGTGAACAAACAAGGAGCAAATAATAAACTCACAAATCGTGCAAATATTGCACCATTTTAAACATTTAGCCAGGGAAGATGCTAAAGATGCTAAAGATGCTAAATGTGTTTAGCTCGAGCTTAGACTCTACTGGATCTCCACTCGAGAGTTAATCGAGTGAAGACCCAGTAGATTTTGTAGATTAGGTACCTACGCAATAAAAAATTGTGGAGCCATGAACCTTATTTAAAAAGAAAATATTATCATGAAAAGTAGATTTTATAGGTAATTTATCTTATTTAAAATTTTAAATTATTTTAAATAAGTCTACTAGCTTACCCGACATTAAAATTGGGTACCACTTGAAGAAATATATATCTATATTTGACCCACACTCAATTTTTTACCCTTTTCATAATATTCTCATAACTCTTTCACAACAAGCTATCTAAGGGTACACAAATGACCTGTAAACCTCAGGAGCAAAACTACTTACTCGTCAAAAGCTGGCCATTTATCCGTACATCCCTATCAGGTTACCTTTCAAAAATATTCTGAAACATTTTCTTTTGTGGCAGATATTACAAAAAAGAACACATAATATTAATATTTATATCATGGTTAATTAATTTTATATACAACTAGATGCATATTTGGTTTGCTACTTTTAACCAACTAGGGCGTAGTCAAAAGGAAGGGCTATGATTTTTGGAGTGAAAAAGTAAAAAAAATGTGAAAAAAAAATGTGATATTCTATACTAGGCAACGTGGTAAATATATATATATATATATATATATATATATATATATATATATATATATATATATATATATATATATATATATATATATATATATATATATATATATATATATATATATATATAATTAAAATAAAATAAATGCAATTTAAATACTCTTGACCCATGGCAACAATGTATAAAACGTTGTTCAAAATCAGCTACGGATACTTTGGGCCTATGATCTACTGCTTATGTCAAGAAGTTTAGGCTGAAAAATAATTTAAAAATTCCAAAATAATTATACTAAAAAACATATTACATTGCGCTCTCTAAGACGCTGAGGTCATTAACCTCAGAGAAACAGGAGAAACAGGGAGCAAAGACTTTGCCTCAGTAACATAAATACAATCAGATGTGTGAGTTCAATGACCTTAACAGCCCCGTAAAGAGCGTAAAATTTCCAAAAGTATTATACTAATACTTTTATACTAAATTTTAATTATCTTTCAGCCTACGCGTCTTGACTCTTGACATAAGCAGTGATCATATTATGCCCGAATCTATCCGTTTTTTTAAGAACCTTATATAATGAGTAAGGCCATAAATAATAAAAATAAATATTCAATAAAAATGTATTATTCAGGAGCTTACAGATGCTTGCACAAAATCAAAGTATTACCAGTCATACAAATAAACATAGAGCTTGTAGACATCAAATAGTTCAACATTAACATCCTTTCCTCTGTTTACGCCGGAGACGTCCCCTTATATAATTTTATAATATAATGCTCTTTTATCCGTATGGTGAACTACCCAATAATGGACTATCATTAAAATTGTTTATAGATTTTATTTGTACATATATATTGTGGCATATGTTAAATTAATAAGAATATACGTAATAAGTTCAACTCATTGTAAAAGTTCTTAGGCATCAATTTGTTTTATTATGGACCAACTAAATAAGAAATCACACCAACAACCATCCTCATTAGATATTGTGATAATAACATAACTCAACATTTTATATTGTTAAGTTGTTGTATTTATACCTAAAGTTAAAATTATAATATCTTATTGATATATTTTTGTACATTCATAACATGTGCACTGCGGAGCATTGTTATACCTAGCTAGTAGGCACCTTTTTCAGCAGTATGTTTTATTGCTACTCTCTTGTCTACGACTGGTTCGTTCACTGTATGTATATGTTTAAGATAAAAGCGGTCATCAGCCACGCTCGACGGACATAAATGGTATAAAAGCATATTTATTGGTAATTTTTATGACGGTATATTGTTTGTCTTATATTTTATTATGATGTGTTTTTCAATCGTTTTTATAGTTTGACGGATTACGGATTTATTGATCGTTTTGTATTTTAAACTAAAACTTTAGTAGCATTTAGTTATTTAAAGATTTTGTTATTGAAACTATGTAGTTATGTTAAATTACGTAGGTAAACCTTCAAAAGGGGAGACTAATTGCCCAACTACTATATTTTAAATTGACACTAATGCCGTTAATCCAGCTACAGAAGAATGTGGAAAAGCTAAACATCGATCTGTGACAAATGAAAGTGTAAGGAGAAAGCGCATGCAATTCCTTGACATAACAGAATATTGCCAGAATCAAATTTTGCCACGGAATTGCAATTTTAAACTGGGTTTTTACTTCAATATTTTATTTGAGTTTCCTCTAACGATCCTTCAGTCGCAAGCCGGCGAGACGCCCGTCAAGTATGTTCGTAGTTAGCGGTCATACAGCTTAACCGCCTCAAATGTTAAGTTAAAATATTTTCTACATTTCCCAAGAAGTAGATTCGGCTGCTATTGAAGCCTGCAATTCACTAAAATGTTTTCTATGACTAAAAAACAATCTAAGATCTTCACAACTATACTTACCTAACTAACAGTTCCGAATCAATCATCAATGTAAGCAAGAAAGAAAATTCGAAAAATATAGGCCGCGTTTACGAAAAATTGTTTGACAGGTTCCCGAGTATGGAATGCAAATATTTTATAAATGTTTTGTGCAATAATTCTAAATAGTGACCAAATAAAATTAACCTTGTTGCTACGCAAAAACATTCATGCATTTTTCCAAACCAATTTTTAATATTGTAGGATTATTTTTTAATCGAATTAAAGATTTTTATATCCGCTATCTTTGGGTATTTTTGAACAACCAAAATAAACTACGTAAGAGCAGAAAAATGATCCTAAGCACGACCTCTTTTTGTAAATTTTGAGTGTAGAGATTCTGGAAAATTGTTTTTACCTAACCTAACCTAACATAATATTTTTTATCCTATTTTTGATAAAGAAGTACTATATTTGTGACAGTTGTTAGTTGTGTAAAATTTGGTTTAATTTGATTGCAAAATGTACCCCAATAACAGCCAATTTATGTCAAATTTGGAAAGGCGCCCTTAATGTGTCATTGTATTTCTTCGTTGCGCGGTGATTAAGCGACATTTAAATTGGAAGCTTAAGTCTATAATGAAATGAGATTTGTTTTCATTTAGACTACATTGAATCGGACCGGAGTACAAGTATTTGCGATTCACGGAGAAGTGTCATCATGTCAAAAAATTCACAGATTTCGTGCCTCATCATCACCATCGAGCAAATTGGAAATTAATCTAAGGAATTCGAAATAATACTGTCGCTGAGCGACGAGAAAGTCGGGATAAGGAAAAGGTTACAAAATTAAACTACAATGTTGAATGATAATTATTTTATTCTTTGACTAGCTTTTGCCCGCGACTTCGTACGCGTAGATATTGAGGTAATTATTATTTTTAGAAATCGACTTTAATTATGCTTAAAATAAATAAATTAAAAAATAGTTTAATATTATTTTATTATTATAGTGTATTATGCTATTGAAGGACCTCTTTATATACAACATTAACTGTATTGCCGTGCGTAGCAAGGATCACCAGACTGCTAGCCGAATTTACTCTGGAACACGCAACATAGAACGTGTGAACGTGTGAGAAACAGTTCTCTCTTAGGTCTATCCCAGCCAATTTCAATGGCTGCCCCTGAGATTTATTGATGGCGAAGCATATATTTAGGGGAAACTATAGTCTTTTAAATACAAATAACTAGATACTCTGATGGGTTCAATGGTATTTTAGGTATGAATAGTTTCCCCTTGAGCACATCTAGTGAGTACATAGTAGTTGCGATAGAGAACTTCTATCTGGAGTCTGGTGCCATTGCACGATTTTGGAGGCTTAATATTTCTTAATAACATAACTGGTGCTCCAATATTCAATAGGAGATTATGTGGTGGAAGACCTGTTTGGCTTACAGTATTAAGGAACTCCACGGGATAGTTTACTGCACCATCAGTTTGTACTACTGAATCCACTGACTTATATTGTACTACATCTGCTTCAAATGTCTTGAGTAAAAGTTCATTTATTGTGGCTGCGTTTTCATTTTTGGAAGTCAAAATGGCACGCTCACAATATAACCTTTCTATGAGCTTTGTCATAAGATTGGTGACATCAAGATAAACCGCGTTAGTGAGTTCTATAAGTGAAGTCACCACTGTTGCCAAAGCGGAATAGTAATTTTACCATTTATTGTAGGGTAAACGCTGTTTCCTATTATAAGCAACAATTCATAAAACTGTTCAGCTGACTGTTCACCTCTCAAACGGACTCTTATGTTATTTTAAAGCGAGAGAAAGAGGTTTTATATGTGACTCCACATGCATGATTGACTTACACGACATTACCTCACTTTACCTTTACGGGTATCAAAATGAAGAGCTTGAAGAGAATTCACATTTACTGTTGCATAATGTCAACATTATTATAAAATATAAACGTCAATATCATATTGACAGATGTCACAGGTACAGCCCTATTTAGTTAGTTTATTTTAGTTAGTCAAAAGGCTATATATAGTGTAGACGTATCTGTGTTAGGCTTTTCTCATATGTAATACGTATCTGTGTTAAGCATCTCTCATAAGCACCAGTAAAGGAGAATATAAGAATTGTTGCTGTATTATTATTATCACCACTCAAGCCTGAGAAGGATATGTAAAAACCAAGACATCGTAGCTCTCTACATTTACAAAGCCGAAATGCTTATTTAATATTTTTCCCCATACAATGATTAATGCCCCTTGTTACTAATTAATAGATCGAATTTCAGAAAATATTGCATTAGAGTTTAAGTAGATCATGTCAAAGAGCAATATCGTGAAATTTCAATCAGATCTGACCACAAACAAAAAAGTTACATACGTTGTTACCCCTTTTTACCCTTTAGGGGATGAGTTTTGCAAATCCCTTCTTAGTGGACTTATACGTCACAAAAGGAAGCCATCGTCATAATATTACGTTTCTAGCTTCAGTAGTTCTGCCTCAACGTTGTTGAATCTGTCAGTCAGGAAATGTTACTTTATTTAATAGAAGATTAACACAAGTATCCTCGACATAACGCCTATGAACAAACAAATATTGCAAAATTTCCACACGCATATCTAAATATGAATAATTGTCGCCGTGGCGCATAAGTATACAGTACCTGGGAGACTGAGATTTGCTCGGAGTTTCAGTAGGACGATAAAATAATTAAAAATAAATATAAAAGAAATAATAAGAATCACAAAAATATTTATCTGACCGGGATTCGAATCCACCACATTCAAAATTTCCAAACAACGCAAAAATTACACATAGGTACGCATACCAAGCTGACAGTCAGACGACGTAAGAAAGTCGAAATTATTGATATATTGTTGCACAACGACCGAAAAAAAACACATATTGCTTAAAAATGCGCAGTTTCTAAGGGATAAGGCCTAGCTATATCAATTTTTATCCCCCAAAACTCCCTGAATACTAAATTTCATAGTAATTAATTGTAGCGTTGCCGAGATTTTGATTAAATATAAACAAGTTTGTCTCGTTTAAAGTATAATAATCTTATACTTTTTACCTTTTCGGATTTTTTTTGGAGTTTACTCCTTAAGAATCGATTTTCATATAAGACCTAAAAAAATATGAGCAGTAAAATCTACTGAACGAATGACCTCGTTACGTTTTCGTGCGCAACCTATTCTGCGCACCTGTCACTTTTTTCACATGGCGCGAATTTTTGAACTCAAATCGATCGCTAAAGTTTTTGTTTCTTCTGAGGGACGTGTTTTCCTTTCCAGTCGTGCGTCGGAGCTGACACACACGTTTTTTTTTTCAAAAAGAGTAGGCTACAGAGCAAACCCCGATCCCGATCCCGATCGTCTTTGTTTTAGGCTCAAACTGTAGCTGGCTAAATTGTCCAGAGGATTTTTGCTCAAATTTTTGATATCATTCTGCGTTTCTACAATATCGAGCACCTCGATCGAGCGACCAAGATCGAGCAAAATAAAAATTCGAAAAAAAATTTTTTTTTCACTATTTCGGCCATAACTTATTCGTTTTTGACTTTCTCGAATATTTCTTTTTGCCCATTACAACTATCGTAAATACGCGTCTTTTGAGTCATTTTTGAATATCATATCTTCAAAACTATTCGAGAGAAAAGGGGATCGCACTTTTTCGTGCAAACGGGGCCTACACTGGAGCGAACGAAAAGACATTTCCAATGTCAAAACATCATGTCATCGTGTTACAATTTCGAAAATATGATTACGCATCAACGTTATAGTAGGTAACGTTGATTTTGTTTCGACTTGTCCATCATTACACTTTATGACTATCATTCGATACAGCCCATCTCGTAAATATAACGTACCTAACATTTAAGGCCAATTCTTACCAATAAACTACTGCGTGGGCAGAAAATTCGACCAGCTAAATGTGACCCCGGGGCCTCTCCAATCCTCCTATCTCGGAGCCCTAATAAGTCATCATAAGCTGGCCGAGGTGAAGCAATTGCACTTGAATACAAATAAATGTGGGAGATTAAATTAAATAAGATTTAGATAAGATTTGATTACTTTGTTTTCTGAGGTTAACATACTTTACTTGATTGAAATATGGGCAATTATACGTGAGTTTTTAATAAGAAAACGAGAACTATTTAAACGTTTAGGCGATAAAAAGTTAACTGATTGTTCAAGAGTATGAAATATTTACAATTCAGGCTTCTTCTTAATTTAAGAAACAAGCAAAAATGTTCCAATAGCCAATCCACTCGAACCAAATACAATAAATTAAGCTTCAATACGCCACATAATCAATTTACTGAAGATTGCACCAATTATCGAAGCATCGGCAACCAAAGCGACGAATCTTTTTTTCCTGAATTTTCACGACCGTCCCGAGTCGGTGACTTCACCTTGATGTGCCTTCATGTAGATGACATATATGTCCGAAGCCGAAGTGATGTAAGTTGAAAATTGCAATTTATATAATAAGTATATTTTAAATAAAAAAATTATGTGTATACTAAAAATATGTTACGAGTCTGTGTGACAGTGTATTTATGTCCATGAATAACTATTAATAACTATCCTAAAGTTGTAAAATACTTTTAAAATAAACGATTTGTTCATTTGTGTATTAATTTGTATTGAAGAAATAAAGAAATAAAATATGCAACTTAATAAGGTCAGGTCGAACTATATCTCTTATAATAATTTATTTGGTTAATAATCAGTTTGATGTCACTCGCCTCCAATATGTCGAAGATCGTTTGATTTTATGTAACACAATTGATATGTATGAGAAGATACATAATCACATCTCACATCTGCCGTTTATGTATGTTTTATTCTAATAACATACGATTTAAGGTAAATTACATCATCATTAGTAGTCATGATGAAAACCCGCTGTCTTTTATTTATTATTTTTATTAGTTTAGTCATTGGTTTCGGTGGACTTATTTACGAAGATATATGATTTAAGCAGTTGTTTTTAAAGGTCAAAATAACCATTTGAGTTTTTTTTTTATGTAACCTAAAGAAAAGTTTACGGGTGTGTCTATAAAAAAACGTCTCTCCTTATGACCTTTTCTATGGTTATCCACATAATATTAAACTCTACATCGTTACTTTAATCTTATTATTTTAATATCTTATTTTGTTATTTCACCCGTGCACAACTAAGTTTTAGTAATTCACGCAGAACTACAAACTTAAAAAGTACATTTTGTTACTTGTGAACCTTCGTCTCGGACGTAAGCGGGACAATCAAGTTTTCAGATTCTAAAATAGTTTTTACACCCTTGACTTAAAGCTTGTGAGAAATGCCAATACAAAAATGTTATAGCGCTACGGTATGCGGCGGCGTCCACCGACGAAAACTCGAAAGGCGCTCTACCTATGCGTCACAATGCGATAATTGTAGGAAAAACCGGCTAAAATATTATACAATTATATCTGGACGTTAACGATTGACAGTCGAACTGAGAAATAAAAAGTCGAAGAGTTACTACACTTGGGATGCTTGAGATTGTTTGACTTTTGAACATTTTTGAGCGGAATCGCAATTCACTTTGTTGGTCTTAATCGTTTTAAATTATCTTTCGTTTATAATATTGTCATGGATCAAAACTTTTTGTTCTGTCGCAGTTTTTTTTTAATTTATTTATTTATATATGGCATCGGCTTATAACCATTTGCCAGTGTCAAGTTAAAAAGGCGGGAAATAGAACTTTCGTTTCAATTTTCAACACCGTATTCCTATATCGTCAAGCCTAAAGTCTAGTCAAAGTCCAAATAAATAGTCAGTACAGTCCATGAGTCATGTCAATCGATTCAGTAAACTGGTAGAAGCTTTACTTAAAGTTCCTAGGGAGTTTTGACGGAAACATAAAATAGCACGTTTTTAGAAGTTGTACCACTTGCCCACACTTGTGCACGTTAACGAATATTTAATGGTTAATATTCTACCAATATTACACATTAAGAACCGAAATAACACAAATTTATGAGGAAATACAAAATCCACAACGTCACCCATTGAACTCCCCGGCATTGAACTCCTTCTATCGCAGTTACAAATATTTTAATGGAATAAATAGTAACTAATATAAATGTTTTAGTGACTAAAATACCCTTAACTGGCGTTACTTTAGCATTTTAAGTTATGTCAGTAAAACCATGTTGCTAATGTCCCCCGGCCATCTCCGTTTTTTACCTACTACGGTGAAATTAAATTGAAGGGATTTTAATAATTATGTATGTTATGTATTTTGACAGTCTATATATGAAGACCTTGGGGGAGGCCTTTGCCCAGCAGTGGGATGGGTTACAGTTTTCAACCTTTTCTTATTATTCTATGGAAAGAGATGATGTATCAAAACGAAGATTGCCGAAAGATTTTGAGATTGTGGTCGATATGTAGAGTTTTCGATACTTTAAATTCTTGTTTAAAGAACGTTTGAAACGAAAAAAATCTTGTGTTTTCCAACTAAATTTGCTGTCTTATAGATAAGAAGTATCATTTAAAATGTATTAAAGCCACGAGAGAGGTTTATCTGCACTTGTACCGTGTAACAACGCCCACCGGGCACATTACACGACTCCGTTTTTACAAATAAAACTCTCTGATACTAAAAATAAATCTTATCGAATTCCAAATATTGATATTGTCTTACGAAGTCAATTTTGAGATAGGTGTCTCAGATAGGTGATTTTTTTGTGCAATAAGGCGTCCGAGCGGATCGTCATAATATGGTAAGCGATGACCGGATGATGGCAACTACAACACCAGATCAGTTACAATAATTTATTTATTATATTCATTTATTTGCATTTCTTTAATTTACAAAACAAGGCAAAGGTAATTCACTTCGGTTATCAGTAATTGTTGCCATATACCATACTGCATATTGTCCAATCGGTTTTCAACCATTTTCAGTCACATCATCAAACACTTCAATAAATTTTGGTAATTTAAATCGCTTCCGCATGTCGGTAAAATGGGAATCTTTGTTTTTATAGAGGACTTAATTCGTCATTATTTTGTGTTATAAACGGTGCTCAGTAAATATTGTGTTGTTATAGCTAAACTTAAAAGAGGGCTTAGAAGTCAAGAAAAACATTCAAATTTATTTTCTTAGCTTTGGTAATCGATGAGAAAAATATGCATCCCCGCTACGAAAATCTTTCATGCGTCCTCTTAAAGAACCTTTTCTGAACGTTTCCTCTTCGAGTTACAACTAATCCCGTGATCCCGTGTCAATTTAAGGATAAATAAAATTATTATGATTAGATACTACACTCGAACTCGTTTAGAAAATGTTATCACTAATAATGCATCTGTACACTAGTCGTATTTATATTCGAATATACGAATGTTTACACTTACAATATAAAAGTATTATAATATATTCTAGAATATTCTTAAGCGTTAACCCTTCAAAAGCCGTGGTAAGGGTAACAAAGGGGTCAATGGTGCTTTGATCCACTCACCTGCAAAGCCTTGGTCTTCACTCAGGACCACTCGACCCGCCATAGATGTTTACTTTTCTAAGAGCATCAATATTCGATACACCTTTGACATCAGCCTGTATCAGCTTAGATATCAACTATGTACCTACATAAATTGTAAAATATGGAATTGTATGTTAAAATATAAATTATATAGCTACTCGTATGTAATTATTATGAAAGAAATGTCCTTTTTTAATTAGAAGCAATAGAGAAATCTCTATCGGTTTTGATCAAGTACACAGTCTCTTTATGTACTCGTATTGTCTACTCATTATGTAGGAACTTTGTTGTATTGTTGAACGTTGATCAAAGGCTGTTATAGTTAAAATCACAACCAGAAGTAATAAATAGCTAAGAATTTCCAAAGCTTTTCTAGCCCGTGCAGGATGTATTAAATCATGGATTAAAATTTTAATGACAAATTTTGTATGCATTGACAGATTTTTGTATACGGTGTGTTTTTAAATATTTATACCGCTGGGGGTTAAGACTACAATGGCTGTTTTAAAAATATTCGATCGATTTGAATCATAATAGTGTTGGGAATTTATTCGATCGTAAAACGCGAGTGTTACCAGGTTGGTTGTGACAAAGGTTTTTTATCAGGCCTGGAGTGCTCGTAAATTCTGATTCGACTGTCAAACTCCAATAATGCCGGCCGGTATTGAACATAAATAAATATACTTTTAAATATTCGTAACTTAAAAGTATTTAGGTAATATTACTACAAGTAGGTGAAGATTTACTATAACTATTATATTATTATACTAGATGGTCCCCGTGACTTCTTGCGCGCAAAAGTAAATTTCGAGTAAACCGTACATTTTGCCGCGAAAAAAGTCGCCAATGTCCTTCCGCGTAGTCTACTAAGGTAAGGCTAAGGTAGGTTGACTGAGATACGTTTGGTTATTTTTATGTTTGTCATAGTAACCAGGAGTGGCGTGTGGTTCCTATAACTCTATCTCTATCGGCTTCTCCTTTTGAAGACCCTCATTCAAATCCCTACCTATTATACAGGCTAGGGCTTCCCTATGAAGGAAAACCAGCCTTCGCCGCATGTAATCGGTAACCACATATTTATATTTTTCTATGAAAAAGCTAATTTACTGTATGATTTGATCAAACTAACAATAATAATCAATAACCATGCTATATTTATTCATAATTTTTAATAATTCGTTAATTAGTAGTGAAGAACTGTACAGTATCATCAGTTATAATATATTTATTTATGTTAATTATATTATAGGTACTTAAAAAAATTATGATGATTTTTGTAATTTGTATTCTTAATTAATAAAAATTATAATATCTACCTAATTTATACGCAGGTGCTCCGTTACTTACATATTAGGAACATATTTTATTTTTATATTTGCACCAAAAAAAAAATTCAAACTTGCTAAGTCAATTATGAAATAAGAAAGTGCAAAAAAATAAAAAAATAAAATGATACTTTGGTCAGCGAGGAAAATATAGTCAAAGTTCACAAAACCTGCTTTGACCAACCCATTTTTCTAATTAATTAAAGAACAAAGCGTGGTGAAATTGGGATAATGCATAGGAAACAAAAACGTAGAACCAAATAATGTTAAACTAGGAACAACACGCACATAAATTGATATTTTAATAAGATTAATTTATAGACCAGGTATACTTTACAACCTGCTGCGAAAAATTCATTTGCCATTAGCATATTTTGATTATTATTAGATATTATTAAATAGATTTCTGATTAAAATCACTTCTACACGACCAACTATTATTAAAAATACATAATATTGTTAATAATATTCGGTCAAATCAGAATTGCTATTATATTAATTACAATTAGAATATTTCAATTACATTTGTTATTTGATTAAGTTTCAATTTATTAGAGACTGATGGAGATTAACGAACTTTTACTACAGTTTATAATAGTTGTTAAGGACAGCGGCCTCGTAACGAAAAACATGAGTGAATTTTAATGTGAACAATAAACGTGTAATTAAAACGTTACGTAAAACTAGAATAGTGAACACTCAGTGACTATATGTATAGATTTATATGGCATCAGTGTGGAAAAATAGTGTTAAAATGGTGTTTTATCAAGTGCGGGTTATTTTGATTATATATTTTTAACTAAAGCTAATTTTAACGTAGCTTCTTTTGATTTATATAAATAAACGTAGTACATAACGTGTAGTATAGCGCTTAAGGTTATATAATAAATGGTTAAGAAATTATTACGAAAACAGTGGTAAAAATGTACAACATTTCATATAAGTTGAACCTTAAAATGTAAATAACTTTTCTATAGAATAAGATGTTTAGTATATAAGGGTTTATATGTCTGGTTATGATAATAAAGTATTTCACACAACGCGTTTTGCTTCACCTGGCTCATGGAAAATGGGGAAAATTATGGAAAATAGCCGTATAGAGAGGTAAAAATGAAATGGAAGATCGGCCCGAAAGAGGCGTACGGGCGGGGCTCTCTATACGGCATTGCCATGAGCCAGGTAAGCAAATCGAAAAAGTGAAAAAACGTTCTCCTCAAATAAGTGTTTTATTATCGCCCCGGCTCTGCCCAAATCGGTGTAACCTTGCTATCTTCGAGTCTAATATGAGCCGGCGGTTGAACCCCTGTGAATTTATACAGTCCTGTACAGTAGTGCGTGGTCCTTTGGCGAGCCGAATTTCAAGATCGAAGAAAAATTCGAAGTCCATATCAAGTTGAAAATAACGAAGACGGCACTTAGAAAAATTTGAACAGCTGTTGTGGACATAGAAAAATTTCCGAAGATTCAAGATAGAAATTTTTACTGAAGACTGGACTTAGAAAATTTTCGTCAGCTGTTCTGAACATAGAAAATTTTTTGAACATTCAAGATAGAAGAATTCTAGCAAGTCAGAACATTGGAAACTTTATCAAGATTTATCAACGGGAATCAACGCCAGGGATTAGATTGGACTCAGAAGATCGGACTCGAGGATACAAGGATACACCGCTGCGAACGGAAGCAAGGATTCGCAGATTTTTTATCGGAAAAACCTCCCGAAGATTCGTGAAAAGGAAGATTAATATGGAAGATTAACATTGAAGATTAACATTGAAGATTAACATTTGAGATTAACATTTGAAGATTAACATTTGAAAATGGTTATAACAAGAAGTCAGAGTGGGGCCGAGGAGAACCAGCAGCAACCACGTCGATTTCCGGATCCGCCACGATCGCCGTCCGCTGCCGCTACAAGCCAGCCGCCGCCGACCGAGGGAAGAGCGGATCTGCTTCAAAATATTTTGAAACCGAGACCAGGTACCAGCAAGGCGCCTGCATCCTCGGAAGTACAAACCCTAGCCAGAAAGAAGGCTATTTCAATTAGATCGCGTCGATCGACAGCAAGTGTCGTCGCGCGTATGCATTACGAGGCGGAGGAGAAACTCGCCTCTCTTCGTAAGAAGGAACTGCAGATCGAAGCAGAACTTATAAAGAAGAAGCTCGCCGCTGACGTCGCCGCTGCAGAAGATGGTAGCAGCCCCGACGACGACGAGCCATCAGAACAGGTGGAGCAACGTGTCCGAGCCTGGCTAAGCGAACAGGGTCCCGAACCCGAAGAGGCTAGACAAGAGCCGACATCAATGGAAGTAAGAGAGACGCCGAAGCCAGAAGACATGCCACCGAAGGGAGCCCAGAAGACGAGGTTCGGGTGGCCGCAGCAACGCCGCCCACGCTCACCCACATCGCCCACGTCTAGGGCTAATGGAGTGGAACAACTTGCCGAAACATTGGATAAACTGCTGAACCAACGCCAGCCGCGCCACACTACGGAGTTGCCCATATTCTCGGGCGCTCCCACTGAATGGTTGCCATTCAAAGCAGCCATGGAAGACACCACTGCGTTCTACAAGCTCAAGCCGATCGAGAACTTAGCTCGTCTGAGAAGCTGCCTACGGGGAGAAGCAAAAGAAGCCGTGGCACCACTGCTGAGCGTCGCGACGCCGCCTGAACAAATTATGAAGACCTTGGAACAATGCTTCGGTCGACCCGAGGTTATGGTCGATCGCATGATGGAAGATCTGAAGAAGATACCGAGGCTCGGAGGTTCGGCGGCAGAACTCAACCAATTTGCAGTGAAGATTCAGAACATGGTAACCATCCTGAGGAAGCTGAGGCACGGGTATCTCTTTAACCCATTGCTCACGAGAGACATCGTCGAGAAGCTCAGCCCATACGAGAAGAGCAAGTGGTACGACTACGCAGAAGAGACGTCGCGCTTCAGGAACGAGCCCGATGTCGTCCTTCTCTCTGAATTCTTAATGAGAGAAGCGGACAGGGCGCTGCGCTACGGGTTCAGCACGGCACCGAAGAAGGAAACACCGCGTCCACCTCTTAACAAGAACGAAGCCCGAACGAGAAGGCCAGTCTTCGCGATAGCAGACGAGGGCAGGGATTCGCCGAGTCGCAGCCAGCCAAAGAGAATACGCGAGGAGTCAACGAAGTGCCCGATATGTGCCGAAGATCACGCTCTATTTCGCTGCGCTGCTTTCAAGAAACTGAGCATGCAAAAGAGATGGGACACGGTCAAAAAGGAAGGGCTGTGTTTCCGGTGCATACGAAGCAGGCACAGAAGATACAACTGCAGGGCAAAGCCGTGCGGCGTGAAGGGCTGCAACTTGCCTCATCATGCGCTGCTGCACGAAGACAGGTCCGGCGGCGCCCCACAGACAGAGGACGCCGTGATTACCGCATCGGTCACCTCCGACCGTGCGGTGAAACTTAAGATGAGAAGAATTCAAGTTGTCGGTCCACGGGGCGAAGCGGATATCTTCGCGCTGTTCGACGAGGGCTCGACAGTGACACTACTGGATGAAGACGTCGCGAAGGCTATCGGCGCAGACGGCCCACCGAAGGTGCTGAGAATGCATGGGATCAATGCCGAGAGAAGGGAAGAAAAAAGCCGACTCGTACAACTTGGCGTACGAGGTCACGACGGTACCAGATATGACGTCACTGCGAGAACCGTGACCGGATTGAACCTACTTACTCAGTCCGTCCCGGAATCACTGTTTCGACTTGCTCACCTGCACGATCTCAAGAACGAAGAGATATGCTATGAAGACAAGAAACCCCAACTTCTCATCGGCACGGACAACTGGCAGCTCATTGTATCTAGGGAGCTGAGGATCGGCAAGAGAAACCAGCCTGCAGCCTCGAAGACGAAGCTCGGCTGGGTAATCCATGGAAACATTCCCAGACGCCTCGCAAAGCAGGAAAAACACGAGAAAATCCTGCACGTGTCTACGATCGAGACCCGAGGCGAACGACGGGAGGAAATGGTGAAGAAACACTTCGAAACAGACGCACGGGGAATAGCGTCCAAGGCAAAGCTGACCAGAAGATCAGCGAGTCATCGACCTCTTTGGCAGAACGGCCAAACGGATGGAAGAAAGTCGATTCGAAGTGGGGCTCCAGTGGCGCAAAGAGGGCGTCACATTACCCCGGGGTTACAACGGGGGGAGCCGGACAATCTGCAGGGCGGGACCGTGATTCCAGTGGCACGCGGGAGGTGTCACAACCCCAGAGAACGGCGGGGGGAGTCGTGCGGACTGCAGATTGCAAGGAAATGGGGAAGTACGAGTCGTGTTGGCCGCCGCCAAGGCCAAGGTGGCGCCGCTGAAGGCACAGACAATACCAAGGATGGAGCTACAGGCTGCCCTGGTCGGAGCGAGGCTGGGAAACGCAGTCGCAGCAGAACACAGGTGGAAAACGGACACGGTTTTCTACTGGATCGACGCACAAGTGGTTCTGTGTTGGATACAGAACGGCAGCCGCAAATACACACCGTACGTCGCGCATCGGCTAGGGGAGATTGCCGAGCTGACGTCCGTTCACCAGTGGAGATGGCTGAGCACGAAGAGCAACGTCGCTGACTTAGCCACCAGAACGGGCTACGTTCCGAAGAGCGACGAGGACCCTTGGTTCCGGGGGCCGGACTTCCTGCGCAGGCCGATGAACGAGTGGCCCGCGGAGAGTCCCGCTAGAATCGAAAATCAAGAAGAATACGTCGCCTTCCACACCACGGAGGCGAGCGAGCTGAGCTGTCTACCAGATGTGACGCGCTTTTCAAACTACGAGCGCCTCGTAAGATGCACGGCGATGGTCTTGCTGTTCGTCGAGAAGTGCCGAGATCGTCGGGCCCACCTCGACGTACGACACCTGGAGAGGGCCGAGAGGTTGTGGTATCAAAAATCACAACGAGACAGCTTCGCACAAGAAATCGAGAAGATGGCAAGTGGCAAGACGGTGCCTAGATGGAGCTCCTTGTAGCGGCTCAACCCGGTGTACAAGGACGGGCTGCTCGTACTAGACGGAAGGATCAAAGCGGCGCAGGTGCCGGTCGAAATGAAAAACCCTATCATCCTGGATGGAAGACATCGCTTCAGAAGGTTACTGGTGGCAAGGGAGCACGCCAGAGCGGGACACGGGAGCCGCGAGAGAGTCGTGAACGACCTCAGGCAGAAATTCTGAATATTGAAGCTGCGGCCGACGGTGCGTACTATCATGAGCCGATGTGCGTTCTGTCGGCTACGACGGGCACACCCGAGGACCCCGCCAACTGGAGACCTGCCAGCCGAGCGCCTGGGGGCGTTCCAGAGACCATTTTCGTACTGTGGTCTCGACTGTTTCGGCCCGATGACGGTCACCATCGGCCGACGTCACGAGAAGAGGTGGGGAGCTCCCTTCACATGTCTGACGACGCGGGCGGTCCACCTGGAGCTGGTGGCTTCGCTGTCGACGGACTCTGCACTGATGGCAATGAGAAGAATGGCTGCGCGGCGAGGATGGCCGGCAGTCATGTACAGCGACAATGGGACGAATTTTAGAGGCGCGGACGTCGAGCTGCGGCAGGCGTACGCCGAGTGGGCGCCGGCTATGGCTCAGCTGGGCCTCACTCATCGGATGCAGTGGAAGTTTACACCGCCCGGGGCGCCGAGTCAAGGAGGTGCCTGGGAAAGAATGGTGAGGTCGGTGAAAACCGCCCTGCTAGCCACGCTGAACGAGAAGTCGCCCAGGGAAGAGGTACTCCAGACACTGATGGCCGAGGCGGAGTACTCAGTGAACGCTCGACCGCTTGTGCACGTATCGGTGGACCCCAACGACCCGGAGGCGATTACACCGAATCATTTCCTCCTCGGGTCGTCCACCGGACTGCCGTACGTCGGACCGTGTGTGCCGGCGGACAAAAAAACGTGGAGGGTCGCGCAAGCCCTTGCCGACGAGTTCTGGAGGCGCTGGGTGAAGGAATACCTTCCCACGCTCACACCACGCTACGGGGCCCCGTTGAGCAACCGAGTCCTTGTACCAGGGGACCTGGTTGTCGTGGTCGACCCGACGCTGCCGCGTAATACGTGGCCGCGGGGGGTCGTGCACCGGGTCTACCCAGGCCAGGACGACCAAGTGCGCTGTGCGGACGTTCGCACGCGCAGTGGCGTGTTCCGGAGGCCAACGTCGAAGCTGGCGGTGCTGGAGGAGGCGCCGCAGTCGCAGTTGCGACCGCTGGCGGAGCAGACGGAGCCGGGAGCGGAGCGGACGACGCCGGGGACGGCGCCGGGCGCGGAACGAGCATCGGAGCAGCCTACAGCGAGCACGGACAGCTCGCAGTCGCCGGAGCGGCCCGCAGCGAGTTCACACAGCTCGCATTCGCCGGAGCAGTCTGCGGCGGGCGCGGACGGCCCGCAGTCGCCGCCGGAGCAGCCTATAGCGAGCTCGAGCAGCTCGCAGTCACCGGAGCAGTCCACGGCGGGATCGGCGAGCCCGCAGTCACCTGAGGAGGCTGCGTAGACCCTGGCTACTGCGCCGGGGGGAGGATGTTAAGGACAGCGGCCTCGTAACGAAAAACATGAGTGAATTTTAATGTGAACAATAAACGTGTAATTAAAACGGTACGTAAAACTAGAATAGTGAACACTCAGTGACTATATGTATAGATTTATATGGCATCAGTGTGGAAAAATAGTGTTAAAATGGTGTTTTATCAAGTGCGGGTCATTTTGATTATATATTTTTAACTAAAGCTAATTTTAACGTAGCTTCTTTTGATTTATATAAATAAACGTAGTACATAACGTGTAGTATAGCGCTTAAGGTTATATAATAAATGGTTAAGAAATTATTACGAAAACAGTGGTAAAAATGTACAACATTTCATATAAGTTGAACCTTAAAATGTAAATAACTTTTCTATAGAATAAGATGTTTAGTATATAAGGGTTTATATGTCTGGTTATGATAATAAAGTATTTCACACAACGCGTTTTGCTTCACCTGGCTCATGGAAAATGGGGAAAATTATGGAAAATAGCCGTATAGAGAGGTAAAAATGAAATGGAAGATCGGCCCGAAAGAGGCGTACGGGCGGGGCTCTCTATACGGCATTGCCATGAGCCAGGTAAGCAAATCGAAAAAGTGAAAAAACGTTCTCCTCAAAAACAGTGTTTTATTATCGCCCCGGCTCTGCCCAAATCGGTGTAACCTTGCTATCTTCGAGTCTAATCTGAGCCGGCGGTTGAACCCCTGTGAATTTATACAGTCCTGTACAATAGTAGTAGAATACTTCCTACTACTATTATAAATGTGAAAGTTTGTGAGAATGCTTGGATGGATGTTTGGTACTCTAGCACGCAAAAACCACTGAAGTTATTTTTGATTAAATTTGGTATGATAGTAGTTTAAGCTCTGATTAATAATACATAAGCTAGGTACTTTTTATTCAGAAAAGGTATAGTGGGATACCTTACGCGAGAGGAGCCGCGGGCATAAGCTGGTTCATTATTAAAGTTGATATTTGAAAGTTTGTTTGCATATCTGTTGACTTAGAAATATGATTCAAAAAGTGGAAATTATTAATTCTATCATCATTATGACGACCTCTGTGGCTCAGTGGTTCAGCGCGTTGGTGCTCAAACCGGGGGTCGCGGGTTCGAATCCCGCCGAAGGAACAAAAAGTTTTTTCGTGTTCCTGGGTCACGGATGTGTATTAAATATGTGTATAATATAATAAAAATCTTAAATATATGTACCTATAGTATAAGAGTATTAAATATATTTCCCATTTTCAGGTACCTGTAACACAAGTTCTTCGGATACTTAGCACGGGGCCAGATTGACGTGTTGTGAAGCCTCCATAGATATTATTATTATTATTATTCAATTAAAATTAACTTTAAATTAAACAAAAAATATAATAAAATATACCTCAACTTAATTTTAGTCTTTGCAAATAGCATAATTTTTAGGTTTCCGTATTTCACGGATCTTCGGTTTGTATTCCAAACGGTTAGTGCTAAAAAGATGGAACTTTTCATGGATATGTGTATTTAACCGAAAAAGCGCTAAAATAAAACGAAAAGTATTTTGTCTTGGGTGCCTCCACTACACGTAAAGTGGCGGTTGCTAACACGTTTTTTTGATTTAGCTATCCGTTTGCGAGATATTCACCTTTAAAGTATACGTTTTTAACGACGACCCCCCCCTTTTGAAAAAAACTCTAAAAAATTCATGATAACGCCGCAAACGTGAATAACGTGAAGGAAAACTATAACAGTCCATATAACTTTTTTAGTTCAGGAATTGTAGAGGCCTAACTTGTAAAATGCGCCTACTAGGAAAACTTAAGTAGGTAACAATCTAACAATCTTACAAAATATTGGTAAAACGGCACGGAACCTTTCGTACGCAAATCTGTCTTGCAAATGGCCGACTTTTTTATATATATCCTTAAACAGAATATTCATTAATATGTTTCTTATAAAGTTGATTTAATGTGCCAACATAAGTTGTTTAAGGAAAGATGGTCAATATCTCTCTATAAGGAAGAAGATTACAAACTGCCAAATGTTTAAAGTCTACTTCAATAAAGAGGCCTTATAGTCACATGCTACATCTTTGCCACCCTGCCAAGACTTAATAATTTAGGGGACCCCCAACTTTAAGCAGCACTCCAATTCATTAAGATTCTGCCGTATGATCAGAAAATCTCATGGAGTAGATGAATATACAACAAAATACTAATCAAAACAAAACAAACATAATCTAATATTAATGGAATAATAATTACGAGTTCCATTGTGCCTCACAAATTGATTCGATTACCTCACAACAACCGTTACGCCTCTTGTTGACTTTAAGAAATTACAATAATCCTTTTCAGCACCCTACTTTGTTACGAATTGGGAACCCTACACCCTCGAGTTCTGATTAAATTTGTTAGGGCTAAGGGCTAAGACTGATGTCACATTGGCCGTGCGCGTTTCTTGAGCGTTTCAACGACGAAAATCCCGCGACAGCATGGCGTTCGCGTCGCGTTTTAGACCGTGTTTAGAAAAAGCGAATTCGACGCTATTCTTTGCATCCAGATGAAGTATACCGACGCGCGAGTCTGGCCTTGTGCCTGGAGTGCTGAAGACGATTTCAGCGGGAACATAAAATCCTCGTCAAACGATTTACGCGCTTATCGATACCGAAAAAACGATCCGGTCGTTCAGTTCCTTGCGCTAGTAAAAGTCGACACTGATTAGATTATTAGATAGTCGCGACTAACATGGGGACAGCCCAAGACAACCTTAAAACAAAACTCCCGGGAGGCCTTCCTGCTTCAAGATCAATTAGGATCACTAAATCCATTCATTGTTAATCAACTCCAAGGAAATTCGAAAAGCGTCTTCTTATCTCGTACATGGATATTTAAGCAATATGTTTTTATTTAATTCTCAATGAAAGTGACTAGGTTGTTAACATGTAAACAACTACTCTGAATTTATATAAAAAGGATATAAGTCTATAAAGTTAAACAGACAACCATTATTGGCACTAGGTAGAAAATAATCTCGAACACAAATTTTGTAATAGGTTTATTCGGTAAAGTATCGCCTTTACAAAAAACAATTACATGCCCCCTCATATCGGCTATGACGCCAATGATGTAATTACAATTCATTGTAGTTCATAAATGAATGTAATTTCCTTAAAAAATAATAGATGGTAAATAAAATATTTAAAATAATTATCTTATACTTTAAACGAGAAATTCTTGTATATCTGTTATCTATACTAATATTATAAGGAGGAAAAGTTTGTTTGTTCGTAGGTTTGTTTGCATTGAATAGGCTACAAAACTACTGGACCGATTTTGATGAAATTCGGTAGAGACATAGAGTAGACCACGGCGAAGGGGATAAGCTCCTTTTTATAGCGGAAAAATGTACGGTTTTTGCAAGATTAACTTTTGCGCGCACGAAGTCGCGGGCAACATCTAGGTATGTACGTAATCGGAATCTAGGAAAAGGCTGCCCTAATGGCTTCCTGAAATTTAGTATGCAGGGAGTTTTGGAGGAGAATCATCAATCTAGCTAGGTCTTATGCTGGGAAACTGCGCACTTTTAAGTTATATAATATTTAGTTGTGCATTCGCTTCAACAGTAAATTAATTCATTATAATCAAATAGATACGTACCGTATAGTAAGAAACCCTTCGCTAGTCTGACCCAAACTTATTTTTTATTTTAATCATCTCTTCATCAATAATAACATTTCATAAGTACACATTATGGAATACTATTTTCAAATCTTCATAATAAAATTGTTTACCTAAAATAAGATAACATCAATTATTATGAGCAACGATATAATATTAATGATATGCCTGGACACGCTCCACCGTTAACTTGGATAGATAACACTCGTCTTGTTATCATAAAGGCCCTAATTTAATCTTTACTGCGAGTAAAATGATTTTTCATTTGGCATTAAAGCTTTAATGATGATAAAATTGAGATTCCCTTTGTGCTTTGGTGGCCTCTTCATTATTAGGATATTTAGCATTTTGTAAAAGATTGAAATTAGATAATAGAATGAACGTGATTTATTAAAAAAAGAAAACGAATAGTAGCAATAATTATTGGGGTCCTAATTATGTTAACGATCTGTATTCCCTAGTCTTCAAGGTTACAATTAATATAAAGCTTAGGCCCTTAACCCTTATAATACCTTCAGGGACCGAGCCTGGTCATCACAGATTCAAAATACAAAAGTAATTGACGTATCACCGCAATATTTGCCAGACACGTTTTTATACAGTTTAAACCATGATTGCCTGGGGTAATGATCGCCAATCTACGACGCATCGGATTTCGCGTCACGTGCGCGCTGATTGTCCCCCGCCATCCGGCAATCCGGGGCCCATCCGGCAATTTAGGGGGACGATCCGGTTTTCGGAGGACCATCCGGCGAACTGCCAATTACCAGTGACACTGCGATACCCTCGTCAAAGATTATAAGACAGCTCCAGAGTGAAAATATTTTGTTTAATGCCTTCGTCGATATGTAAATACTGGTGTATTGAGCAGCCATCATTAGACATTAGGTATCAATCAGAAAGACTAGAAATGGACAGATTTTGTTCATTTATGAAGTAATACTACCTAATTGGCATGATTACAGGCAGTGTTCTACTAGAGTATGATTAATATATTTAGAAATATTTATTGATGGTCATTTATAATGCGATATTATTTATTTAAAGTTCCGCAAGTTCACTCACTTCTCGTGTGTTGTCTATGCTTTTGCTAATGCGTGTTCCATTCGCTGTTATTGTTTTGAGGGCAACAATTTCCTTAAAAAGTTGTTCCTTTTGCAAAATAACGGAAATATTAAATTTTTCGATCAGAACATTTTTACCAAGTAAATGCCAGTGTAACAACTGAGAATCAAACAGGAATGTGAACGAAAATAATGAAAACTTCCTTCTTAACACCCGTCTGGAACTCAGTACCAGTCGTGACGTCACAAGCAGACGCCATGACATCAGTGGCCGTTTAGCTGCGCTAATTTCGAAATATGTAATTAAAATAGTTGTTTGGTTAAAAATACCTTGATCTGTTGTAGAAATATTATGTTTTTTTTAAATATATTTACTTAAAAATGTTTTAGAACAGTTTTTTCCATTGCCTATTGAGCGTTTTTTAATGTTTTGTGTGAAATGCCAGCTCATGTTTGGTTTCCAAACAGGGAAGATGAACGAGTTTAGTTATATTAGGGTAAATTCACACCGAAGCGACGCGGATTTTTAATTTAGCAATTCAAAATTTAATAAAATATTTAATATAATTTAATATAATAAAATTAAAGAACTTTATTAACTACGAAATAAGAATCCTACACGTTATAAATATATATTTTAGGATTTGGGAATGAAAAGCTATGAATCTCCGAACATCAGAGAATTCATGTGCAAAATGCGTATTTATCTGTGGTAATCGTTGTCATCACCTGTATAGTCTATGGTTATCATGCTTTAAATTGTCAATTTGAGGCGTAAAGCTCCAACTTATTTTTATTGGAGTATAAAGTTACTATTTTTTTCTATAGCTAATCAGTTTAGTACTAGTTTTATGAAAAAATTTTTACTTGGGGTGTGAAATTGATCCCTCTATACTATTTATATTTATACCAAGAAAAATAATTATTATGTATTCGGTTTTCGTAACGTGAAAGCGACATTTATCATTTATCTGTTAGCATATTTCATTACTTAATTGACTTACAGATGTCGCTTTTCCGCAAACCGCCACTAGGGCAATATATTTAACAATAGGTTAAGTTATATTTAATCAATTATCTTGTATCCCCCGAGTTTGATGTATAATATTATTGCATTTTTTGTTCCTATGTTCATAAAGTACAACTTACGATAAATATTTTTGTGGCCCCGTATTTTAATTACCAGGCAGTAAATGTATGGCGACTTGTCGGTCTCCTTTCACATTTAGTATTAACCTAGTATTTCACATTAACCTAGTAGGACGATATATTATGCGATGCTTACTTTTTTCCTTTTATTCACGTTAATCACTCTTTTCATTAACACTAAAATTCACTGTATTCTTATATTCCTATAACCTAGTATTTCACATTAACCTAGTAGGACGATATATTATGCGATGCTTACTTTTTTCCTTTTATTCACGTTAATCACTCTTTTCATTAACACTAAAATTCACTGTATTCTTATATTCCTTTTAATCATGCCTTGTTTTCCGCCAGAATTCTGTATCAGCTGTCTACTCTCCATTGTCCCCGATCTCCCTCACTTATCAGGGCTAATACCCGGCCCAATCTGCTGTGGCGCTTATCTCTAATGGCTTTCGTATTAATGCCGCCTTAATTCGATACTCCATTGTTTAATTGTTCTAGAAAAAAATATTACCAAATTAGTTGTTTATTATGTACAGTTTATCCGAAACAAACAATCCTTTAAATAACTCAGAAACCAACACTCTACTTAGTACTCATTCTGCAAAGATGAAAAAAAAATTTTTTTTAGACATGTCTAAGGAGGGTTCCGTAACTACAAACGCGTATAAGGTTTTTTTTTCAAAACACTTCAAAAGTACACGTATGATTACGAGAATTGCCCCCAGATTGCTTCATTCGTTTTTCAATTATTCGTGGCAAGTATAGACCGCAATGAATTCTATTCACATTTTCGGTTTAGGTTCTTAACCAGATTATTTTGATAATGAAATTCATAAAGAGGATTATTAATATTTGTTATGACTTTCATAAAACAAAAGATAACTTTATCTGAAGAATTAATAACCCGACTATAAGTTGGTAAGTTTCACAAGCACTCTTCATTAGTTTCGAACGATTAAAATTCCGAGAATATTTCTGAAGTATTAATTTTGCAAACTGAATACATATCCATTAAAAATTTATTATAATATTTCGAGTGAAATTTCGAATATGCAAAGTTTGAAACAATATTGAATCTCAATCTCCAATTTTTAGGTAAAAAAAATGTAAGTAAAGTGAATACAAGTTACGGAAAATTGTACTCAGTATACTTACATTTTGATAAAGTTTCAATCTTATTTTTTTTGTTTTAGAATGACGTAAGGAACAAAACTTATAAAAGTAATTTTTCTGTAAACTTGGTATGAACAGAGATATAAAGGTTAGAAGTTTCATGATTATTATTTCTATTTCTATGATTTCCCATTTTTAGGGTTCCGTAAGTCTGTCTGTTTATCCGCGTTCTAGCTTCTGTAATTATGAATATAACTAGATGAAATTTGTTATAGTTAAATACTGTGTATAGATCTCGGTTTCGGCATCATAAAATAATAATTATTTTACATTTTAGGGGTGGCTCTCCATACATGTGATGGCGGGATGAAAAATATTTTTTCATTTTACCCTATCGTGTGGGATATCCTTGAATAGGTATTTTAAAATCAAGATAAGGTTTTATGCATGACTTATTACTAAGTCAACCATTTTCGAATAATAGGCCTCCAAAGTGGTTTGCAAGTGGGTCCGTCCCCCCTGGCATTTCTAAACTATAAGACTTAGAAACTTGCAATTTTCCGTGCTGATATATCATGCTAAATACTCTTAAGGAAAATTTATTTTTAACGAAATCGGACAGTAGCTTTTGAAGTAATGATGAAAGAAAACCTATTACGCGTATAAAGTTACGGAACCCTCTTTACATATCCTTACATGCTCGTGGTTAGGTTATTTGTGTTTATGAAAACTACAAGAAAAATAAGTAATCGGTTTGAATTTCATTTTATAATATTTAATTGCTATATTTCTACTTTAGCATACGTTAGAATCATTTCGAAGGCCGTAAGAAAAGTTAGGACATTTTTTTGCACCTTTGGCACCCTGTGCCTAAGAATTGGCCAACCACACATACTAGCGGGTATGCATATGTTCAATTTACACACTAATACAACAATATGAAATACATTTTATCAGTAAGAATATAAGGGTAGTCTGGCGGGCCTGGGATCTTAGTCCATCGCCATTTACTGAGTTGTAATAATAATTTCGTTAATTTTACGTACATTATGTTTATTGACATAATTAGAATTTAATATATACCTTAATATAATTAGATATTTTTAATATAAATCAATATAATTAGAAACGAATATAACTAAGCCTATTATAACTAAGCCTAAATAGTTTATAACTACGAGGTAATATTACTTATAAGTATAAAATGTTCATATGTACAAGGTATAATTAAAAACCCAAGAGAAGAAATCAAAATTTGAAATAAGTACTTAACACTCGAAACTCGAATAATAAAACCTAGAAGGGACATTCATTTAAAAATGTATCACGTTCTCAAAAGAGCGAAATAATTTCAGTTGACGGCTGACCGACAAATTGTGGATCAAAGTACTTTCAATATCAAGGAAAAGTTTATATTCAGGGTCGGTGTAGACGGGCTACAAGCGACCGCAACGCGAAAACGCGACACACTTTTTCTCCATAAATATTTTACATAGATACGCTGCAAACGTGAAACCGATCGCGGCTACTCGAAATGTATGATGATTGTTCAGCGAGGGTGATCAGTCGCGGTCGCTTGTTTGCGCCGTTCGCAGTGAGTTTTATTTACAGGCCCGTTAAACGCCGGACGCGTCCCTCATTGCCGAGTTTTTTGTTAAACGTTATTTTCAAAGGGTTCTTTATGGGCAAGAAAATGGGTGCCCTTTTCAATTACCGGGCTCTATCTGACCGCTGTGAAAGTTGTCCTTTTTTTGCCACTTTAATAATTATTGTATGACTTTTGCGAAACACCACGGAAAATAATAAAAATATTTTCATATATCTTTCTGTTTACATAATAACGTACTTATATTTCAACGGCATAATATGTGTACATATCATAAAATATTCGTTGTGGTACCTATGGACTGAGATCCTGACCCACCCAACCTGACCCAAACCTGTCAGACTACCATTATATTCTTACTGATAAAATGTATATTAATATTGTAGCAACTTTAGCGCCTTGTACCTAAAACTTGGACTACAGCCCAAACTAGCGGGTAAGCATACGTTCATTGTACACACCAATACAATAGTAAAATATACATTTTACCAGTACGAATATAAGGGTAGTCTGGCGGGTCTGGACTCTCAGTCCACTAGGTTTGTAAATCATAATAGGTAGATAGGTACATGTACCCTTTAATAAAAGGTGAAGTTTCCAGGCTCTATTATTTCACATATAGTCTAGTTAGTTCACCCTTATAGTTGTTCTCATTTTTTTTATATTGAAGCTCTCTCGAAATATAAAGGTGTACCTTGTCAAATAACAGCACCACTTCCCGTTGGCATTACTCCATTACTGAATTTAGTTGGAAATCTCAATTAGCCAATACCACGTGTTAAAACAAATGTTTTTGGCGTTTGGTTTGGTTGTAACTGTCATAAAATCACGTTGATACAAGTGTTGCTGGCAATGCAGTTTATGGGTTTGTGTTCAAACTTTACACACCTAAGCAAACAATCCGAGCATAGTGCAAGGGGTTAGACGAAGATGCTTTTCACACTGATGAAAAACGCAGCGTCGCAGCTGCGTTTACAACGGGTATAATTTTGCAAATTGCAAACGGGTAAGATACCGTGAATTTTGAAGGAAAAAAGGAGACATTTTGGTTTTACTGAAATACACCGTGCTAACTAGGCAATGCGTATAATTAATAAAATTTAAATATAATTAATAATATTAAAAGATAAGGATCAGAAGTTTTAATAGCAGAATTTTTAGAAAGTTTATAATGTTTTTTGGTTATATGGTATATGAAAATGTAAATAGATAGGTATATAAATCGATAGTAGAGGCTCGACAACTTAAGAAGATTTGCTGGAACATTTTAATCCTATCAAATAACAATCTTATATTTGCGAATCGCATCAACGCATTCGGTATGATCTAAGTACAATCAGCGTTTATTTTTCTAATAATAGAAACATAAAAGTCTGGTGTTTAATTGAAAACTTTATTACAACATTTAATTACAAATCTATTGTAGTATTATTACAACAATAAGCGGTAAACGAGCCTGTGTTTTGCCAAATTCTCTGGAGATAGCTCGACGCTTGATCTCCTTCACAGTTTAGGGCGCGACGCTCAAGATATTGTAGTGTTTTGTGCAATATTTCCAATATTTTCTCACTGGTAAACATATTATTCCAAGATCAAAATAAGCCAAATCGGTCTAGCCTTTGTCGTGTTTATGATTTCTTCTCTAAAATACATTTTTAAATGCATAAATTTGTAATTAACATTTTAAATAGTAGCGCTATGTTGTTAAACAATTTTCACTAAGTTAGACAAAAAATGTTAGCTATAACTATAATATATGCAATTTTATGTATAAATGTTATAGTATTCTATCCTACCTTATTTCTTTCGAAACGAAATAAAAACTCACCAGTATATTTAAAATATATATATAATATAATATACATCGCACAAAATATACATCTTAGTAGTCATAGTTATCTTTTATTATTTATTACCAAGCATTTCAAGGATAATATGTTAGTAACAAAAATTCAGAAAAGCTCTAAAAGCGAGGCAAATGCGACTTATTTCACAATTACTTTAAAATATAGCCTCTGTACATTATTCAACGCCTTAAGTCCCTCTGACTTCTGACTGCTTTGAATTCTAGGAGTTGGTAGCTTTTTAACTTGTTTTAAAGAATAAATTCACGCTAATAGATACTTATAAATAAAAACATATTATCTAAGTACTTTTTGTTTATAATTCTCTCCAAGGTATTATAGTAGTGGCTCCGCATCTATGAAAATACTTACGGCTGAATATTCAAATGCTTCTCAAATTGAGCGGATCTCAAGTCACATACTTGTCATTTTGCCAAGCAAATAAAGTGACAGCATGAAACTTGGGGGCCTTTTTAAATAGCATTTGAGCAGCATATTCGTTAGTCTCCTCAGAGTAACATCTCTGAGGAGACTAAAGATTTTATTTTAATAATTAATTATTAAAACTTTAAACTAATATATTAAAATACAATTGAACTATAGACAAATCACAACCTCTTTTTACTGTTTTCAATAGTACTTATATAAATAAGTACAATTAGCAATAACTACAGACAAATCACGAACTAAAGATATATCGCAGCCTCTTCAAACCGTTGGCTAGCAATAGCTTAAAATAATATAACGTGATGTAAAATCAATATATTATGATATGATATGTTCATAAACAATCTGGAACCCATTTTCATATATCTTAAAAAATAACGAAGATACAATTTAAATTTACAATATGAAAGAGAGCGATATATCGGCCTGTGACGTCACGAGTTGCGCCATACATTTGTCTTTACAAAATGTATGGCGGTAGCAACTTGTGACGTAACAAATCGTTTTGCGAGAAAGAAACGGGCAATATTTTTTATTTGCTTATAATTTTTAATCGCGTCAATCTATATGCCTATTTCTTTTAGATTTATGTATCTTTAATCGACAATTTTAAAATTTAATTCTTAAAAATATAATATTCCACACTAGGCAACATCGCTATTACAGGAAATCTAGGCACATGATTTACTGTTTTTTTTTTGAAATGTCATATTTGAAGCAGTAAAAAAATTAAATACGAAAAAAAATATATGTTTCATAACAAGAATCAATCTTCACCACTGAGGCCATTGACCTCACACTAGCAGCTAATTCACGTTACAGCTGATTTTTACTAAAACCTTATATTTTAAAATCAGCTGATAGTGTGAAGTCAATGGCCTCTTTCTTCTACCTAAATATTTTTACATAAGTAATACCTAAATCTTGTGTCCAAACTTTCTGTGATTGATTTTACATAACATTGTATAAAGTCCAAAATATTATAACAAAATATATTACCCTACAGATAGCAGAATATTATCCTATAAATAGCTCGAAAAGCAACGTTACTGCAATAACATAAGGTTGTATTTCGTTTGTGTATTATTTTGCATTACATGTTACTATTTTTCGTCCCCCAAAAGATGGTCCCTGGGGCCTGGCTGATCTCCTCATTTATAATGCTCCTCACGTTTGACCGTTCCTTGTGTTATATAGGAAGCGTGGTGTTAACGCACGCATATTATATAGAATATGAGTTAACTGATCCTATATTAATATATTATTACAAACCGAATATTAACTCTTTTGTATTTGATTTTCTGTGACCACTGAATACTGACTTTTTAAATACTTTTACATTTGTAGTAGAACTCTGACTCGCGAATACTCTCAATGTAGAATGTTAGTTAGTAAATTTATTATGTATGCAGAATGCAGATGCACTAGTTTTTGTTTTATTAAAAAATGATAAGTAGTTATGATTTTACGCGCCTTTAAAGTTCCGAAAACTTCGGATTCCGCTTGATAGCGGGATTATTATTATTATTGTTGTAGCGTGACGTCACGCTACTACTCGGCCATACAGCCGAGTTCGCACCGTACCACGCACCGCTTATTCGCAAGTCACTATCTGGGCTTACACTTTAAAGTTGAATATCTTGGTAACTAATTGACGCATCGAAATAATTATTTCGTGACCTTTTGTTTTCACGGAGAATACAGAAAACATTTAATATTTGTGAACATTCTCCATTACTTATGCAACTTGCAATACGTGACAGACTTTATGCGACTTTCAGACGCCTAATTCCCTTGGATTATTATTAATAACTAGAAAATTATGAACTAGATAGTTGATAAATCAAAAGAAACTGGAGCCAATAAGCCAAAGAGTGTGATGCTTTGTTTTGTAGAGCCAAATTTCAAATTTTTAAACACTTTCTGGCAGCTGAGAGTCCTAGCTTCAAAATCTCTACACAAAATATCTACTACTACTATAAATGTGGAAGTTTGTGAGATTAGAAATAGATTGATCTTTGTCACTCTTTCAAAACGACTGAACAGGTTTTGATGAAATTTTGTATGATAGTAGTTTAGACTCTAACGTATGCTTCTTGTTTATCCCGTAGAAGTACAGTATTCCCGTGGGATACTTTATTTACGCTAGCAAAGCCGTGGGCAAGCGCTTACAGTAAACATATATTGTGTTTTTGCAGCTTTGGATATCTTAGACGCTTGTCAAAAATTCACCCTACAGAAAAATATTTCAACCCTAAAATCAGTCCCACAATAAAATACAAGGAACAATAAATTGAATTAATGAAGAATTCTGCGAGAGGCTAGTACAATGGGTATTTACAAACAAATTGTTACCAAATTAAGGATTTGCGGATATCTGAGGAGGCTGGGATTACGGTCCGGCGTGATTTGAATTTATTACCCCCGGGCTAATTTTATTTCGTTGGGACGGAATTGTCGCTGTTCTGCAATAGTTATCGGTGTTCGGGGGATTTCTGCCGATTTTTGTGCGGACCAAATTAAGATGATATCTTAAGTTTGTTTGGAATATTTAGAGTTAGAATTCTAGAGTTAGGATCAATTCCCACCGAAACGAAACGATAAGCGATATGGCGCTGCATTTTTAAGATTGAACTCTTATTGATTCAATTGATTATTCAAAATTGAACTTTATAAATTACACAAGAAGATACACATTTCATTGTAAAAGTTCGAATGACATGTTGGCTGTTGCACCGCGCTGCACAGTGCATGTGCACGTGTGCAGTGTATGACTTATGTCATATGAAACGTGTATCTTTTTATATAGTGAATAAATATCAATTTACAATAGCTTACGCAAAAATACAGTTTCGTCGCGGTGTGAACTGCCAGACCCTTAGTGTGTACTACTGATGTAGAACAGCGTTTCTTAACCTTCCACCGTCCAAGTCCACGAACCCCTATAAAATCAAGCACAATTTCAAGGACCCCCTAATAAAAAGAAACATCAAAAATTTTCTAACCATTTACCTACTTCACTCACTCTTCACTTCAGTCAGTCTCTGACACCTCACACTGCCCGCTGGCGCACGTTGTTTATTTTTGTTAAATGGTCCATAGATGAGACTGCGGATCCCCATAAATATACTTGCGGACCCCTAGGGGTCCGCGGACCACAGATTAAGAAACAATGATGTAGAATATACTAAATATAGTAATTACACTGAAACTAGTAAACCAAACACTAATTAATATAATTGCATTATTCATATTTTTTAGGGTTCCGTACCCAAAGATTAAAAATCCTACTAGTAAGACTTCGCTGTCCGTCTATCCGTAGTGTCACCTGACTGTATCTCATGAACCGTGATCGCTAGTTTTTATAATTATAGTAGTTAGTAGTTTTTTTTTTATAAATTATGTGTTTCTGGTGCCGCTATAAAAACAAATACTAAAAACAGAATAAAATAAATATTTATGTGGAGACCACACACAGCAACCGTGGTTTTTGCCGTTTTGTTCGAAACTCTTAGTGCGCGAGTCCGACTCGAACTTGCCCGGTTCTTAACTCCATGCGCAAGGTCTTACGAGTAGGTATGATAATAATTAAATTAAAATTAAATAATGTTTATTTCGGGCGGGCATAGGCCCATATTATAAATACTTTACAGACTAACATACATATTATTATTATATACTTAAACTACACTTTATCACATGTTATCGGCGACGTGATGCGCGCTTCGTTGCGGAGTCTCCGCCGAAATCTCCGGTAGACCACACCCGTCGGCCAGAACTCCTCCACCTCGAATGGAGGTATTATATATCGTCAATATGAAACAATGTTTGACTGGCTTCGAACGAAAAACTGAAAATAAAACATGTATTATATAAATACAATTTTAAAATTATTATTATTATTTTAATTATAAATAATTCTCTGTTATTGATACTAACACAATATAAAACGTAAAGTATCGTTTACTCATACCCGGTCTCTGAACATTTCACATAAAATCAACAATTACATAAAATAAAGTAAGTTCAACTGGCGCAGAGTTACCGAATCCTAAAAGTGTCATCTAGTGGTCACTAAATGAATCTTTATTTAATTCGAGGTTAAAATTATTGTGTGTTGCTAGAATTCGGCAATGTAACTAGTTTTATTAAAATATTTTCTGTGTCAGCGACATCTATCAGTAGCTATATCAATTACAAAGTTATGGGATCGATAATCGGACCCCACTGGTCGGTTACGTTAAACTTAGTTAAAATATCTTCTATTCAGAAACCCGTCATCTAAGTAATAGCGAATAGATAAACTACCGACAAAGTCACTTCAGAAACCGGGCATAACCATTTAAACTTACTCCCTAACTGTTCCATTTCATCAAACAATGTAATAAAATCGTATTATTACCAGGTTATACAAATATTTGCTTAAAAATTATAATCTGCTATAGATATAAGGATATAAAAGCCCCGAGCGAGGGAGGGCCGGTCAACACAGGGCGGTGGTTTTGGGTCTACCCGTATATTTCTTTGTTTATTTTTGCCCTCATACATGGTTTTATCGCCTTCAGAGGCAAATATTTACAGCTTTTGCATAATTACAGAAGTAATTTAGGCTTAGAAAAATTTGATTACATTTTTATTATACGCGTAAAACGGCTGTAAAACGAAACCCCGGCTTTTAATTATAAATCTGGCGCGTATTTTAATCAAAAATTGAATTATTAAACACACATAAAATAACAGTAATATTTTTAATATTTAACATATTAAGGTCCTAAAATTTTTATCGTACTTGATTCTTGAATGGCATTAGATATTGTACATTTTTATGTACCTAGCTGTGCGTAAAAATTAAACTTTATTACTTTGTAATAAGTTTTTTTTTACGCAAAAATAAAACTTTATTACCTTCACCGATAAGGTGAAGGTGAAATCTGAGGGCACGGTAGTGCCCCCGCTAAGATAAGCCAAGATAAGCTAAGCGAAGCGCAAGGGCACTACCAGACCACCTTTTCTCGAAGCGTTTCGTCGATTTTTTTAATCCTCATAACTTGTGTTTGGATTATACCAGATAAATTAAATTTTCAGGATATGTTCCCAGTAGCCGGCTTATTAAACATGTAAAGTTTTGATTGCATAGGTTTTACTTTATATTAGATTGCTTATACTTTAGATTTTATTGATATCTAAAAACCCCTGAATTCGTCACTGACTCACTGATGATTAAAAAATTTATATGGTACTTCCGAATGTCCTAGAAAGCTGAAATTTGGTATGCAAGGTTGTATTAGTACACAACCAACATAAAAATTGGAACTATTATCCCCCAACCCCTTAAACTAGGATATGAAAGTTGAGTCTCTCTATCCCAGTCACTTAAATCTATCGCGTATATTATGATCTATGTTAGTTACGTCGTCGTTCGTCGCTTGGATTGGAAACTAATTGACGTAATATTATTTCCCGAGTATTCTGTAGTAATTTCAACATGGCCAGGTTGAAGGCCAGGCTATTTGAAATGGCCAGGCCACATAACTTGACTAAGGTGTAGAGTTTGTGAAGTTAGGCTTGTAGAGTTTGTAGCGGGCTTCGACCTCTTGATTGTAAGTCCTGATGTGTGTCTGAGTGGTGATGATAATAATACAGCAACAATTATTATATTCTCCTTTATTGGTGCCTTAACACTGATTACGTATTACATATGAGGTATATGCCTAACATAACAATATACCTACGTCTACACTATTTATAGCCTTTTGGCCAACTGAAATAAACAAACTAAATAGGCTTTACTTCATGACATCTGTCAATGTCAAAAATGACATTGACACTTACTTTTGTCAATATGTAACATCTCCCTTTTCAAGAAAAAAAGCAAACTAATATTAGTATTAAGTAACTTACATAGCTAATAACAGTACATTGCTTATCTACTCAAATTTCTAATGTATGTACAATTTAGGACGTCTCACACTTCTACCAGACCTGGTTACGTAACCGGTATTTTCTAGACTTTCCACAGGAACACAGTTATCATCGATAATGCAATTTTGAACAGGACCGTCTCCGAGCTGTGCCGAACTCATGGGATCTATACTGTCCTGTATGGGAGGCATATCGTCAGTGCTGCCGTTGCCATAAAAAGAAGGTGGAGGATTTGTATTTTTTAAATTCTTTTTTCTAGGTCTAATGTGTCCCCTATTCCTCCTATACACAACACCATTTGGATCCACTACATAATATGATCTACCACAACCTAATTTCTCTTTAATTATTCCCGGAGACCAAAAGGATTTAGGATTTTTTTTGAAATAAATGTCATCTCCAGGCTGAAACAAATAGGATGTATACTTCGCATTCCTGTCAAAATAAAAAGACATTTTGTCTCTGCTCTCTCTATGACATCTTTCAAACGTCGAAAATTTTACAACTTTCGGCATAAGTTTTCTGTTTAGAATTGGTAAATTTACTCGCAAGTTTCTAGACATTAATAATGCGGCCGGACTGGGAAAATCTCCCTTAGCAGCGTTGCGGTAGTGTAGTAACGCCAAATGTATATCCGAGCCATCTTCCTTGCATTTTCTTAATATGTTTTTGACAATTTTAACTCCACTTTCAGCCTGGCCATTAGACCTGGACCAATAAGGACTGGTAGTAATGTGTTCTACATCCCAATCAACAAGAAAAGACTTGAATTTGCAAGAGTTAAAAGGTGGACCATTGTCAGATATCAATATTTTCGGGATACCATGTCGAGCAAAGAAGGATTTGAGGTTTTTAACAACGTTATCGACAGTGTAATTCTTATGCAAAGAAGCTAGCTCTATGTACTTGGAATAATAATCCATGCAGACAAGGAAATTTTCTCCATCAAAATATAATAAATCTATACCTACCTTCTCCCACGGAAGATGAGATATCTCATGGCATTTTAACGGTTCCTTGGGTATGTTTGCCATGAATTTTGCACACGCTGAACATTGATCAATTAGGTTTTTAATATCCGCGTTAATATTTGGCCAATAAACTGTTTCTCTAGCTATGTTGAGTGTTTTATTAATACCTAAATGCCCACAGTGTATTTTATCTAAAATCTGTCTTTGCAAGGATTTTGGAACAATAAGCCTATTGCCTTTAAATATTAAGCCGTTCATTATATGTATTTCATTATGAATGTTCCAATATGGTTTTACAAGAGAGCTTACTTTGTCTTTGCTTCTTGGCCAACCATTCTGAATATAAGACTTGAGCAGATTTAAAGATTCATCATTTTTACTTTCTAATAATATTAACTCTAAATATGGCTTACTCACTGAGAGATTAGAAAATATTGAATTTACATGATATTGTAAGTCTTGTTCATACTGAGGTATGTGTGTATCACTGAGTGAGGCTCTTGACAAAGTATCTGCTATATACATATATTTACCAGGTACATAAACCACTTCTAGGTCGTAACCCTGCAACGATAACATCATTCTTTGTAGTCTAGCAGGTACTTCATGAAGAGGTTTTTTAAAAAGGTAAATTAAAGGTTTGTGATCAGTATGAACAGTTGTTTTACTGCCATAAATATATTGGTGAAATTTATTACATCCAAATTGTATGGCAAACAATTCCTTTTCAATATGAGCGTAGTTTTGTTGAGAGGAGGTAAGTGTTCTTGAACTATATGCAATGGGTCGTTTGTTTTGCATCAATACCGCTCCCAGTGCATTCTTTGATGAATCTACCGACAAAATCACAGGTAAGTTGCAATTATAATTAGTTAGCACAGGTGCTTTGGATACGACTTCTTTTAACAAATCAAAGCACTTTTGACAATTTTCATCCCATAACCATAATGTATCTTTTTTTAACAAATTTCTTAAGGTATTAGTCTTCTCTGCTAGATTTTCTATAAACGGTGCTAAAAAATTAATCATGCCTAGAAATCTCTGCAAATCTTTAATATTTTTAGGTATGGGCATATCTTTTATGGCTTTAACTTTCTCTGGATCAATTTTTACACCTTCTTTACTAAAAATATAACCCAAATATGCTATTTCTTCTAGAAGAAACTTGCACTTGGCTTTATTTAATTTTAAATTAACTTGCCTAGCCCTTTCCAAAAACATTTCTAACCTTTTATTGTGTATTTCAATTGTTTCACCGTATATTAAAATGTCATCACACCAAATTATTATACCTTCAATGTCTCCGAAAAGATCTATCATGGTTTTATAGAAAATTTCTGTAGCCGTGTTTATTCCAAAAGGTAATCTTAAAAATTTGTATCTGCCAAAGGGAGTTTGAAATGTACATAGATCACTACTTTCTTTAGTTAATTTTATATTATAAAACCCATAAAACGCATCTAAATGTGAAAAATAAGAGGCTTTGGACAATTTAGACCTGACTTCATCTATATTTTTAATTGGATAATGACATCTCAATAAATTTTTATTTAAATTTCTAGGATCTAAGCAAATTCTCAATCCACCATTCTTTTTCATGGCTATAACTAAACTACTCACCCAGAGAGTAGGTTTGTTCACCTTCCGTATGACTCCCATGTTTTCCATGAGTTGAAGCTCTTTCCTTAACGGTTCAACCAACGCGAAGGGTACCTTTCTAGGGGGGTCAACGCACGGAATAGCATCCTTCTTTAGCACGGTGCTGTGTTCGTATGGGAGGCAGCCTAGACCCTGTAACACATCATTATAGCTGGTCACAATTTTGTCACAAGTTTCTTGATATATATTATACACATTTTGCTCAACATTTTTGACATTTTCATTCTTTATATGAAAGTTTTTTGTTTCTAAATTTAGCTTTATACAAGTGGGTAAACCAATCACAGTTGGACAATTTAATTTAGTTACAACAAAAGTAATGTTTTCTGGTTTTGTTTTGTTTTCTACTAAAAAACAAATGTTTGACACTGAAATTATCGGAATTTTGTGCCCACTGTAGGCAAAGATATTATATTTTTTACACATTTCTTTACTATGTTTGTCAAATTTAAGATTCAATTCTTTAAATACTTGATAAGACATCACATTAATGTCTGCTCCAGTGTCAATTAGGCAATCTACATTTTTGTTGTTTATTTTAAGAGAATAATGCCAGGAATTGTTTGTGTTAATCAAATTTGTACTAGTATTTTGTGACTTTATGTTTTTAATGTTGAATAATGCCCCTATTGTAAATCTCTCAGCCTCAGCACCTTTGGGGCTTGATTCATCATCGAGATTTATGCTACCTACCCCAGAACCAATAGTCCTGACATTATTTTTCTTAAAACATAGATGAGTAAAATGTCCATATTTAAAACATGACCTGCATCTGTATTTCCATGCTGGACAGTTGCGGCGACCATGCGATGTGTTGCACTTTACACACGCCGATGTTCTGGAACCAGGTGTAGCTGACCTTGGGTGACCTTGGCGTGATGTGGATCTTGAGTTTTTTCTCTTCTGGTGTGGGGGGAAACTGGTCCGACGATTTTTGTGTAGCTTGTATACTGTGGCTTCTTCTGTTCCATCTGCTGCATTGATTGATTCTTCACTTTTCTGCGCCATCGTGAGTATTCTACAGAGGAGTTTGGCTCTTTCTAGGGATAAATCTTGCTCTTGTTTGCTCTCTTTTGACGAAACTGCGAGAAGTTTGTGGCCACATTAGCAATGAAAATGTCCTTTACAAGGGAATCGCGTAGCGAATCAAACTCACAGGCATGACTTGCGTTTTCTAATTCCATTAGAAAATTTTCCAAGGATTCGTTCACACGTTGTTTCAAGGTCAATTTGTGCCGCGCCACCGTCAAATTCTTTTTGGGTTCAAAATACTCGACGAATTTTGCCTTGACTTCTTGGAATGTAGCAGTGCTTAGGTCCAAATTGAAGGAATTGTAGATATTTAGGCCCTTATCTCCCATGGAATGCAGCATGATTGCAATTTTTCTTTTGTCTTCCGTCTTCTCCATGCCTGACGCCAGTAGGAATATTTCGAATGACTGGGTCCATTTCTTGAAATTTTCAGCATTATTGTTAATAATTTCTGTAGAGATCTCAAGCTTCTGCACTCCGTTTCCTGCCATTGTTAAGTTCCCACACTCAGATTGTCTCGAAGCTTCCGGAGTTTTCGATGTACCCCCTTTTGCGTTCATGATTTTCGTTTTTCTTCTGACACCATGTGGCGGGCTTCGACCTCAACAATTATTATATTCTCCTTTATTGGTGCTTAACACTGATTACGTATTACATATGAGGTATATGCCTAACATAACAATATACCTACGTCTACACTATTTATAGCCTTTTGGCCAACTGAAATAAACAAACTAAATAGGCTTTACTTCATGACATCTGTCAATGTCAAAAATGACATTGACACTTACTTTTGTCAATATGTAACAGAGTTAAGACATGTAGAGTCAGAAGCTTGGTTTTACATGAGATCTGATAACTTTTTGACAGTGCGATCTTGGCATCACTTTACATGAAAATGTTTTTGGTGGGATATTATTATGATAATATTCATTTCTAAAAATAATAGAATCTTAATATTATGTTTTCAGAATGCCTTACGTATAATAAACGGCTTGAGAAATACGTACTATTTTCAAATTCTAATATAACCTACTTATTATAAGTACCTATATAATATTTAGGTTATTTTTTTAACCAGATAAACACTGTCTTTTAAATAACAAATCCTTACTAATATAACCGCCTCCTTTTTTGGAAGTCGGTTAATTATAAACGCAAAAGTATGTATTGATGTATGGACGTTTGTTACTCTTTCAGACAATAACTACTGAACGGATTTTGATGAAATTCGGTATGGTTGTAGATTAGAATCTACAACCATACCGAATTTCATCAAAAAAAAATTCAGAGTCTACTCTGGATTAACACTTTTTATCGCAGAAAAATGTACAATTTATAAAAATGCATGTATATAAACGGGATTCTCGCGGGATTTCTATATAACATATGGAAATCCCCCGAGAAGCCCGTTTATATTATAAACAAACTAGATTTTGTATGCGGCTTCGCCCGCGTAAATACAGTATCCCACGGAAATACTGCAGTTTTTCGGTATAAAAACTGTAGCCTATGTTTTAATCCAGAGATCATATCTCTGGAAAATATAAAAAACATTACCAAATTTTATCCATCTATCCTCACCTGACAAACTTTTACATTTATAATAGTAAACAGTAGGAAGATTCATAAGGTGCTCCCTCACCGGTAGCAATTGTGTAATGTAATGTTATATATTCGACCATTAAATCAGTGTAGGAGGATAACCGAGTATTACAATGCGCACCTTGTAATGATACAATGTGTAATAACTTCATACAACTTGTAACATCAATGGATCCCCCGTAGGTAGGTAGTATTGTAATGTAATACTCAAAGTCGAATCTATAATGTTACATTAGACGCGAATGCTCATCAGTCAGGGAGGTAGTATTGTAATGTAATGCTCAAAGACGAATCTATAATGTTACATTCGACGCGAATGTTCGTCAGTCATGGTGGTAGTATTGTAATGTAATGCTCAAAGTCGAATCTATAATGTTACATTATACGCGAATGTTCGTCAGTCAGGGAGGTAGGTAGTATTGTAATGTAATGCTCACAGTCGAATCTATAATGTTACATTATACGCGATTGCTCGTCAGTCAGGGAGGTAGTATTGTAATGTAATGCTCAAAGTCGAATCTATTATGTTACATTATACGCGAATGTTCGTCAGTCAGGGAGGTAGGTAGTATTGTAATGTAATGCTCACAGTCGAATCTATAATGTTACATTATACGCGATTGCTCGTCAGTCAGGGAGGTAGTATTGTAATGTAATGCTCAAAGTCGAATCTATAATGTTACATTATACGCGAATGTTCGTCAGTCAGGGAGGTAGGTAGTATTGTAATGTAATGCTCACAGTCGAATCTATAATGTTACATTATACGCGATTGCTCGTCAGTCAGTTACATTACAATACTACCTGTATTGTAATGTAATGCGCAAAGTCGAATCTATTATGTTACATTATACGCGATTGCTCGTCAGTCAGTTACATTACAATACTACCTGTATTGTAATGTAATGCGCAAAGTCGAATCTATTATGTTACATTATACGCGAATGTTCGTCAGTCAGGGAGGTAGGCAGTATTGTAATGTAATGCTCAAAGTCGAATCTATAATGTTACATTAGACGTGAATGCTCTCGGTGAGGGGAACACATTTAGAGAAGAATACTTTGGAGTTGGTGTTTGTCACAAAGTATTTAGTCAACCCCCTCGCTGCAGCGTGGGATATAAATCACAAAGTGTCCTGCAGACCGGATAATTCGGTTGTTTAGTGCATGCGGGCATATAACTATCTAGCTTGAACTAGCATATACGGTCTACGACACAAACAGATGGTAGAGCCAGCAAAAAAGTCGAGGAGAGCATTTTAGAGTTGAAAAAATCTGAAAATTTTTATAAAAAACCGTGACCCAAATACATAAATTATACAGCCTATATAATATAGCCTACATTAACGGGCGATTATTTCGAACCTATTAACATCTCATTAATTAAAATCGGACCAGTATAGCTTAGGCCCCACGGTGGAAGTGGAACCAACTTCCTTTAGCTTCGCCGTAGTCGGATAAGTCTATTAAATGATATTGTAAGAAATTAAAAGAATAACATAAGTTTGAAATAAAATAGCGAATGGCGAACTCACGATTAGCTAGCCTGGTGAATCTAATAGATAAATTCTCTTCCCTAAAGAGGAAAGAACAGAGCCCCAGCAGAGTGGTTAATGGTCGGCCGTGATGATGATGATCAATATAAAAGATACTCATAAATATATTTGCTGACTGTACAAAGGTCTGTAATTTAAGTGGAATATAATATTTTAGAATCTCTAGTAATTCCATGTATGAAGAGACGTGGACTAGAACTAATTTAAATACGCACTGTCGGCAAAATATTTCCTGGCCTAGCTAAAAATCTCCTTGTTCCGTTTTTAACCCCCGACGCAAAAAGTGGGGTGTTACAAGTTTGACGTGTCTGTCTGTGTGTGTGACTGTTTATGTGTTTGTCCGTGGCATCGTAGATCCTAAAGAAAGGCCCGATTTACATGTTTTTTTTTAGCTGACGTGATTGAGATGGTACTTAGCTATAATTCATCATCATCTCGCTCACTAATCAATTTTTTAATTTTGTTTTATGTAACTCTAATTTTCTTAACCAGTTGTGAAAACAGAATTATCCAATATTACTAGAATCGGATGTACCTTCCACATTCATGTGTGGTTTCAAATTAATACTTGAAAACATTCCTATACTTATTTTTATAGAAGTACATGCTCGTATTATGTAGTACCAGTAAGTAATACAAGTGCTCATTTAACGTTATAGTTTTTAATGAAATTTGCTTTACTCCACTCTCAGCATTCATTTAAACTTTAAACGAAGTGTATTTTCCTTTTGTTCTCAGTAATTTTATAGTAAAGTATTTGTAATTGATTGTTTCGAAGTACCGGCCCGAAAACGAATAAATTTTATACCAGCTTAACCAAATGCAAAATAGTATTAAGTCAGAATAATTTTAATGTTATCTACGGGGAAGTTAGGAATTGGAGACATCTTCAGATAAAACTTCTCAGACGTTTGAGTAGGATTCCTACTGTTTTTGGTTTTATGGCTGAATATAAATTATATAATTTCGAGAACATTTTTATGGCCAACGATGGACGTGCAACCTGCACAATTGGTTTCTAGTGGAGGTAACTTGCGTCTTGCGCTTCTGCAATAATGTACTATTGAACAAGTTGCTCGATCAGGCAGAAGATGAAAATCGCTTAACAGCGCCGATGAGTCGCACACACACATAATTCAACCACGTCTGCTGTCGTTGCGGCAACATTCTTTGTGTTTAGATGTTTTGAGGCTTAACAAAGGAAAATGTTTAGACTCTACCAGTTTCTAAACATTTTCCTTCTTAGTTATATTAATAGTATAGATATATACTTAGTCTGGCCATGAATACTGTTACAATTAAAAATAAACAAAATATTACATTTGAATTTAGAATCTGTCATTTTTATATGATTGTTCATTGTGTTTTCTCATTTTGGCGCCAATACATTGTACAATATTTGGCGATATAAAAATGGAGTGGGGTGATAAAGAGAACCGAATCGCTGTGATTGCATTACACAAAGTAGGTATGGAACCAAATGAAATTTTTAAAATTGTCCATACGCTTGGTATTAGTAAAATGTTTGTGTACTGGGCTATTAATAGGTACAATGAGACCTCTTCTGTTTAAGACAGAAAAAGGTCTGACCATACACGTAGTGTTCGTACGAAAAAGGCGGTCAAAGCAGTAAGGGAAAGAATTCGAAGAAATCCTGTCCGAAAGCAAAAGATTTTATCTCGGGAGATGAAGATAGCACCTAGAACCATGTCGCGTATTTTAAAAGATGACTTAGGACTTGCAGCCTATAAGAGACGTACTGGTCATTTCTTAATTGATAATTTAAAAAACAATAGGGTGGTAAAATCGAAACAACTACTGAAGTGGTACGCAAAGGGAGGTCACAGAAAAATTTTGTTTACGGATGAGAAATTTTTTACAATTGAGCAACATTTTAACAAACAAAATGACCGTATTTATGCTCAAAGCTCTAAGGAAGCTTCCCAATTAGTCGACTGAGTGCAACGTGGGCACTATCCGACTTCAGTGATGGTTTGGTGGGGTATTAGCTATGAAGGAGTGACTGAGCCACACCTTTGTGAAAAGGGTATTAAAACATCGGCACAAGTGTATCAAGATACCATTCTTGAGAAGGTAGTGAAGCCCCTTAACAACACCATGTTCAAAACCAGGTATGGTCCTTCCAGCAAGACTCGGCGCCGGGTCATAAAGCTCGGTCTATGCAGTCGTGGTTGGAAACGAACGTTTCGGACTTCATCAGAGCTGAAGACTGGCCGTCGTCTAGCCCCGATCTTAATCCGCTGGATTATGATTTATGGTCAGTTTTAGAGAGTACGGCTTGCTCTAAACGCCATGATAATTTGAGTCCCTAAAACTATCCGTACGATTGGCAGTGAAGAATTTTCCCATGGAAAGAGTGCGTGCTTCTATTGATAACTGGCCTCAACGTTTAAAGGACTGTATTGCAGCCAATGGAGACCACTTCGAATAATCTTTTATATTTTAAATTGTTTTATATTTATGTATTAAACTAACACACTGTAAAAGTAATGAATATTATTTGCAATAGAAAATTTTTTTTTCTTTATTTCAGTATTTATGGCAAGACTAGGTATTATAGATATAGCTCAGCAGTATAGATAGTTCAACTCATTTGTGCGCGCGGCACTATGTGTGAATTCGCTTGTAATTATACAGCTATAGTTTGTGTGAGAGTGACCACCAGTACGCGGCGCTAATATGTGTGTGGGTATTATACGTTACCCACCATTTGCACCATATGTACCTATTTTTATATAGGTATATATGGTGCAAATAATTTGTCCGCATTGAATTACATAGGTGTTCAAGTTCTGAGGAAATTCTTTACGGCATTGCTTAATATTATGTGGTATTTTGATGTATCCAAGAGAGATTCTTGGAACGCGTCAGCTCAGAAGCCTTTTGCGTTCAGCCTTTACGCTACCACGTAAATAACTAAGTTAAATACATCTTAAAATAGGCCAGCCTTCTTAGTAGGCAAGTGTTCTAAACTATCTGGGAAAAGCTTTTTATTTCATCCGACACACTGTAGAGTTCTAGATCGCCGTTCAACTGTAGCCATTACTGAAGCAGGTTTCATTAATGAAAAAAAGTAATCTTTTTCCAGTTTAATATAATTCCGTAGAAAAAGCTGACGTGAATGGGCGGCGTGCACAGAGGGATGCCGTACATAGCCAACATTCCAATATACATGGGAGCCTAGTGTGATCAACGTAACAGAACTGTCAGTAAAACTAATAATAATTCTTATTTATTATCACCTGTCACTATTCAATAATGATTCTAGTCTATTATTAACTTTAATAATTCTTGACGCGCCAAAGGCAGGTGAGAGCTTAAGTTATTTGCAGTTTTTTGCAGTGAACTAACTAATTTGTGACATTTGTCGGTAACTACTGAATAGCTCTTCATAGACATAGACAGTTCAGATACTGTGCTGATCACAAGTTCAAGTTTAAAAAAGGTTTGGTATAGAACGGTTTACACCGTTTGTTATATTATAAAAGTCACCACAATTGTTCAGAGTGCGTTTGTAATCGGAAGGAACTGCAAATTTAAGTTTGACGTGTCTGGCTGTGTATTTCTGTGTGTGTGTGTGTGTGTGTGTGTGTGTGTGTGTGTGTGTGTGTGTGTGTGTGAAGCCGACATGATCAAGACTGGTTTTAGTTATAATTAACAATCTTCAGCTCGTTCACTGCTTGAAAATTCGGGAGATACTAAATTTTTTAATTTTGTTTAAGCTATGCCAAAAATTCATTGAAAGCCTCAGTTCAAAAGCCTGTTGCATTCAGCTTTTACGCTACCACGGTACTGCTTGAAAACTTGAACGTTAGAATACTTTCTACGACTTATCCAGTTCTTCACTTAGATCTGCCGTCAAAGAAACAATTTCTAAAGTATGTGGCAAAAACAATCGATTGATCGCTTAACTACGCCACTTGGGGATAATCACTAGTAGTGTTCCTTTATTGCTGGCGGCAAACTCATTAGAGAACGTTATATTGTATGCATCATTGAAATTTTAAAATAACTGAATTTTTTTTTAAATCCTAATAATTATTAAAAGTGCTAAATGTTTATTCTTTTAAAAGATGGTTGAAACGTGCTCAGCGTTCAGTCACGACAAGCATCTACATTTATGTGTTTTTGTAAATAATGAGTAGACAGTTTTTAGGGCTCCGTAATACTCAAGGAACCCTTATAGTTTTGCTCTGTCCGTCTGTCCATCTGTCTGTCTGTCTGTCCTTCTAGCTTCTGTAATTATGAATATAAATGGATGAAATTTGGTCTAGTCATATAACGTGTATAGATCTCGTTTTGGCATCATAAAATAATAATAATTTTATATTTTAGGGGTTGCTCTCTAATCTCCAGTCTCCATACATGTGAAGTAGGGATGAAAAATATTTTTTCAATCTACCCCATCGTGTGGGGTATCATTGAATAGGTATTTTTAAATAAAGGCAGGGTTTCTTACATGATTTTTTTTTACAAAGTCAATTATTTTCGATAATCGGCCTCCAAAGTGGTTTATAAGTTGGTCCCACCTCCCCTGGCATTTCTAAATTATAATTCTAGAGATAGAAACTTGTAAGTTCCTATGCTGATAGATCATGCTAAAAACTCTTTAGAAGAATTATTTTGAGCGAAATTGGACATTAATTTTCGAAGTAATTCAAAGAAAGCGCAATAGGGTTATTGCGCGTTGATAGTTACGGAACCCTCCTTAGACATGTCCGGACATGCTCTTGGTTAGATTATTTGTTATCACATGGTGAAAAAATGCAAAACATATCCAGAACTACTACGAACATAACACATATTTTAAAGTCAAAGTCAAAGTCAAAAAATTTTATTCAAAATAGGTATTTTTATACACTTTCTGAACGTCGATCTACATGATGCCTACCACCGGTTAAATGGTCCTAGGTTCAAAAATATTATCATAATTGACTAAATACCAACTAACGTTATATTCACAAATAGGGGAAAAAACTATTCAACTTCAAATAGCTTTAGGATCAGTCTTAGCCCCGATTTCACCAAACTCCTTTAAACGCGATTATCGCTAAGCTCAGATTTGATCTCTCATTCAATGTTAGAACGGGACAGACATACCATAAACCGAAGCTCAGCATTAAACGTCGTTTCATTGCGTTGGTGAAATGGGGAGAAAAACTAAATGCTTGACGTAGATGGCGCTCTCGGCGACTGTACCTTGTTTACGTTGTGTCAAACTGTGGCTGCGATTTATTTTTCAATTTTCCTTGCGATACATAGTAAAACATGTATTCATTGATGACTGTGAGCAAGCTACAAGCTGAGCTTCGAAGGAGAAATGCATCAAAGCTGGCAAAAAAGCGGACCTGATAGAAAGGTAAATATTTAATCAATTTGAGGTTAAGTGCTCTTGCAATGAATTTTATCGTGAACTTACCAGTAATGAGCCCATGATTTTTATAGTTTTATATTCTATAGTAAAGCTTTTCATTCTAGATTGGAGGCTTACGATCGTAACCAAAACTTTAGGGGCAATTTGGACATTCCAGAAGACCCTATATAATATGTTTGTCCACCATTAGATACATTCAAATATATTAACGCTCAGTCGTCTCTTCCGAATATCAGTAAACACAAGAATACTTCCAAAGGTATTTCGAGATCTTCGCTAAAACACAGTTTTAAACTTTTTTTAAGTTTAACTTGTGAAATAGGTTTCCTAAAGCATATAACCTTGTTATAGATTCAGTACTCGTCCAAAAGGACAACTCCTTTATGAACCTCGGCATCTTTTAACCGCCTGTTACTCTTCTGATGGTACATATACAAATTTAAGAGGACAATGTAAAGCCAGTATTAAAGAAAGTGGATGCTACAGTTACTCAAGAAGGTCTAATAGAGGAGTGTCACTGTGAATGTGCTGCAGAAAGCGGTACATCAGCCAACTGCAAGCATGTAGCTGTGTTGTTATTGGGTGTTCATGACATTGTGAATAATAAAACTATAAAATTACATCAGGCTTGCACGTAGGAATTGATGATGTTTATTATTATTTATTTTTACATTTAAAGATATGAAAGTAATATTTGTTAGCAAGGATGATGCATATATTAATGAAATGTTGACTCACCTAACAAATTTTTATATTCACCACTTAGAGCCAGCAATTATAAATAAGTATTTGTACTTATCATTCTTAGGTTTACTTATCATTAATAAAAAAACAAGTGACTAGAAAGTGTGTTTTTATTTATTTATTCTTCATGATTGATTCTCTAATGTTACAACACATGAAACTTACAAAAAATATTTTACTTGCTATTGGAACATAACTATGGTCTAGTTCAGATTTCAGTATCTTGTATGTTTTTGTTAGATATGTTATTAATTGTACTGTAGGTTCTTGGTGGAAATTCATGTTATAACAGTAATAACCACACAGGACTTCTTGCACTGTTTCCGCTTTAATCGACTAATTCCACTATTTCCAATTAAAGTGAAAATAGTGCAAGAATTCCTGTGTATTATTACTGTTTTTGTTAGACCTATAATTCTCTCAATATGTACATGTTTACTGGCCAATTCTCTGTCTTTTACTATTGTTAGGCCAGGTAACTGGGATTTACCCTTCAAAAAAGTTGGTATTTTGACAGCAATATTTTTATCTGCAAACATATCTTGCACTATAAATCCTCTGTCTGCAAGTATGCTGTCACCACCCTGTCACTTGGCAATGAGTCCACTTCGTTCCACCATTTGGCGGTCACTTACGGATCCTGCATATGCTTGAGAACAATATGATAATAATCCACCTGGTGTTGCTCCAACTAAAACTTTTAAAGTATTACAATGTTTGTAACTACTCCAAGAAGCTTGCTGAGAAGTAGGATTTTTTGGCGTCTAGACTTTTATTTCAGTTCCATCTAATATCACTCGGACATTTTCGTCATACTTTTTAAAATTATCAGGCATGTAATACTTAACTAACTCTTTTCTAGGCTAAATATTTAACCTACTCCACAGCTGATAAATGAAGTTCACCCAAGTTATAAATATGTTTGAGAGTGATGTTATGCTAATATTGAAAAACTTGCTGAGTTCAAAATTGCACTTATTCTGTCTTAGCTTCATTACTGTTAAAAAGAATTGATCTTGTGTAGATAAATTAATTACATTACTACGATAATATTGAATTTTATGGGCCATTGCACTTGCAGAGTTGCATAGAACTTTAATTTCTTATAACTTTCAAATCCTGTGTAAAAGTGAATTGATTTATCATCCTCCATGTACCTCTTTATTGATACATATGTATGCTCATGATCGACTTGAGTGGTTTTTGATGATCATTCAAGATTATTTTTAGTAGTCTGATATTTGATACACAATCTCTGACACTATTTCTTCTTCATGAGCCACCGGTAGGACTAAATCAGTTACATCTTTGCTTGTAGGTTGTAAATCTAAGTCATTAAACAGTTTTCTTTGACTTCTTTTCTCAAGACGACGATGCAGCCGGATTTATTGGTTTCAATTCAGTAGAACTGAACATAGATGGTACTGCAGTTTTTTTTAAGAAACTTCGCCAACGGTTTATCAGCACCTGCAAATTTTGAGAGAAAATAAGTAAATTGACATATAGAAGACAGGTTTTATTCTATATTATTTGGGATAACAACTGGTTGTTGTTATTTTTACAAAAATACTTATAAGCTTATGGAAAATCTATAATTAAAAATGTGTATTTTGCAAATTAAATCCTGAGATAACTTAATACATTTGGTGTGTATGAGATTATGGAAACTCAATTCGTTCACCTGTGTAATTACTTTTCCCAAAATAATCACTTTCTTTGAAATGCACTGCACACAGTAGCGCTGAATTACTAGCTTTAAAGTTTTTGATACACAAAGCATTTACCCACAGTTTTTTTCGCTTAGGATCCTTGAGAAATAAATGAATTCCCCTATTTTTACAATTAAGAGCACTACATTGAGGCATTTTCGATTTAAATGATCAAAAAATAGCTCTAAACTCGAATGTTTACAAAATAACCATAGAATTTGACAGTTCTTACATCGCAACAGGGTACAGTCGCTCATGCGACATCTAGAGGGAAAAAGGGCATTTTTTTCCTCATTGGAGCTAAGTCCCAGTTTCCCCAACGACCGTAGACCGGGGACGGTTGACTAACTTTTGACTTAAGCTCTTATGTCTCTGATGTTTAACTTAATATAACAAAAGTAACAATTGATAAAGATAGAAAAACTATTCAGGTACCTAATATACTAATCTGTAACCTATATATTTATCATTATAATACTTATTTAGTCGATTTTCTAAGCCCCTGACGCTTGGTCAACCTACCCCATATCCGGGGTAAGTTGACCGCATGTAATTAGTGTAAATAAAGAGGATTAGTATAAAATAAAACTTTAAATTTTCTGAATGATAGAAACGTTTTATTTTATTATAAACAAACTTCAATTTGAGATCCATTCTCGGTTAATAAATAACTTTAATAAAGGTAACAGTTTCTTTTTAAACTATTAAAGAAAACAAAAATTAAGTAAGATACATTGTTGTACTTTCTGTATCAACCTTAATTGTAACTTGAATTATACTTATAAATCGTTTATCAAAGATCACATTGCTTTTGTGAAAATATTATTCAACATACATAAACTTGTGAGTATCTAATATTATAAGCAATAAAGAAGAAAACTTAATTTCTAAAAATTAGACAGAGAACAATCGGTCTCATATTAGAGTTTTTGAGTAACTAACCTAGCCTAACAAAATATTATCATCTTTGAAATAGTGATTATCATAAACCATTTAATATTTGACCAAAACAAAAGTTTTCTTTTCTAAAACTAAATCTATCTATGAATACATTCTGTCTCATGTTACCTAGTTTTAGTAAAGATCTATTTAAAATCAGACCGTCATATCAGTCTTCTAAATCAGAATTACAATTATTCTTACATTCGTAAAATAGCGAATTGCCTTTTGCACATTTAGAATGAGCCCATAACTTACACGTAATGCACTGAATCCACTCTTCACCAGGCTTACTGGCTGAATGGGATTCGGTGCACTGCTTACAAATTGCGTCATAGTCGTCGCTTATATCTGAAAGATCATCGTTATTCTTAGTTTTCTTTCCCTTCTCTTTTCCTTTGCCCTTGCCTGTTCCCTTGTTATTTCCTTTTGTTTTTGGGTAGGTTTTTTTAAAGTATCCATCCGTATTTGCTTCAATGTGTTTTCATATCTTTTGGTACATCGCCCCCGTTCAGATTTTCTTTTGTATGTCCTCATTTTCTGTAAAAATACAACTGTAATTTTGTATGTGAGAGAAGACCATAATAGTGTTTACATTAACCATTAGCTCTCAAAATTCTTCAAAATAAGCATAAAATGTTAAACTTATTTTAAAGGGGTTGGTTGACTTATTATTCTACCTACCCCGAAAAAAATATGTCAACCGACCCCTGACGCCATTTTTAATTTTACCTGCGTATCATATGCAAGCTCTGGAAGGAATACTGTTGAGGCGGAACAATAAGCGCCACAATCCTGAATCGTGCTATCGAAGTTTTCTAAGATCGGCGGTATATATACAACATCTGAAATTCTCATCTACCTGGGCTTCGGCCTGACCGAGCATACCACCTCGCTCGGTCGGAGATCTCCCTTTGGGGCTTGCCACCATATTCCCACACTGTGTAATATAGAATAAAATTATCATATTTACATTCGGCATAACAACAACATTATTTGTAACAGATCCATAAGTATAATAAACAAAAAAGTACGAACGAAAAAAATTACTTACCGAGACCAAAAATACAACATGTTATGCCACTCACGAACGCCGCGCGACTGCAGCGGCTCACTTCGCACAAGTTAGCGGGTCGCGGGGAGGCATCGTCGCTCGTGATTTGTTGATGAAAAACAAGTGATGGTGGCGAGTTATTGTTGCTTAGTCTACCTGCCCCTACAGCCAACCATCCTTGGTCTCCTCCCTAACAGGCTAATCGTTTGTGTAAATAGCATGTCTTCTCATTTATTAATAGCCAATTACAGAGGGTGCAAAAAAGCATCCAAAGTAAAAAAAGCGCATTGCACCACATACGAAAGGTGCCCCCCCCCCCCCAAACAGAGATTCGTCCCTGCCAATCTGCATGGTTCAAGCCCACGCAGAATCGTAGTTCGGAGTTAGCGGTTTTCCCCGCTCTCCCCAATAAGGTATGCCCTCCGCGCCCAAAGCGCCTAAGCAGCCGAAATGTCGACATTCTTCTAGTACAGGAGACGTTCTTAAAACCTAGTATGAGGAGCCCAAAAATAGCAAACTACAAAATAGTTAGAAACGATAGAACTCGATCCCGACTCGGAGGTACTCCTATCTACTATAAAAAATCCTTGCATTGCATTCCCTTAAAGCCACCACCATTGTTAACTTTAGAGACATCTATTTGCCACATTAGCATGTCCGGTCACGGACCTATTGTAATAGTAAGCGCGTACTTAGCGTGCAACAAAGAATTACATTCTAGCGATCTACAATCGCTATTTAACTTAGGCAACGCCGTCATCATTGCCGACGACCTAAACTACAAACACACTGAGTGGGGTAACGTACGTAACAATAAAAACGGCATCATTATTTGTAGTTTAACCGATACACTTAATTTTGTACTATTAGCTCCCACTGACCCCACTCGCTATGACACCAATGAAAACATCAACGGTGTCATACGCGATCCTAGTACGATAGACATAGCTTTAGTCAAAAATGTTTCTCTCAATATCTATATTGAGATTCTCCACGAGCTTAACTCGGACCACAGACCGGTTTCGATTACACTTGGTAGTCTTAACCCCAACAATTCTAGTACTAGGAAGATAGTAGACTATAAATTATTAGCGGAGAACATCAAAGTCCTCCAATCTAGTCACCTCGATAAAATTCCCGATAGTATAGATAGCAAAGAGACAGCCTTAGAGGCCGCCTCCCACTTGACCGATCACCTCGTAGCGACCATATAAAACTCATCTAGGGAGGTGCCAACGACCACAAAGGGCCGTTGGCCCCTCCCTGAGGACATAAAGGAGTCCATATACGCACATATGATCGCTACCCGTCGGAATAGTGGAGGAAAGCCCTCCGTCATTACGAGAGGGAAGTAAAGTTTAAGATTAAACAGCACAAAGCCGACTTCTAGGGATCGACTTCTCAGCGATTTAGAACCGTCACACGTGGCGTACTGGCCACTCGCGAAGGCCCTCAAAAATAACACGGAGAGCGACATGCCTCCGTTAGACAGACCAAACCGTCCTCCTGCATTCGAAGACATAGACAAGGCCGAATGCCTAGCTGATAATTTCGAACAACAGTGCCGGCCGAGTACTCTCCCGATTGATCCCGTGCACCTTAGCTTAGTGAATAGCGAGGTCAACAGCCAACTCTCGTTGCCACCTGATGTAGATAGGGTGAGGATGGTGGACTCGGAGGAGGTCAACGACATTATTAAGTGTATGAATGCAAAAAAGGCCCCAGGCCTTGACGGTATTTCAAACAAAACACTTAAAATGTTACCGTCCGAGCTAATTCAACTCCTAGTAAACATCTTTAACGCCCTCTTAGTAGGATGTTAATTTCCAGACATTTGGAAAGTAGCTATCGTCATAGGTATCCACAAACCGGGGAAACCCCGGAAGGCGCCTGGTAGCTACCGTCCAATAAGTCTCATTAGCTCCCTTGGTAAAGTCTATGAAAGAGTAATTAAAAGGCGCCTTAATGACGTCATAACCGACAAAAAACTCCTTCCAGACGAGCAGTTTGCCTTCCGCAAAATGCACAGCTGTCTCGCTCAAGTACACCGCTTAACGGAGTACATAATTACTAGCAAAAACGACAGGAAGATGACATGCGCCGTATTCTTTGACATTGCAAAAGCTTTTGATAAAATTTGGCATAACGGACTGTTATACAAACTCTATCAAATGGGCATACCCGATTATCTTGTTCTACTAATTAGTAACTTTCTAAAAAATCGTAAGTTTCATTTCCGCGTAGAAGGCGCACTGTCGTCGCCAAGATATATGGAGGCGGGAGTACCGCAGGGCTCGGTCCTCTCGCCCTCTCTATATAACCTGTACACTAGTGACATCCCTAAACACGCTAAGGTGCAATTAGCTATGTTCGCGGACGACACAGTCCATTATTATTCCCACATACGAGCCTGTACCGCGTCTAAAGCCCTCCAGGAGTCAGTTACCGCTCTCGGTAAATGGTTCTCCAAATGGAGAATCGAAGTTAATCCTGACAAAAGTCACGCCATCCAATTCGATATTAAAAGTGCAATGAAGCGTACTTGCCCCCGTAAAATAATGAGCCCTATAAGCCTGCACGGCAACATAATCCCAGAGGTCACTCAGGTCAAATATTTAGACGTAGTACGAAACAAGTCGATGACGTTTTCGAGTCACATCAGTAACACGTTACGAAAAGCGAAATTTGTACTCTACAAATTATATCCGCTAATTAATTCGCGAAGCAAAATATCCCTAAGACATAAGCTTACATTGTATAAAGTTTGCATTATAACGATACTCACTTATGCGTGCGTCTCTTTCGCACAGATAAGCGAGTCTCAATTAGACCGCTTGCAAAGAGTCCAAAACCGGTTTCTACGCATGGCAACAGGCGCCCCCTGGTACATGCGTAACATCAACTTGCATAGGGACTGCGCGCTTATCACTATTAATGCCTATATTAAGGAACTCGTAGAGAGATTCTTTGATAAAGGCAAAAACCACCCAAACCCCCTTATCCAAAAGGCCCTGGACTATAACCACGACGCACTGACCTTCCGACACCCGTACAAGCGGCCTAAGCATATCTTAGCCGATCCCGTTGACCCGATCACAAAATACGTAACGTAGTGTGTACAGTTACGTAAACACAAATCACACGTACCCGCGAGGTTAGTATCGCACCGGGGTCGACGCCGGCGCCTACCCCGAGGTCCCACATCCGACACGACAACACGTACAGACGTACAGACCGACCCTAACATGGGACCGAACCCGAACCCGAGTTCGAGTTCGCATCCCAGTAGTCTAGGTACACTTCTAAATAGTGACCGCGAACGCGATATTGATGTAGAGAGCTCTACCAATACCACGAACCTCATCGACATTAGGACTTACGCGCGCGAGTCATCCCGACCGTACACGGAAGGGGAGAGGGACGGCCCTCTCAGTACCGATACCGTCAAAAACAAGAGCTCCTCTATCGCGATGACTCGCACGCCGTTAGTATTTGCTACCGCGCGCGAGCAACCTCACCCCTCAGAGAGTGAGGAAGAGGTCGGACCCCTTAGCAGGAGAGACTCGCGTCTCTCCAGTCATAATAATAGCTCACGACCCGTAGATCATCCGGGTGATGTTAGGGAGGGTCAAACCCTCCCATCGACTCTTACCTAATAAACTAGCCACCAGGCTAGTTATAGTCCGATGTAGCTACAGCGGTCTTAACCCGACCCTTAGCGTAGACCCTTTCGACAAAAAAAAGAAATTATTAATATGAAGAACGAGGGAGATAACTTGATATTTAATCAACGAATATCTTAACAGGCGTTGGTAGTATTGTCACTTAATCTGTCAAAAGCTTACGGATTGTTTTCTTCTCAGTCTTAGAAAACGCAGATTTCCTTACAATGTTTCCTTCACTGCATAAGGACGCGTTTACGAAATGTGTTGTTTGACAGTTGTTTTTACAGATGAGACTGGACTGGAAAGAAGTGTCCTTTAAAGAGCCCCCCGATACGATCAAATGGTTTGTCAAACATTTAGGTAGAGGATCAAACTGATGAGTTTGATCCTCTCGGGGGCCCTTTAGAAATATTTTGTGCAATAAATCTGTCTGTGTGTTATTGCCACGCATTAAGATACATGCTTATTATCAAAACACGTGAAATGATGTTATGGAGCATTTTTATGCTTACTCCAAATACATTGTTAAAATTATTGGATGATTTTTTAACTGAATTTGAGGTGATAGTATCCGCTATCTTTCGATATTTTTAAACAAACAAAATAAGCTACATAGGAGCAGAAAAATTATCCTAAACTCGATTTTTAGATAAAAAAGTACTCTATTTGTGGCATTTGTTAGTTTTAAAGGATTTGGTTTCATTTGGTCGCAAAATCGTCCAAAAAAAAACAACGAATTTATGACAAATTTGTAAACGCGCCCTTAAACGAATAGAATATTATATACCAAATAGCAGAAGAGAGTTAAAAATAAAACATTTATGCATTAACGAAGCTCGGCCATTGAAAACACATTTCCATCCGGAAGTGGTTACAGCAATATTCACATCTTTGCAAATACTCACGGAAAACTCCACGCCGGCTACTAGATACGCAAGAGTAAAAATAACCTTAAAAGTAAAGTAGGGACACACAAAGTCCACCTGCCAATAGATTCTGAACTCACCTTCCAATCTTTTAGAGTATAAAATTAAGGAACACAGGAACGTTCTTATAGAAATTTTTACGGAATTTAAAAAGGATTCTCCACCAATATAAGCAGAAAATCGTAGACCATTCTAGAATTGTTTGACGTCGCTATTTTTTACTATTCCTTTTTACAATCCACCGCCTCTCCAGGGTACAGTAACATTTAATTTGCAATTTGTGTTACTACTGTAGGTATAATTAAAGCTTAAAATAATGCCACTGATTAAAATCCCTGTAGTTTTTCTCGACGTTAGAACCATTTAATTGTAAATCTCTTTAGGGAGTGTAATGTTTGTATAGAGTGTAATGTAAAAATTAATAACACTGTAATAGTTGGTTTGATAGTAATTAGCATATTTAAATCGCTTATACCTAGCAGTAGTCGAAAAGTGGTACACCGGATCTTTTGAGAAGCGTACTTAGATAGTCATGTGGCTTTAAAAAACGTCAATTTCCGTACAACTGCAAAAAAACCACGTTCGTTACATCGCAGCCCCCCTTGAATACTATTTTATTCTGTTTTTATTTGTTATTATTGCGGCAACAGGAATAAATCATCTGTGAAAATTTAAACTGTCTACCTATCACGATTCACAGCTAAAGAGATACAGCCTGGTGACAGACAGACGGTCGGACGGACAAATAGACAGCGAAGTTTGAGTAACGTTCCCACTGCTGGGGTTTGGGCCTCAATGTGAGGATGATGAGGCATTTTTTATGAAATAGCAGGCAAACGAGCATACGGGTCGGCTGAAAAAAAGCGATTACCGTCGCTCATTAACACCCGCAACACCAGAGGAGTCTCAAGTGCCGGCATTTAGTGAAGCTGTAGTAACTGTAGTATAGTAACTGTAATATATGTGTAGTAGCTGTAGTAACCTCCACACTTGTTGTCAGTTTTTTTGCTAGTAAAAAAAAACATTTTGTAATTAGTCTCAACAAGGTACAATTTCAGTACAATATGTCCAAACAATGGACGTCTGTTGCTAAGCAGTTAGAGCCTTATTAATCAAGTCTGTCGTTTTATTAGCATGGGTACTCAAAGCTTCAAAGAAAAGACGAAAGTTGTCGAGATAAAGCATCAAAGAATTTGAATTGCATTAAGTTACGAGCCACCTGTTTACTTTCTGGTTTCACTATGATCCGAGAGAATGGACTTTGTTGAATCGTAATTCCAAATTAGTAAGGACTAGATATTGCCCGCAACTTCGTGCGCTCAAAAGCATATCGCGTCGTAACCGTACCTTTTACGACGATAAAAAGTTTAGCGACAAAATTTGGTACAGTAGTTTCGGAGCTTATTCAATGCAAAAAAACATACAAATCATTCCTCTTTATAATATACTAGACTAGACGAGATGTTGCCTGCAGCTTCGTCTGCGCAAAGGGAAATCCCGCCTCCGCCATTTTGCTGCGAAAAAAGGTCCTAGCCTATGTCCTTCCTCGTGTTCTACTCTATAAATCTGTGCCAAACTTCATCAAAATTGGTCCAGTATTTTTGGATTTCTAAACAATGTAAATAATCAAACAAAAACAAAATAATTAGTCTTTTTAATAGAATATTATTAAGGATAGTAAAAATGGAATTATTTTTCAATTACATTTTCAAAAGAAATTATAGAGGCAATGAACATTGGACTGAATAACTATATTTTTTTCATAAAAATTATAAGACGACTACGTATTTTTTTTCATTTATTTACAGTTTAAATAATATATCTAATACATTAATGTAACAATAACATCAAGAAACTACAGAGGTTTGTATGCATGTAATTACAGGTTAGCACCAACTTGCAGGTAATTAATAGAAGTATATTTGAACAAACATAAGTTTTAAAATAATATTAATTTATAAAATATTTTTAACAAAGTAATAATGGAAAATAGGAGCTAAGCTATTATATTATTATAATATGTCGCAGCAAAGTGTTTTTTTTAAATTTATGTTAATGTTATTTGGTAAATGATATAGCCTATGTTACTCGGGCCATTATTATGAATCTATTGACCCCTAATTTATTACAATGGGATCAGATCAGCTTAGGCGCTACGGTGGAGCACATACATACATAGACTGCCAAAATCACCTTTCTTTTGGCTTCGCCGTATTCGGATAAAAAATAAAAGAAATCAGAACAGCGTACGCCAGTTACGTTTTTCGTTTTGCTCAAAGATTATCTATTTAATAAATCACTTGAATACAATATATAAATTATTAAATACAAATGTAATTAACATCGCATTGAATCAACTTCTCATAAATGTATTCTTTAGAGTTTCCTTCTTAACATAAAATATTATGGCAGCCTTTCTTCGAAAAACAGTGAATAAAATATACTAAGTACCTACACAAAATACACAGTGAGGTCGATCCACACTAACAACTTGTGCTCTTGTAGTAACTAAACACCCCCAGTAAGTCAGGTTCAGGTAAAGCCTTATAAATTATTTACTAGCTCAACAAAGAACTAAAGTATTTAGCGGTTCGCAAGTCAGTGCTAACATATTACATTTTCATTTCATGCTCTCCGCATGTTAATTTAAAATTGCATTTTCTTTTTTTATCAGTAACGCGTTTGATTAATTTCTGGAATGCCTATTAAATTTCTTAATTCAATATTGTTTTTGTTCTTTTTAGGGTTCCGTGATGATCAAGGAATACTTATAGTTTCGCTCTGTTCGTCCGTCTGTTTGACTGTCTGTCTGTCTGTTTGTCTGTCTGTCTGTCCGCGCTTCTAGCTTCCGTAATTATGGATATTAATGGATGAAATTTGGTACAGTTAAAGTCTGTATATAGATATCGGTTTTGGCGTCATAAAATAATAATAATTTTACATTTTAGGGGTGGTTCTCCCTGTGAAAATTTTCCATACTTGTGATTTTTTTTAATTCTACCAATTCGTTCGGGGTATAGTCGAATAGGTATTTTTAAATAAAGGCGAGATTTCATACATGACTTTTTTCAAAGTCAACCATTTTCGAGTAGTCGGCCTCAAAAGTAGAAGTACAAAAGTACAGTTTGTAAGTTGTAAATTATATGGCATTTATAAATTATATGAGATAGAAACTTGTAAGATTCCAAGCAATAAATCATGCTAAAAACTCTTTAGGAAAATTATTTTGAGCGAAATTGAGGACATACCACAAGACCAGATTGACGTTGAAAAAGCGTCCGTAGAAAAAAAATAACTAACCAATTCAATAAACATTTAACACTAAAGAAAATGCTGATGATACCATCGGTACATCAACTTTTAAAGCCAATTTAAAATCGTAACAATATCGTACAACATTCATAATCAATTGTGACCGACGAGACAAGACCAATATAATATGAACATGTACTTAAGCTAAAGGTTCTTTTTGCGAGCGCCGATAGCGAGCTATTAATTTAAAATTAATGAAACAATAACATGGGCCTCGTAAGTGGTCAATTAAATACATTAAAAAGAGATGCGAGATAGCGGTCTTTGTTCATGCACCCGCATTATCGTATGTCGATGGTAAGCAAAAATGTACGGCCGACCAATTCTATCTAGATTTCAATCGGTACACGCCATTCTCATACGTACCACGTTGAGATAGAGAAGATCGTTGCGTGCAGAGTTTCCTGATAAAAAATGTTAAGCGACGCTTACACAAACCCAACGACATCTAGAGCTCGTCGTCTCAACGTTTAATTGTGCCCAGTAATTTTTTGTAGGTACCAAAAGAAAATGTACACTAGATGTGGCTCGTGTAGTTACAAAACTGTGATATATTCAACTAAAGGAATAAAATGCTCCACTCTATCAAATAGATCGAGCAAAAGAGTAGCCGAGTCGTAATTTAAGTCAAAATTTATTTTAATGACATCATTGTTATGATAATCCTGCTGTAAAACTACTCAACAGATTTTGATGAAATTCGGTTTGGTAGTAGTTTAGGCTCTGGATTGAAGCATAGGCTACTTTTTATCCCGAAAAAGTACAGTATTACCTTTTACCCTATACCTCTTTTTCCATATGCGCCAATTTAGAAATTAAGACACAATTTATTATACTAATTGAACTCGGCTCTATAAAATCCCAATTACGATCCCCACTGAACCTCAGCTATCTAAAATGTTGACGATGTTATAAAGCCACAAGTCTATTGAGTATTCCATCCAGTGCTGTAAGTCCGGGCTACGCAGATTCATTTATCTGTGCCCCGCGGTAGATTCCAATCAAGGAGTTAATGCATGGGCACCGGGGCCCTACGCTGTATATTATTTCCAACGCACTCGCTCGTGCCTTCACAAATCCTCTTATCAGCAACCCCTTCCATTTTACCTGACACTGCAGTATTTCTGCCTTCGAATACGCCAGATAAATGTTTAATTAAACTAAGCAATTGAATTTCGTAATTAAATTTTAATATGTAATATTTTTTTTGATAAAACTTCCTCAAAGATCGGTATTCGTGTAGTGGATGATTTTTTATTCAAGTTTCAAGTGAGACGGGGCATGTTTATTTTTTAGTATAAAAATATAAAATATTATATACAAAAGCATTATTGTGTCAAAGTTCAAGAATAACAAAGTTGGAAAATCTTTAAAAAATCATGAATTTATGTCACTCTAATGCGCGGGCGACGGGGCGTAGCTCCACGCGCCGCGCACCGTTCTACGCTCCAGTCACCCGCAACTTTATAAATGCCAACAAAAAAGGGGAAATACTTAAATTAGTAAATATATAGTGAAATGTTTAAATTTGTAAAATATAATGATTTTAAATTAGAGGTGCGATGTTGTAAAACAAATGTTCACCGTTTTTGTTCTTACTTGGTTATTGTTTATTTCATGTAACTATTTTACCCTGTTTTTACTGAAACGGAAAGAAATCACCCAGTTTGGGTAAATTATAACCCACGTTTTGTGTCTCTAAATTATAATGTGTGAAATATGTACCTAATAGATTATAAAATATTATAAAGAGAAAAAATTTTTTTTTATGCTTGTCGTTTTCATTGAATAGGCTCCGAAAGGAATGGACCGTTTTTGATGAAATTTTGCACAAATAAAGAGCAGACCGCAGGGACATAGGCTACTTTTTTATCCTAACAAAATGTACGGTTCCGGCGCGATTTCCTTTGGCGCGTACGAAGTCGCTGGCTACATCTAGTAGAATATAAAAATGTAATCCTGTTAAAAGTATATTAATAAAACTAAATAGATACAAGAACATTACATAATACGAGTACATAAACTAAACATAATAATCAAACAAACAAAATTCAAAAGGTAAGGAACGTCTCATGAGATATAAAATACAAACCAATGCCATCGTTTTTTTCTAAAATTATGAATACATATCTTTGTGTAAAACGATTTAGATAGTATCAACATTAATACAACATTCAATTAAACTTTATTAGCATAAACTAAAAACGGAATTGATAAATTATCAACGGTACGTTTTATCTTTGTTGTGTCATTGTAATTCTTCGCCGGCGACTTGGCCATATCCCACAGTGTAGATAATTAAATATTATCTTCCAATACTGTCTAAGTAATGTTAACAAACTAAAATTGCCCGAGATAGCTCCCACTTCTCACAATTTATGTGGACGATAAACGCAAACGCGAATGCTTTTTCTTGCATCGGTATTTTGTTACAGGAATTACTGTTTGGCTTTAATGCGTGTTTAACTTCTTTTTTTTGCTATGTATTCTAGAACTTTAAAACTTTTCTTATGAATATTAGTATAAGTCTGCTAAAGACTATTTAGCAAAGTTTAAAACCTTCTGTTGCTTCTGCAATAGGCTAGATGATTGATTTTTTTTATTGCATAAATGAATAGTACTCTCAAATATGAATAAATTCTCGGAAGAAACAGTATATCAAAAGTCAATATTTTCAAAGGTAGGGCGATTCGTATACAAACTTTCGCAAGTCTCGTTCAAGGCTCCATACTAAAGTCGTACCTAACTGTGACGTCACGCCTACGGCCTAGGTAAAAGGTCGCAGGAACATATTTGTAAATAATATCTCCAATATTTGTGCGTTTAAGTATTGTTTAAGTTCATACTTACCATAACGAATGTTTTTGTATAATATGATGTAAGTGCAGCCCCGGATCTACGATTTTTTCGAACCGGGGCAAAAACTTGATAGTGGCGCCCCCTTCAGTGTTTGGGGAAAACTGTTAAAACTGACAAATGAGTAGCATTTTTGTGGCCATTTGTGAAAATAGTATTTCTTTAATAAATTTTAACTTTTTAGTATCTATTAGCTAATAACTTTCATTCGTGGTATAAAACAGAAACAGAAAAATATACATAACCAGGAAAGACTACAACTTTACACGGCGTGTTTTTCAAAAATATTATATTAAGATTTGATTATTTTATAAAAACCTATGAGATTGTAGGTAAAGAGGTTTCACTTGTTTGATATTTGTATTATAGACGAAGCTTGTTGAGGCAAAAAGTGTTCCTGTTAAATGCGATGCGATTTTGGGGGACATTTTAACATTTGAAGTATGGTGAAAACAAGATGGCTGACATTTGAAGTATGGTGAAAACTAAGATGGCGTAACTTTTTCGTGTATAAAGATTTGATCTGTCAAATCTACGTCATAGCCTATTTTTAGTTTTGAAATCTTTGGATATTTTCAATTCTTGTCTCAAGGATTTGGCGCCCCCATGAAACTGCTGCCCTGGGCAAGTGAGGCAACTGCTTGCCCCTTATACCCTTAGAGCTGTGTGAGTAAACTAATGATGCTGGTTTTGTTTACTAATTTAGCAAAAAAAAACTTTTTGTACTTTTTAGATGTATTTTTTTTTTTCCACTTTTTATATAGTTATATATACTATCAATAAATTTATATTTAATTAATAAGTTTATTTGCTGTGAGCCCTCTCTGAGTAACAGCCTCCTCCATTCTTTTCCACCTATCTCGGTCTTTGGCTATTTGCATCCAACTTTTCCTCCTATTTTTATTATGTCGTTTTTTAACATTTAACAAGTAGTAATGCCTCAATATTTCTGAGTATATTATTGAAACTTAACATTTTAGAAGTTGTCATCTCCTCAATTGTATTATTTAATGTGCTTTACCTTGCGTTGAACGTTCTTTAAACGAGCAAATACGTTTAGCATTGCTATTTGTATTCACTGTAAATATTACATTCAAATATTTTAGAACTGTGGGGCTAGCACGAACAATTGACAAGAAGATATCCGTAACGTTATCGAAATAGTATTGTATGAAAATTATCACAGCGCGTATACAATTGACATTCGATAACGTAATAAGTACTTGTCAATTGTTCGGGCTTATTCTCTCTTATTGTGTTCTTCACATTCAAATTGATTATATTCAAGTCATCAATCGACAAAACGCAATATTTCAGAACACATACTAAAAATTCAAACCACATCTTAAATTCTACTGAATTATTCCGTGTTTTTTATGTTATGTAGATATATCCTTTAAACATATCCAAACCCAACACGAGGCCAATTTTATCCCGCGGGATTTCTGGCAGTGCGCTTTTATAGCATGCAGTTACAATTTAGGATGGGATTTTTAAACCTCGCCTGATAGGACAGATTTGACTGAAGTCGTTACGGATTTGCATTCAAAACACATTTTGAGTTTCGTAAATCTAAAACGGCTTAGCTGTGACCTAAAACAATATTTATTGTATTGGCACTGAAAAAACATTGATGGGCGAGACATATTACGTTTTTTAAGAGGCATATTTTTACATTTACGACTCTGTTTTTTTTTCTTTTATTTTGGCTTAAGCTTTGGACTATTATTTTAAGTGAGTAAAAGCCAAATGTATTTCTACTTAATGTAGATATGTAGCATAATTTAGTCCAGCACGTAAGAATTTTCCTCGCTGTGATTTCACACAGACTGAAAGGATTTGAAATAAGTGCTATGCTTTATACAACATAGCTTACTTAAATCCCTTATACGCTAAGGATAGACGTACAGGACTTATTCTTTATCCCCAGTAACAGCAGTTTTAGTAGTACGTATGATGTTGGCAATCAGGGTTTTTGAATTCGTGACATCTGACAGCTTTTTGACACGACAAGGACCGTCGGGTTACCAAACGCCGCCTGGTGACAGAAAAGGAATCGAAAGTTCTTATTGCCCGTTTTTGATACCACTTACGCCATCAGATGACGCTTTGTGTGAGTTGAGTCTGCCCTCTGACGGCAGAAAAAATATCAAAAACCCTCATTAGAAAGTGAATGAAAAACAAAACAAACAAACATTATCAATCCCTTTATGCGTAGTATATAAAAATAAAGTCATAGGATTCTAGAATTGATTAATAAAAAAATATAGTAATACGTGAAGCAAAAACTTTTAGAGTGTTTAGCACGAAAAATTGACGAGTACGTATTCGTAACGTTATCGAATGTCAATTTTATAGGCGCTGTTATAATTTTCATACAAAATTCTTTTTCGGTCACGTTACTCTTAACGTTACGTCTTACGCCGGTTTTTCTCGGGGGGTTAGGGTTGAACCGGTGGTAGCTTTTTCTGTTGACTTTCCGAAAATAGCTTGTTAAGTTTAATTTGGAAATAATATAAAAATTATTTCATTTCATTTAAGATCCAAACAAACACACAGTGGAAGCGACTGCACTTTATACTATGCAAAGATTTTTGAAAATCATTTAACTATTTAGTTTCACAATAAAAAAACCCAAAAAAAACATTCGTCGGTAAATGAGCACATAACATTTTAGATGGCAGATTACCGCCAGCACTTAGCGAGGGCGGGATGACGCAGCGGTTGTGGCCGATTAATTATTGTTACACAAAAGGGCCCGCTGTCAATCATTGTGTATTGTACAGTCAACAGAATTTCCTAAGCACCTTCAGCCTTAAAGGTAGCCTTCCTATACCGCGACACGAGATCGCGACCCGCGACCGCGACCAGCAAACCAGAGAATCAGAGAATCGCGTGGCCAGAGTTCTCCGGCCACGCGCACGCGACGCGGGTCGCGAGATTGTTCAGTGCTCCATTATTATAAGTCCATACTAAGCAGTGGCTCCGCTTCTCTATTTCGGAAGCTATTTAGCCATCTTGACCATAATATAGTCGATTCGAAGTTAGTTTGAACACAATGTGGGCCTTAGTTTAACACCGGCTCGATTTATAAAACGAATGAATTAAAACATATTTTCAGTTAATATGCCATTGTTCATAAGTATTTTATATTGATGACTAGATGTCTCCCGCGACTTAGTACGCGCAAAAGAAGATCCCGCGGGAACCGTACATTTTCCCACGATAAAAAGTTAAGCTTATGTTCTTCCCCGTGGTCTACTCTATATCTGTGTCAAATTTCATCAAAATCGGACCAGTAGTTTCGGAGCCTATTCAATGCAAACAAACAAAAATACAAACAAACAAATCTATCCTTTCTAAATATATGTGTAATAGTAGGTATCTACATAATTATTATTTAATATCTATAGTAAAAAAATAAATAGCGTGTGTCCGCGCGCAGTTTTATCCTCAATTTTGTGAGTTTATGTAGTAAGCCGCGTTTCCACTTGTCATCAATTGACACGCAACAGGTGAGGCCCTTGTGGCAATGTTGCAAAGCAACGCGCGACGTTGCTAGTTGGCGCGCAACATGATCAGTAGTAGATGCGTAGACAGATAACGATGTTAAACAAAAGCTCCGCGCTAATATTCAACGTGGATGGATATGAGGCTTAAGCTCATCTCATACTTACGAGAGTTTTTTAGTGGTCGCGACAATAAATATAACTGCGCGCTAATACAATGGAGCTGTTAATCGTGTAGAGTTGTCAAATCTGACATTTGACACTAGATACTACGATTTTCAGCTCTTTTGTAATAGCGCAGAGTTCTCTTTACAGTGCAGTTATTTCTTTCGTGATCATAAAAAACTCTCGTGGGTACGAGAGCTAAAAGTGAGTACTCTGTAGTCTATAAATCTATACTTATATTATAAAGAGGAAAAGTTTGTTTGTTTGTATTTTTGTTTGCTTGCATTGAATAGGTTCCGAAACTACTGGACCGTTTTTTGATGAAATTAGGCAGAGATATACAGTTGACCACGAGGAAGGACGTAAGCTACTTTTTATCGCGGAAAAAGTTACGGTTTCCGCAAGATTCACTTTTGCGCGCACAAAGTCGTGGGCAACATCTAGTATATTTTTGGCAGTACGTATCAGTGGCGAGAGGTCCCTATAACTCCATTCCTATAGGCTTCACTTACCACTTACCTTTTGAAGACCCTCGTCCAAATCCTTACCTATTATACAGGCCAGAGCTTCCATACGAAGGAGAACCAGCCTTCGCCACTGGTACGTATTGTGCTGACTGTACACCTGATTCGATGATATATTAGCGGACTTACAAGTAAAATGTAATTATACTAATGACTCGATCACTATAACGTACACGCGGACATAAATAACAATCATTAAATTGGTAAATCCTTTTTTATTCTGTACCGAATTTTGGCCATTTTGTACTGTGTTTGTCAATCATGATTGAATTTCAATTTAGGTTGGATTAAGTACGACACGAATTTTATCATCCGCATAGGTGGCCAGTTTTATCCTAGTAAATGACATTATTTTATTTCCAATAAAAATAATACACCTATTACTGATATTCGAATCTACCTTCGTAAATATTAAGTAGACGCAGTAGCGGGCTGGCCCACTTCACGGACCATCAAAGACTGTATTTTTGGACACACAGTATTTCATATGATGTGTTTTGTCTATAATAAAATTTATACTTCTATATAAAAAATAACTATATAACTCCCCCACACCGATTTCGGTGACGGTGGCCGGTTTCATTGAAACCAGGTTCAGTTACGCAGGAGTAATTTTACAGTGCCCAAGTGTGTGCGCAGTACACAATATCACTTTCTCTTCCTTTACTCTCATAGCCCAGTGGGACGGGTAACCGACACGACTGGCGAGAGACCAGTCGCAGGTCCGACTTTTTACATGTGCATCCGACAGGATGGGCATCCGACTTGTCAGACAATCAGGTGATCAGCCTGGATTGTCCTAAACAAACTTGTACCAACATTTTACCATTAGACCACGGAAGCCTCTATAGATAATATTTATATGTTTGTTTGCATTCAATCGGCTCCGAAGTCCGAACTACAGGACCGATTTTGATTAAATTTGACACAGACATAAAGTTGACCTTTTTTCCGCGGCAAAATAGATTTACTTTTGCACGCACGCACAAGTTGCGGGAAACATCCAGTATAATATACAAGAGAAAAACCTCCTTGGTGCACGCCAACATTCGAGATCGAACTTACACCCTCTTGAGTTGTCTTGAGTGCAGCCTAACCAATCTGCCATTAGATCAAAGACGCTCAAAAATAGTACCATCATCCATGTACTAGCCACCCGCTCCGGCTTCACACGGGTGCTATGTGTCATACATACAAACCTTTCTCTTGAATCACTCTATCTGTTGCTGAAAACTGCATTAAAATCCGTTGAGTAGTTCAAAAGATCTAAGCGAACACAGCGAAAGCGACTTCATTTTATACTATTCCCCCTTTCTTCCCTGTAGAAGGCGCTCAAAAATATTATAAACATTAATTCATTTATGCAGCAATAATTGCAGCGCGGTGCAACTAGACATTTGAACTCTTACAATGAAACGTGTATCTTCTTTGGTAATGAATAAAGTTCAATTTTTAATAGCTATCTTAAAAATACAGCGAAATGTCGCGTATCGTTTCGTTTCGGTGAGAATTGACCTTATTACTTTACTTTCTGACTTTTACTACTAGGCGTTCCGGTGTGAGCCAACCCTAGGAAGGCGCTCAGAAATAATAAAAAAAAATCTACTATAATTGGTAAACCAAATCCAAACAAGTCACAAATGTAATAGAGGTATAACTGGTGCCTTCGTGAGTCCAGACATTATACCTGATAACCTGACAACAGCTCTGTTATTACCCTGTCATGGGTCAACTTAACGTGTAACCCATTAACCACTTTTATTATACTAGTGCGGCCGCGTGTCTTCGGCCGATAATTATACGGGGTATTTCGAATTTAAAATATAGCATCTGCATTTCAACAAGCGTTGGCTTTAGTTTTGATAAACAACATTTTTTAAACGAGATGCACGCATCAAAATTTAACGTCTGTCTATTTGTGGTTGCTTGAAATCAATTACGGATATTTTGGGCATATGATCTACTGCTTTAAATATCAAGAAATTAATAAAAATGTACAAAATAAAAATAGGTACATTACGCTCTCCGTTTTTACGCACTGTTACGGCACTGTTAAGTCCATTGACCAAGCACAGCTTATATTGATGTTACTTAGGCAAAGTCTTAGCTTCCTCTTTAAATCACCTATTTCCTTACGTAGGTACCTTACAGAGCCCAATGTAATTATATTTATTCAATCTTGACGTATACGAATAATCAGTATAACTAAATATCCGTAATGAAGGTTTTTACGTTCGTGACATCTGACAGCTTTTTGACACGACAAGGACCGTCGGGCTACCCAGCGCCGCCTGGTGACTGAAAAATAACCGAAAATTCTTATTTACCGTTTTTGATATCACTTACGCCACCAGACGACGCTTTGTGTGAGTTGGGTCTGCCCCCTGACGGCAGAAAAAATATCAAAAACCCTCATTGATTTTGATATACGATGAAATATCAGCCTATTTCGCGTCACGAGCACTCAAGTAAATAAGATCTAAAATTGCGAAATCTATTTCATTATCGTACGAAACATACTGTACTGGAATGTACCGGAAAACAGAATTGCCAAATCCCAATACTGTTAAACTACGAAATTAAGATGAGAAGTGCAAACATTTGTGGCAGTTGCAGCGCACTGCGGGGACATACATAATACACTGCGTGCTCTTTATTGCCCATAAATTACGTAATTGGTAGAAAATAGACAGGCCACATTGGGGAATATGGTTGTTTAAATTCACCAGTGTCTGGAAAGTTCGACTACGTAACTTGTACTAATATTGTGCCAAGCTCAGTTTGATAAGTTCAGTGTAATGGTGGCGAAGTTCATATGGATTGTTCATAGTTCATAGTTTGCGATCAATCTGCCAAAGATTAAACAGTTAAAATAGTTTCGTGTGATGTGCGAATATTTCAATGGCAAGTTACAAGTCGCAACAATACAATAAAATTGCAAAATCAATTTGAAATCAGCTGTAAATATAACACAGCTGACAGTGTGAGGTTTATATCCCCAGCGCCGTAGATTCTACTAGGTACTATTATAAATGTGAAAGTTTGTGAGGATATGGATGTATGGATGGATGTTTGTTACTCTTTCACGCAAAAACTACTGAACAGATTTTGATGAAATTTGGTATGGTAGGATTTAGGAGTTTAGGAGTTTAGGATATTGATTAACACACTTTTTTTAATCCCGATAAAATGCAGTGTTCCCGAGGGATACTCTATTCACGCGGGCGGGGCCGCGGGCAATAGCTAGTTAGAAATAAGATTTATATGAGTTACAAAACTTAGTTCTGCCTAAAATTTAATTCACGAGGGACGCAGTGTCCCTGTATTTTCAGGATAAAAAGTAGCATATGATTTAATGCAGAGCCTAAACTAATACCATACCAAATTTCATCAAAATCTTTTCAGTAGGTTTTGCGTGAAAGAGCTACAAACATCCAGCCATCCATCCATCCATACATACTGTATACACCCTCACGAACTTTCACATTTATAATATTAGTAAGATAATTTCAAAACTAAGGATGGGCTATGACGTACATTTGACAGAAAAATCATCATACAAGAAAAAGTTACGCCATCTTAATTTCAGAAGACTATCATACGATTAAACTGCGAAAGGCAAAGGTCAAAATGTTAAGATGACAAATGTCAAACCTCGACTGCCCCAAACAACACCAAAGGTTTAAGTGGGGACACTTTTTGCCTCGACATGCATCTTCTATAATCTACGCATATACTCCTAATCGTCATCACTAGTTGCGAGGAATTTGGTTATTTGGTTATTTACTCTCATGAACGTAACCTCAACATCACAGAAACCTAACTACAGCTTACTATGTCAGCAATCTACAAAATCCCACTTTATTGTTATTGTACCGCATTTATTCGAGGCCCAACCGAAAAAGATATAAACCTGGAATCGGCTGAAAGTAAATAGTGGTCATTCTGCTCTCGGACACCGTCCGATGAACAGCTCCGCTCGCTACGATCGTTGCCGTCGTCCCGCGCTCTCTATTTGCGCTCTCGCTCTATCCGAGTGTCATTGCTCACAATAGTGCACCACTGGAAGAAAGAAGACAGAAGACTCAAGAGGCAAGACTCAAGACAGAAGAGACAAGGCGCCACCCAACCGCCTTTGCCGCCCGACCCGTGCCGTACCGTGTCTCGCGCCGCGCCGCGATCGCCGCCTACCGGACGATTCGTGCGACCGCTCGCATCGTCCGTCTCGCTTTTTAGTGCGAGCCTTCTGCTCGCACACCCGCCGCGAAGTTATCGCCGCGTTAGGACGAGCGTGCGACCGGTCGCATCGTCCGTCTCGTTCTTAGCGCGAGCCTTCTGCTCGCGCTCCGCCGCGTCTCGTTCGCGAACACTAGCGCCCTAGTGTTTAGCGCAACGTTAGTGTGTGAGTGAGTTCCAGCCGCCCAAGGAACAATTGTAAGTACCGTGACACGGTTTAGGCACACTACACGAGGAGTTTTCCTCACTACACACCTCCCCTCCCGGTCGCCGGGAGGGGCTGTATCCCCCAATATTAATTAGAGAGCAGAATTTCTTTTTCACAACCAGGATAAAACTTCCTAATTATGGCCGACGCCTTAATCAGGAAGTTCCTGACGTTCCTTCAGAACGAATTCCCTGATGCCGCCAAGAAATGGGAACGCTTCGCGAGCGCCCATGAAGCAGACTCACCGGCGTCGCCCGATTGCGACGCCCCGCTAATCCCGGCCGAAACAGAGGCCTTATCATCTCCTTCAGAGATGTCTTGCTCAGAGCAAGAAACCGACCGTAGTGAACAAGGCGAGTTCACTACCGTCAGATACAAGAAGACGAAGAAGAGGAAGCGCCCAGAAGGCACCTCCTCTCCAGTCTTATCTTCCCCGACCAAATCGGTCCGAAAAAATAGGAAAACCGTGCAGGCTCATGGCTCCGCGACCCCCGTTACCTCGACGGCCCCTCTGGCCTCCCAGGCCCCTCTGGCCACCCAGGCTCCGCTGGCCTCCCAGGCCCTTCCGGCATCTCAGGCCTCCCTTGCCCCTCAGGCCTCCCAGGCCCCTCAGGCCTCCCAGGCCCCTCAGGCCGTCCGTACGCCAAAAATGCCCCCTCCTGTAATCATACAGGAGAAGGCCAAATGGAATATAATTTCTGCGGCAATAAACGAGCAAAAGCTTCGTTACTCTTCTGCGCACACGACCCCCATAGGGATCAAAGTGCAAGTTAAATCGTCGGAGGACCACCGCCTCCTCACCGCGTTCTTACGCGCAAAGAACATAGGCTACCATACCTATGCCCTTGAAGACGAGCGCCTTCTGCGCGTCGTCATTACAGGAGTCGATAAGTGCCTCTCCACAAAAGAGGTACTCATGGACATCCAGTCCCAAGGTTTTCCCGCCTTAGAGGTACATCGCATGTACCACCCTATAAAAAAACACGAGTACAATATGGTACTAGTAACCCTCCCTCTTACACCAGAGGGCAAGGATATCTTCAATATCCGAGCCGTCTGTCATATTACGGGCATCCGCGTCGAGCCCCCCCGTAAAAGGGGCATCCCTGGCCAGTGCCACCGATGCCAACTTTACGGGCACTCGGCACGGAATTGCCAAGCTAGGCCGCGTTGCGTTAAGTGCCTCGGTGACCACGGCACCTCTGACTGTCTCCGTAAGAGCCCAGCTGAGGAGTCCGAACCCCCCAGCTGTGTTCTCTGTAAGTCTAAAGGACACCCCGCCAATTATAGAGGGTGCAAAAAAGCACCCAAAGTAAAAAAGCGTAGTGCACCGCAGACTAAAAGTGCCCCCCCCAAACAGAGATTCGTCGCTGCCCCCCTACCCTCCCAATCTGCATGGTTCAAGCCCGCGCAGAAACGTAGTTCGGAGCTAGCGGTTTTCCCCGCTCTCCCCAGTAAGGCCATGCCCTCCGCGCCCGTAGCGCCTAAGGCCACGCCCCCTCCGACTCCCAGCTTCACTGCAGACCTCTCTTTCGTCCAGCAGTTTTTAAGCAACATCGGGCCTATTGACCCGATGGAGCTTTCTATCTTAGCGACAAAGCTAAAAGGTTCGGCCACAGACCGCATCCAAGCTTTGTCAGACCATCAGGTCTTGATCCGTCAGATCAAGGCCCTCTCCACAAACGGTAATTAATGGAGCCCTCGGGAAGGACAAAGCCGCACTCGTTACGCGTAGTGTCGTTCAATACGAACGGCATTAGGAATAACATTAGCGAAATTCGCGATTTTGTAAGCAGCCAAAATGTCGATATTCTTCTAGTGCAGGAGACTTTCTTAAAACCTAGCATGAGGAGCCCTAAAATAGCTAACTACAAAATAGTCAGAAACGATAGAACTCGATCCCGACTCGGAGGTACTCTTATCTACTATAAAAAATCACTACATTGTATTCCACTAGAGCCACCGCCATTGTTAACTTTAGAAACATCTGTTTGCCATATTAGTATGTCCGGCCACGGACCCATTGTTATAGTAAGCGCGTACTTAGCGTGCAACAAAGAACTCCATTCAAGCGACCTACAGGCGCTATTCAATTTAGGTAACGCTGTCATCATTGCCGGTGACTTTAATTGCAAACACACCGAGTGGGGCAATGTTCATAACAATAGAAACGGCACCATCCTTTGTAATTTAACCGACACTTTAAATTTTGCACTATTAGCCCCCACCGACCCCACTCGCTATGACACCAATGAAAACATCAACGGTGTCATACGCGATCCTAGTACGATAGACATAGCCTTAGTTAAAAATGTTTCTCTCAATATCAATATTGAGACTCTCCACGAGCTTAACTCAGACCACAGACCGGTTATGATTACACTTGGTAGTCTTAACCCCAATAATTCTAGTACTAGGAAGATAATAGATTATAAATCACTAGCGGAGAACATTAAAGTCCTTCATTCTAGCCACTTAGATAAAATCCCCGATATTATAGATAGTAAAGAGACAGCCATAGAGGCCGCCTCCCACTTGACCGATCACCTGGTAGCGACCATAGAGAACTCATCTAGGGAGGTGCCAACGACCCCCAAGGGCCGTTGGCCCCTCCCTGAGGACATAAGGGAGTCCATCAGACTCCGAAATGCGGCTAAGCGCACATATGATCGCTACCCGTCGGAAGAGTGGAGGAAAGCCCTCCGTCACTACGAGAGGGAAGTTAAGTTTAAAATCAAACAGCACAAAGCCGAGAGTTGGGATCGACTTCTCAGTGATTTAGAACCGTCTCACGTGGCGTACTGGCCACTCGCGAAGGCCCTCAAAAACAACACGGAGAGCGACATGCCTCCGTTAGATAGACCTAACCGTCCTCCTGCATTCGAAGACATTGACAAGGCCGAGTGCCTAGCTGATAATTTCGAACAACAGTGCCGGCCGAGTACTCTCCCGATTGATCCCGTGCACCTTAGCTTAGTTAATAGCGAGGTCAACAGCCGACTCTCGAGGCCACCTGACGTAGACAGGGTGAGGATGGTGGACTCGGAGGAGGTCAGTGACATTATTAAGTGTATGAATGCCAAAAAGGCCCCAGGCCTCGACGGTATTTCAAACAAAACACTTAAAATGTTACCGTCCGAGCTAATTCAACTCCTAGTGAACATCTTTAACGCCCTCTTAGTAGGATGTTCATTTCCAGACATTTGGAAAGTAGCTATTGTCATAGGTATCCACAAACCGGGGAAACCCCGGAAGGTGCCTGGTAGCTACCGTCCAATAAGTCTCATTAGCTCCCTAGGTAAAGTCTACGAAAGAGTTATTAAAAGGCGCCTTAATGACGTCATAACCGACAAAAAACTCCTTCCAGACGAGCAGTTCGCCTTCCGCGAAATGCACAGCTGTCCCGCTCAAGTACACCGCTTAACGGAGTACATATTATCTAGCAAAAACGACAGGAAGACGACATGCGCCGTATTCTTTGACATTGCAAAAGCTTTTGATAAAATTTGGCATAACGGACTGTTATACAAACTCTATCAAATGGAAATACCCGATTATCTCGTCTTACTAATTAGTAACTTTTTAAAAAATCGTAAATTTCATTTCCGCGTAGAAGGCGCACTGTCGTCGCCAAGATATATGGAGGCGGGAGTACCGCAGGGCTCGGTCCTCTCGCCCTCCCTATATAACCTGTACACTAGTGACATCCCCAAACACGCTAAGGTGCAATTAGCTATGTTCGCGGACGACACAGCCCTTTATTATTCAAACACACGAGCCCGTACCGCGTCTAAAGTCCTCCAGGAGTCAGTTACCGCTCTCGGTAATTGGTTCTCCAAGTGGAGAATAGAAGTCAATCCCGATAAAAGTCACGCCATTCAATTCAATGGTAATAAATCAGCGGGGCGTAAGTGCCCCCGTAAAGTAATGAGCCCTATTAGCCTGCACGGCAACATTATCCCTGAGGTCTCTCAGGTCAAATATTTAGGCGTAGTACTAGGCAAGTCGATGACGTTTTCGAGTCACATCAGTAACACACTGCGTAAAGCGAAATTTGTACTCTACAAATTATATCCGCTACTTAATTCGCGAAGCAAAATGTCCTTAAGACATAAGCTTACATTGTATAAGGTTTGCATCAGAACGATACTCACTTATGCGTGCGTCTCCTTCGCACAGATAAGCGAGTCTCAAATGGACCGCTTGCAAAGAGTCCAGAACCGGTTTCTACGCATGGCAACAGGCGCCCCCTGGTACATGCGTAACATCGACTTGCATAGGGACTGCGAACTAGTCACCATTAAAGCCTATATCAAGGAACTCGTAGAGAGATTCTTTGATAAAGGCAAAAACCACCCAAACCCCCTTATAAAAAAGGCACTGGACTACAACCACGACGCACTGACTTTCCGACACCCGCACAAACGGCCTAAGCATATCTTAGCCGATCCCGTTGACCCGATCACAAAATACGTAACGTACTGTGTACAGTTACGTAAACACAAATCACACGCACCCGCGTCGCTAGCATTGCACCGGGGTCGACGCCGGCGCCTACCCCGAGGTCCCACATCCGACACGACAACACGTACAGACGTACAGACCGACCCTAACACGGGACCGGACCCGAACCCGAGTTCGAGTTCGCATCCCAGTAGTCTAGGTACACTCCTAAATAGTGTCCGCGACCGCGATATTGATATAGAGAGCTCTACCAATACCGCGAACCTCATCGACATTAGGACTTACGCGCGCGAGTCATCCCGACCGTACGCGGAAGGGGAGAGGGACGGCCCTCTCAGTACCGATATCGATCAAATCGAGAGCTCCTCTATCGCGATAACTCGCACGCCGCTAGTCTCTGCTACCGCGCGCGAGCAACCTCACTCATCAGCGAGTGAGGAAGGGGTCGGACCCCTCAGCAGGAGAGACCCGCGTCTCCCCTGTCAAAAATAATAGCTTCTAATCCGTAGCTGTCCCCAATATCCGGTTTGAACATCACCCGGGTGATGTTAGGGAGGGTCAAACCCTCCCATCGTCTACCACCAAACAAACTAGCCACCAGGCTAGTTATAGTCCGACTTAGCTACAGCGGTCTTAACCCGACCCTTAGCATAGACCCGTTCGAAAAAAAAAAAAAAAAAAAAAAAATGAAAGTAAATAATCTTCGTCCCGACCGCAGCCTTTGTACGAGTGGATTGCCGAGATAACAATTATTTGTATTTTATAGTAAGACGATCGGCGAATAGTAAATTGAAATAGATTAAGAGTTTGTTCATCGAAAACACAAAGCTGCTTTAGACTCAGCGCTCTGAGCATAGAGTAGAATTTATATTATACACTTACGTACAGAGAAACAGCTTTCATAGAACGATCCAAAACGATCCAAATTTGAAATTTTAACGTCCATTTTAACGGCCCAAAATTTTTCAAACAATCGTGGACACACCGTATATGCTAGTGGTAGTGCAATCAAATCGAATGCTAACTATGTATCTGTTTATCTGTTCGCCTCTCTTTAATATAATTTAACTTTGACTGTCTATTCAATAAATGGTCTTGATATCATAAACTGATTTTGAGTTAGCCAAAATACCGTATTCTCCTATTTCATAGTTTCATCATTCCTGTCCATATTATTGTATTAATTTGACAACATACATTTAACATTGTAAGATGTAATGTTGCTAGTGTATGGTTTTATGGATTATGTGGCGATTGTGAATTTGTTGGTGACGTAAAACATTGTATATTTTGCTCGCATTATATTTAAAAATGCGATTAAATAATATAAAATAGTTTTTATGAATTTTTCTTTTTACTGTTGCATTTTACGTTTGTACATTTTGATTTTTAACATGTTAAATAAATAATGTGATTCGTGCTTAAATAATGGCATCGCCACAAAATGGTGTATTGTGAGCCTAAAAACACAAGGGTTCCGTAGTTTTCGACGCGCAATACCAACCAATTTATAAACCACTTTGGAGGTCGGTTACTCGAAAATTGTTAAATATGTAAAAAAGTCGTGTCGAATTTCGGCGTTTGCCGTTTTTGAGAATCGAAACTGTAGGTATCATTGTAAGAGTTAATTAGCATAATCGACCTTCAGATAACAGATTTATCTGCGACACTAATAGCAAAATAATCAAGTAAGACTTGCATTTGGTGAAAATTCGCCGTTAAAGAAAGAGATAGCGGCATTAGTTTTATTAAATTTCATCTGAATTAAAAAAAAAACATATTTGTCATTTTTCTAAAGAATCACGTTGTGAATACACGTAAAATCCTATTATATCAATTTTATGTAAACAAATTCATGCATTACTTTAATTAAATTTGGGATCAAAGCGGCTGTAGTGTGCTCGATCTTTTATGTTTTAATCCGATTTTTTCTTTTATATAGCTTTTAATAAGAATCACGAGCAATTGAAGCCGAAAGTTGCCAAAGAAATTGAAAGCAATGAACCTACCCTAAAAGCGTAAAAGAAAAATTATTTAAAAAACAATTTGCCTACATGAGATTTTCTGGCAATTTACCTAACAAGTATATATATAAATATCAGTTACTTTCTTTTCATAACTTTTGGCTTAAATCTTAAAGGTACGTGGTATAAGATGGTACTCCTAACAAATCTTGCTTGATAAAATAGTTTATAATGTTCATTTCATAATATTACACTATTATTTGTAGGGCCCAATATTTTATTTTATATTCACTGAATATAAAATCAAGTAGGAAAACAGGAGGAATCCGTTTGCTGGGTGTTGGTTAATTTGTATAAATTATCTCATGTGAAGAATATCTGTCTGTGTAATAAGATCTGATTAGAATTACGTTAATTAAATGTCTAGATTAATTTATTAGTGTTTATTTTTATTTTTGGTTCTTTAAGGCTAGCATTGCCGATTTCGACACAAGCTTCAAATTAAAAATAAAATAACTATATTTTTTTACAATAACTATAAGGATCCCTTAAAAATCCTCCCTTGAAAGTCAACTATATAAGTAAATTATATAGTTGATTTTCACCAATTGAAAGTTAACATAAAAACGTTGATTATTACAAAACTAGAAATCTAGATTTTTTACCTTTTAGAGCTAATCCTTTTTTTTTTTCTTTATTTATTTAGAGGTTTTTACACTAAAGTATATGTCAACCCCATCATAACTTATCCAAAATGAACTTAAGTTTAATTCTAAATACACGTAACTATTATTAATCACTATTATTAATTGTAATGCTGATGGATACAAAACTCAACAAAAGTTTAAGCTCGCTTGAACTAGTTTGTGATAATATGTGATGAAACATTCCTAAGTCAGTTCTGTTGAGATTTAGCTCCAGCAGCAGCCGGCGGCGACACGGCTCGTGCCGGACACACTCCGCCAGCAAATGGTGCTCGTCCTACGCCACTCCGCACGCCGAGTTCGGCGAGTCTCTCAGTCTCATCATGAACTTAAATCTGTTTAGCCGAATGTGTCGTACGGAACGTAATCGATACAACAGTACACAGTTTTGTATATTTAAATCTGTATTCGCACACCAGGGTATGCGAGGAGGCTCGGCTTGCAGTGTCTTATACTATATTCCTTTCTCTTTAGAAGTCCTATCGAAGTATTCCTTCCATTCTATTCTGCACCTATCTTTAAATAAATTTATAAAGTCAAAAAATGTAGCTTTGTACGAAATTCTAATACCGTCTATAGATCCTTCCTTCGCTAGCTTGTCGGCCTCCTCGTTACCTCTCAGACCGATGTGCGATGGAACCCATTGCAATCTAACAGTAATGCCTTTTCTCATCGACACTAGTATTTTTTTCTAATACTTTATAAGCTATCGGTGTACCTCTATAACTAGAGGTGCAACGAGCTATATGTTGCAGAGAACTTTTACTGTCCGTGCAAATAAGAATGTATCTAGAAGTTATTTTTTCCGCATATACTCGTATAAGCGTCTGTAAGATTGCAATGAGCTCCAAAGAGATAATAGTAGTAGTTTGTATTTTGAATTTTATACTGCTACCTTCCTCACCATATAAGGGGTCATAAAATGCAGCTCCTTGATTATGACCCGACTTAGAAGCGTCAGTGTATATAAAATGAAAATTTTGATATTTTGTTCTTAACTCTCTAATAACATTGAATTTGATTTTATACGTTTGTAAAGTCTTTTCGGTTTGGTTAAACTGTCCAAACTAGAGTGGATGACACTATTTGCATCAAAGTTACTAACCCATGTACTTAACGAAAACATGTCTAGTGGGTAACGTGATTCCAATATTTCGTTACTTGTTTGATCTAATGTTTCAACCAGTAAAGGTGTTTTCTTATTTCGCCAAAACGTATGACTTTTACAAAGCAAAGAAGGTTCGGACAAAAGATTTAGTGTCGGGCTGTCTCTATGAGACTGCGCCTTTAATACATATTTGTAAGCTAAATACTTTCTACGTATATACAGTGGACATACACAAAGTTCAGCCTCCATGACATAAACCGGAGTGGTTCTAATGAAATCGCCTATAACTCTCAGTGCCTGGTTTTGTACCCTGTTGAGTCCATTCAAGTGAACTGTTGCACTGCTATCATAACAATAGCACCCGTAATCTACCCTACTCCGAATTAACGAAATGTAAATCCTGCGCAAGTGCTTTGGATGTATTCCCCAACTAGTACCTGCTAATATCTTCATAATGTTAAGGAACTTTTGTGTCCTTTCTGCTATTTCTTTTATAGGTTTACCCCACCTTAATACTTTATCCAACCAAAATCCTAAATATTTATTTAACTATTTCTAATTCTTGTGTTTCCAATTTTAATGAAAGCCGATGATTTTTACGTCCTCTATTAAATACACATATTTTAGATTTGTTTACTGATAAACGTAGTCCTATATCTATTAGTAATGATGAAAAAACATTTAATACAATTTGCATATGGTCAACGCAATTTTGTATATTTTCCCTACAACCACTAATATAAAATACAAAGTCGTCAGCGTACTGACTTACGAGAACTGTGTTAACGTCTTTAGTAATTTCTGCCGTAACAATATTGAATAACTGAGGCGACAATGGATCCCCCTGTGCCTCTGGAGGTAGTTCTGACAATACTGAAGTGCTCATTACAAATTTTTTAATTTCTCTGACTTAAAAAGTTCCATAAGTAAACACAAAATATAGTCTAACCAATTTTAAACTTGTCTAATACAGTAACTAGATTTTCAATAAGTACATTATTATACGTGTTATCTACGTCTAAAAAGCATACTAATGTAGGAGTTTGTTTTGAAAACGAAATTTGAATGTATGTAATAAGTCTAACCAACAGTACATAGAAGATTGACCTCTTCTGAAACCGGTCGTACTGCGAGATAATAATTGATTCCGTTCCGTAAACCATTCTATACGTTTTTGTAACATTAGATGAAATATTTTACATAAACAAGCAATTAAAGATATTGGTCTTAATTTGGGTGGTAAATTAGGGTCACTACTAGCTGTCGGTATTGCCACTATTTTAATGTCTCTCCACTGAGTTGGAACTGTGCCGGTTTTTAAATCAAATCAAATCAAATCAAAAATTTTTTATTCAAAATTGGTATTTTTAAATACTCTTTTTGAACGTCGATACTACGTGATGCCTACCACCGATTCGAGAACTAACCCAGCGAGAAGAGCCGGCAAGAAACTCGTCTGGGGCCATCTTTTACCAAAAAGATGGAAAATTATTCTTTTAAAATCAAAATTATTACAATGTTTACTTATGTCTATGTAACAAATAATAAGATAAGATAAGGAGCCACCTTATTCCCAAGGTGTGCCGTCTTGAATAAAGTCATTAATTTTATAATACGCTTTGGCACACAAACGCTCTTTAACTACTTTTTTAAACTTATTAATGGGAAAGTTTTGAACCTTTTCTGGGATTATATTGTATAAGCGTATACATTGGCCTTTAAAGGATTTACTAACTTTGCTTAGTCTGAACACTGGCATATCTAACTTGTTCTTATTTCTAGTGTTTACACAATGATTATCACATTTCTTTTTGAAGTTGTTTAGATTCTTTCTTACATATAACACATTTTCCAAAATGTATTGAGATGCGACGGTCAGAACTTTTATTTCTTTAAACTTTTCCCTTAGAGATTCAAAAGTCGACATCTTATAAATAGAACGTATAGCACGTTTCTGCAGCACAAATATTGTATTAATGTCCGCAGCGTTTCCCCACAAGAGGATGCCGTACGACATTATGCTATGAAAATAGCTAAAGTAAACTAATCGCGCGGTCTCTATGTCGGTAATTTCTCTAATTTTTTTAACAGCGTATGCTGCAGAACTCAGCTTATCTGCCAATTTAGCAATATGTGGTCCCCACTGTAACTTACTATCTAATGTTATACCTAGAAATACAGTGGTGTCTACTAATTTCATTTTCTCATTATTTAATAGTATATTGGTTTGTGCCTGCGTAACATTTGGCAAGCTGAAATTTAAACATTTTGTTTTATTAGAATTCAACAGTAAATTATTAGCATTAAACCAATGTACTATTTTTGAGAGAGCACTATTTACCTCGTCATTGTTAGATTGTCGTCGCTTCACATTAAAAATTAGTGAAGTGTCATCAGCAAAAAGTACTATCTCATGCTTATCATTAACTAGATAAGGTAGATCATTTATATAGATGAGAAATAGAAAAGGGCCCAAAATAGACCCCTGTGGTACTCCTAGTTTAATTTTAGTACCATTAGACCTTTTGGAATTAACTTCTACAGTCTGTGTTCTATTTATTAGATAAGAGCTTAGAAGCTTTAGTGCCGTGCCCCTTACACCATAATGGTATAATTTCCTGAACAGCGTATCATGCTCCACACAGTCAAATGCTTTGGATAAATCACAGAATGCACCAAGTGCATCCTGTGACCTCTCCCAAGCTTCAAATATACTGCACAGAAGACTGATGCCTGCATCTGTTGTGGACCGACCTTTAGTAAAACCAAACTGATTACTATGTAACAATTTATTCGAGTTGAAGTGAAAAAGTAATTGATTTAGAATAATTTTCTCCAAAATTTTACTTAAAGTCGGTAATATGGATATTGGTCTATAGTTAGCTGGGTCTGATTTATTCCCAGCTTTAAAGAGAGGCATCACCTTGCTGTGCTTCATCAAGTCAGGGAACACGCCACTTTTAATACAATTATTAAAAACTAATGCTAGGTGAGGGGCAATGATGTCAATTACTGGTTTTATAACTTTTGTGGACATACCCCAGAGATCAGTTGTACTTTTAATATTAAGTAATTTAAATGCCTTGATAATGTCTCTAGAGTCTATTTCTTTGAAAATAAAATTTACATCACATTCCTTCACATTATCTCTAAGTAATTTTTCGGCAACTGTAGGTGATGAATTTAAGTTTTTTGTAGTTGAGATCGGAATGTCTGCAAAAAACTTCTCAAATACTGTCGCAACTTCAATGTCAGAACTAACTTTTTTATCATTAATATAAAGTTCAAATTTAGAGTTGCGACTGGCGACTCTTCCAGTCTCATCTGCAATTATTTTCCAGATGGTTTTCACTTTGTTTTTAGAGTTCTTAATTTTTTCTTTGATGTGAAGAACCTTCGCCGCTTGACATACCTTCTTGAAAATCTTCGAGTATTTCTTGACATATAGTTTAAAATCTTCACTCCTGTTCATAATATAATATTAAAATTTTTTAGAATGTAACACTTACAAATATAAGGGAGGTAATAAATCATGGAGTAGGTAATTTCATCAACGCCAGGTGCAGTGTCTTTTTTCTTTAAAATGTTACAAAATTCTGTGTAGCTAAATTCAGCCTTCATGACCTCATTGCTAGATGTAAGGGATGGACACTTCACATGTACATAGTCCGGTGTCAAACTGCAAAGTAACTCGTCGTTTCTTTCCTGTGATACAAAATTAGGGCTTTTCTTTAACCCTTTAATCCAACGTAATTTATTCCACATTTCAGCAGCTGTTGATGACTCATCTATAGTGGAACAATGTATTTGCCAATCACCAAATTTGGCCTTCCTAATTTGTGCTTTAAATTCGTGAATAGCCTTTTCTAATCGATTAAAATTTTCTGGAGTAGGATTTTTACGAAAATTACTTAAAGCCAGTCCTACATGCTACGAGACGAGTTAATGTCGAGTTCCAGTACCTTTTAGGCGTAAATTTACGGATTAGTCGGATTTTGACAAATTTTAATATGAGGTATAAATTTATCTGCGGCCCTATTTATTTGGTGAATTATATTATTATACATAACATCCACTTCAACTGAAGAATCAGGTATCGACCAATTGTTCTGTAAATAATTATTATATCCATCCCAGTCAGTTAATTTAAGATTTCTTTTTTTTACATATGGTATACTTTCCGAAAATTGGTATGTAAGTTTGATGCATAGATGGTCACTTCCTAAATTTTCAGATAAAGTTTTGAATTCAAAATTTATTGCAATATCCGAAGTAACAAACGCGATATCGGGGCTAGACAATTGTAGAATATTATTAACTAATTTAACTCTTGTTGCTTCACTATTATTAATACAAACGTAACCAAATTCCAACGCAGCGTCATTAATTAAGTTTCATTTACGATCCGTGCGATTTGACCAATTTGAATGATGTGCGTTAAAATCGCCAGCTACCAAACATTTTTTGGGAAATCTACTAAAAATATCATCCCGGTCACTTTGAGTAGTGTTTACTTGGTGGGCAATAAATTAAAATAATATCACGTAATTTATGACAATTTGATAAAACAATATGAATGGCTTCAATAGAACTATTTCTTAAAGTTATAGGGTTTTCGTGAATTTTAATAGTCTTATGTGACACAATAGCTACACCTCCATATCCGTCCGGCCTAACCAGGAAGGTTTATTTGGTATCCATTGATTCTAAGGTCAATATCGTATTTTAACCACGTTTCTGAGATTAATGCAATGTGTATTTTCTCTTGCCATAAGAGTTGCTCTAATTCATAACACTTTGGCTTTATACTTTGTGCGTTCCACTGTAATATATTTAAATTAAATATTTTATTAGTACTTACTGCCATTATTAAAATATAACGTATGAATTTGATTTAATACATCACAATTTTTAAAGAACTCACAAATAAAAGATAACACCTTTTTAACAACTAATACTAGAACATCCTGAATTTTATTCTGTATTGATTTATCTTCAAAATAAATTTTCTTGATCTCCGAAAGAAAAATTCAAAATTATCTGTGTTCCGGCTATCCTCCCTAGTTTCCTTACTATCATCTTGGTTTTATATTACTCTTTATATTATCATCTTCTTTCTGGACCGGATCTTTCTTCTTTTTTAATATTTTTCTAACATTCTTAGTTTTGTTCTTATTTGTTTCTTCTTTTCTTTGTTTAGGAGCCTCTTCTTTTTCCTTCCCTGTTTCTGAATCTGACACACCTTCTGCATTGTGTATTAAAGCATCTGTGACAATTACTTCTCTGTATGTTTTTCTGGCAGGAAAACTAACTATTGGGCTCATTTCCCTTGCATAGTCTTGCTGAGTCTGGAGGTGCACCTTATGTGTATAGCGTCTTCTCCTCTTCTCGTGGCTAAGTATATAGTCAAAGCTCTCCGATATGTATAGTGTTCTCGGCTCATAATTTCTCGAATTTCTTTTTCTTTCTTAAACACCGCATACTCTTTACTTAGTGAAATAACTAAAAAATAAAAAAGTGAAATAAAAACCCATAGCCATACACATAGGACGGGACAGTGCTGCCTTTAAAACCTGTACTTTTGAAACCTTCAGGCGGACTGAGTCAATATCGATCCAGGCTCCATTCTAATCTTTTCGATTCAATCGAGTCATAGAAATGATTGGATACTCACATTCAAAATTCTCTAATATCTCTTTTTCCTCTACTTCTTGGTCTACTTGTTTTATAACTCCATAGCATATAAATATTTAATAAATTGCTCCTCTGACACCTATAATCTAACTCTTCAAATTTTTTATTGTTTATAAACTTTTCGGCCATTTCTTCAGTTTCAAACTGAATACTAACTTTGTACGGATTTTTGTACTTGATACGTAATATATTTTGTATATTTTCCTCTCTTAATAATTTCGCGAAAGCTATTTGTTTCGGCATTAATTGTTTCGAAGACACTGAAACTTCAATGTTTTTGTCCTCGTCTGATAAACTTCTGATTACCTTCTTACGACTTCGACACACAGTTGTAAATCCCTCATTATCTTGTAATATCTCAATATTATTCGACCTACGTCGTTTTTCTGGGGTCTTAGATGAAATACTTTCCTCTTCCATAACTTGTTGCTCACTATTAACTATTATGTCCTCGCTCACACACTCTAAATTCATATTATCCACTGTTATAGATTATTTGTTCACTCATATGTAACAAAATTTTATAAAGTTTAGGTAGGTTCAAGCCTACGGCGCTAAGAAGCGCAGCGTAAACACAAACAAGCTTATCTGCGACCGGTAGACTCTCGATGCACGTGCAGTTATGTACGCTGATCGCACCGGACTGGAGCTAATCTTAAAATCGTTTTTATGTTAACTTTCAATTGGTGAAAATCAACTAATTAACAAAAGCATAGTTAATAAAAAAATTGGGATAAAAAAAAATATTGACGGATTATTGTTTATTGATATGTCTACATAGTATCCAATTTTTTTTATTCCTTAATATTAATATTTAGTCACTTAAAAATATTTTTTGTTCATGTGTCAGATTCAGGCGATGCGCGCGGCAGCCGAACCACGCGTTTTTACACTTATTTTCGCCGCTAAATTAAAATTATAAGCATTGTCGGTACACTTCCGGGAGGTTTTCTGCTCTTTATGAATCTTTTTTCAAATGTCGATTAACTCGAATAGTTTTTGAAATATATCCAAAAAACCAAACAATTTTTTTTTACGTTATTGTTTATAACTTTTGCATTTTTTTCATCCCCTATTGTAATTTTGATAGTTTGTTTTAGATGCCATTCCGAATCGAATGAGATCAAAATCATAATTTCCGGTGGTCCAGATTAGATGTTAGACGAAATGGCACTTGTGAATCCGACTTAGAGATAGCACTTGTGAATCAGACTAACAGGGTGACCTCTGGTTACATAGTAATTACCAAACCACAACCAAACATCTTAAAAAGTCTCAAGTATTCGAAAAATTTAAAATTAATAAAATGCGGATATTTCCGGATCTTGCCGGTTCACGGACTTAATTCAATCCGGACGAAGTTCACTCGAGTTGTTATTCAAATTTCTCAAAAAGCCCCCACTGGTGAATTATAAAAATTAAATTCAGCTAAAAAGTGGCTCGCGTATTCAACGCCAGACGAGTGCCGATGCTCGCTGCAAGATTTTACCTTACGAGAGGTGAGTTACAAGGATGTAGAGCTATTCCAGATATGACTTAATTTATTTCATTTTGCGATGACAAAAATTCCACGCGTTACGTAAGTCAATATTAATGTATATATCAACAACTGGACGTATTGCTTTAAATTATGGCACGCAGATAGCTATTAAGACGTAGACTTTCGTTATTTAAAGGAATTGTTTAATAAAGAAGATGTCCTCACTGACTGACTGACATGATATGGACGCTCACACAGCCGTCACCGCTTTTGCTAAAAATGTGAAATTTAGACAGTAGTTTTAATTTACAATGCAGACACATACCAAGAAGGTATTTTGAAAAACTCCACCTTTAAAGGAATGAAACAGGGTTGGAAATTTTGTATGGAAAATCTATAAATCTGCACCAATTTCGATGAAAATTGAGATTCATGCTCTTAAATACATTTAATGAAATACGTGTTTCAGAGATTATTAGAATTCACCCGTTTTGGCACACAGATATACTTTATTGTGGCGTAGAGCTCCGTTAAAAAGGTTTTTCAAAAATAATACCCCACGAGGTAAAAACCTTTTCATTGCACCCGCAATGGGGATCCACACAAGCTAGTGAGGGATATATCTCTACGGAATCTTGTAATTTAGATAATTTGTGGATGGACACAACATTATGCCAAATAATCCTGATTATTATGTTCTTAATTGAGATTTCATATTGCAAATAATTAATACATACTCCGGTTATAGTTTCGCCTTGTGCGAAATATTGTTGAGCCCTCAAGACATGACTTGTCAAGCTGTTTCCCGAGGCACATGCTCAACTTTATCAATAAGGACATGCAACTCAAACTTCGCTTTCCATGTTTCCTTTCCATGTTTAGTAAGCAAGAAATGTGTTGTAACTAGTTCACATCCGTTACTACATAGTTTGCCATAACGCCAGCGAAAAAACGGTTCGAGACCGAGAGAATAAAAAAGGTGGACGAAACAATTCGCAAGCGGGCGTTTTAGCAAATACATTTAAACTGGCTGTCCCAACACACGTTCAATCGCCTCCGGCACAAAACGACATACTCTCAAAAGGACATATACTCAAAATGACACAATCGCTAAAGGACAGAAGTACAGTCGTCAAAATATCTTAACTATAAACTGGCTAGACCTACACCTACAACAACATCTATACCCACAACTACAACCTACACATACACCAACAACTACACCTACAATCTACACCAACATCTACAACCCACTTCAACAACTACAACCTACACATACACCAACAACTACACCTACAATCTACACCAACATCTACAACCCACTTCAACAACTACAACTTACACATACACCAACAACTACACCTACAATCTACACCAACATCTACAACCCACTTCAACAACTACATCCTACATCTACAACTACATCTACACCCACCGACGTACTGGTGCCGGCAGATTTTTATGAAATATGCCAGAGAGGTAAACTGAACGCAGCTAGAAATATTTGACAGTCAATTTGTCAATTGAACACCAAATATATAATAATCAACGCCAAAATTAACTAATCAGCGGTCAAATCTCTTGTCAGGTGTAAATTCAGTTGCATAAAGCTTGATCAGTCGTTTGATTTGATCAATGTGTTAGTTAACAAAACTAGTGTCAAACCCATGGTCAAACCACATGTCAACCGCTGTTTTCGGTTTCTGGAAAGCCTTTTATGGCGTAAATGTGTCATGTCAGGATGATTAGTAAATTTTTCACTAATTAACGTTTCAGAAACGCAAAGTGATTTAACCATCCTGTTAACTCAACAACGTGTTAGTTAATCAACTATTTGATTAGCCTTTCAGAAACCGGGTGTTAGTGTGGGGAAATTCAATCGTCGGTAATATTTTCTCCGCAATTTTTCCAATACTTCTTACCGTTGAAGTCGTTTTCGATTTGTCCTGTACCAAACACCTGGCTTCCAGCAGAAATCGGTCAAAACCAAAAAGTAAAAAGTCCCTAAAAGGGCGATTCTAGTAATTCAAATAACACATCTATGTTCGTCGAAAGATTTTCATATTCAATTACAAATAGACAAGTGCGCCTTGAGTATCGCCTTTGACGTTCTCGAGAGGATATCAGGCTTATCAGAGGAATCAGCATCCATGACGGTTTGAATCCCTTTGCCCTCTGACTCTCGATGATACTTGGACATTAGAACAAGGTCATTCTCCGACTTGGTGTGTTGAATTTCAAAATATAGACTAGATGTTCGTTTTTTCGCGCGGAAATTAGTGTTTTACCGCGATAAAGTCAGGCCTTTGTCCTTCCTCAAGGTCTCATTTAATTATAAATCCGCTAAGTGGTTTAGGCGTGATTGCGAAAAGATACATATTAATAAATTTGTAATGATAAATAAAATATAAAATTAGTAAGAATGAAACGATGGCACGTTAGTTATTCTTTTTTTCCCGGTAAAAGTTTTGTGACGAGCGTGTTATATGACATTATAGTGTAAAAGTGAATTTTTAAAGTAAAATAAAACAAGTTTATATAAATCTTACTTATTTATTTTCGGACCCGAAATAAAAATTTTGTATAACTGATCTGCACTTATATAATAAAGAGCTTTGTTTGTTTGTTTGCATCGAATAGGATCTGAAACCACTGGATCGATTTTGATGAAATTTGGCACATATATAGATTAGACTACGGGAATAGTCGCGATAAAAGTAGTGCACCTCCTAGATAGACTACTTTTTATCGCGGCAAAATGTACGGTTCCCGGGAGAATTCTAGTAAGTAATAAGATGGCCTTAGTAATAAATTATTACCTGAATGTAATGATTAACATTTGAAGTGACAAGTTACGCTTAACTGATGCCCACAAAAACCGTGTACTATACTAGCCCCCGCACTAGTAAAAATATTTACTTAACGGATAAGCTATACAATGTTTTGTCTTTATCTGTCAAGCGACTTTTCCAACTTATCAGACACGGACAAAACATTGTGTGGCTTATCCATTGTGTTAATATTTATATTCATAATGTAATACCCGAGTTGTTCTCTATACTACTAAGCGTCAGTTCTCACCTCGACGACACGCAACGCTTCGCGGCGATGCATTTTAAGATAGCTGTTGAAAATTGATGTTTATTCACTACACAAAATGATACACGTTTCATATGACATCAGTGATCTGTCACTGCACATGCATGGGGCAGTGCGGTGCAATTTGATATTCGAACTCTTACGATGAAACGTGTATCTTCTTGTGTAATGAATAAAGTTCAATTTTCAATGGTTACCTTAAAAATGCAACGCCATGTCACGTATCGTTTCGTTTCGGAGTGAATTGAGGGCCTAAACGACATTAGACATTTACCACCATGACGTCAATTTTGCAAAAGTCCCTTTGAGTACAGACCCACTTAAAATGTGGCAATACATAACGAGTTACAAATTGCTCTGGCAAAACTTAATGAATACGAGTTTATGTTTAGGTAAAATATATTTTATATGGCAACACCGCCCTTCTGTTAAACGCCGTCAACTAAGGTTGCTTCAAAGATCAAACGAAATATATGCAAAGGGGAATATACAGACCCGGCTAAAACTTATTACGTATGCATAGTATAGGAGGTGCATAAAGCAATATACACGCTCTATAGTTAAAATAGAGTTGGGATTGAGTGTCGATATCGCCTACGTTAAAATTATGTATATATAATATGTATTCAACGCTAAGTTAGCAAAACAGAGAGAAAGACATTGCTACGATATCAATCATTTAAGTAAAAAACTACACAAATAAATAAATAAGATTGAAGAGTCTGTTTGTAATATGAAAGTATTTACGGCACTTACTATTTTATTTAATTTTTTTTGGAACGAAGTTCCTTATGGCGCGTTGCGAAAGGGCTAGACGAAAAAAATTAAGACTAAAAGTTGTAACGACACTTTTTGCTATAGTTGTGCGGTTGTGCGTGGGGCGTGCGCGTGTTTCTCTGTCTGTCTCTCTCTCTCTCTCTCTTTCTCTCTCAATTATCACTAAAATTGAGCCTACTGATTAAGTTTATATTACATTTGTTAATAAGAAAAAAAATATTATTATAACTTAAAAATAATAAAATTTTATTACAATTCCTTCCCTAATGAATAGAAAGAAACTTTGTTCCATCCGGGTGTCCCTTGACACCTCTCAAGTTTTTTATTTTTGCCTTTCTGTCTGACTGTTTGTTCCGGCTAATCTCTGACACGGCTGGCGCGATTTTCACTAGATTTTCACTGGCAGACAGCTTAAAGTTATAAATAGTATCTTAGGCTTACTTTTATCTTAGGGTTCCGTTTCAAAAAATAGGGATTCGTTTCCGTTAGTTCTACGCTAACGAAGTTGCGAGCACTATAACTAGATTAAAATAAAATTAAATTACACCTTTAATGCCAATACTGATGTTAATGTCATAGAGAAATGTAATACTAAATCAAACAGAGAAAACTAATAGTCGCACTGACGGCCGAATACTGAAACGATAATCAAAATTAAAAGCCCTCCTATTCACAGGCTTTCGCTGTCTCTGCTAGCCGAAATGACAAGGACAGCAGTGACTTCAGCGTCGCTTATTTTAACTATCGTTCCAGTATCCGGCCGTGTTATAAATACTAAGTTATTGTAAAAAGTTTGGATAAAAGTTTCACAATTCAAACACAATTGAAACAAGTCCAATATTTACGTTGTAACAAATATTTCAAACACTTGAAACTTTGTCGATGAGTTTTATCGACGAAACGTGTCACATCCCTCGTCGTGTTACGCAATTAGCTTAACCATTTTAACTGGGGACTAGGCTAGCCTAGGGGAGACGAGGCGAATACAGATATTTTTTTTCAAATTTTCTAATGAATGTTTGGATTAGATGTTCAATTTTCATAGCTTTGTATTTGAATTCAAATTAAATGTGAGGGTGGGGCCAAGATTAGTTCGTACCCTTTCGGCCATTCCCGACATGTGTCCAAATAAAAGGAATCCCTTTACGATTATACTGTAATTAATGCGATTGTAAATCCGTCGCGTGCTTTGATCTGCGAAATCGTTTAAGCAATTGTAAATAGTCTCTAAATCGAAATTCCGTTTTGGGACATATTAAAATCAGGAATGTACTATCGAACTAGTTGCCGCTCGACCAGGCATAAGATGAAAATCGCTTAGCAACGCCGTTGAATCGTGTGCTCGCATATATACTCACGTGTAAATTCGTAGTTCAACCACGTCTGCAGACGTTGCGGTCACTTCCCTTGTGTTTAAATATTTTAAGGCGTCGTAGTGGAAAATAAAATATTTAGAAACGGGTCGAGCAAGTACTTTGTCGAAATTGTACATCTGAAATATTATATGCTTAGGCCCATTTGCGCAGATCAGGGTTGAAGTTATCCTAAATTTACGATATAAGCGGGCGGAGCCGCGGGAAGAAGCTTGTACACATATAAGCCTTTTTCTATATCTATTGGTTAAAACTGCAATATAATCCGTTGAGTAGTTTAAAATATCCAATCGAATAGACATCGGAGACGACTTCGTTTTATACTAAGGAAGGATAAAGATATTTATTATGATAATAACCTACAGAAAATGTATATAAATTGATTTCCTTTAACCTTTTTATTGCTAATATGTGATATTTTATTACTAAATATGGCTGGCAAATAATTTTTACTAAGTTAAAATAGAAATTATTTGCCAGCCTAATAGCATGCTTATAAAAATGTTCTCAATTAACGTACAATTTATTATTAACGTGATTGCTAATTTATAACTGCTATTTCAGAATACATATAACTACATTTTTTATATAAAAAAAAAACTATAACCCGACTACGTAAATTATATAGCCTATGTTACCCGGGCTATTATTACGAATCTATTGACACCTAATTTATTACATTCGGACCAGTGGTTTAGGCGCTACGGTGGAACAAACATACATACATAGAGTGCCAAAATCATTACCCTTCCTTTTGGCACTCTTCCATTTTGCTTCGCCGGAGTCGGATAAAAAGCGAAAACTAAGCTCAGTTTCGCCAAAGGGTCTAAACACTGGAAGTACCAACATAATTCCCTAGACAAATATATTTAAAACACTATAATAAGATTTAAATAATATTTAACAATATAATCAACGGTTTTCAAATTCTTGGACCTATGATATCATTTAAATATGTAAAGTTTTTTTTTTTATCGAATGGGTCTACGCTAATGGCTTGAGGCCGTCTTAACTTGTCGGACTGGTGACTGCCGGTTCGCTAGTCGTTTTGGTGGGGAGACGATGGGGGAGTTTGACCCCCTCCTACATCACCCCCCTGCGGGTGATGTACAAACCGGATCAATTTTTCAATGATCGGTAAGTTTGTATAGTTACCATTAACTAGAAACATTTATTTCTCTAACACAATATTGGGTGTTCCTCGTCGATTTACCTGCGACAAATCTGATAATCCATTCAACCCTTACAATAAGATTAAGATAACAATACGTCTTTGGGGTCTTTTAGGCCTGTCATCTAAGTGTCAAATTAACAAAGGCGATTAAAAAAACAGCAGCTGAATTTTAAATTAGGAAATCGCGTTTCGTCACCAACGGGTTATGGGTGTTGATATTTTTGACAGGCCCATTGTCAAGTTTTAGGCGTCATGTTTTTATTTCATTTGGTACAATACTGTCATTTCTAACGCCAAGGGTTAAAGTGTCGTGCCGACATTTGTAATAACTGTGTCCAACCCTTACCGCAGCGGCGAAAGCTATTCAATGATTTTGGTTTTATTTGGACATATGCATGCTGATTCTGTTTTCAGACTGTTCGAAATTAATAATATGAAGCCAATGTTTCAACAAGTTTTGTGATAAGGATAGGTTTTATTCTATTCTAGTTTTTATGAAACAGTTCCAAAACATTATATTTTAGACGTTTAAGTTCCAATTTCACCAACGTCTGTTAGTGTTAATGGTTTATATACATAACATGCCTTCTCTTTCATTAATACGAAGAATAATTGCATGACATTGAATCAAAGATTAACCTTAGGTAACTAGCTTTGGTGAAATTGGCACTTATGGTACTTTACCCTCAATTCTAAATAGCTTTAATTTATTCGCTAAAAAGAAGTTCCTACATAATAAAACGTTCATAATATTATAATATAATAACGTATAATAACGTAACGCATATTGCTATCATAGTTGCTTCAGGCGCTTAAAATAGATGCAGGATGCCGTGCACTCAAGGTGCACTCTGTGGGCGGGTAAGTTTGTAAAATAAACATGCTTAAAACATAAAAAAACCGGCCAAGTGCGAGTCGGACGCGCGCACGTAGGGTTCCGTACTATAATGTAACCAATATTTTACATGTTTACTTATTATTTCGTTATTTTTGTACAAAGTTTTCCAGGTAAGCGCATTTTACAAGCTTGGCATATATAACTCCTAAGCCAACAAAGTTATATCAGTCGTAATACTTTTCCTTTAAAGTTCATCACATGGACTACCATCATGAGTTTTTTTTTTCAGATTTTTCGAGCCGTCCCCTTTAGCTTTTAGAGGGGGGACGCCCTATTTTAATAAAAAATGTGCTTGAAAGTTGAATCTCGCAAACGGATACCTAAATAAAAAAAATTGTCTTAGCCACCTCTCAATGTTTTTAACAAACATATCCCACATAATATATGGGGAAGACGCGAGAAAAAAAATCATCCCCACTTTACGTGTACCCCAGAAAACATATTTTTCGTTCGTTGACAAATTTGTAATTAATGCAAAGTTTTATCTTTCTAGCACTTACCATTGGCACGGTAAGCCGAAGACGGACATGACGAAACCATAAGGGTTGCGAGACTTAAGCTACGGAACTCTAAAAAGACAGTAAATTTCACACTTATGTATGCTACGTAATACTAGTACATTCTTATTTTTGTTTATAAAGGCATCCATTGTTTCTCTATTACAGTATTAAATACAAATATTACTTGTAATATTTTGTTCGCTTTTGTATCGTAATTTCACCCGATCGCTAGTATTTACTGGATGCAACTCAAATAACGCTTGATGCAGGATCCGAAATCCGTAGCATCGAGCTGAGCTGATACATTAACGTACGGCACTGGCTTAGTTCTGAAACTGCGGCTACCATTCGTTTTGAATGTGTAGGACGAAGGTTTTACTGACTAAACATTTGTGTCTAATGTTATATAACCAACATTTACCATGTGTGACTATAATTATCGTGAAAATATTTTCATAATTATTTGGACTAAATCCTACTAATATTATAAATGTGAAAGTTTGTAAGGATGGATGGATGTTTGTTACTATTTCACGCAAAAACACATATTTTGATGAAATTTTGTATGGTAGTAGTATAGGCTCTGGATTAAAACATAGGCTACTTTTTATCCCGAAAAAGTACAATACTCCCGCGGGATACCCGAATGTATATTTACGCGGGCGGAGCCGCGGGCAACAGCTAGTCACTAATAAAATGGTTGGTAGTATTATATAGGCTAAATTAAAAAAATCATATTCCAACATGATAAATGACAATGTAGGTAATTGAAGTGAGCATGATTTTTGTCTACATTAGTATTAGGTCCTTGCATATGAAATTGGCGTTTTGTCGTACTGGCCACTTTGATCTCAAATATATCTTCTTTGGTTAGGAATTCCAATTTCAAATTTATACCGCTATTTACTCATACATTTGTGTTTCGAAAAACGTAATGCATTTGTTATTTCCTCTTTTCGTTTTTTCTTTGCGTCACTCTGTTTACAAAATGGAAAACTTGAAATATCGTACTATTTTCGAGTACGAGTTCCACCGTGGCACCAGTGCTGCAGAAACGGCTCGAAGGATTGATGGTGTGTATGGCGGCGGTGTCGCAAAAGAAAATACAGTGCGTTTTGGTTCCAACGTTTTCGTTCTGGAAATTTCGACCTGCAGAACAAGCCCCGTCGACGGCCGGAGACCTAACTTGATAATGAAGATTTGAAGGCTATAAGTGGAAGCGGATCCATCGCAAACCACGTCCGAGTTAGATGCAGGCTGCGGTGTTGGTGATAAAACTATTTTAATCCACTTGAAGCAAATTGGGACAAAGCTGGGTACCTCATGAATTGAGTGCAGCAAACCGAGAAACGCGCGTCGACTGATGCGTTACATTACTCAACCGGCAAACTAATTAAGGGATTTTAAATCGAATCATTCTCTGTGATGAAAAGTAGATCCTGTACGATAATCGGAAATGCTCATCGCAATGGCTGAATCCTGGCGAACCAGCCAAAGCCTGCCCCAAGCGAAAATTGACTCAAGAAAAGTTAATTGCGAGCGTTTGGTGGACTAGTGCCGGTGTCGTTTGTTGCATAATGAGAACAGTAGTTTTAAGAAATATAATTATCAATGTCATATTGACAGATGTCACGAGTAAAGCCTATTTAGTTAGGTTTATTTCGGTTAACTAAAAGTCATACTCAGTGTAGACTGTAGACGTATTTGTGTTAGACATATCTCATTTGTAATACGTATCTGTGTTAAGCACCAATAAAGGAGAATATAAGAGTTGTTGCTGTATTATTATCATAAGCACTCAAGCGTAAGAAGGGCATGTAAAACCAAGAGGTCGTAGCCCGCTACATCGTTCACTACAGCTTTCTTAAATCTGGCCAGACGATTACGGCAGATGTTTATTGCCAGCAACTGCAAATCATAATGGAAAAGCTAGCTGCTAAACAACCGAGGTTGGTCATTCGCTCTAGGCCACTGTTGCTAGACAACGCTAGACCACACACTGCACAACAGACGGCTACCAAATTAGAGGAGCTTCAATTGGAATGTCTAAGACATCCACCGTACTCCTCGGACCTTGCTTCAACAGATTACCATTTTTTTCGAAATTTGAATAACTTCTTGCAAGGGAAAAAATTCAACTCCGATGAGGCAGTCCAAAGCGCCATCAAAGATTTTATTGATACGTGTCTGAATGTTTTTTTTAGTACAGGAATCAATTAACTACCTATGAGATGGCAAAAGTGTATAGATGGCAATGGTATATACTTTGATTAAATAAATATGGCATGTTTAAAAAAAATCTACTTTATGTTCCTCCTTTACAAAACGCCAATTTCATATGTAATGACCTAATATTATAAAGAGGAATGAGTTGTTCGTTTGTTTGAATTGAATAGGCAACGAAACTACTAGATCGACTTTGATGAAAATTGGCACAGATATTGAGTTGACCATGCGGAAGGACATATTATGCTACGTTATACTGTGGAAAAATGTACTGTTCCCTCGCATTTTCTTTTACGAAGTCGCGGAAAATGTCTAATAAAAACTAAAAGTAGAAATAAGTTTCGAAAGATTTTTCTCCGTCCTCGGTACTAAATGTATGAAATAAAAATGTCCAATTAGAATTATCTTTTAAAGAAAATGTAGGTCACGTCCTGAAATTTGAAACAATATGGTGACCCCGTAAGCTCGAACCGCGCCTGTTTTCCGACGGGGAATAATACGGGGATTTTTTCTAAAGACTTTTATAAGCCAACACTAAAATGTTGGAAATTTTAATAAAAACTAAAATACCCCGGAGATGGCTTTAAAAAAAAACAAGAAAGTCGCCTCGGAAATTGCAACGATAATACATTTGAGACCCAACGCTTAAAATTGACTAACCCCGCGCGAGGATTTACCGCTTATTAATAAGATCCCTGACAACACTACTTGTCACTAGCACTACGTTTATTTTTTAGACATTCATCTGCTTTAAGTTACGAGTTACGACGAATGTATACATGGATCATCGAACTGTTTAGGGGTAATGATTTTGGCAGTATCTGTACCACCAGGGAATCGAATTCATAAGCCGTGAAAACCGGCATAGTGGGAGTCGGACTTGCGCACGAAGGGTTCCGCACAAAACGATATTATACTTGAATATTTATTTTATTCAGTTTTTAGTTACAAAGAAATACATTTAAAAATGTCAACTGTCATATACGGTTACTGAGATACAGCCTGGTAACGGACAGACAGACAATCGGACGGCGAAGTCCTAGTAATAGGGTCTCGTTTTTTCCCCTTTACGTACGCATAACGGAACAATAAAAAGGTAACTCAACTAATGTTCATATTTGAAAAATGTATGGTGATTTACGTATAATTATAAACATTAACAGAAGAAACAGAAATATACACGTGAAAAAAAATGTAACTATCCCACGGCAATCGTACATTAATCGTATATTATTAAGTTAGCTAAATTAAATTTCCAAAATATTTCAACCATTCAAATCAGTCTAATGTGTAACGCGTAACATTTCCGAAAATGAAAAAAAACTGCTAGTCATGCTTTACTAAATTACAGTTAGCGTTAAAGTCATTAGAAATAATAAACAAAGCATTCGTAATCACTTAACACGATACCGTTAAAACAACACGAGCATTCATCACAATTACTCGACAATTAATTAAAAACCGCAAGCAAAACACTACCTTAATTAATTATTAACAACAGAAAGCCACAAATTTAGAGCACAATTTTAATTTAGCTTTATGAGTCTGAAATAGTAAATGAGTACCACGCGACACAATTACTGTAAGTAGAAACAAATTTAGGGGGAAAATGCTGAAATTACTGCGACGGACTCGCCGGAAATAAGGGCATTCTGCCTTGTCGGTACAATTGTTTTGAGACGGCACTATTTAGCTAATGCAACATTATGAGCAGTATCGTGAGACTTGTGGTCATCATCATCAGCCAGCAGCCTGTGGGCATGTAACGCAGACCTCCGCAAAAAGGTGCCAACTATTTCTTGGGCAGCCCTCATCATCCGCTGCTAGCCAGTAATGACCTCATACATATTAAACATTCAACAGCTGATGGTCGGTAGAAAGAATAGACTTTTGGTGTTGTATTTCACGTCAAATTGTATGCAGTATCATCAGAAATACTGACAATGAATAAAATTTTGGGGTAAACGGGCTAGATTAAAAAATATCAATAAAATAAGAAAAACAATGTCAGAAAAAACTGTTTTTGAGATACAAATGTATTTTTTTCTAAGAAAGTTAAAATAGTAAAATACACTTATTAGGTGTTTGTAAAAAATACCCTTTTTTCTAGTTCGCTTCAACGTTGAAATAAAATGATGTCCTTGTTTTAGAATTTTATTAAAAGCTCTTTTATTCAACCCAATAAACAAATAAATTACTTAATTACTTTACCTCTAGTAAAGTAACAATAAATTAAGTAATTAATACTTATTCCAATTTTATATCCCCGAAATCTCGCAGTAAACCCTACATTTTGCTGCGATAAAAAGTCCCACCCCGTGGTCTAATCTATGTCTGTGCCAAATTTCATCAAAATTAGTCCTGTAGTTTCGGTGCCTGTTCAATGCAAACAAACAAATCTTTTCTCTTTTTAATGTAAGTACAGATTAATTATCTCTTTGCTTCTAATTAAAATATCGCTTACGGTAACGGGTCTTAAAGTAATCCTGTTTTAAACTCTTCTTTTCCAATTTCCTTAGCTTCTCCGGTAGTATAGCGTCGAATGCTTTTGCTTCTACGACCGGTGTGGGGAGTCTAGTTCTTACCAACAGACCCTGTAGTGCTTGTATCAGAAACGATATTAGTGACATTGATACCACAATGTTGATAGGGTCCAGTCCTATGGAGTGATGATGGTAGGTAGGAGCATACGCGTTTCCACTTGTACCATAACCCGTATTCCCATAGTGACTAAAGCTTCTGTATTCGTAAGCATTCTTCACAGGCGATTCAATTTGATTTCTTTCTTCGATGTATTTCTTCTTCTTCATCTTTCCAAGAGGTTTCTTCTCGCTTATAGCATTTATCTTTTCTAAAGATTTCTTTTCGTTCATATCTTTTATCTTCTTCAACACCCACTGCGAGTTCGTCTGAATCTTCTTCAAGACGTCTCCAATTTTGGTGCTCTGTTCTTTTATCATTTTCGTCACAGATTCTTTGAAATTTTGGATCGATGACGTCACATTTTGCGACTTAATATCGTCGGTTTTCACAGTATTTAGTAGCAAAATAATAATCACAATGATTATTGAGAACATAGACATGATCGCGAACTTTGTTAAAACCATGGAGTGTTTTGCGCGAATGATTTTTTTTCAGTCAGCTATTTTTATTTATACTTATGAGTTATGAGTATGGTTCGTTACGTATGATAATGGATGTCACATAGGCTTCTTATTACCTTGACATTTGACCTATCTGATCACTCTCTGTGTCACAAATCACAATGTCAAGAGCTAGGTTGGCATGGAAAGTTAGAAAGGTCTTCTAAACAAATAATGTTAACAATACTGAATACACTTATTAACCGAGTAAGTTGAGCATCTCTAATTCAAGGGTACTTACATTAGACATAGAGTAATGTATAGTCAAGGAAAATTAACTTTAAGCAGTTTCATCGACCTCAAAAGCGTACCGTAGCGTAAACGGATAATAGTGTCTTCACGAATATTAATTTCAGGAGAATATACAAAAAATTATCTGACAAACATTCAATTTTCTCGACTGTACAAACGTTAAAGGTTCGTGCACTTGAGAAGGCGCTTGTTCGATCCCGGGTCGTCGCGTGTACGGTCGCCGACATAATATCCAGTATACTTTTGAACCTCATTGCCAAGTAATAAGGTTAAGTTATAAAAAGAAATCCGACTACGCAAATTCTATAGCCTATGCTACCCGGGCCATTGTAATGAAACTATGGACACCTCACCTCATTCATTAAAATCGGATCAGTAGTTTAGGCACTACAGTGGAAACCAAACATACATACATATACTGCCAAAATCATTCCTTCCTTTTGGCTAACCTTATATCGGGCAAAAACAGAATAAATACTCTCTCTCTCGTGGCTCTCATACAACAAACGTGATTTATTTTGCCATTTTGTATGGAACTCTCAGTGCGATTCCGACTCGCACTTGGCCGGCTTTTTTTTTTATTAAAGTTCAACGGATTTCCTTTTGCGCGCACAACTTCGCGGGTAACATCCAAGAGTTTATTTCACACAAACAACCCTAGAATGTTGTAATAGAGAAAGTGGAAAAAAAATCGCTAATCTTGTTAAAATACTTAACTAATATTCCATTATAAACGTTGAAATGCGCCGAAAATTCATTTGGATTTTAACGAAAATAGAAGGAGGTCAAGAACGACGCATTCAATTCAGCGCAGTAAATAGTTTCGTGAAATATAAAAAATGCTTTTCGCCACTTTACTCAAAAATTTGAATCGTATAACGAAATATGAAAAAAAAACCTTCTGACTTACAAAGCTATTGAGGAAAAACCTTCGAGTTTAAAAGATTATTATTATTATGTAAATAATAATATATGAATGACAATAAGTACCTAGTATAAATTGGGATTATAAGGAAGGTACTAACGAACAAGTTGCAGCTCCACCAGGCATAAGATTAAATTAACAGCACCGTGAATCGTAAGTACGCAACACATACGTGTAAATTCGTAGTTGAACCACGTCTTAAACCACGTTTTAAAAGTTTATTTTAAATAAATTAAACATAAAAAGTTCAATGTATAATCATTAATAATTATAAGCTGTGTTTTGATTATTATGATAATTTTATTAATATCTAATGACTATTTTAATATTATAATTATTTGTACATAATATTACTAATTTTGCTTACACGCATCGTGATAAACTGCCATCTAGTTTGTAAGTATACCAATAAAACGGCAACAGTGCTTTGATTGGGGAATTGGTTAGCATGTTCGTGGCTAGATGTCGCTTTTAGAGTTGCTTACACACATCGAGATAATTTGATAACTTTTTTTACTTACAAATCATCGTAATATATATTTTTTTAAAGTAAAACAATTTATTAGATTCGATGTGAAAGTATAATAGTTTGAAAATAATTGTGAAATTAAAAATTATCAAGATGCGTATAAGCATTCTGAATAGCGACATCTAACGGAATATTTCAGAACTAATTCCTTATCAGAACCAGCCGTCTTTAATACACCAATTTAAAGCTAGAGTGCGGTTTACAATGATGCGTATAGGCAAAATATATATAGAGCCACCTAGTGAAATATTATTAAACTATTACCTGAATGCCGAACTGCGTCAGCAAACAGTATAATAGTTCAACACTAGATGGTACTTTTCACAATAAAGTAACATCTTAGAGTCATCGGAACCCCAATTCTCGTATTTAACTTAAGACTTTCGATTTACTTTTAATTACCTAATTATAAATTGATATCATAAGCAGATTTTTGAAGTTTGGACCAATCAAAACGCGTTTGATGTTAGCTTGACGTTTATGAGAATACCATATTGCTTTTATATCATTTCGAAACTGTATGTAAAATTTTATTAGCCCAAACGACCTACTAGACTCATTTGTCAACTTTGGTGAACATTAATCCACAGTCGCGCTGCACGTTGTAGTTTTCTAATTCGATATACCGATGCCGGTGGCGGCGCCGTTATATATTAAGAAAAGTAGCGTGTGTGCTTCCATTTCGACGTCAAATCTTACACTGCGTTCCTGGGCTAGGTGCGTGGAGTCTGCGAAAAGTCAGATCCGACTGCAGATAACTTGAATGTAACAGAAGGGGAATATATCGACTGCGCGTGATTGCTGCCACGCAGCCCGTCTGATGGCAGTCTAACGCGGCGTCACTGACTCTACTGAGCGCTGACGCTCGCTTCGAACCACCTTTATGTTTCCACCATAACTAATGATTTCAAAACTAAGGATGGGCTAAGCTAAGACGTACATTTGACAGAAAAAATCTTCTCACAATAAAAAGATACGCCATTTAAGAAGATTTTGTCAATTATAGGTAATAAGCGGACTGATTAAACTGCAGAAAGCAAATGCCTCCTCCTCCAAAAAAATAAGTGTGGACACTTTTTGCCTCAAGATGCCTGCTGCGGCATAAATCCTAGTGCGGCGCCGCTGCGGCTGCAGCACGTGTGTAAACGCTCTTACGACTAAGAATATCATATTAGACAAAAAATTACTTACGTGCCAAGTGGTATGTTGAATGTATTCTCTATACACAGCACACTTTACACTACGCTAAACACTATAATATGTCACTTTATTAATAACGAGTATTGTAAACTAATTAATGGCGCTTTGTGTGTCCATGCGCCTAAGCGCGAGAGAAGCGCTAATGCGATCTCAATGTATTTCGAAAATCGTCGGGTTTCGAACATTCGACGTCATTCTCATAAAAAAACTATGATTGCCGGGGGACATTAGCAACATGGTTTTACTGTAGGTACTTAATAAACTAATAAAACATAGTAAATTTATTTCTTATTTAGTATATTTACACGATTATCACGTCTACTGTTTATACCGCGGTTTAAAAAGATTCCACACACATACGCTCATTTCGCTTAGTTTTAATACCGATGCTTCGGCTAGAGGCAGCGTGGCAGATTTTTCAATTAAGTATAATAAAATAATATCCGTTCCACGTAGGATTTATATACATAAATAAATTCGTAAATCTATGAGAAGTTTTATTTGTAATATAATTAGCTAAAAGTTCGAGCTATGTGGCGAATTGACGCCAAAAATTCGATATTATTGCAGACGATGTAAAGTTTCATTTACATAAAAGTTGGAAATTTCGTTATTCGTTATATTTTATTTTATTGTAATTTCCCTATAATTATGTATTCAATATATTTATCGATCGAATTATTTTTTTACTAATTAAGTATTTATTATTATTACCTACTGTGTATTAGTTGTTTGAAAATTTGAGAAGTTTTATTTAATATCTAATAATTAGTAAGTGCTAACTATAGCTCAGTTATATTTATTAAATAGTGTAGCAGTCGTATTAAAATGAACCATTCAAACTGTAGAAGCTTTTTGTTACATTATGTACTTGATGTTGCCCGCAAAAAGTAGCCTATGTCCGTCAGTAGCTACTCACTACTCAGTCGTCGCCAACAGCTGGGTTGTGTCTTGCCGACGATATCTCATAGAAAGACATAGATAGACTTGACAAATGGCTGACTGTTCTCATCTCCTACCAATTTGCTTAGACAAATGACGAACAAACAAAAACCGGCCAAGGGCGAGTCCGACTCGCGCACGAAGGGTTCCGTATAAAACGACAAAAAATCACGCTTTGTTGTATTGTAATTTGGAGCCCCCCTTAAATATTTAATTTATTCTGTTTTTCTTGTTATAGCGGCAACATAAATAGAATACTTATATCATATTTTGTAAATATTTGAACTGTCTAGCTATCACGGTTAAGAAGATACAGCTTGGTGACAGACAGATGAACAGACAGACAGACCGTAAAGTGTCAGTAATAGGGTCCCGTATTTACCCTTTGGGTACGGTACCCTAAAAAGCGCAGCAACCATTCATACCAGCTATCTTTTAATCAGTAGGCGTTGGCCATGCAAATCAAACTAGCCAACAAAGAATCTATAAAAAACCATCAGAGTAAAACCAAACTCTACACCATTCGAATAAGGCTTGAATATAGTCAAACGCCTAGATCACATATGATGTTATTGAAAAACATAACACCTCCCTAAGTAAACCATAGCTAATAATATAGTTGAATAATTACTCAGTGGATTTATTGGTGCATAAATGGTTTTGCTAAAGCAGTCATTCGGAATTAAGCTGTTAGGGTCAATTCACACTGCGTCGAGAAGAAGATAGCTATTCAAAATTCAACTTTATTCACTACACAAAAAGCTACACGTTTCGTTACATTTTTTACATAAAATTCAATTATGAATAGCTATCTTAAAAATCGTAGGGTCGGTTAAGTTAATCGTTAAGCCGACCCTAAGATGTCAAAGACGTTGCCAATTGTTTAAAAAGTAAAACTTTTTATTTGCGAAATATTTTTAGCGAATAAGTCCACAATATTATTTGTAACCTTGAATATCTTTCAATGAGGAGATAAAAAAAATTATATCAAAAATCATTTATTCGGCACATAAAAAACTTAATCTACTCTTAAACTAAATCAACATCTCACTTCATTGGATCAAAGTTTAAACTAATAATTTCTATAATTTTAGAAATGAAATGGAAAGGTGCACTCACTAAGAAAACATTATCTAATACGAAGTTAAAATAAAGACGAATTGCCTTGTTGGCTTACTGATTACATGAATTGAATGAAATTATTCTATACTTGAGCGATAAAAAACAGACTTCGTACTAAAACTATGTTCACAAAACTTATTGGAATAAAAAGTTAAAATAAAATTAAAAAAAGCTCCAAATATATTCATCCGATTTGCAACAAATTTTTTGACTTTGCGAAAGTTCATACTGCAAAACATACTGGGATATATCCAAACCCAAAAAGTTTAATCTGATATTAAGTTAAAGTCCGATGAAGCAACCTTGAAGCTTAAGTTAAAGCAATTCGAATGAGTATAGCCGAGTCTTAAACGCAAGTCGAAAGAGTATAATCCAGGCTTAAGAGTGATTAGCCGCTGCAGTGGCGGCGGCAACACTCGCATTGGTGATGGGCGGCTGAGGCAGCAACAGATCTGCCAGGCGTCCCGCCTCCCGCAGTCCCGACAGAAAGGCCCCGTGCACTGTCGCGGGGTAATTACGCATTGTGTGCTCGCCTGTACAAAAAAAACATCCCCTCTTCATTACACCGCCACAAAAACTTTTAATTTCCCGTGAACCCTTTGTAGGGATTATGCGAATATTACGCCTTTCAGAATACAACGGGTAGAATTAAAAGGACAGTTCAAACACGCGGAAAAATGACATCCAACAATAGAAAGCAAGAAAATCTCTTATGAAAATGGAAGGTAAATTGTTTATGAAACCCTTCGTCACGGATCAAAAAAGTGAAGTTTATGGAAATGGTAAATATTTTACAATTTTACAGTAACTATACCAGCTAGCAATGCCAGGGCTGATCGAAATCCAATTATTACATATTTTGTACATGTTAACTGATTATCTGACACAACGCATTCACTTCTCTCATCCATCATCATTACCAAAGACTTATTATTATTGTTACAGGACTCACCGGCGAAGAACATACGGTTGTCGCCATTGGCATCAGGCACGGGCGCCGCCAGCAGGTCGTAGTCGGTGCCGGACGAGCCCACCGCCACGAAACTGTACGAGCCGCGGGCAAACGGGTCCGCGCGCCATCTTGGATAACATTGTAGATAAATAATTATGATAAAACTATAACCCGGCTGCGAAAACTACATAGCCTAAGTTACCCGCGGCATCATTACGAATCTATTGACACCTCATTTATTAAAATCGGTCCGGTAGTTTAGACGCTACGAGTGCACAAACATACATACATAGACTACCAAAATCGTTACCCTTACTTTTGGCTTCGCCGTAGTCGGGAACAATTTAAGTGAGCGAGCTGATGATGATGAATTGTAGCTTAGAACACTCTCGATCATGTCAGCTTTCAAACAATAAAATTATATCCAAATCGGTTAATTTGTTAGGGAGCTGCAATTCCAGTGACCGACAGACATACACGTCAAAGATAAAACACACCTCTTGTTGGTTGGTGGGTTAAAAATACTTGTTGTTGGCTTTGAATTTGATGCACGTTAGATAATTGGAGATAATGTTGGTGGCGATTATTATACAAAAAGTTTTTTGAAACCAGTAGGTGCAATGTTGTGTGAGTATGTTGGTCAAATGGAATGATAGCTGAGAAGTTGCGGTTAGCCGGATTCAACAATTTTAAATGTTCGACAACGAATCAAGTGTTTATCGTTAATCTAGTTCAGTGTTAAATATGCATTTAAGTAAATTATAACAATTACCAAACTTGGGTGGATCGGATTGTTCTAAATGGTAACGTGCTACAGGACCTGCAGTAAAACCGATCCCAAGGGAGAGCAAAAGTGAATACCTAGTGAGCTTCGAATAGCTTTGTTTCAATATTCTATACGGCCACTAAATTGTATAGTTATCAAAGCGTATGTTTCCGTTTAACATTTAAAACTTATTACTGAAATTTAAATTTAAAACTTACTAAGACGAACGGTGGTGAAATATGAATAGAATACGGTTCCTTTCGGCTTCCCTTATGAATATTACTGTGCCGAAGTCATTTCTTCTGATAACAAGTTCATCTTCAAGACTTCTTCTGGCTATTTAAACTGAACCTATTATATAGAAATCTCCAAGCCAGGACAAGAACAAACTAGTGGAATTGAATGCAAAACACAATCTGCACAGATATCCATTGTATGCGAATATGAATCCTCTTCGAATTTGCGATCGGTTCCCGCTATTGCCAACCAACATGTCAATTTGTGTTTAAAATGCAAGTCAAGCTGTATGTTATGCATTGTGTTCTACATATTTAGGTATAACTGTACATGAATTTGAATAGACTCCCAGGTAATTCGTAAAATTGCGAGCTATAATGCACCTTTAATCCAAACCCATCCCATTTACCGGAGAGTAAATAGAAACTTATTGTTCAGTAAATTATTTAACATGTCTAAAATTACATTGCGTTATATTTTACGCGTGTTTATTAAGCTACTAAAATGCAATTCACACATGGCTATTCATACTCTCAATTTATACCCTAGCAAGCAGTTATATAGGAAGTCCAAAACCCAAGCAGTTATAGCTTGCAATTCCTGGCCTGGACCGTGGAAGGTATTAACACACAATTGTCCAGACTGCAGAAACAAACGCACATCGTTCGACTTTATGTTACAGGAACAACAAACAAGTACTGCATACAAACTGGCCGTTTAATACCGGGTTGAAGTCTGGACTTATTAGATTTGAACATCCCGATACTATCTTCAAAACTGTTTAAGGTATCCGGGCTGGTTATGGAGATCTTGGTTTGTGAACACGCAAATGGTAAAGGTATTACTTTGAACAATATTATATCCATGCACTTCTAAAAAGTGATGCTACATTATTTGCAAACTAGCATGGCTTAATAGCCATCTTGGTTTGCAAATAATTAGGTAATCCTAACTTCGTTGGAATTCATGTAAATGCTTGTATAAATTCTCCCAGCCAATTGATGTCGGGGTATTACGCAACTATGTACTTACCTATGAGACTATGTTGGTCATGAAGAGTGCCCTATTGTTGTTTTGAACTTTGCGTTTTGTTTTGTGTATTAGCACTATGTAATCTATTTAAATGTTATGCTATTAATTAATTATAAAAACTAATAAGGACTTAAAGAGCATTTCCAATAAATTGTATACTTTAAAACACCGCCGATTTTTTAATTTCATATTTAAAACAATCTATATAATTTTCGAAAAAGGGCATCATGTGTAATATCGAAACTCAATATTGTCACTTTACTTCAAAATTATAAACCATGCCAAACAATAACATAACCTAAAATATGTTATACATTTTCGCATTTATGAATAAGTTGAATCAATTTAGATTTTTATAGGAAAGAAGTAAGTTTTTATATTATTGGATTCTTTTCGATGTTCGGACCAATGAGATTCCATGATTGAATTGTTTTGTAAACTCACAGGCCCCAATATTTATTACGACTGAAAAGAACGAATAAATCAAGAGACTTCTTATTTGCGATCAAAGTGGCTAACAGAGTAGGTACCTTTCTATAAAGCACAGATTATTAATTACCTAGTAATATGAAGTCTACATAGGATAACCGCCTCCTCCTCCTTTTTGGAAGTCGGTTCAACATGTCGAAGCCGGGAGCACAATAGGTCCCTGTTTCGTTTGATAGTTCTCATTTCATGGCTTATGTCAAAATGCACTACGACACACGATTTGATTGGTCTATATGATATTGGTCTATATAATTTCACTCGTTCTCAAAATGGCGGACTGTTTAGTTGGACATGCCCGTAGGCTTGCGCAATTATTTTTTTTTATTTTAACTTTTTAAATTGTGTTTTTAAAAAGTTGTAATGTCAAAATGATGACCATGACCAACGAAAGTTAAAGTACGTAATAGCCGCGCTGTTATAGAATTTGCAAAATTTAAGGTGTTATTGGCAGACAATCATGTGATCAGCCTGCATTGTCCTAACCAAACTTGGAAACAAGATTTTTTGTTGTTCCAATGCGGGAATCGAACCCACGACCTCCGAGTCGAGAGCCAAGCTCTAAACCACTAGACCACGGAGACTGTTAGGTATTAACTAACTATATATAATCTTCTCTTTGAATACCGCTAGTCTGTCCTTTTAGTTTAACAAAAAATATAATGATCATAGTTATAGCTTAAGAAAAATAAATATTTTCATTACCGTTGATGTATCTCGTCATATTTTGTCGTGTGACCAAAACTCTGTCAATATTACAGACTATAATAGATAGACAGAGATACACGTAAAACCTATCAAATCTCTAATAATATTAACTCACCTAGTAACCACGCATTCTTTCGGCTGCGGTACAGCGGCGTGACCGAAGATGCTCTTCAGCACAGCAATGCATCTGCCCACGATGACGTCATCAGTGACGTTCTCCATCACCGCCGCCGCCTCTCCCGCCACCAGCGCCAGCAGTACAGGTGCACTGTATAGATTCCAGAAGAGGAACAGTTCACCTGTAAGAAAGTTAGTATGGTTATGCTTAAAAATATTGGCCAGTAATGTTTTGATGCAAATAGGCCAGCTCAGCTAAGGTAAGACGACAAAGGCCACACAGAAAACCAGCACAGAATATTGCGTTGGATTGTGGCAATGCATTTGTAATTCATTTGGTTAATATTTCAATTCTTTGATCATGAAATAATAATAATAATTTATTACAAAAAAATTCTTAATCTAGATACATTAAACGTAAAAGGAAAGGATATGTAATTTATTGAACCAGAATAAGCAATAATTTCGTTACTGCGTAAACAGTGAACACAGTAAAACCGAATACACAAATTAAACTTTGCATGACAAATATATCATCGAACCCTTCACGAGGAGGCACATAAACAGAATCTAATAACCTCGGATGTTTATTAGAGCACAGATTAAGCAGGAGACGTTACCTTATTAGGTAATAATGAAGTTCATGATATACTGAAAGTTGACACGGATAAAACTTTGCGGTTGGTGTTTCCCACACAACTCCCAAGTATGTGATAACATAAATCAGATACACATTTTCAAAGGCCGAAATTTTACAAAGTTCCTTTTCACTGTGCTCCTTTGGAGATTAGGGCTGGCTAGCCAAAAATTGAGTTTGGCTGAAAGTTGAGTTTCGTGAACTTTAGTTCAGTTTTGATGTAGATTTATATTTATTGTACCACCTGAAAATAAACGTTGACTATAATTTAAAAAAAAATCGGTTATTTATACTACAAAAACTCTCAAATGAAAACAACAGAACCAAAGTCAAGGCAGTTGGTGCTGTTTAAAATATTGGTAACCAGAACATTGTAAATAACAAAAAAAAATAGATTTGATGTAGATTTATATTTATTGTACCACCTGAAAATAAACGTTGACTATAATTTAAAAAAAAATCGGTTATTTATACTACAAAAACTCTCAAATGAAAACAACAGAACCAAAGTCAAGGCAGTTGGTGCTGTTTAAAATATTGGTAACCAGAACATTGTAAATAACAAAGAGAAAAAGATTCAAAATAATATTTTAAAAATTGACTCACACATGGAAACCCTAAAACAGTACTTACCCAGCAGACATGAATTTAATGAAGTCAAAACACAAAAGAGCCGAGGTACTAACGCGTAACGTAAAAAATCGCTTGTCTTGACTCGTTCACGTTATTTATTACAACGAACCCCTCCGGGTTAGTGAATGGCGCTAAATTATTCAGCTTTTAATTTGTTATCTCGTTGGCCACCGTTGTTTCTACGTTTTACACTATTTACACTGGGAAATTATTTATGTCGTCCTCGGGGAGGCCTGGGCCTCTAGTCAAGATGCCTTCGTTAAAATTCGAAAAAATCTGTCGAATCATCTTCTCTTTTGAGATCACGACATTTATGTCTTATCCAAATTCACTCTGTTGTTCGAATCGCAACAACGAACTGCTCAATCGTTTTTATCACTTCTTGCTTTGATTTCTTCTTCTTCTTCTTTAAAATAGCCAACGATATTTTCGCCGTCAGTTGTGAAGTGTCAACTGTCAAATGTCATTTTTTTTATATTTATTGATGGCGTTGACGGCTTAAAACCTTTTGTCAGTAGATACAAAGGCAGGCAAATATAATTCTCGTATATGTTTTCAACACCGAATTTCTAAATCGTCAAGTCTAGTCAAAGTCCAAATAAATAGTCAGTGCAGTCAATGAGTCAATTGTCAGTCGATTCAGTGAAGTGGTAGAAGTTTTACTGAAAGTTTTTAGGGAGTTTTGTCTGAAATGGATTCAAATTTTAAGTGTAGAAATTTATATTACGAATAAAGTAGGTACTTTACACTGGCAATTATTACGGTTGTAAGGCTGGGACTATATGCTTTGGAATCCGGAAGGCCGTAGAAAATTCAGAGCATTGAAAGTAAAACTCTGCGCTTATACTGTATACTTATACTATAATAGAGTTGGAAATCGAACACGTCATGATTGTCGAGAAATGTCAATGTCATATTATTATAATATGACAGCTCGCACTCGAAACTTCCTTTTTGAACTCTATTGTATTAGCGCAGAGTTCTAATTTTACTGCTCTGAATTTTCAACGGCGTTCCGGATTTTCTTTCCGGATCATACAACAGTCCCGGCCTTAGGCCGTAGTTATAAGATTAAACTACCAATAGCTTCGAGAAACAGCGTGAAGTTTTTAAAAGTGTTTGTAAAAGTTGTTTTAATATCTGTCTTTATTTAACATCAGCGACTCGACGAAAACTATGCCAGTGTCACCGCTGGTCTCACCGTATCCCCGCGGGCTAAGACAAATGGGGTAAAGGAGCCGCAAGGCTGAGCCTCCTCGAACCGCCAAGGATGAGAGCAGGAGGTGCGATGAGGAGGGCTTCATACTGGTGGAGAGAAGAATGAAGAGGAAGCCCGCCGTCGGCACCGCACCCAGCGAACCTGAGCAGTGCCTACGGTTCGAAGTGCGCGCCACACCCCTGTACGTGTCCCACCTCCACAGGTCCACGAAGGTCGAGGACTACTAACACTACATCCGGATCGTCCTGTCTCTCGCGTGTGGTAGTGCTCTCTCGGTTGCTCCGCGTTCTCGTGCCGTCTCGCGTTATCCGCGTCGTAGTGACTCGCTCACTCCGCGGTAGTGCCGTCCCGCTCGGAACGTGTCGAGTGTCCCTTTCACTCCACGCTCGTGTCGACCCGCCCCTTGTGCAGTGCCGTTATACCCCATTCGCGATCGTCAATCTTCTCGTTATTCGTTAGAATAGCGAGCGGATTGCCGCCTGCTGAAGGGTTGCACTGCCCTTGGCCTCCCGTTGGGAACTTGTTCCCAACGTCGGGTCACGGAGAGCCAGCCTTCCCAGTGAACCGTGCAAGTACGTACACTTATAGTGACTACTTTAACACTGAATACGTGTTGTGTTTAGTGTACCTGTGCCGTGTGTGAAGACCCTTTGTGTTGTGAGTACTGTTTGTATTAATTACTTTTATATTCATGTGTACATATGTGTCTAGTGTTAGTGACATTGTGACATTGTAAACATGTCGCCTATCCACGGTGGACACTAAATTAGTGCCCCGTCACCATGGCCGATCGTGGCTCGCGGCCACAAAGCCGCGACCGCCCCAGCCACTCCCGCGCCAGCTCTGGTGCGTCGCGCAGCTCCGCCTCATCGAGGTCCAGCTCGCGCACGTCAGAGCGCGCATACCTGTCCGCCGCCGAGCCCAGCTTGAGCGGCAAGGATACCGCTCGCCCCGGGCCGTCTTCGGCATTCTCGCGGGGGTGTACTGACACCCCCCCGCCCCAATGCCTTCCGACGGCGACCCGCCGCGAGTCCGGGCCCCCGACCCGCCCAGCCGATAAGGGTCCGGCCTCTCCGCCGCGCCCCTTGCGCCGCACTGCGGAGGTGAGCGCCCCGCGCCCTCCGCCTGCACCACCTGCAGCGAGCCCACAGCCCGCCCTCTCCGCCTCGCCGGCCTCCCCGCCGGAAGAAGACCGCAGAGGGGTAAGTGCTCCTGCGCCGAAGGCCTCGGTACCGGCCCCTTCGTCGAGCACCATGCCCCCGCCCCCTGCCCCCCCCGTGCAGGTAACTAAAAGACCGAGACAGGAGGTGCCCTCTGACGTCTCGCCTCCTGCCAAACGCGCTGACCGCCCGACTTCGTACGCCGCAGCAACTTCTGCAGCCCCAACCGGATCCCCATCGGCCCCAACCTCGAGGGCCACATCGCCGATGGATACAGCCACGGCGACTTCCGCGTCACCTGCACGGAACGTGTCTTCGCCGCCGCCGCCCCCCGCCCCCCACTGCCCACCACTCATCGTGGAGAAGCTGGAGGACTGGGTAAGGCATTTTAGTATCCTCGCGGAGCTCCTCGGCCACCCGCCCAACGCGAGGCCGCTGGGCCTAGGGGTCAAATTTACCCCCAAAGGTGAACAGGAGTACCGCTGTGTGCAGAAGTACCTGGACGAACTCAGCAAGACAGAGCAAGTCAGCTGGTTCTCTTACGCACTCCCGCAGGAACGTGGACTCAAGGTAGGCATCCAGGGCCTACCCGTCAATACTCCCACAGACGCAATTGCCGCCGCACTCACCAAGAAGGGATACGAAGTGGAGCACGTATCCCGAATCCTGGCCAGGAAGGATCGCCCCGGATGTGCGTATTTCGTGCTGCTGAAGCGCACCCCGAACCTGACTCCAGGGATCTACCAAATGACCGAACTCCTCAACATGCCAGGTATTAGGGTAGAAGCCTGGCGTGGCAAGGACGGCCCAGCCCAATGCCACCGCTGCCAACATTTCCGCCATTCCAGTAAGAACTGCCACCGCAGGCCGGCGTGCGTCAGGTGTGGCGAAGAACACTTCGCAGCTGACTGCCCCCGCCCAATCACCGAACCGCCCACCTGCTTTAACTGCAAGGGGGGACCCGGCCAACAGTAAGCTCTGCCCGGTCTTTAAACGGGAGTCCCGGAATCGCCGTGCGGGCCCTATTGCCCGCACCAATCGCGCTTCCCACCGTGTAAGCCACGACCCTCCCATCACGGAGAAAGAGGTCCCCCCCCCACCGCCTTCGGCCACATCCCTCATGGCCGAGGCAAACGACCCCACCCCCCGCCCCTCGTCATCCACAGTCCCCACCCCCTCTGTGCGGAAGAGGACCAGGAAAAGGACGAAGAAGAAGAAGGGCCCCAAGTCCGGAGCCACCTCAGCGGCAGCAACGGACTCCGAATACGAGCCCCTTGCACTCCCGCTCCCAATCGCCGATGCCGTTCTGTCGCCCCCCCCCCTTGCCACAACGTACCCCACGCCCCCCGCGCACCTCCCGTGCATCACGAAAAGTTCCGACGGCCACTAAAACTACTGAAGTGGCTGAGGTTAACACCAAACCAGCTGACCCAGCAGCAGCCGCCGCCACCCTGCCAGCAATCGCCCCGCCACCCGCTCAACGTCGTTCCAGGAGAGAGGCCCCCGAGGCCCCTGAATCCACCGCTGAGCTGATCTACGCTCTCTTCTCCCTGGCCATGGATATCTTCTCTAAAATCCAGGCCGGGGATGATATTTTTAAAACCCTCTTGTCGGCCCTCCCTGAAGGGGCCTCCCTCGCCGCGAAACTTATAGCTAAATGGCTTCCCACGCCCCACACGCATTAAAAATTGTTCATTGGAACGTCCGAGGGGTCCGCGGGAAAGTAGCCTCGTTCCGTCTCCTCCTCCGGGAGTATGAGATTGACATTGCTCTTCTTAGCGAAACCCTTCTCTCCCCCCCAGACCGCTTTCATGTCCCTGGGTACATCATTTACAGGCAGGATTACCTTGGAGGAGATAGAGTGTGCAGAGGCCTCGCTGTCTTGGTCGGCAGGAGGCTCCTCCACCAACTCCTCCCAACCCCCGCGGTGTCATCCCTTTATGCGCTGGGCATCGAAGTGGCACTCGGCACCCACCGTACTCGCATATATGCGTGCTATAAGCCCCCGGGATCACATTTAGATATCTCCGACATCCACAGGCTCATATCAGATGAGCCGACTGTGATTGCCGGAGATCTAAATTGTAAACACCCCGAGTGGGGCTCTCGCACGCAAAATGCGGACGGCAGACGTCTGCTCGCCGACTCTGTGCAGGCTGGGTATACGGTGGTGGGTACTTACACCCCCACCCACTACCCGGAGAATCCCTCGCACTCACCAGACGTCTTAGACGTCGCCATCACTTATCGCGTCGCAGGCGACCTCCACCAGGAGGTACTGGACATGGCACACGGATCAGACCACCTTCCGGTCCTGGCCATAGTCCGAGCTTCTCCGGCAAGTGTGCCACCTCTTCCCCCTCACCCAGTCCGTGACTGGGATGCCTTCGCCTTGCAGCTGCACGAAAACACACCAAATTTCCCGGTGAATTCTGCAGAAACCGTCGAATCTATGACGGTGCAGCTCACCGGGGCGATTGCAGCTGCAATGGATGCGGCTACCCAGCCGCCCACCCGTCGCCAACACAAGCGGCCCCCCCTTCCCCGCCACCTAACGGTCTTGATCGCCGAAAAGAAGCGCCTGCGACGGCGATGGCAGCTCTCCCGATGCCCAGCAATAAAGAAGCAGCTCAACCGCCTCACCGCAGAGGTAAGATCTCACTTGGAGCTCCTCAATGCGGAAAACTGGACCCGACGCATCCAGGAGGCGGGAGAGGACTGGCCCTCCCTACACCGCTTTTGCCGCAGCCTTACCAGAGCCACTGCCCCCGTTTACCCGCTGCTCCACCCCGACGGGAACTTAAGGTACCGTGCAGAGGATAGAGCAGAGATTCATGCCGAACACCTCGAGCGCCAGTTTTCTCCACTGCCAACGACCGCAGCGGACCACGCCGGGTTGGTCTCCGAGGAGGTAAAGGTGTTTCTACTTTCTCCCTCCTCCCCTCCTTCCTTCTCCTTCTCTCCGAGGGAGGTTCAGAAAACCCTATCGCGCCTCAAACCCAAAAAGGCCCCCGGAGCAGATGGCATTCCCAACTCTGCCCTTCGACACCTACCTTTTAGGACGGTGGCCGCCCTGACCCGTCTGTACAACGGAATCGTCAGGACCGGCCACTTCCCTACTACCTGGAAGTTGGGGATAATTATAACTATCCCCAAACATCATAAAAACTTGAGAAGGGCAGAGGGCTACCGCCCCATAACCCTCCTTTCAACCCTTTCCAAAACTTTTGAACTCCTTCTTCTCAAGCATCTTGCTCCCCACCTCCCTCCTCGCAAGGACCAATTCGGCTTTAGGTCGGAACTGAGCACCACTCTTCAGCTGGTAAGAGTCATCCACCACCTGTCCGCTGCGGCCAACAAGAAAGAATCTTCGGTCGCAGTCTTCCTCGACATGGAAAAGGCGTTCGACTGTGTTTGGCATGAAGGTCTGCTCTTCAAGCTCATCAGAGCCAACGTCCCATCCCCTCTGGTAAGGCTTTTAGCGTCATTCCTCTCTGGACGCACCTTCCAGGTGCGGATCGACGGTGTCCTCTCCGGAGAGCGCCCCATCACCGCCGGTGTCCCGCAAGGCAGCGTGCTCTCTCCGGGGTTGTACAACTTTTATGCCAGCGACATCCCTAAAGATCCTGGCACCACCGCAGCGTTATACGCCGATGACACGGCGTTTATAACCAGCTCGCTGACACCCGACCACGCCGCCCTGAAGCTTCAGAGGACGCTGGACCTTCTCCCTGACTGGCTGAGCAACTGGCGACTGTCTGTGAATGCAGGTAAGTCCCAGGCGCTCGCCGTCACCACGAGAACAGGGTTTCCAGCGCCCCTGAAGATCGGAGACGCCGAGATACCATGGGGGAGAACGGCGAAATATCTAGGTGTCATCATAGATCGCCGTCTCTCCATGGTCGCCCAGCGCCAGCACGCAGTGTCGATGGCCAAATCGGCCACTGCACAATTGCACCCCGCCTTCTCTTCTCCTCAGATCCCCCTCAACATGCGGACGGCCTTATATAAAACTTATATCAGGTCCCGCCTCACCTACGCAGCACCTGCGTGGCACCATCTGCTCTCTGCACCCCAGAAGAGGTCGCTGCAGAGAGCCCAGAACCGGGTGCTGCGCTACGTCGCGGGCGCCCCCTGGTACGTCCGCAACTCCACCATTGAGAGGGATCTCAGGATGGAGAGCGTGGAGGCCTTTGTGGCCCGGCTCGCCACAAACCTGTTCGCGCGAGCGGATGCCTCGCGCCTGGTCGAGCTGACCGACCTGGCGCCCTGGCACGCCCGCCCGCCCGACCGCCATATACTGCCGAGGGACGCTGTCCCCCCGGCTGACTCAACGGAGCCCCGCCACCCCCGAAGAGGAGGAGCCCCGGCGCTCTGATGCGCCACCCCACCCTCGAAGAGGAGGAGCTTAGGCGCAAGGACGCGCCGCCACGCCCCCGAAGAGGAGGAGTTTCGGTGCAACGACGTGCGCCCCACCGAGGCGCTTGTCACAGCGCTCCATTCACCGCTGGATCGCTGTCCCCCCTTCTCCCCTTGCACCGGTAGAAAATAAAACCTGCCGGTGCTGCCTTCAAAATTCACCTGGGGCCTGTTGGAGTGGCAGCCCTCTTGCCACCCCGTCGCCCCCTTGGTGCACCTTCCCCCCCGACATCACAAGTCGGGGATCGGAAGCTACCTTCCCCTTTTCCCCCAGGTCGCTTGGTTCCGCGGTCCGGTAAACACGGCGCGTGAGGGAGTGGACCCATACACGTTTCCCGACCCCCGGGTCGGGACCCCCACGCGCCGTTTGGAGCCGACCGCCGGTCTTGGTCGGGCCTGGATTGGCACACGTCATTCCCTTGGAATTTGCGGTGCCCCCCCACGGGTTTCCCCCGCGTTCTGCCGCGGGGGGTCTTCCCCTAAAACCGACGCTGTGCGCCCAGTATTCGTGCTGGGCGCGTCATCCCACCCCAATTAGAGGGGCTTGCCCCTGGCATTGGTTCCCCGCCCAAAGGCCCTTTTCAGGGGCCCGGCGCGCGAGGAGAAGTCTCCCTTCTCACTACATCCGAAAGAAAACGTCTTTCACTTTGACGGTCGAGCGTCTGAAGTCTTGCCACAAGGTCAATTTCAGTTCGTTTGTGGTGAGAGTACCGACGCATCTTCTACCGACCTTCGATGTGGAGGAGTTCTGGCCGGCGGATGCGGTCTACCGGAAACGGGGAAATGAAACGAAGCACGCTGATACATCACCGAAAAAAGACAATATATGAGAAACTGCAGTGTGTGTAAGGGTGAATGTAAATAATATAGAAAATAAGATTTATGTATACTGTGTATTGTGTATGTGTGTATATATATATATATAGTATAAAATATATATCTGTTGGCTAATGCCCGTAACACTAGTTAAACTTAACACGCGATCGGCGTGATATTTAAAATATAATTATGTACTTATGTATTAATATTGTTCTGTATATATTTTTATGTGTGTCTGAATAATTTGAATTGAATTAGAGATTGAAAATGGAATTGCATTTATTTTACAGTCTTGTCAGCTACAAAATCTTATAAAGAAATTTCATTCACTTCATTCAACAAACAACTTACACTTACAAGTCGATACTACTTAAGCTGGAATTTATTCAATAATATTATTCACACGGTAAAAACAATAAAGACTGCTAAGTGTTGAATAGTGTAACAAATAAATAAAAAGTAGGTGTATTTAGTATTAAAACAATTTATATTATTATAGTAAAAAAACAATAAAAATTATGAGTTAAGTATTATTGAATTCTGAAGTTCATTATAATAATATTATGAAGACATCAGTATGTTTGTGAATTATTATTTATTTCTGACTACTAAAATATTAACATTACCTTTTATACCTATGTAAAATGTGTTTTAGATCTATATTGTTGTTTTATTGTATTATTGTTGTAAGTATAGTAGCGTGTAAAATTTACAAACTGCGAGTAAACTACAAAATAAGAAATTTATATTAAAAAAAAAACAAAGTGTTGAATACTGGAATACAATGAATTACATACTAGGTATTGATAATAATTATGATATTATTAATACTTAAGATTGAATTCTATTCACTTTTTAAGCAATATTGAACGCAATAAGCGCAGACAATGACTAGAATTTCCAATCATTATTATTTTCAAATAACAGCTGATCAGTAAAATCCGCCATATTGTTCGTAATTAGAGATAAAACCACCTTTCTAGGTGTCTTGATCGTTAGGTCGTTAACGATCAAGGTGACGTTCTGCTAAGTGTCACTTTTAAGGCTTTAGGCTCTTGTCTAGGCATTGTATGGCGAATAGCTTTTGAGCAAATCGCTGTTTGAGTGATTCGTTAGCCTAATCGTTCAAAATGGTTGTTTGGATTCCATTTTTTTAACGATACGATTGAACATGTCATTTAACGCACGCTTATGTCTTTCCCATAATTTTTTTATTTGCGATGTTCGCCGTCGATATTATCGAACGCATCTTGACTAGACGCCCTGATGTGTTGCGGTTAATTTTAGAGATTTCGGATACGTTAATATTGATAACACCCTTCGCCCAATTATTAATGGTGCAACCACAGTTCAGTGATTCACTGACGTATTAAACAAATGTTTATTCTATGTGAGAATTTCAAATGAGAATAGGATACTATTTGTACAAGTCGAGGTGGGAGGAACAATGACATTAATAATGTACCAATTATTTTGAGAATAATGTACTTAATAGTACTTGGGAGACCGAGCTTTGATAGTAAAATTCGTCTGTTCGTCCCACAAAGCTTCGTCCTAATGGGACGAAAATATGAATTTCATTTTTTGTGATTTTTTCATTCGTCATTTCGTTCATTTTTATTTTCTATTGTTTTCTAACAAAAAAAACATATGAGGTAATATCACCAAAAGAATATAATCAGTTGTAACATGTAGTTCAATAACCACTATCAGTACATAGTATAAAACAAAGTCGCTCGTTCTTTTGTCTGTCCCTATGTATGCTTAGATCTGTAAAACTACGCAACGGATTTTGATGCGATTTTTTTTTAAATAGATACAGTATTTCAAGAGGAAGGTTTATATATATATATATATATATATATATATAAACCTTCCTCTTGAATGTGTTATATATATAACAAATGCATAATATAGTAGAGAAACTGATAATTTTAGAGGTTTCAAAAATCGTAAATAAACACCTTTTTTGCGCTTACATTGCAAACGCTGGCTGTACCCTACGAGATAGATCAAAATAATCTAGTAAAGTATTGTACACCTTAAAAAGGTTTACAAAAAAGTCCGCGATGGTATATGACTATCTCTTAGGGATAACCCACAGTAACCTTTTTATACTTTACTTTTTACAAGAAATAATAGCTTATTTACGAAGTGATTTTAAGCAATACAGCATTAATCCATATCCAATCAAGTACCTTAAATACATTATGCATTTAATATAGATCAATATGAACAGCATATAATTTAAATTAATATTTTCGAAGATATTACAGATTTAAAATGCAGGGCGGTTGGACCGGCTGGGATCGAAGAGATGGGGTCCCGTTTGTACCCATTGGGTACGAAACCCTAAAAACATTTTTAATATTGTATACAGAAGTATATTGCAGTGAGTAGAGTTATTTTCTGAAGAAGTTATTTCTCCGAGAACACTATTCCACGCGGGCGAAGCCACGGGCAAAAGCATTGATTATATTTTTTTAAACTTGTCACTTTTTAAACTTTGTGCACAAGTTTACCTTTTCTGTTTTAGTCGAGTACGTATCTTTCAAAGCCATTTATTTTAATCGTATAAGTGTTTATACTAAATACGTAACTCGTTATTTTTTCTATACTCAATTCATACGTATTATCATGCAAATATGTCCAAGGAATAAAAAGTTTCATACAAACTTTTATCGCCTATTTTACTTTTTTTTTACTTTGAATTAAAACAAAATCCTTTCTTAGTGGATGCCTACATCATATGAAAAATACGTGTGCAAAATATCAATTTTCTAGCCATAAGGGTTTGGCCTGTGCGTTGATACATCAGTCAATCAGCTTTGTCTTTTATATATTATTGCCTTAATATGTCTTAATTAACTAACTAAATATAGAAAAATTTAAAACATGCAATAGAAGAAATATTGTGTTATTTATTAAATACTTATTTGCTTTTGTTGGGTTTGTGTAGTATTACTTTTTAATTTTGTGACAATAAGTATGATTTTAACAAAGAAGTAATAAGTAAACCATGTACAAAGAAAATGTCATACCTAATAAATCTAATCATACATTAAACATACTTATTGCATCATAGATGTTTTTAAATAAATAATATTATGCAGTATTATGTAGTTTGTGTAGTATTACTTTTTAATTTTGTGATAATAAGTATAATTTTAACAAAGAAGTAATAAATAAACCTTGTACAAAGAAAATGTCATACCTAATAAATCTAATCATACATTAAACATACTTATAGCATCATAGATGTTTTTAAATAAATAATATTATCAACCTACCTATTTTTTTTTTCCTTGCAAACCGTACTCACAAAAATTTTAAAGTCATAAAATTAATTACATTGGATGAACTGACGAATGCAAATGTAATAAAAATTGAAAATCGCCTTTTCGTCCTATCAGGACGAAACTTATGGGACGGATAGGCGAAGTACCCGTAAAACGTTAAAAATAACAGATGGCAATTTAAAAAAATTTTCACTAAAATATTAGTCTGACCGGGACACGAACCCGAGACACCAATCTGCCAAAAACGCTATAAAGTCCAACATGCACGCAGCGGAGTCACGCGCTTTAACTATTGGCAAGCGAAATATCTTATTAGACAAGGAAAGAAAAATATTTAAAAACTCAAAAATTCGTTTCTCTGGAATAAGAACTAGCTAGATCAATTTTTCCCCCCCAAAACTTGCATTAATAAATTTCATAAAAATTGTTGAATTCGTTTCCGAGGTTCCGATTATATACATAGATTATATTTGCAAGAATTGCTATTTGCTCGTTTAAAGTATAAGGTAAGTATGTATGTTAATAGCTCCCACACCGATTTCGTTGGTAGTGGCTGGTTTTGTTGAAACCAGTCCAACTACGCAGGATTTATTTTATAGTGCCCAAGTTTGTGCGTAATACATAAGAGCACTCTCTCTTTCTTTACTCTCATGGGTTATGAGAGGTGGGAATAGGACTGACGAGAGATCAGTCGCTGGACAGATTTTTTACATGCCCATCCAACCCATAGATCATTTCTTGTCAGAAAAGGCAATAACCCTGCATTGTCCTAACCGGACTTTTTTCAGTTCCCACTTCCAAAGCGAAACTTTCGGAGTTGAGAGCCAAGCTCTAAACCACTGGACCACGGAGGCGTAAAGTCAAGTAAGTATTTATGTTATAGCTTAAAAGTATGATCCAAAAAGTGTGTGTGTCAGCTCTGACGCACGACGCACGACTGGAGTTTACTGCAAAAAGTAAAATTTGGTGTGCAATGCAAAGCGACCGACGCAACTTCGGCTAACATCGTGTGACACCGTACCGTGTGACCGTGTGACATCGTGAATTCGATTTTGCTCCCATAGATTTTCATACCCCGGGGCTTGTATATGAAAATCGTTTCTTATGGAGTAAACTCCAAATATACATGCGCTTACCTCGACTGGCGGTGGTAGTGCCAACATGGCCAAAGAGGTTCGCGCTGGGGTCCCAGAATGTTCGCTCGAAGCACAGCACCACCTTGTTCAAGTTGCCGTATCCCAAGCGCTTTATTGCAGCAACCTGTAATGTAAATTGACAATAGTAAAATGTATTGTGTGAGTAGGAAGGTAGACAGAAAGAATAGAGAGAGAAATATAATTTAAAATTAACGTCTTAAAAATGTAATAAAAAAATGATCACAAATGGAGGTTAAAATAAATAAAAGTTTATTTGTAGCTAAGTACTTAAACTATTAGTACATCAACTTTAAAGAAATTACAAAGTAAGTAACTAAATTTAATCAGCAGCTGCAAATTGGCTCAAGCTCGGCAGTGCTGGCACACCGAGGCATACTCAGCGCCGATCTTCCGGCGCCGGCAAGAGCCATTTTGTGACCTCACAAGCGTCACACAAGCGCTACCTATATCAACTAATATACTAATGACGACAAATATTATGAAATAGGTCAGTTAGGTTTAGTAAAAGCTTTAAATTCTTTAGAAATTATTATAACATCATCAATCAGAAAATGGAACCTCACAACGTAGCCGAAGTTACATGGAAATTTCATTACAAAACGAATAAAATTTCTATCAACTCCTTTAACTCAATTCAAAAATTCACGCGCAATCGGCCTCCGAATTCAAACCTTTGCTTTATTCTCATTAGAGTTGTAATAAAAATACCTTCCAATCGGGCAAGGGTGGATCAAACTTGACGAAGTTTTGCTGATTTTGCCCGTTGTTAGCCACCGCAACTTTGAGCACTCCCAGGGGCAGAGTGCAAAGAACAACGTCGCCTGGAACAAAAGCCATTGTTAGACGAATAAAATGTAATGAATACAAATAAATATGATAGGGAATTACCCCGCGGGGATCTCCGCAAATATAAGCGCAATCGTAAAGTTTTCCCGTTTTAATATTTCACAGTAGCACCCGCTAAATGTTTATATTTTCTCGCTTTAGTTAAATTCAAGAATAACACCGCTGGGATACCGGTAATGTTAAGGAAATTGAGAAAATTTTAATTAAAACTTTCGTAAAGAATTTAATTAGAGAACAAGAACAAAGATTATTAATCCATTATATTTATTTCTATTTAAGAGATAAAAGGTGGGGTTCGACTTTTTAAAGTTATGTTTTAATTTGGAATATTTACAAAGAAATTTACCGCTATATACAGTTTATGCATGTGTAGTAAACATTTCCAGATTACCGAATTTCGGGAAATACAAGATGAGTTAGTCATTTAAATAATTTTTCGACAAATTCCCCACAAGTAGGTACATAACGTAACAAAATACGATGGAAATAATCTTTGATGGGCTCCCGGTATACCGACATTCATAACCGTCAATGAAAAGGCCCCGGGCCAGAGCCAATCACCGTGAAAGCCTAACTTTAACTAACAAAACCAACCTCGCACATGAATTAATAATAAAAACCGATGGGGATTTTGTATTAGTGTTATTTACGCGCGCGGAATATTAAGTAGGGAATGATCTGGCTGTGTTGACTTTCAATGTTTCAGTAGTTACTATAACTTAATATGGTTAATGAAATAATAAAATTATTGGAGGAAGAATGTGATGTTTAGAAAAGTAAAGATTACAAAATTTATGTCTTTATAAAAAGTATGCTACACATGACTTTAAATAATGTAAATAGACATACAACACATACACATAAATATAAAATAGATAATTAATAGAAAGACACAGGAGACAAAAAATAATCAGAAAATTAAAATATTGATATTTCATACCTACATAGTTAGGTTACTATGTATTTTATTCTTGGCACATAATTAATAAGATTTTTAAATAAACACCTCAAAAGAGAATTACAGATAACTTGGCCAATAGTGCAACATGACATGTCATGTCAAAAGTTACATTCCGATATCGTTAAAAATAATTTTCTTAAATAGTACTTAGCATGATCTATCAGCATGGAAAAGTGCAAGTTTCTAAGCTTCATACGAGTAGTTTAGAAATGCCGGGGTAGGACCAACTTACAAACCACTTTGGAGGCCGATTACTCGAAAATGGTTGACTTAATAAAAAAGTAATGTATGAAACCTTGCCTTCATTTTCAAAGACCTATTCAACGATATGCCACACGATGGGGTAGAATGAAAAAATATTTTCCCCCTTCACATGTATGGAGAACCACCCCTAAAATGTAAAATTATTATTATTTTATGATGCCAAAACCGAGATCTATACACAGACTTTAATTATACCAAATTTCATCAGTTTATAGGCATAACTACAGAAGCTAGAAGCGCGGGAAACGAAGACAGACGGACAGACAGACAGACAGACGGACAGACGGAAAAGCGAAACTATAAGGGTTCCTTGAGTACACGGACCCTAAAAAGGAGGAGTTCTAAATAATAAAAAAAACGCCAAACATATGCCGCCATGCTTTTAAACATCTCAAGTCACCCGTCCGGAACAGCGTAGCTCGTTAGCGAATAATTTTAAAAGCAAGCGATCTTTAACGGTGTATTTGCGAAGTTCCACAAGCAGGGCCGAGTCCCGCCTCTTACCGTCTAACTGCCTCTTAGACTCCGCCCGTATGCAAATGTCTGGCTCGAGGCAAGACGTGGGGCAAAAAATTCCAAGCTTGGGGCGAAACACCGTGAGGTCAACGGAGGCCCGATTTTTGCGCCTCGTCAAAGTGAAATTAACGCTTTAGAATTGCTAATCACCGGGCGAAGTGATGACAAGAAGGTTGTCACAAATTATTGCCTCAACATCCATTAATTTATCAACTCTCTTGTCGTACCGTGAGAACCCAAATTAAACAATTCGTGGTTTCGATGATGCAATTTTTACGTTAAAAATTTATTCCCTCGTTAAACCTAAGCTATATTATTGTACCTGGTTGAACGCAATTAAAGTCATAATAAGTATCAAAATGACAAATTCAAATATTACAACTACATTTAATCCAAAAATTTAACAAACAAAAATAACAAGCCCGTAGCAGATCAACTGAATATCTCAATCCGGGAATTTAATTAAACCACTGTTGCCAATTATATCGGGCCCTTTTGCTTGACTCACCTTTGAACGTCTGCGGTTGGTTGGGAGCCCTCGGGTTGACCGCCTTAACCGTGACCCCCGGGCCGACGTACGAGATATCGGTGATGGCCGTCCCGAGCCGAATGTCCAGACCTTCCGCGAGAGCCACGGGGACGCACGAGTAACCATTACGGACTGAAACAAAACGTAAAATTGTTAATCATCATAATTACAATTAGGCTTAAAAATGCCGGAATGCCGGATAATGAGGGAAGATGCTGATCTTCAAAGGTTACTTATGGTATAAGGTTGGGATTATACTGTCCGGAATCCGTGAGGCCGGGAAAAATTCAGAGCACTGAAAATAGAACTCTACGCTAATACAATAGAGCTGAAAATCAAACAAACAAAAATGTCGCATCAAATAGTAATCATCAAATAGTGAAATTGTCACGTCAAATGTCAATGTCATATATGACAGCTCGTCACTCGACACTTCGATTTTTTCAACTCTATTGTGTCAGCGCAGAGTTCTAATTTTACTGCTCTAAATCTTCGCCGGCGTTTCGGATTCCGGAGCATAATATAATCCCAGTCTGAGGCTGGAAATATCCGGAATCCGTAAGACCGGAAAATATTCGGGGCACCGATAATAGAACTCTCCGCTAATATAATATTCGATTCGTGTGTTCGATTTTGTCGAGTGTCAAGTCAAATCTCAATGTCAAATCTGGCAACTTGATACTCATGTGTCCCATTTTCAACTGTATTGTATTATTCCAGAGTTCTATTTTCAATGCTCTGAATTTTCTCCTTTCGGATTTCCGACATCATAAGAATTCCATGAATATTTTTGGTCCATCACGACAAAAGTTTAGACAAAATGTAACTTTGCGTGATATTGTTTATTATATCATATTTCCCTTATTTGTAGAGAAGACGGTGTTAAATTGCAAGTAGGTCATGTAAGGTCCAAATACTGAATATGGATATTAAATGTTACATACTGGAACAGTGCAATAACAGTCGAACAGCCTGTGCAAATATAGACTGACGTGAGTTCGCGTCACTCTGCACAGACATTTGTTTGCTTGACGTTCAGTTTCCAATAGTTTACATCCGACTCTATGGATATTTTGGTTTGGGCATTGTTAGGATCATGCAACTCGAAAATAGTTGTAGTTATATCCGTTTGTAACATTTTTTTCATAATGCCTTACAGAAATAGCCATATGATATACGAACGACGACCATACTGCCTGTCGTCCAATCGGCATGATGAATGCCTTACAGGTAGAGAATGGTGTATGACAATGATCTGCAAATACACCACAAACGAATAACTGTCATGCCAATCCACGCCCATACACGGTTAGTTTTGATCCAATCGGCAGTGTTATGCCGATTGGACGATAGGTTCTATAATTCATAATTTATTTATTCACTAGAATGCAGTACAAAGGATAATATTTAAACATTACAAAGGGTCTGTACATTCTACCATAACAAAATGGTGTGTGAAATTTTAAAACATGCATGCAAATTAATAATAATATGAAAATAAGATTTACAAATTCATAATTATTGTTTTCAATGTCAAAGTTTTAGTCAATATACATATAATAATCATAACACATTATCAATAGGTATACCTACACATTACACATTAAACAAATTATTTATTCATCGTCTCTAATTCTAATGTTATTACATGATATTATAATTAAATTTTACACCTTAATATTTTTTTGTGCGTAAAGTATTCATTTATATTATAAAAATATTCTTCTGCAAGCCGTAACTACTGTCAAATTTCTTTTAAATACGTTATAGGGTAAATCTTTAAACTCGTCCGGTAAAACAATAAATATTTTTATAATTTGTACAAAACATTTTCTTCATAAATTACATAGCGGGAAATAGATTTTATATTTATGCCTTCCATTTTTCCGTCCTAAATCCGATTTGAGTTGAAAGTATTCAGAGTGTAATTTGACAAAAGTACAGGCTTCTTTTATATACATGCAAGTGAGTGGCAGTATAATATAATGTATGGCTACCCTTAGTTGGTTTGAAGTTGTCAAATGTCTTAAACGTGGATCTTCATGCCTAATTGTATGTGGGTACATATTAATGTATTTTTTATATATTATGAAAAAATAATAATTTTGTTATGAATAAAATAATAAGAAAATTTGACACTTTCCATCTTTTACCGCAAAATCTAGGTACGTAATCAAAACAGTCTACATTTAAAATTGCCGTTTACATGAAAGTATAATAGAATTTTAGTATATCATGCTTATTGCATGAAAATTAGCTCGTATGTTTCAAATGTGGCACATTTAAGTTTCTACAAAGACATACAATGATAGCTTACAACTTTTAATACTTTTTTTTAAAGACCTAACTTGACCCCAAAATGTAGGTTTCCGTATTCAGTGATCACATGTTAAAATAAAAATGTAACATTCAATCAAAAGGCACGCAGAAATCATTTTGTGTAGGACAGTGATTAAAATGGCTTTACAACCTATCTGTATGTCAAAGGGGTAGCCCCGGTAGATTTTAATTCAATGAGGGTTTTTAAATTCGTGACGAATCTGACAGCTTTTTGACACGACAAGGATTACCAAGCGCCGCCGAAAATTCTAATTGACCGTTTTTGGTACCACTTACGCCACCAGATGATGCTTTGTGTGCGTTAGGTCTGCCCCCTAATGGCAGAAAAAATATCACACGCCTTCATTAAAGTGAAGGGGTGATGTATCGAATCGATTTTATCGACACAACAAATAAAGCTCGACGATATCGCCTTAATTGATGGCACTTGATACTTTGGAGCTGATTTTGGGAAGCGTTATCAATTTTCAGTAAATTTTGTCGAGAGGTTTAGGATTTTGAAGATATCTTTTAAATAATATTATGGTACATATAAAAGTTTGAATGGTTTTAATCTCTGTTTTCAAAGTATGTACTTTGTCCTACCAATATTTACCTACTGACTGACTAATCTATTGCAAGGTATATTTAAAAAAGCTTATTACAGTAGGTAAATTATTCACATCATCATTATTTATTTACCACCATCGTTTTAATATTAGCGAAGCCTCTAACATAACCACACCGACGCGATGAAAATTACAACAAAAACCTGCAATCACCTTTACCTAATATCGTTAATGTAAGCAAATATGTTCTACGTAAACGTGTTGACCAACAGTAGATGATAAGAAACTGCAAAATTCAGCTTAGGGTCAGTTCACGGCGCGACGATACGCGAAGCGGCGTTGCATTTTTCAAGATAGTTATTCAAAATTTAACTTTATATACTACACAAAAAATGTACGTTTCATATGGCATCAGTCGTACACTGCTCATGCGCTGTACAGCACGATGCAACTTGATATTTGAACTCTTACAATGGAAGTTCAATTTTTAATAGCTTTCTCAAAAATGCAGCACTTGCTCGCTTTCTTAAAACGGAGGCGTCGCGGTGTGAACTGACCCTAACGCGTCAGGCTTTAAAAACACAAATACTTTAAAGCTAAATTCGGATAAATACACAGAAAACTAGACTTGTTGTCAAAAATTAGGGTAAAATATATCTCTACATCATCAATCCCTCTAGGGGTAAGGATTTTTTTAGGGTTATTTTTAGAGTTTTTTACTGTCTTGTTTTTAATTACATTAAGAACTGTTAAATCGACAAGCTATTTGAAAAGTCAACCTGTAAAAATAGAGTTTTTGAAGCAGGTATTATTTTAATAAAGTACAGAATACCTAAAGGGATATAATTAATCTTGCGAACAAAAAATAAGTTGGCGACTGCACATGAGCATACTGTATTACTGAATTTGGCAGCGAATTAATATGTTAGCGACTAAATTACTAAACTGGCGAAAGCACTCAGGTGACAAAAATACAAAAATCGGCACATAAAAAGTGGCGAAATTTAATCCAAATTGGCACCGAAATTTATGAGGTAGCGACTTAATTTCCGAATTGGTGACTATAATACGATGTAAGCAGCTATAAAACCAAATTGGGTTGATAAATTAATGGCTGCTAAAACTTACATTTGCAGGCTACGGAAAATCGCATTTTTGGATACTGTTGGAGTTTGTTTTCCTTTGGTATGGGTGTCGTTTTCAAGGTTTTTGAGGATGCAGAATAATATTAAAATTAAATCCATTTTGAAATTCCAAAATGGCGTATATTTTTTTCATTAAAATTAATATGGGTGTTTTCCAGGTTTCTGAGGGTGCTGATTATGAAATTGTATTCCAATTTCAATTTACAAAATTGAGAATTTTCATTCTTCGTAAAAATGTACATGTAGTACATGAGTATTAAAAGTTGTTGTGGAAGCTGATGGAAGTTAGGATTGATGATTATTAACACAGTATGTTATGTAGTACCAGCTATGTAAGCTATAGCATTTTTTTTAATTCAGAATTATCATAAAAATTGATAATTCTGTATTTATATACAATAAATAGTATGTATTTAATATATTTAAGTAGCAGCATCTTATATTTATAAAACTTTGGTTATGGTACACTCAGAAAAAAGGTACATACTCTTTATTAATTGTCGGGTGACCGGCCGGACAGGACTTTCTTTACAATTGATTGTCGCACGCTTCACGCACGCATACAACGTTCACTATTTCTGCATGGTTATAAGTTTTATTGTTGGCTGCAGGCGGGTTGCTCTGGCAAGTTAAAGCCTGTTAAATTTTATACCAAAAGCTGACAAGTTCAAGCCTGTAAAATTTTTCACCAAAAGCCCCTCCTAACCCTCCTGGGGGGAGGAAATTTTCATTCTTTTTTAAGTACGGTTACCTGTTCTCGAGATAGAAGCGATTATAGAAAACAAATATGGCAATGCTCTACTTTGAGATACGAGCGATGTATAAAGCTGTAGAAAAGTTGGCCTGATAGGTCATTACAGAACATATTTTTTTAAATATTAATTTATCATTATTAATTGATTTTTGTACTAGGTATTTATAGTATTCTTAATCATACAAAAAAAGCTGGGGGATTTTAATTTTAGTAGGTAATTTGCGATTATAGGGGGTTTGACTTAAGTTTGTAGAGAAATGTTTGAAAGTTGGTAACCCTGCACGATCTCAATGGCTTTCGGAATCGGAAAAACAGTACTGCAGGGCGATCGCGCTAAGTTGTTTCAGTTGAATCGTAAACGAACCGTGAATGTTACTCGACTTTTTGAATGATTCGGTATCGCGCTAACGTTTTGACAGATACGAGGGCTGATTGATAAGTTTCCGAAACGACAAAGAAAAACTTCAAAAATCTATTTAAAATAAATTTATTTCTCAACGTAGTTTCCTTCTACTTCGATGCATTTAGTCCAGCGATTCTCCAATGCCGTTACACCAGTTTGATAAAATGTTTTCTCCAACCCCTCAAAATACTCGTCCACGGCAACAATGACTTCTTCATTTGATAAAAATCTCTGGCCACCTAACCATTTCTTCAGGTTTGGGAATAAGTGGAAATCGTACGGGGCCAGATCCGGGGAAAAGGGTGGATGCGGTAGCAATTCGAACCGCAATTCATGGAGTTTGGCGACCGCAACCATTGACGTGTGTGCAGGTGCGTTGTCATGGTGGAACAAATTTTTTTTCTTGGCCAAATGTGGTCGTTTCTTCTGGATTTCTTCAATTAATTTTTGCAGCAAGCTTGCGTAGTACTCTCCATTTATTGTTTTTCCTTTTTGAAGATAATCTACTAAAATAATCCCTCGAGCATCCCAAAAAACAGTCGCCATCACTTTGCCGGCCGACAAAACCGTTTTTGCTTTCTTCGGCGCAGGTTTTCCGCTCTCAGTCCACTGCTTAGATTGTTATTTTGTCTCGGAAGTATAATGATGTATCCAGGTTTCATCAACTGTTACATAACGCCGCAAAAACTCATTAGGATCTCGGTTAACCAGCGCCAAACACTCCGATGAATCGTCCACTCGACGTTGCTTTTGGTCTACAGTGAGCAAACGCGGCACCCATCGCGCGCAAAGCTTTTTCATTCTCAAATGTTGGTGCAAAATATTAAAAACGCGTTCAGATGAAATGCTCACCATCTCTGCTATCTCTCGCAACTTTAAGCGCCGATCATTCAATACAATTTTGTGCATTTTTTTGATCATGTCCGGATTCGTGACTTCATTTGGACGGCCAGACCTGTGGGCGTCTTCGCAGCTCTGTCTTCCACGTTTAAAATCAGTTACCCAGGTGTGAATTGTACTCAATGCAGGAGCAGAATTACCTAAAACATTGTCTAGCTTGGTTTTAATCTGGGTTGCTGTTTTCTCTTTTAAAACGTAAAACTTTATCACCGCACGAATTTCGTTTCTTTCCATTGTTAAGAAAATTTACGACAGAGAAAGTTCTACGTCCTCTCAAACAAATTCCATCAGTTCGATTAAATTCAAATTTGGCGTTCTATTTTCAAAAAGATGCCAGAATATAATGTAATATTCCTTTTTTGCGTATCATTTTTTTAAGTTCGTCGTTTCGGCCAGTTATCAATCAGCCCAGGTAGTTGCAACGCAGCCGCACCGCAACCCAAGCGCAAACGCTATCAAAACGAAAAGTCGATACGATGCTACTTTTTCTCGCACGTTTCTAAAACGTTTCTTGTTTTGGTGTGTTAAATTGTTAAGAATATGAGGTAAAAAAGACTTGTAAAATGTAAATGTAAAAATAAAAGTAAATTTGAGTTACGATTGGAAGGATCGTGCGATACTGAAATTTATTCAGCCGCACCGGAATCGAACCGAAACTGAATTATAACCGAAGCAGAGTTGAACCTGCATTTAAACTATAAACAATAGTGCGATTGGCCTCCAGTAAATAGAACTCTGCGCTAATACAACAGAGCTGAAAAACGAACACACGAGTGTCGAGTTGTCAGAATGGTCCTTTCCGTACCGCCTCCTGTACTTGTGTAAGCACTATTACAATTTCTGTTGTATGGAAAAAGCAGTGCGGCGTTAGGTATGTATTCGAGTGTCGTCGCGTCGCCAACTATTAACAAACATAATGATAAGTGATTGATATCTACCTTTTGTTAGATTATAATTCAATATTTTTCACATACTAATTACTAGCTTTTGCCTGCGGCTGCGCCCGCGCGAATACAGTATGCCACGGGAACACTGTACATTTTTGGTATAAAAAGTAGCCTATGGTAGTAATCCAGAGCTCAAACTACTACCACACCAAATTTCATCAAAATCCGTTTAGTAGTTTTTTCCGTGAAAGAGTAATAAACATCCATCCATCCATTGATACAATCCATTCATCCATCCATCTATGCATCCTCACAAGCTTGCACATTTATAACAGTACTAGGAGAAGACTATCTGTGATAACTGACAAGCAAGTAGAACAAGGAAGTCAGGAAGAAGACGACAACGTAATGACGAGTACGTCACCGGTTCTTAAATTATTATTACAACGATAACTATTGCGCTGCCATGCCAGAGTCAGATAGATACCTGCATTAGTCCTGTGGTCGTAAAGCTACAATGTGCCAGATCATAATGCACTTTTCAATTACGTTGATAGCGTCATAACCCGGCTCCCTATTGCTTTATAATAACTTAAATGGACTCCATAATACATTTACTGGTAAAGACCCACAAACTTTCGTCGTAAAAGTGAACAAGCTTTTATTGTATGAAAGCCTTAAATCTTAGATATAAAATCAATTTTGTACATTGTTTGTATTGAATAAAGGTTTTAAGAGATAATATACTACGATTATTTCTTCGATAATTGAGTTTTATAACTATACTAGCTTTTGCCCGCGGCTCCGCCCGCGTAACAAGCAGTATCCCGAAGGAATCGTATATTTTCCTGCGACAAAAAGTGGCCTATGTCCGTCCCCGCGGTCTACTCCATATCTGTGCCAAATTTCATGATGATCGGTCAAGTAGTTTTAACGTGGAAGCGTAACAAACAATCAAAACATACCCACATTCACATACAGTAACACATAAATTCACATTCAACATATAGTATCCCACGGCAATACTGTACCTTTACGGGATAAAAAGTATCCTATGTTTTAATCCAGAGCTTAAACTACTACCATACCAAATTTCATCGAAATCCGTTTGGTAGTTTTAGCGTTAGTTCGGTAGTATTGGTAAAAGAATTTTCAAAATCGGATCAGTAGATATAGAGATTACTCCCCTACAACCTCACAAACTTTACCTCTTTATAATATGAAATATTATTTACAGAAGAATATGCTGAGTATATGAAACACATTCTAATAAGTTATTTAAGTAGCTTATTCTAAAGTTAGCCAAAAAATCGTAATAATACATAATTTAACAATTAAAAATATGTTTTAACTGGCTTAAAAAAAGATTTGGTTAAAAATTCGATTATTTTAATAATATATTTCAAGACAAATACAATTTTTATGCAACTAACAAACATACACGAATAATATATGGACGGGGTTGTACGGTATTAGCAGACTCATCGCTTGAAATGTAGACAGAATGTTAAATGACGGTACAAAACCAACATGTCCAGCAATTATCGCTAGATTGATTTTATCCTTACAAAGAATAACTAAACGGTACCAATTACAGTATGGAAATACGACTATGAAACATTCGTACTCATAAATATTCAATTTCAGTCATGTAACTGTTAATGTCAGGTTTATAATAAATGATTCTGACTCACTGATGAGTCAGTTCAGTCAGATGAGAGAGTAGAAAGAATATATCGTTCCCTTACAACCCTGTCAATAATAGGGAACATGCATTTATTTTAAATCAGCAAAATTCTTGTATTTTCTGAAAGGCAACATAAATATGGACCGGAAAATGCAAAAAGTATAATAACAAGGTGCTATATTAAAAACAGGATTTAAAAAGACAAAAAAATCGACGATCTTTTTTTGCTATGATTGAAAAACGATAATTACCGTACAAATCCATAAGTTATTTGTGACTTTTTGGTTAACACATTGATATACATAAACGCCGTATTAAAGTTAATAAAATCAATTTTGTATTTTTATCTTCATACATTTTCAACTGCTGTGATGTCACTCGTGCACAATTTTTTGTATATAGGTAGAGCGTTTTTAATGCTCTCCAACGATCTCACTTTTGTGATGACTGGTTCATCGTCAATGGTTGATCGTAGATATGCCATTGGAAAAACATACTGTCGTATTCCTGGTTTATTTAGTATTTTTCGAAAAGTCGACAAAAAAAAACTATGCATATCTTTCCTATTCCTATTCATTATCAAATAATGATAAAACAGAAGCATTGAAACTTAGAGAGTAGTTACGGATATAATAATTTAACTCAAAATAATCTAACTTTCTATGTCGAAATATTATTCAAGTGGGTAGTAAACGTTTTTGCACAAGCACCAACGTTATAAAATATATTCTGCATAACATTGTTAAGCTAGTTTACACTGGTGTAGTTTTAGTGCAGCATTTAACGACATTAGCTCGACTTGTCGCAAATGGCCGCACGGTCAATCTGTCCGAAACTGTACGATTAGGGGTTTCCGTGACTCCCAGCTTTTTGTACTAAAGCTGAATGAAATCGCACTGGATATTCCCATACCGAAAAACTTGTGCGATAAATGTCGCCTCATATCACAGATCGATGGAACTAGGTACACCACATATTAGTGATGCGACTCGAATAGGATTTTGTGACTCGAGTCGCTCGAGCAATTTTACTACCTCACTCGAGTTGCAAGTTTGCATATTAAAATAGTGTCGTTATCATGGATGGAGTAATCTGATATCAAAAATTAGTTGCGATTCCATTGTCTCGCTTCTGTTTTAACTCTATTTTTTTAAATTACTGTGCAACTTGAATAAGTTTTAAAAACGTTGATATTGACCACCTTATTGTATTTTGTACGGTTTGGTACTCTTTACTGTGTGTCTTTTATTTTTTTGTACCTTAACGGCAACAGAATCAACTCGCGTCGAGTTGACTCGGTAACTCGAGTGCATAGAGGATCGAGTAAGATTTTTTTTTCCATAGAATAAAAGTTTGACAAATTCACTCGAGTGACTCGAGTAAAAACAGCGCTCGAGTCACATCACTACCACTACTTTAGAATTTAAATGGAAAAGGTAATGTAGAAAATGTAAGTAGGTACTTAACATTTTTTCATAGATTTCCTATCTCTTGTATAGCGGAACAACGGAACAAAACTTGGAAAAATTAAGGAAGTCTTTAGAAATTATATAATTTTGATTTCGACCATGCCTACGCACAAAATCCATTTCTAATATGCAGAAGTTAGTAGAATAGATTGGTATTGCAGAGGTACTCGATTAAAGCCTTCATTCCTATGAAGGTTCCATTCCTGAAACTTTTCCGCTGATAGCCGTGCGTCATCATAAGAAGCTTTTTAATTTTAAAACTTTCCAACTAAAACAACTAAATTACCTTAATTTAAGTGAGACTTAAATAGATAAGTAAGTTTCATTTTAATTTACAAGTTGAAGTATGAATTTACCTTACACACACAACAGTAGTTTACGAATTCATTTAGCTCCCGTACCATATCTCTTAGTTTTCTTTAAACTATGGTCCATATAAAGTTTCTGCTATAGCGTTCGGTTCCGTGCGAGTTCTATTATTATTTTAATACAGTTTAAACTTCCAAGTGTTTGAACTATAGTTTCAACTCCAACATACGTGGTTATGAGCGGAGTATAGTCAGAAGAAATAACAGTTTAAAGTTTTTCAGCCTGAAAAGATACCGAGTTTCTATTAGGTATACTAGCAGTGTCTTAAATTTTATTGACTTCTCAATGCCACGTTCGTCGTTCAAGTTAACCTATTTTGCCTTATTCGTCTCTTTCGAATTTCCTATCTAAGAACACGTGATATCTAACATAAAATCTACTTTCAAAAGAAAATACATTAATATATAGAAGCAGCCATGCAAAGATGAAAATTGTTGGATAGATGACGGCTTACATAACAAAGTGCTATAGAGTTTACTTAACGTAGTTACGTAACTTGAAAACCGCGCGTAAATCATTTGCCAATTAAAAGGAACAGCAATTTTTCTAGTTTAATTCCTCACCAATCAAGGGTCAATTAAAAACCAAATCACAAGCCAAAAGTGTCGGGAACAAACTTTAACGGCACAAAGTGTACAAATTACTTCGGATCCACCTCAGGATCATTTGAAATTCGTCCTCGTTAAACTAAACCACTTTGCGTTCAACAACAGGACTCAAAAACCCCGACATTATCCGAGGCCTGGGTCCGTGACTACGCGTACGAAATCCTAATGAATGGTTACCCTAAGCACGATAAAAGAGACCGCGTACGCAAAGACAAACTTCAGAGTGATTAGTTTTAAAACTACTCTCAGCATTATCTGAAGGATAAAAAACCTCTGATATAGATGTTTATATCCGCATTGTGAAATTAATAATGATGAATATCAACATCACATAGACACAGAATTTTACCTAATCGTAGATGAGAAAGAGTTGTTTTTTAATATATTAAGTTAAAAAAAATATATTCGACGATACCATAACATTTGGAATGAATATTATAATATTCTATGTTAAAATATAATATGCGATATATAATATTACTTTGTAATTTTCTGCGAGAATGTTCTCGTGTTATGAAGTTGCTTCCTCAAACATAAACAACCCCCGCTATCCTGGATGAAATTCTTGAAAATTAAAGCGCAATTCGTTTTGCTTTGATAATTTCTTCACATAATGAGAAGAATGTATCTATTCTTCTCATTATTGTCTTCGTTGCTACGTGGTTGCTTGTATTTAATGTTTATTTATGAGTATAATATCTATTATATATAACTCCCCACACCGATTTCGGTGACGGTGGCCCGTTTCATTGAAACCAGGCCAGTTACGCAGGAGTAATTTTTTATAGTGCCCAAGTGTGTGCGCAGTACATAAGAGCACTCTCTCTTCCTTTACTCTCATAACCCAGTGGGACGGTTAACCGACACGACTGGCGAGAGATCAGGCGTAGATCCGACTTTTTACATGCCCATCCGACGCATGGATTATCTTTCTTGTCAGACAATCAGGTGACCACCCTGCACTGTCCTAAGTCCTAACCAATCTTGGAAACGACATTTTTTGTCGTCCCAATGCGGGAATCGAACCCAAGACCTTCGAGTCGAGAGCCAAGCTCTAACCACTTGACCACGGAGACTGTTAAAAATATAATGTTAATAATAACATAGTTAAAGATGTTTTTGCTACGTAATTCTGCTACTAAGATCAGGCTGTGATGGATCAAACAGATATTCTACTATCAACTTTGCCTTGTAAATTAATCTATAACGAGGCGTAAAAAATTGAACAAGCCACTTTCCAATTTTAAAATAAATTCGAAATTTAATAATGTAATCGGTATCTGAACTGAAAAAGTTTTACCCCTGATCGACCATATCATATTTCGTGGCAATCCTGCGCACCTTGCTGTTATTATCAGAACCATAAAACCGACGACAATTACGCGATTCTCAATTACAATTTATTTTAACTTATAAAACTTCCTTAAACGGACATTGACAAGCGTAGAGATAAAAAAAAGATTGACTTCTTACCTCCATTCGTATGTTTTAACAAGCTTAATCACAATAAAACACTTCTTGCGCGTTCATATTAGGCGGCGGGAGTCGGTAAACTTCCTTTCGTTACACACAAAATTTTGGGTCTGCTCGTGTCTCCTTGCGCTTAAATAAAAAATTCCTTTCCTTTCCACCTAATTTTGTTGCGGGCACCATTACATCTCTAGTATGCCTTACCCATTACCTGGTACCCCTTAGATCATATTATCACCATATGATCATTTATAGCCTCCGTGGTCACTAGACCACGATTTTGTTGTTCCAAAAAGGGCTCTAACCTAGTGGTTAGAGCCCTTTTTGGAACAAAAACAAATGTCGTTTCCAAGTTTGGTTAGGACAATGCAGGCTGATCACCTGATTGTCTGACAAGAAAGATGATCCATGCGTCTAATGGGCATGTAAAAAGTTGGACCTGCGCCAAATCTCTCGCCAGTCGTATCGGTTATCCGTCCCACTGAGTTACGAGAGTAAAGGAAGAGAGAGTGCTCTTGTGTACTGTGCACATACTTGGGCACTATAAAATTACTCCTACGTACTGGCTTGGTTTCAATGAAACCGGCTACCGTCACTCAAATCGGTGTGTAGAGTTATATTATTTATTAGATCATATTATCAAAGGCCTGTTGTTGGTTACCACTATCTGTCCTGGCTGCACAGAAGTTGCAGTAGGAACTTGTGAAGGTCCAATTTTTTACAGTGTTGCGTCTCGTAGTGCGCACGTAGACGTAACATTTAACAAGCTGCTCCTCGGTGTAGCTGGTACCGATTTATTATCTGTGCATCGACGTACATTGTTGCGTTTAACATCATTACCCTAGTTTGCAGTTCACATGAATCCGGAAACACGAAGCCAAGTTGCTGAGGAGCTACTGGCTTATTATTTTTTATGGGCTCAAAGCGAATGGGTAATTAGGACGGAATTATCCTTTAAGAGTTACGAAGTGTAGAAACTTGTTTGCATAGACACAGATTTTTATGCTAGCTGCAAGTTGCTGGCATAAGTAAATTTTCCTTATTGCTTTGGATGCTAGATGCACAGAAGTGTAAAACAGCTGCATAATATTGTTTTGAATAACATGGTAGAAAAAACTAGACACCAATGATTATTATTATTATCCTCTGAATATTTCATTTCACTTCAAAATCTTGTACAAAAATTATATCAAAGCTTGCACAATTCAGTATCAGTCTAAAAATATTGCCATATCCGTTTGTATTTACGATCCGTGCAAGGATCACCGTCGGCCAGTCCACGATTTGCCAGTTACCGAGCTCTGTGCGGCCATAGAGGATACTAACATGATTACTTTACGAGTGTTTCCAACGGATTACACTTTTCCGGAAACTTTAAACACCTTGAAATTCGTTTAGACAATTAAAAAGCTGGCAATATTTTTGCTTTTATGTGAACATAAACAGTTGTTTGTGTAAAACGATTTGTGGGTATAGTGTTCATTTTTTGGTATTATATTAGGTCATTATATATGAAATTGGCGTTTTGTAAAGGAGGAACATAAAGTCGATTTCTTTTAAACATGATATATTTATTAAATCAAAGTATATACCATTGCTATCTATGCACTTTTGCCACTCATAGGTAGTTCATTGATTCCTTTACTAAAAAAACATTAGGACAGGAATCAATAAAATCTTTGAAGGCGCTTTGGACTGTCCAACATCGGAGTTAAATTTTTTCCCTTGCAAGAAATTATCCAAATTTCGAAAAAAATGGTAATCTGTTGGAGCAAGGTCCTGGGAGTAGGGTAGATGTCTTAGACATTCCAATTGAATCTCCTCTAATTTGGTAGCCGTCTGTTGTGCAGTGTGTGGTCTAGCGTTGTCCTGAAGCAGCATTGGCCTAGACGGAATGACCAACCACGGTTGTTTAGCAGCTAGCTTTTCTATCATGATTTGCAGTTGCTGGCCGTAATCGTCTGGCCAGATTAAAGAAAGCTGTAATGAACGACACTGGCACTAGTCCACCAACCGCTCACAAGTAACTTTTTTTGAGTCAATTTTCGCTTGGGGCAGGCTTTGGCTGGTTCGCCAGGGTTCAGTCATTGCGATGAGCATTTCCAATTATCGTACAGGATCTACTTTTCATCACAGGTAATGATTCGATTTAAAATCCCTTCATTATTGTGCCGGTTGAGTAATGTAACGCAGCAGTCGACGCGCGTTTGTCGGTTTGCTGCAGTCAATTCATGAGGTACCTTTCAAGCTTTTTCACCCTCCCAATTTGCTTCAAGTGGATTAAAACAGTTTTATCAATAACACCGCAGCCTGCAGCTAACTCGGACGTGGTTTGCGATGGATCCGCTTCCACAATAGCCTTCAATTCTTCATTTTCAACTTTGATCTCCGGCCGTCCACGGGGCTTGTTCTGCAGGTCGAAATTTCCAGAACGAAAACGTTGGAACTAAAAACGCACTGTGTTTTCTTTTGGGACACCGCCGCCATACACATCTCGTACAACTCGTACTCGAAAATAATACGATATTTCAAGTTTTCCATTTTGTAAACAGAAGTGACGCAAAGAAAAAACCAAAAGAGGAAAAAACCAATGAATGACGGTTTTCAAAACACAAATGCATGAGTAAATAGCGGTACAAATTTTAAATTGGAATTCCTAACCAAAGAAGATATATTTGAGAACAAAATGGCCAGTACGACAAAACGCCAATATCATATGTAAGGACCCTAATACGAGTATACTGTGGTATTATCACGGAAAATTATTAAACCGACTTCCAAAGTAAAAATACTATGAAATAAATTTTATTTTCTAAATAATTCCCCATTAAAATTCTGCTAAAATTTTAACTATTTTAATACTCAATCTTCTTAATTTTAAAGTCGGTACCAGCAAATTTGAACGTGAATTCTATAAAATATTGTAGGATATTGTTTGGGCTGGTACCGACTTCAAAATTAAGAAGATCGAGTAGAGAAATAGTTAATATCACTATAAGTGTCCATATAAATTTCGAGGAGTTCCCTCGATTCCTCTTGGATTCCATCATTAGGTTACCGCTTTAGTAACTAATGGACCAATTTCGAATTATACCCTTTACACCAACAGAAGAATTTTGCAAATACGTCCACAAACCATGGTGTAAGAGACCATGAGAAGTAACTTTTATTTCATCCTAATGTGATGATGTATGGTGTGATGACGGTGGTGATGATGATAATTACTCTAATTGACATAGTGGCATATGCTTGCAGTTCTTTAAACAACGCCGAAATCTCCGAACATACCAAAAATACGTTGAAAAAAAAAGAGAAAGAAATATATACAGCCGAACGTATAGCCGTCTCCTTTTTTTGGAAGTCGGTTAAAAAGCGTATTAGTCGTAATAATTAATAAGAGATATATCTTGAATCCGGAAAATGAGATTACTATCATAATTATGTATTCCAGTGCCGTTTCTATAATTTTGGTTAAAACATAAAATGAAAAATAAATAATAAAAAGCATTAATTTGCCACAATAAGACATTACACTACAAATAATACAAATACTTAGTACATTACAAAAAACACAATAACAGGACAGAAAAATTAAAATAATATTGGAAAAAAAAATCAAAATAAAACAAGCATTAAATATGAACCATAAAAGTACAGATAACGCAAAAAAAATTTAGGTAGTTTAATGCCTAGGTAATGTAAGGGGTATCACTGCGGCATGAACACTACGGTGCCTGGTGTTATGTGGTTGCATTTGATGGACAGATTTTAGACACTCAGCAACAGGCAACATAAATACATAAACGGGATAATTATAAAATATATTATGGGAAACAAAAAGTAATATATAAAGGTATTATGGTTTAAGCATTTTAATTCACATCAAAAAACACAAATTATTTTAGCAGGTTTAAATAGTTTATACTCAAGTAAGTAATAATAGTACCCATTGAGCGTTATGCGCCTTTGAGATATGTTGTGGATTATATTTTGGCGGGCCGAGCGGGTCGGCTCATACGACCGATAAATTCATAAAGCGCATGCTTGTGGCGAAATATTTTCAAAATTGCAACAGACTTGATATAAAACAGGGCACACTAGAAGAGCTATCACGTATTTAAAGTATCAAAATCTTGTGTGTACTAATTTTTTAACTAAAAAGCTGAAAATTTCTGAGTGAACCACTTAGTATAGGATGAACAATAATTTTTTGCTAAATTAAAAATTAACTTCACTGATTGGCTAAAGATTTTACTTTCATTGTGTCTGTTAGTCTATATTTAAAATTCCTACACATAATTACTCAGAATATTATTTTTCATAATAAAAATAATTTACATCTAATAAAACGAATGTTACAGCAATCTTAAAATTAAATCATCAAAATTTCCTCTCAGGTTTAGCATCACATGCTCTCACCACCTCTGTGGCGGGAGGCATCTCCTTTGGCTGGATTCAGTGCTTGAACACTGATGCGCTCAACCCCTGAATCCCGCCAAGGGAACAAAAAAGCTTTCTATGTTCCTGGCTCATGGATGTACATTAAATATGTATATATTATATGTATAAAAGTAATAAATAAAATTCCGTTGCCTGGTACCCGTAAAACAAATTTATCGAGAACTTACCACGGGACCAAATTGACGTGGTGTGGAAGCGGCGGTATATTATTATGTCTCATCTAGTGAACACACGTTTAAAAGCCGTGAATAACCTTTGTACGTTCACATAGATGATACACCTAGAAACTTCTCATTGTCGGTAGTTTTAGAGCCGCTTTAGCAATTTCGGCTTTGTGGTGCTCCGGAATTTTTGCTTTATGATCTAAGCCGAGCAATATTGCTACGCTCTTTTGAATTTACAAACGACTCGAAATTCTCTCCGGAGGCCTATTTATTTTAATATTTGCAAAATTATGGACTAATTTTAATTCTATGTTGATTCTGATATGAGCTAACAAACGTCATCAATTTCCAAACTCAATCCTATAATCGTTTCAAACTAATCGCCTACATATTAATTTTGTAGCTTCTCACCAAAGACTGCAGATACACTGGCGGACACATAAACTGCATCATAATGCAAGAACACATTCAATCAAGTTTTATTACGAAATATGCAAACTTTTTACATTTATTGGTATTCGAAAATAAAGGCTGGTTTATAAACACAAAAACAAAATCAAATTTAAATATGGTACTGTCACAAAAGAAAGAAAATATTCTATACAAGAAATCTTGTAAATTTACTAAAGATTAACTCGTTGTTACATGTTGAATTATCGTTACTACTTTAATTGCTAGTCAATTTTCATTTTAAACACGTTTTTTTTCTCACGAATATGGAGGTATCGTCAGAAAAAGCCGCACAAATTGTTGCTCTAGTGCAGCAAGGCCTAGACCAACGAACAGTTGCTGCAAATTTAAATGTAAACCAGATTACGGTTTCCCGAGTTTACAGAAGGTTTATGGAGACAAGTTCATTCAAAAGAAGACGTGGAAACGGCAGAACTCGGGTGACAACGTCTCGTGACGACAGGTTTATTGTGACATCTTCCTTGTGAAATCGGTTTTTAACGTCTATAAGCATTAAAAATGAGCTCCACCAGGTACGTGACGTAGCAGATAGTGCACGAGCCATAAGAAGAATGCTAAAATAGTGCGATATCACACCTTTCAGACCCGAAAATAGACCAAAATTGTCTGCAGCTCACAGGCAAGCTCGCCTAAGATTTGCTCGTGAACACTTAAATTTGACTGAAGAGCAATGGACTTTCGTATTATTCACTGATGAGTGTAGGACTTGTTTGTATGGTTCTGATGATAGCAGACTGGTCTACCGTAGACGAGGAGAGCGATATGCTCAAAATTGCATTGAGGAGAGAGTTCCATTTGGAGGCGGGTCTTATATGGTTTGGAGCGGCATATCGATGGATGATCGAACTGAACTTGTGTTTATTGACGCAGATACACATGGCCGTGGTAACCGTGGTTTAAAATCACATAGCTATATAACGGAGACATTGGACTCTCATGTGGTACCTTTTAGCGGATTTATAGGCGAAACCTTCATTCTGATGCAGGATAATGCTCGTCCGCACGCAGCGAAACAAGTTGAGCAATACCTTACTCAGATTGAGATTCGCTCCATGGGTTGGCCAGCACGTAGCCCGGACCACAGTCCGATAGAACACGTGTGGGACAACCTAAAAAAAGCTGTGTTTACAAGAAATCCGGTCCCAAGAACGGTTGCATAGCTCAGAGTTGCATTGTCACAAGAATGGGACAATACTTCGCAAGATCTTTTAAAAACACTGATGAGGTCGACGCGAAACCGACTTGAATCAGTTCCTCCAACTCCTCTTGCCCTAATAACTGATACACCTTATTAAAAACTTTTCTTTTCTTAGTATTGTAAAATTTTCATAATAAAAATTCATTCATTCATTCATTCATTCCAAAAAGCTGCACAAGGAGTAATTTGATTCTTTTTAGTGAGAAAAGTTGACCTATACACACATGAATTGATTTTTTTATCAGATTAAGAACCAGTCTTAGTATTATCATTGAAATAAATCAAAATAGTTTGCACTTTCACTAATTATATTTCATTGAAAGTTATTTTGCACTATGATGCAGTTTATGTGTTCGCCAGTGTATTAAAATTGTATGGTCTAATGAATTTAATTTAATCCTGTTTTCAATCATTTTAAACAAGTAATTCGTATCCCAGCTTTAATAGAAAAGTTATGGTCTAGACTCTAGATAAATAAAAATTAATCTAAAAATAAACGGGCTCATTAAATGTTTAATATCGGGAATCGTTTACGGCCCCTTAAGTGATATTTTATAAAAGAATAATTTAAAGTTTTAATAAATCGGACAGGCATTTTCAATTTCAGATAAGAGGAGCGTAGATAAGCATTGTTTATGTTGCTGATACACCAAAATTTATGATCACCAAAATTTTATAAAACCGGCCCTTGGCACGACAAACGCAGTCGCCTCCGTGAAAAATTAACTGCCTCCGCTTCCATAAACCTCAATATAGATTAAAAACTGATTGATTTAATGATCGTGTTTAGTATCGAGCAGGTGATTATCATATAGATAATTAAATGACCAGACAATATAGGAATAAAATTTTATGGTAATAATCTTAAAATATATTGACAACGATTGTTAAGTTGTTCTACCCGAATAAATACGAAAAGTCAATTTAAGTAGTAAGTAGTACGCATAAATAATGTAAATAACAATAGTGAGACAAGCAATTTAAACAAAAATAAATTAACCGATGTGTAAAATATTAATAAACACAAAACAAATCGCCTAGTGAACTGTGAATATAAAATACTCTCATTATTCATAAAATTTGACGACAATCAATCAACACACAATACACACAACTGAAACGATAAACAAACGACCCGATTAAATATTTTATATTACCAATTAAATTGGTTTAAGTATTGAATCGAATTCGCAGTCCATGCATTTGATAATTATTCAAACACTGCTTTATTTGTCATTGAATAATGTTATCTGTCAGTCACACGTTCTTGGCATCATCAACCTTTTATGATAGGACGGCAAGTTACGTAACTTGTAAACGTAACATTATATCAGATTTGAAATTTATCCTGAATCTCCAGTAGATTCACTATACTCTTATTACATTATAAAAACCCGCAGAGATACTGCTAAAGACTGACTTTTATCATTAATTATATCCCAACCAGGAACAAAAATTGAATATTATTTTATTTTTAAACAATATTAACAACGGCCAACTTATATCTTGCATTAGCAGTAATTGAATCCATACTCCGTGCCCTATAGATAACAATGCAAATAAAAATATAGTTACACAAAGTGGTTATCGCTACTGGAGACTAACAATAGCAGCATGTATCCTCCCACAGAGCCCTAATAGCTTAACGATATTAATTTTGCGCCACATTTGCTAACATTGCAAGAATCTACAAGCTCTCGTAGGAGGCCTCTAAAAATAATAACCGATGTTCTTGCAATGTATAACAGGCGCCATAAATGGTAACCAATTTGAGATACAATGTTACGCGTGGGCGATACGCAGATAAATTCCCTATGAAAACTAACGGTGCAAAGGAGTACTGGTAACCATGTTTAGCAAATATGAGTGCAACAGTTACTTTTTACGATTATTACTATGTACGTAGTTGAGCTCTAATTAATAGCTCCCCACACTGATTTCAGTGACGGTGGCCGGTTTAATTGAAACCAGGCCAGCTACGCAGGAGTTATTTTATAGTGCCCAAGTGTGTGCGCAGTACACAAGAGCACTCTCTCTTCCTTTACTCTCGTAACCCAGTGGGACGAATAACCGACACGACTGGTGAGATATCAGGCGCAGGTCCGACTTTTCACATGCCCATCCGACGCATGGATCATCTTTCTTGTCAGACAATCAGGTGATCAGCCTGCATTGTCCTAACCAAACTTGGAAACAAGATTTTTTGTTATTCCAATGCGGGAATCGAACCCACGACCTCCGAGTCGAGAGCCAAGCTCTAAACCACTAGACCACGGAGGCTGTTATGAGCTCTAATTAGTGAATGTGCAAACAATGTTGCTCAGAGTCATAGATTACAAACTTACTTCAGTTATTAATCTGGTTGCTTATTAGATAAAATCATCAGTGCATTATCCAAAAAAGTACAAATCGTTCTTGGCTATTACAAAGCAAGCTTGCGGCAACTACAGCGACGCGACGTTTACAAATGATACACATAAATAAAATTCAAATGCTAGGAACCTGGTCTCTATAGTGAATCACACGCGTTAACAATCAATTCCAAAGTTGTTAGTATTACAGCCCGTTAATGCGTAATATAACGTGTAACACTTTATAAAAACAAACGATTAATATTATGTTAAGCTAATCGATTGGTCGTCATGACATGGGTCGAGTGAGGTCGTGGCGTGCCGGGAAGAGCACAACATTTCGGCCCATTATTCGGACAGATGCGCTTCGACGTCTCTAACCCTTTGACGGAGGCCATTAGCATTGAGAGCCTCGTTGATCCCGTCTGTTAATTACTGACCTAAGCATTAACTAGCACCCAATTAGGAAATGTCCTAATGTATTGCTAAGCCGAATTTATACCGCCTATTCCGATAAAACAGACCCTTGTAAATCTATCGAGATGTTGGGTTTGGGTACTAAAGAACGATCATGCGGCCAACACGTCAGAAATAGAGGCAGCCGAATCGCCAAATAAAACTGTTGATTACGTTCGTTCGAGCAAAATCACGCTACGTCAATCGGAATTTTATTTACTCGGTCGTACGAAAAACAAATATGATAGCTTTTAATTTATGATCGCGCCCGTTGTGCCTTGATCAACCAAATTTATAGCCGATGAGTCAACTATTCGAGTAGATTGGCAGCTCCAAACTAATGTTCGCTGTCGATAAACTGCACACATAAATAAGCAACTCTAATAAAATATACATTTATGGTTGATTGCAAGAAAGATGCAATCTTTCAGAGGACGAGCGCCGACATATTTATTTTAGTAAGGTTTGTAAAAATATGAATTATTACTGCTACTATGCAGTCAATCGCTGTTAGATTGACTAAACACTAGATGTTATTATTTATTTATTATTGTATGTAGTAGGTACAAAAAATTTGAAAAATGCCAAATGATCCTCCTATACGTATATCGATTCAATCGGCTCCACGTTGGATTTCGTGATTGGTATTTTATTTGATCTTTTCATACGAGCTCGTTTGCGCCGTGACGACGGTGTTCGAGCTAATGGAGATATCGTTTCTGTCATATCAGGAATATATAGTTTGACAGTTTTATTGCGATTGCACGAGATGCCCAGATAAGAGCCAAGGGCGCGGATACCTTAGAGGTGTGTACGTACTATGGTACAATAGAGAATCGACGAATATATTTGTACGAAGTTTAAGGCCGGGACTATATTGTCCGGAATCCGTAAGGCCGGCAAACCGGCCGAAACAGAGCACTGAAAATAGAACTCTGTGCTAATACAATGGAAATGAAAATAGAACACACGATTGTCAAGTCAAATGTAGTCAATGTCATATAAGACTGCACGACACTCGACACTTCGATTTTCAACTATATTGTCTTAACGCTTAGTTCTATTTTCAGTGCTTACAGATTCCGGATCATATAATCTTTAGCCTAATAAGAAATAACTTCTCGCTATGAAACTTAATTTAATGCAATTGTCGGTAAAATGGCCATCATCACCACAATGGACATCTTTCAAACCAGACCAATTATTACAACAATAATACCACCTTGCACTGCGATGCCCAATTCCTGTAATTCGTCAAAGAGGATATTTTATCCATCAATCGTAGTTAGTCTCTGAGTGCGTACGGCACTCAGGCATCTTTTCATGTATCATTATTTAGATTCCCTTACCAAATTAAATCATTGCCTTGGGCATTGACCGCATCCTATATTATAAATTAGAATATAGTGTTCGAGGAAAGCTTCGAGTCTCAATTGGATCAATGTTATTTTTATTATTGTTACTTATTGTATACAAATGAATCAAACATTATAATAAACTTATTATTAAGTTAACTTTAAGAAGTTCTCATGATTTTGATACATATTTATCAGTAGCGAAGGTTGCTTCTCCCTCATAAGGAAGCCCTAGGTCCGTGGTCCAGTGGTTTAGAGCTTGGTTCTCGACTTCGGAAGTCGTGGGTTCATTCCCCGAGTTGGAACAACTTAAAAAAAAAGTTGTCTGGTTAGGACAATGCAGGCTGATTGTCTGACAAAAATTATCCATACGCCAGATGGTCATGTAAAAGTCGGTCTTGCAGATCTCTCGCCAGTCGTGTCTGTCATTCACCCCACTGGGTTTCGGGAATAAAGGAAGAGGTACTACTATTGTGTACTGCTAAAACACACGGGCACTATAGTATAACTCGTACTGGTCAGGGTTCAATTATACCGGCCACCGCCACCGAAATTGGTGTAGGGAATTATTATACCTAAAAGAGCTTTTTAAGCAAGTTATAATTCTATACTAGCTATACAGGGTGACCTGAAATTCGATACATTCCTTTGAAAGACAGAAAGTAGACCTCATTTACAGTAATATTTTTCATGGCATCCCCTATCCGAAAATTGATATTTACAAAGTTATTGAAATTTCAAAATTTTTTTCTTTATTTTCGACTTTTTGACTTTGACATGACGTATTTTTAAAAATGTTTGTCTTTTTAGTGATTTTTTTATGTATTTTAACCGTCAATGAGTCAAATATTATTTTTAAGGAATAAATAGGGACAAACTAAGCGAGAATTTTTCATTATGAGACATGAAACAGAATTTTCTTTTAAGAAAAATGCACATTTTTCTTAAAAACAGGTGATTTTCTTAAAAAAATGTATGATACAATGCGTAAAAATATTCTAAATAACTTCCTTATCTCATTAGCTTTCCAAAAAGGTGCAAATGTCTACATAAAAATATGAACATGTAATAAACAAAGACAAAACAATCATCAGGTAACGTTATCTCAAGAATTACTCTACCTTAGGCGACCTTTTTTTTCAATTATTTCCTTTGTTCAAACTTCGGGATGTTTCGGCTACTGTCGTCGCGGCCCTTTGTCAATGAGTTACCGACTGGCTTAGAGAGCAAATTTAGTAGCTAATATTAGTTTTGAGTCAACTATTGCCGTGTACGGACGTATTGTTGCTTTAAACTACACCCTTACTTCTACTTGTGATTTTTTTGTATCGCGATGGCTGCTTTTGAGTACGATGAATACGCTGACATCTTGTTTTGTTACGGACTTTGTAATGGTAATGCTGCTGCTGCACGAAGAACATACGTTGAACGTTTTCCGAATCGACGAGTGCCAAACGTTAGAGTGTTTTCAACAACATTTCGACGAATTCGGGAAAGCGGCCGTGTTGATAGAAGACGTGGCGATTCAGGCAGACCTCGTTTGTATGCTCCAGAAGAAGAAGAAGAAATTTTAACACTTTTTCAAAATGATCCTTCTATTTCTACAAGAGCGGCAGCTAGAAGACTTGGATTGAGTCAATGGAAGGTGTGGTTTACAGTACACACAGCGCGTCTACATCCATTTCACTACACACCTGTCCAAGCGTTGGAAGAGGGAGACCCGGTTAGAAGAATGGAATTCTGCCGTTTTATGATAAATGCAGACATGGAGGATCGCAATTTCTTCTCAAGAATATTGTGGACGGATGAATCGAAATTTGACCGTGACGGGATAAACAATTTCCACAACACACATTACTGGGCACCAAAAGGAGAAAACCCCAGGATGAAAAAAGAAAGGGCCCATCAAACCAGATTCAGTCTAAATGTCTGGATGGGTATAATTAATAATAATTTAGTTGGACCTCATTTTTTGCCTCAAAATTTAAATGGTGAAATGTACGAACATTTCCTAAGAGAGTAGATTACTGGTTTAATGGAAGATGTGCCAATAGCAACTCGCCGTAATATGATTTTCCAGCATGATGGTTGCCCGACCCACTTCCGCCTCGGCGTACGCCAGTGGCTAGACCAAACTTACCCACATCGCTGGATAGGTCGAGGCGGGCCAATTCCTTGGCCAGCACGGTGTCCCGATTTGACCCCGTGTGATTTTTATCTTTGGGGTCATATGAAGGCTTTGTTGTATACTACACCCATAACTACTGTAGAGGAGCTCAGAAGCCGCATAAGAAATGCAGCGGAAGAAATCAAAACTAGTCTTACTACCAGAATAATCAAAACAGAGGTACGGAGAAGACTACGGGCCTGTATCAGAAACAGAGGTTCACATTTTGAACAAGACCTAAAGTAGAATATTAATTATTAAATTTAATTAAACATTGATGTTTTAAAACACAATAAACGTAATTAAATTCAAGTTTTTCCTTTTATTTTAACCTTATCGCAAATAAATCGATTTAGACATTATTTCATTTTACTTCTAATATGTTTACTACAACGCTAAAAATTCATATTTTTATGTAGATATTTGCACCTTTTTGGAAAGCTAATAAGATAAGGAAGTTATTTAGAATATTTGTACGCATTGTATCATACATTTTTTTAAGAAAATCACCTGTTTTTAAGAAAAATGTGCATTTTTCTTAAAAGAAAATTCTGTTTCATGTCTCATAATGAAAAATTCTCTCTTAGTTTGTCCCTATTTATTCCTTAAAAATAATATTTGACTCATTGACGGTTAAAATACATAAAAAAATTACTAAAAAGACAAACATTTTTAAAAATACGTCATGTCAAAGTCAAAAAGTCGAAAATAAAGAAAAAATTTTTGAAATTTCAATAACTTTGTAAATATCAACTTTCGGATAGGGGATGCCATGAAAAATATTACTGTAAATGAGGTATACTTTCTGTCTTTCAAAGGAATGTATCGAATTTCAGGTCACCCTGTATACTAGTTATAGCCCGACACACGTTTTTCTGTTTTGACTATGAACTGAAATAAATAAACAACTACAACGTACAGTCTACACCTATAAGTACATTCTATTTTTTAGTTAAATCTAGCATAATATGAATAAATCTGTGAAAATTGTAACGGAAATCACATCGAGATTTAGCGTTCGTTTATCATAACTGAAAGATCATTGGTAATCTACGTGAATGCTTCATCACATGAGCTGTTAAAACATCAGATGTACATATTTTATCTTTCATTAAAATGACAATTAAATACAACTCATTTACTATCATCACTCCCCATTACTCTCGGTCGATTTACTTATCTCGGCTTATCAGATGGATGCGAGATCTCGCCGCCATTTCTAGCTAAGTGACCGAGTATGTAATTGGTCAGTAGCGAGTAAAAATGTTCTTTATTGCCGCCATGAGTCAACTCGCCGTGCGATTTGTTACACTTACATTCATCGCTTTTAGCTACTCGTATATTATGATGATATATTTTTATATTTATTATTTTTCATAGAGTCTAGATGATATGGGTGTATTGATAATTGAGGGCCTATCGTTACTTCTTTTATTTAGATTTATATTTATCTACAATCGTCAGTCTATCACAAGCTCACAAGTTACAACTTGAATTTTTAGGTATGTTTGGATACAGGTGAATCAATCTTCGTTTATGTGTGTATTATAACAGACAGAACTATGCGATACTAGCTATTGCCCGCGGCTCCACCTGCGTAAATATAGTATCCAACGGGAACTCTGTAAGTTTTGGGGAACGCATCCTATGTTTTAATCCAGAGCTTAAACTGCTACCATTCCAAATTTTATCAAATTTCGTGCATTACTTTTTGCGTGAAAGTATTTTTTTTTTCAAATTTTGCCTAAATCCGTTCAGTAGTTTTTGCGTGAAAGAGTAACAAACATCCATCCATCCATCCTCACAAACTTTCACATTTATAATAGTAGTAGGATTAGTGTTCTTCGTGTTTGTTCTACCTTGCGAAATAGTCACAACTCACAATCCTAATACTAATATGAACGTGAAAGTTGGTAAGGATGGATGGATGGATGTTTGTTACTCTCTTACGCAAAAACTACTGAACGGATTTAGGCAAAATTTGGTATGGTAGTAGTTTAGGCTCTGGATTGAAATATAGGCTACGTTTTATCTCGAAGATGTACAGCGTTCCCGTGGGATACTGAATTTACGCGGGCGAAGGCGCGGGCAAAAGCTAGTATGTCTATACGATTCCTATATTATTACTATTGATGGAACAAGATGAACTGACGTAATGTACCACCCAACATCAGTCAACACATTAGCGAAATTTGAGAGGCGGCTTTATTTATCATTAATTAATTAACCCACTTCCGCAAGTGGTTGGTAAACATCATCACGCGAATGTGTGCCTTGTCACATCTCTCGATAAAGTTTGTTCACCACATTGAATAAAGGTAGCGGGCAATATGATGTGGTAAACGTAAAAACGATACTCTATGGCGTGTAGACAAAGTTATTTCGCGTCAAACAAACCGATTTGCTTGGTTATAAGCAAAAACCACATTTTAATACATAAAATCTTTGTAGATTGTTACGTTTAAAAAATAAAAATACTGATTTCATTATGATCCATTCGCGGGACTATCTTGAATCATGATCATATAACGTTATGCAAAATTATTTGCGGATATTTTGGGCATATTATGATGTACTGCTTGTGTACAGAAGTTTATATATATATATATATATATATATATATATATATATATATATATATATATATATATATATATATATATATATATATTTAAATAAAATAAAAATAAACTTATAAAATAAAATTACATTGCGCTCTCTAAGACGCTGAGGCCATTTACCTCACAGAAACAGCTGATTTAAAAGCAAAAGCAATGTCTTAGCCTAAATAACATCAATATAATCAGCTGTGTGTGGTTAATGACCTTCACAGCGCTGTGAAGAGCGTAAAAGCGTGTAATGTTTTATTATTATTATTATTATTATTATTATTAATGTAATTTTATTCAGTATATATTTAATTACTTTTTCGAAATGTATAATTACTTTTCTGCCTACACGTCTTTACATCAGCAGTAGATCATATGCGCAAAATGTCCATTGTCCGTAATAGATTTTGCATAAGGTTATATGTACACAAGTATTTTTAATAAATGAAGTATTCAGTTCTGGTTAAAATAAACTCAATTATAATGAGTTTTAGTCCAATCCAAAACCAATCCTATCCAAATTATAAACACAGACAATCTAAATGTAAATGAGAACTGATGATTGGTACCTACCGCTTGTGATATTTATTTTAATGATTATTAGTGTTAAATAAAGAAATAAAATAGTGAGAAAACCGTCCTTTTCCATTACCTGTAAGATAAATTTTTATTGCAGATGAAGCGTGCTTTTATCTTATAATAAAATCTCTGAACTTTTAATAAAATATTGTGGTGTCTGTGGATTCACATCCGAGAGATTTTTGTTACGATAATCTCGGAAAGGCCTACATACAGTTAATATCATTTAATTGATGTAGGTACCTAAAAACTTAGATGTACAAAATAATTGGAGAAAAAATCGAATTTGTGTTGCGTGGGAAAGTAATGTGTTGCAAACAAGTCAAGAAAGCTTGTTTTGATATTGGAAATGTCTTTTCGTTCGCTCCAGTGTAGGCTCCGATTTGTCGAAAAAGTGCGATCCCCTTGTATCTCGGAGAGTTGTGAAGATATGTAAAAAAAAGGTAATCGAGAGGTATAAGGTACAAAAAAAACATACCGGTTGTCTGTAAAGTCGGTTTACTGACGATAGTTGAACGTGACAACGTCAACAACAACAACAACAACAATAATAATAATAATGAGGTAAAGGCAATGCGAGGTAACGCTGGTACTTGGGTACTTGGTAACGGTACTTGGTAACGATAGCGGGTAACAGGTAACGCATGAGTCATGTTTTTTCGTGCGTGCAGCCGGCTCCATCGATTTATAAGACGTTATCACGTCAAAAATTCTACGTTTTTTTTTCAAATATATTTTAAAATGTTCGTATCGATTCGATAGTCAACTAGTATTTTTATTTCCTGGAAATAATATCTCTGTATTCAAAGAAAAATGATTAAAATTTAAACGATAAATGTATGCGCCAAAACGGCAGCCACCATTATCGTGACGTCATAAGAACAGAAACAAATAAATTTCATATGTGCCTGTGTAGTGCATGAACCTAAGATTTAACTTTCGCTGTTGTTGATTCGATTTTTAAGTTCTTATGACGTTACAAGAAAAATATGGCGGCTGGCGTTTTAGGTCACGTGACATACAGATAATAAAACTAGTTTTATTTCCGAAATTATAAATAAATCGCATATTTATATATCAAAATAGTGTTGTATTCGTATATCTTATGACAGAAACTATATAAATGACAAATTTATATCATTTCATTTTGATAGATGAAACTAGCCTATTATTTGAGAAAGTCAAAAACAAAAAACGTTACGGCCGAAATAGTGAAAAAAAAAATTTTTTTTCCGAGTTTTGATTTTGGCACTCGATGTTTTGGAAACGAAGAATGATATTAAAAATTCCGCTGGAAAATTTAGTCAGCTACAATTTGAGCCTAAAACAAAGACGATCGGGTTAAGAGTTTGCCCTATCGCCCAACCTTCGAGGCTCGAAATCTGTGAGTTTTTTTTTTACTGTCCCATCATTGTGATTTTTTTACTGTTATTCTATGAAAAATATAAACAGTAACAACAACTTTAATTTCAACAATATTATTAATTATACCTACTGGCCATTTTATTCTAGTCTGGCATATTAGAAACAACCAAGAAAATAAAGACAAAACTAATAAAGACAAAAAGATATTTCAAACAAAAATATGCTCATTATGATTCCACTTAGCATAAAATATAATAAACTAAAAAAAAAACAACATTTAGACCTCCACCAAATAAATATGTGCTATCCGTTTATATAGTGAAGAAATAGAATGTTTAGCAACCTGTCATACTTCATTTCCCGACGTTATGATTGGTGGCTATTGGGGGAGTCCTACGTGGTGTTCAGCAAAGGACGGCAATTAATATACTGATGACAATGATGAAGCAACTAAGGGAGACTGTCATCGTGGTACGATTGACTATGAGGATAATAATGTTAAACATTTATTTCCACGACTGTACATTCACGCTCCCGTGCTCTCGTAAATAAGGTAACATTCTGCAGACCCCGAAATCGGAACGTTGCATCTTTGACGGACGGCCTGACGTCGAACAAAAAGGTTTCGCGTTTTAAATCGCCACATCAACAGCGGAGACAGGCTAATCAGATATTCAAAGATGCCCGATATGGGATTAGTCATATCGATTAAATTACACAACGTTGGCTGCCCCCTACACTGTACTCATTAGTGTTCTTTTTCTTCAAAGCTACGCATGGAAACGAGTTTTTTTTTTCTATTTAGGAATTATAGTAGCTGGTAGCTATGGCCTTTATTTAGAACCCAGACGGCACATTTTAAAAAGTCTTCGTAGTTTTTTAGTGGATAACTATAAGGTCTGCCTCGAATAGGCTAGATGACAAAAAAATGGTATAAATGAAAGTTAGTACTCTTAAATATGAGTAACTTCTCATAAGAAACAGTAGGTATATCAAAAGTCAATATTTTCAAAGGTATAGCGATTTGTATACAAAATTTCGCAAGTCTCGTGAAAACGCTCCATACTAAAGTCGTACCTAGCTGTGACGTCACGCCTAGGTTAAAGTGTATGAAGTATAAAGCTGCAGGAACATATTTGTGAATATCTCTTATTTGTGCGTTTAAGTTCATACTTATCATAATAAATATTTTTGTGTATCATGTAAGTAATGATGTAGGTTATGTTTACTAATTAAGCAAAAAAAATTAAAACTTTTTGTACTTTTTAGATGTATCTAATTACTAAACTGCACATAGAATATATTTTTTTACATTAACCAAGTAGTAATGCCTCAATATCTGAGTATATTAATGAAAAATGTAGTTATCATTTCGCGGTGAGCGGGCGCGGCGCGGGCGGCGGCGCGAGCTCGGCGCCACCGCGAAATTCGAGACAGCGGCTTAATGCCTATTTGCTTTTCCATATTTTAGCATAATTGATTCAGCGATTAAAATATACTAAGCCTTGATATATCAATCTGCCTTTTACCTAAATAAATGCAGATATGGTATGAATACAAAAATAGAAATAGTAAATAGTAAATAATTATAGATATTTAGGTTTGATAGTAGACGATGAGCTCAGTTGGAAATAAATTTACAGGTGAATCAAGTGTGTAATAGATTACAGTCAGTACTGGGTAAATTCTATCATGTTAGTAAGTTTGTTAATAAAAAGTGCTGTATGTAATATATTACGCACTTGCAGACCCACTCATTACCTACGGCATAAGCAGGTATGGCCTTACCTTCAAAACACAACTAGACAGGATAAAACAATTGCAAGTGAGACTCATTAAATATCTGGTAAATGATAAAGTAAAAGTGAAATATAAACATAACTACAACGAATTATTTAAAGTATATAAGACTACCCGTGCACGCAAACGTTGATTACACTATAGCGCTAGAGCAGTATAGTATAAATAAATATAAAGAAAATATACAGCATAAATATAATACAAGAAAAGTAACACAATGTTAATATGTAATGTCGAATATTAAAAATTATTTACTATAAGAATATATTTGACACCATTAATATACAATAAAATAGATTTCTTAAGAAATAAAACATTAATCATGTCAATTTAAAAAAAAGGCTGAAAAGTTATTTATTGGAAAATACTAGTATTTATTAGAATATAGTAGTACTATTTTATATAAGAAGTAAAGAAGGAACTGTTCCACAGTTTGGCGATTTATGTAATGTCTGTAAAATATGTTATTTTTTGGGTTAATAAATTTAAAAAAAAAACTACAATTTTTATAAAAAGCCTTAACCCGACTACGTAAATTATATAGTCTACTACTAGCTTTTTTCCGGCGGCTCCGCCCGCGTTCCTATAAATAGTATCGGTTATCCCACGGGAATATTGTACTTTTTCGGGATAAAAGTAGCCTATGTTTTAATCTATTATCGAGCCTAAACTACTACCATTCCAAGTTTCGTCGAAATCCGTTCAGTAGTTTTTGCGTGAAAGAGTAACAAACATCCATCCATCCATCCTCACAAACTTTCATATTTATAATAGCAGTAGGATGTTACCCGGGCTGTTATTCAGGTCTTTTGACACCTCATATATTAAAATAGGACCAGTAGTTTAGGCGCTACGGTTCCACCGTAGCGCCTAAACTACTGGTCCTATTTTAATTAGATTACAGTCAGTACTGGGTAAATTCTATCATGTTAGTAAGTTTGTTAATAAAAAGTGCTGTATGTAATATATTACGCACTTGCAGACCCACTCATTACAACCAACATACATTTCCAACAAACATACATACACAGACTGCCAACATAATTACCATTCCTTTTGGCTTCGCTGTAGTCGGGTAAAAATGTTATTCACGTCAGACAGGTAGGTAATAATCCTTTATAGTGGGAATCAAATAAAACTGAAAATTTCATAACTTCATTCACACGAATTTTTATCTCCTATAAAATGCTATTTTTATTGCCGCAGATTAAGATACTCGTAGATATCTTATTCTGTATTAGGTGTCTACTGTAAGTTTTCGCAAACAAAATCATATTCATTTACTATTATTACTATTATAAAATGCATAAATGGTTGTAAATTAAAACACTGATTTCGAATGAATATACAATAAATGTTTTCATAAAACTGTAGAATGCAATAAAAACAAATTTAGCGCGAAATTTTTTTTTTTTTATATAATAATGAGTTTATGATTTTGTGATATACCTATATGAAAATGAAAATCAGTTATTTGAATTAAAATTATAATCGAGAGAGACAAGCCCAAATGAAATTAATCGTGTTTTAAATAGCTACGTATTATAAAACAAACCCAATATATTATGTATTATGTAGTAATAATATGTAGGTATACATATACCACAGATTACTAAATAGTGATATGAAACCTATACTATATAACTCCCCACACCGATTTCGGTGACGGTGGCCGGTTTCATTGAAACCGGGCCAGTTACGCAGGAGTAATTTCATAGTGTCCAAGTGTGTGCGCAGTACACAAGAGAACTTTCTCCTCCTTTACTCTCGTAACCCAGTGTGACGGATAACCGACACGACTGGCGAGAGATCCGGCGTAGATCCGACTTTTTACATGCCCATCCGACGCATGGGTCATCTTTGTGGTAAGACAATCATGTGATCAGCCTGCATTGTCCTAACCAAACTTGGAAACAAAATTTTTTGTTGTTCCAAAGCGGGAATCGAACCCACGACCTCCGAAACGAGAGCCAAGCTCTAACTACTAGACCACAGATGCTGTTCTCACAACCTATACGACTAGTCTATAAGCACTAATATTATAAAGAGGAAAAGTTTGTTTGTTTGCATTGAATATGCTCCGAAGGTACTGGACCGATTTTGATGAAATTTAGCACATATATATAGTAGACTACGGGGAAGGACACGGGCTACTTTTTATCGCGGAAAAATGTACGGTTTCCGCGAAAATTTGACTTTAAAATTAAATCAGCCCATAACATCCAAAAAGGCATGCATATCAAAATCCTACTAATATAATAAATGTGAAACTTTGTCAGGATGGACGGATGTTTGTGACTCTTTGACGCGAAAACTACTGAACGGATTTTTATGAAATTTACTGTGGTAGTGTAGTAGTTAAGGCTCAGAACCTCAATTCTCGTATTTAAGTAGACTTACATTTTACTTGATTGTATTAGGTCATTACATATGAAATTGGCGTTTTGTAAAGGAGGAACATAAAGTCGATTTTTTTAAACATAATATATTAATTTAATCAAAGTATATAACCATTGCTATCTATGCACTTTTGCCATCTCATAGTTAATTCATAGATTTCTTTACTAAAAAAACCATTCGGACAGGAATCAATAAAATCTTTAGGCGCTTTGGACTGCCCCATCGGAGTTGAATTTTTTCCCCTGCAAGAAGTTATCCAAAATTAAAAAAAAATTGTAATCTGTTGAAGCAAGTTCCGGGGAGTACGGTGGATGTCGAAGACATTCCAATTGAAGCTCCTCTAATTTGGTAGCCGTCTGTTGTGTAGTGTGTGGTCTAGCGTTATGCTAAAGCAGCAGTGGCCTAGAGCGAATGACCAACCTCGGTTGTTTAGCAGCTAGCTTTTCCATCATGATTTACATTTGATGGCAATAGATATCTGCCGTAATCGTCTGGCCAGACTGAAGAAAGCTGTAGTGAACGACACCGTTACGACACAAATTTACTTATGAGCGTTTGGTGAACTAATGCAGTTCACCAAACGCTCACATGTAACTTTTTTTGAGTCCATTTTAGCTTGGGGCAGGCTTTGGCTGGTTCGCCAGGGTTCAGTCATTACGATGAGCGTTTCCGATTATCGTACAGGATCCACTTTTCATCACAGATAATGATTCGATTTAAAATCCCTTCATTATTGTGCCGGTTGAGTAATGTAACGTAGCAGTCGACGCGCGTTTGTCGGTTTGCTGCAGTCAATTAATGAGGTACCCACCTTTCAAGCATTTTCACCTTCCCAATTTGCTTCAAGTGGATTAAAACAGTTTTATCACTAACACCACAGCCTGCAGCTAACTCGGACGTGCTTAGCGATGGATCCACTTCCACAATAGCCTTCAATTCTTCATTATCAACTTTAGTCTCCGGCCGTCCACGGGGCTGTTCTGCAGGTCTAAATTTCCAGAACGAAAACGTTGGAACCAAAAACGCACCGTGTTTTCTTATGCGACACCGCCGCCATACACATCATTATATTATATTATAAGCTAGCATCATTTGATCTTAAATGTGATAATAATCCGATAGAAAATATTGAGTTTATTCCTGTAAACACAAAACGTATTGAGAAATTTAGAAGTAAATTACTTTCAAGTTTTCAATGTTTGAATGAGTCAATTAATCCAAATGAAACTTTTAATAATTTATTTAAAGTAGTAAAAACCAATTTGACTCTGTATTTACTTCTAAATCGGTCAGATTTAGTAATAAAAGAAATAATTTTAGTAACTGGGCAACTGCAGGTATTATTGTTAGTAGACAAAGATTGTATGACTTGTATAACGAGAAGTCAATGAACAGGAGTGAAGCTTTTAAACTATATGTCAAGAAATACTCGAAGATTTTCAAGAAGGTATGTCAAGCGGCGAAGGTTCTTCACATCAAAGAAAAAATTAAGAACTCTAAAAACAAAGTGAAAACCATCTGGAAAATAATTGCAGATGAGACTGGAAGAGTCGCCAGTCGCAACTCTAAATTTGAACTTTATATTAATGATAAAAAAGTTAGTTCTGACATTGAAGTTGCGACAGTATTTGAGAAGTTTTTTGCAGACATTCCGATCTCAACTACAAAAAACTTAAATTCATCACCTACAGTTGCCGAAAAATTACTTAGAGATAATGTGAAGGAATGTGATGTAAATTTTATTTTTAAAGAAATAGACTCTAGAGACATTATCAAGGCATTTAAATTACTTAATATTAAAAGTACAACTGATCTCTGGGGTATGTCCACAAAAGTTATAAAACCAGTAATTGACATCATTGCCCCTCACCTAGCATTAGTTTTTAATAATTGTATTAAAAGTGGCGTGTTCCCTGACTTGATGAAGCACAGCAAGGTGATGCCTCTCTTTAAAGCTGGGAATAAATCAGACCCAGTTAACTATAGACCAATATCCATATTACCGACTTTAAGTAAAATTTTTGAGAAAATTATTCTAAATCAATTACTTTTTCACTTCAACTCGAATAAATTGTTACATAGTAATCAGTTTGGTTTTACTAAAGGTCGGTCCACAACAGATGCAGGCATCAGTCTTCTGTGCAGTATATTTGAAGCTTGGGAGAGGTCACAGGATGCACTTGGTATATTCTGTGATTTATCCAAAGCATTTGACTGTGTGGAGCATGATACGCTGTTCAGGAAATTATACCATTATGGTGTAAGGGGCACGGCACTAAAGCTTCTAAGCTCTTATCTAATAAATAGAACACAGCCTGTAGAAGTTAATTCCAAAAGGTCTAATGGTACTAAAATTAAACTAGGAGTACCACAGGGGTCTATTTTGGGCCCTTTTCTATTTATCATCTATATAAATGATCTACCTTATCTAGTTAATGATAAGCCTGAGATAGTACTTTTTGCTGATGACACTTCACTAATTTTTAATGTGAAGCGACGACAATCTAACAATGACGAGGTAAATAGTGCTCTCTCAAAAATAGTACATTGGTTTAATGCTAATAATTTACTGTTGAATTCTAATAAAACAAAATGTTTAAAGTTCAGCTTGCCAAATGTTACGCAGGCACAAACCAATATACTATTAAATAATGAGAAAATGAAATTAGTAGACACCACTGTATTTCTAGGTATAACATTAGATAGTAAGTTACAGTGGGGACCACATATTGCTAAATTGGCAGATAAGCTGAGTTCTGCAGCATACGCTGTTAAAAAAATTAGAGAAATTACCGACATAGAGACCACGCGATTAGTTTACTTTAGCTATTTTCATAGCATAATGTCGTACGGCATCCTCTTGTGGGGAAACGCTGCGGACATTAATACAATATTTGTGCTGCAGAAACGTGCTATATGTTCTATTTATAAGATGTCGACTTTTGAATCTCTAAGGGAAAAGTTTAAAGAAATAAAAGTTCTGACCGTCGCATTTCAATACATTTTGGAAAATGTGTTATATGTAAGAAAGAATCTAAACAACTTCAAAAAGAAATGTGATAATCATTGTGTAAACACTAGAAATAAGAACAAGTTAGATATGCCAGTGTTCAGACTAAGCAAAGTTAGTAAATCCTTTAAAGGCCAATGTATACGCTTATACAATATAATCCCAGAAAAGGTTCAAAACTTTCCCATTAATAAGTTTAAAAAAGTAGTTAAATAACGTTTGTGTGCCAAAGCGTATTATAAAATTAATGACTTTATTCAAGACGGCACACCTTGGGAATAAGGTGGCTCCTTATCTTATCTTATTATTTGTTACATAGACATAAGTAAACATTGTAATAATTTTGATTTTAAAAGAATAATTTTCCATCTTTTTGGTAAAAGATGGCCCCAGGCGAGTTTCTTGCCGCCTCTTCTCGCTGGGTTAGTTCTCGAACCGGTGGTAGGCATCACGTAGTATCGACGTTCAAAAAGAGTATTTAAAAATACCAATTTTGAATAAAAATTTTTTGATTTTGATTTTGATTTTGATTAATCCTTCGAACCGTTTCTGCAGCACTGGTGCCACGGTGGAACTCGTACTCGAAAATATTAGGATATTCCAAGTTTTCCATTTTGTAAACAGAGTGACGCAAAGAAAAACCAAGAGAGGAAAAAACAAATGAATTACGGTTTTCGAAACACAAATGCATGAGTAAATAGCGGTATAAATTTGAAATTGGAATTCCTAACCATAGAATATTTGAGATCAAAGTGGCCAGTACGACAAAACGCCAATTTCATAAGTAAGGACCTAATATTATAAAGTATAGTAAGTAGTAGAAGTATGTATTTGTATTGTATTATAAATGAAGCAACATATTATCATAAACTGATATTGTGAAGTTTGGACCAATCAGAACGGGTTTCACGTTTATTTAACGTTGACGAGAATACCGTTTGACAGTTTTAGCGTATCGGGACTTGATTTTAATTGTATTAATGGAGGTTTTATTTAGCAGAATTGATCCTCTGGATACAGTCGGCTACATAGGCTTCTTTTGATCCCGAAATAGTGTTTTTTCACGGGCAAAAGCTAGTGATATTATAAGATTTTTCGCAAACTTTGCTACTAATCAAGCCGTTCAGAAAACATTTTTTTTTTAAGTAACCCCGAATTGTCAAGCCGTGACCGAGCCGAAGATGATTAATTTTAGCTAAGAACACGTTCGATCATGCCAGCATACAGACAAAAAACAAACGCATCTTAATCGAACCTATCATTTAGCTACGATGCCACGGACAGACACACAGGCAGACAAACTTATAACACCCCTCTTTTTGTGTCGGCGCGGCGGTTAAAATAGCATACAAGCACCATAATACCATCTTGTATGCGACTCAAGTGATCTACCATTGGACGTTCCCGAACGCTGTGTATAATGGAATGTGTAAAATCAGCGTTATCGTATGATACTAAGCATTTACGTACATGGCGTTTGATGTATTTTCCAATACATTAGGCGCACAGCTGATCTCGCACGCTTTTTATGAGTTTTCAATCTCCTGCCTCTCAAATATTTGCATATTGAAGCTTTTACAAATTTGATTACGCTCACTCGAAGTACAAAGTGATACATAGCTAATTTCGCCGGCGAGATTTCTTCGTAACTTACCCTATTAGGGACTCAAAGAATCTGTTTACTTGTTAGTTTTTCGTTTTAAGTCAACTTTTGCTCGCTTGTGTACCGCTTTGATATTACACGTTAAAAATATTATTTCTATGTAGCTGCTACTGGGAAAGTCGCTACGAGAGTGTTCGTTTTGTAACTATGAAAACCGACCGAGTGCGAGTCGGACTCGCGCACGAAGGGTTCCGTACAAAAAATGTATAAAAAACGAGCAAAAAAATCTTGTTTGTTGTATGGGAGCCCCCTTAAATATTTATTTTATTCTGTTTTTAGTAGGTATTTGTTGTTATAGCGGCAACAGAAATATAAATAAATAAATACATCATCTGTGAAAATTTCAACTGTCTAACTATCGCGGTCCATGAAATATAGCCTGGTGACAGACGGAAAGACCGACCGACGTACCCTTTGGGTACGGAACCCTAAAAAGGGTATTTAATTATGGTTAAGTTTGCAGTGAATCATTAGTGCTTATGTTAAAATTTACCAATGACGTATAAGCCGTGTTCACATTATTCAATAAAAGAAAGGCATTTTGACATTTGTACTGATGATTCACTGCAAACGTAACGCGAAAAGACCTCAATCTCCAATATCTAACAATAGACTGAACTGAAATCATTCACAAATTCCAAGCCACCAACAAATTTTTCTGACAAACTTCGAAAATAATGATAGTCATAAAAATATTAATCGGGAACTCGACTAATGACCCGTTTAGAAACGTCAAATTTGTATCGCAAAAACCGTCAAATGATTGAATGATTTAACAGATAGTTATAGATAGATAGGTTATTGAAACGGGCCGTTATTCGATTTCCTCAAAGGAATATATGTTTTCGAACTAAAACCAACAAAGCCTTGTAGCCAGGCTGTACGTACGTTTATTGGAGATAAATCCGATATAAAAAAAAAAACTATTTTTACAACGTTCCTCATTACAGCGGCCATCTTGTAAGAACGCTATACGCTCTCTGATTTACGCACTGTTGTTATACACCTATCATTTTTAAAGTTCCCTCGTTAGGAAATTAAAGAGTGTTTGGCTATCGATTTATTTTGGAGTAGATTAATGATTAGATATTTTAATATCTTATTTGGAAAATGATCTATATAGATCTATCATCTATATAACAAAACCACATAGTACTAGAAAACTAAATGGATAAGTTCACCTATTATTTCATTTCATTTGACAGGTTCATAGTGTCTTTGGATAAATTAAAATTTATATTTAGACGAGACAATCTTGTATATACTAGGTGTTTTTTCAGGCAGTGTTAAAACTTTAAGGAGTTATTATACTCTTGAATATAAGCAACTTTTACTATGGGATCAACTTTCAAGTAGGAAAGTTGATCCCATCGTAAAAGTTGCTTATATTCAAGAGTATATTCAGTCTTGAAAGTTTAGACACTGTCTGAAAAAACATCCTGTATATATATAATCGTAATCTCGAAAACGCCTCCAAGAATTACCATGAAATTAAGTATGCAGGGAATTTTGGGTGAGAAAAATTTATCTAGCTAGATCTTACCCCTGGGAAACTGCGCATTTTCAAGCTACATAATACGTTTTTTCTTTCGTCGTGCAACAATATATTAATAATTTCGACTCTATTATGTCAGTCCCATTGGCAGACTGGTATGCTTATATATAATTTTGGCTTTGTTTGAAAATTCGGAATGGGAGTGGGTTCGAATCCCGGTAAGATAAATATTTTTGCGACTCTTTTTATTTATTTAAATTTATTAGAAATCCAAGCAAAGCTCGGTTACCCAGGTACTATTATTTATCTACGATTTCACAGTATTTTTTTTAATCAACTCTTAGGTTCATTTGAGTAGCTAACACAAGCCTTATTGGCTTACCTGGCTCTGGGCAATTTTTATGATATTTATATAATATATTACAGCGGGCAACAAACAACAATCATTGTTTATTGATTATAATGCATACAACTCCATACATGCCTATATCCTTTAGTGAATGTGTGTGTTGAGCGTGTGTGTGTTGAGCGTGTGTATTGTAATGTGTTTCAGGTTTTCAGCCTTTTGGCGCAGGCGCAGAAAAAGGGTTGTGTAGCTTATATTTGGGATGTAAAAATGTAAAATTTGGTTTTTGTTAAGCGTGAAACTGTTAAGTATAAAATATTCCGAATTGTTATTAGGTACAAATGTGCCTACATATAGATTTACAATTTTTCTCAAGCATATACATATTTAAAATAGTATTCAAATGTTCAAATTAATGTTCAAAAATAAGTGATTTATTTTAAAAATACTAAAATGGTGAAATTTATTTGATAAAAACAAGTTTGAAATAAAAAAATACTTACTTAAAATTTTAACATTTCGTACAGTTTACACTTAAAATTTATTACATTTTTTATAACATAGAAAAATATACGATCCGAAATTGCAATTAATTATACACACGATACGGCGGAGTAAAAATAAAATATTTAGTCGCTATCATAAAAATCCTCGTATATTACATTATATTTGATATAATTTCAATAACAAAATAATAAAAATTTAAGCGCTATAGAAATACAATGAGATTATTGCCGTATAAACTGGATTACGTATTCACTCCATTGTGGGCTCAACAGAAGAACATAATAATAATATTAATATTAAACAGTAATAAACATGTCGGACAAATTATATCTAAGATTTTTATTTATTCGTCAATTTTGTTATTTTTATTTTCATATGATGTGGCATTAAAAATACATACGACGAATCTTATTAATCCCCGAATAGATTGTTCACAGAAAACAAACTAAGCGAATGAATGGTGCCGCCCGCCTAGAGAGATACCACTTGCGCTAAGCGCTTGCATGTTTTTCGTCGATTGAGAGAAATAGTGGCACAATACGGTAGATGACTACATATAAATATTTCAATTTATATATTCAGAAATTTTGAGGTTACTTGTTAAATTAAAAAAAAAGTCCTATGAAAATATTGATTTTTAATATGCCATTTCTTGTGAGAATTTACTAATATTTAATATGAGTATTATTCATATAAGCGTTAAAAAAATATATATTATTCAGTCATCTAGCATAATCTTCCGCTCGTTTGCCGGTCATATTCAATTTAAAAATCAATACAAACTGTGTAAATTGTCCTAAGAATATTTATCAAGATTGTATTCGGAGTTTTGCCGGGGAATTCAATGGGTGACGTTGTGAATTTTGCATTTCATTCATAAACTTGTGTTATTTCGGTTCTTAATGTGTAATATTGGTAGAATATTAACCATTAAATATTCGTTAACGTGCACAAGTGTGGGCAAGTGGTACAACTTCTAAAAACATGCTATTTTGAGTTTCCCGCCAAAACTCCCTAGGAACTTTCAGTAAAGCTTCTACCACTTTACTGAATGGACTGACATGACTCATGGACTGCACTGACTATTTATTTGGACTTTGACTAGACTATAGACTTGACGATTTATAAATACGGTGTTGAAAATTGAAATGAAAGTTCTATTTCCCGCCTTTTTAACTTGACACTGGCAAATGGTTATAAGCCGATGCCATATATAAATAAAAAAGAAGATTGTATTCTTCAAAATGTCAACACTAGACGTAATCACAGTGAAGTTAGTCACAAGATACAATCCATAGTAATACATTCATGATGAGTAGTTCGCGCAAATAGAGACGAGCCGTGTCAATATTGGGTGGAGTACTTTATGCTAGCGAATTTCAATTAGTTGGAACAAAGCGACGTTAAGTAATAAGGAGTAGTATGGTCTCGATATCGATTATTATTCAACTTGTAAGACGTAATCAAGATATGACCATTCTGATATTGATTCCATTATCTGATTCATTTTTTCGTATTTAACAAGGACATTCTAGAAAGAATATAAGACATTATATTAGAGACGGGACATATCGAGGCTAAAAATGTTCTTAATTTGAGTGCCCCATTGGGGAACTGGTTTTACATTTGACAATATAGAGGTCAGCGATATGCTGTAAAAGGCTGCAATATAACAAACGGTTAAATAAAATAGACAAGACATTATAGGTAAAACTAGCATAATATTATTTGTTGTAATTAAAGTACACAGTATATTTTGTAATTATTTCAATATTAAATACTTTTATCACAGATTACGAAAGCTATTACAGGTCTTAGTTCGATCGCTTACATCGGTACTTCGATCGATTTTCAATAGATGGCGTCACTATTTCTTGTATAAAGAAATTTTTGGCTAAATGTATGCAATATGTCTTTGTGTATATTATGTAGGTACTACAGTTTACAAAAGTACGTTCAAAAACATAATTGCAAGCTCAAAATCGTAATTAATTAATATCCTTGCGAAAATGGCTCTACTGCTTCAGACACTAACATCAAACGCGCATTCAAAAACAATTCACAAATAGCAGCATTTCAGCTGTTAATATCCTTACGAAAATTGTTTTGCTGCCAATTGTATCAGACACTACGCGGCAATAAAAACTGCATTTTTGTAGCCATACCTACTAAAATATATTTTTTAATTGGTATACCACGTCATATAGCAGTATTTATACATCCTGATTTTATATAGTCTTCCAATTACTTATACCACACAACACAGCCAACATTGTAGGTCTCGCTACAGGCAATTTCGTAGTGTAAGCACCGCATAATATAGCTAGATGACTCATTAATCGTCACTGCTGAAACGCATTGTATAAATCTCGCAACTAAGCCTGCGGAAGTGTCGCTTTATAAGTCGTAAATCAGGTGGCTTATCGGTTTACCCGGCCGTCGTGCCAGCGCGGGTGTTCAAAATATGCAACTGGGACCCTTATTCGCCAAAAACACGGAGACAATACTACATTTTAATATTTATGCGTCGTACCGCGAATTCAATGTTTGTGTACGAACATAGATTAATATCGATTGTCGATAAATAAATTCGATAAGTGAAATCGCGAAAATAAAAATGCCTTATACATCACTATGAATATTATTGAGATTTGTAAGAGCGGCTTCGGGGATTTTATTCTTAGCCTAACATATGATCAAATCCTGTGCCTACTGTTAGTCGTTTTATACTTTTATTTCAGGTTCAGTTCAGGCTTTAAGATGGTTTTTTATATTTGTGAAACTAAAATAAACTTACATAGAGTATCTTAAATTTTTGGATAACATGATAATTCCAGAAAAAATCTGATTACCCACTTCATTGCTACCAATGCCGCACAGGTGGCATTGGTAGCAATGAAGTGGGTAATCAGATTTTTTGTTACCAATGTACCTCACCCCAGTGCTACCAGTGACACTCAGAGTTCACCATTAAAAGCGAGCTTATGCACATATGACCTCTTTCACATAAAAACTGTCAGAGACACCAACGTATTAACGTAATCCGTAAATTGAACACGTAAAAAATATAAATAAAGAACTACACGCTATTTACTTTACGGAATTGTACCCACGAGCATTGTTTGCTCAGCACGACAAATTGTTCATGTGTGGGAATTTATATACGTCGCAATTTAAATTCTCATCAATCACTAGCGCGGGCCCGCAGCTTCGCACGCGTGAATTCGGAACGATCATTACTTAACGCCTCACGAAACTGTGTAATGAACATTATTTCTGTTGTAAATTCGCAGAAAAATTCAAGTAACGAGCGAATAGAATTGGAATTAACATCCCCTCATGTTCAGGCTACTATATAGTAGCGCCGTGAAAATGCCGAGAGCTCGTGTTGTTTCACGGTAATAGTTTGTCCCGAGAAAATCAACGCATGAAAACATCTGCGCCTGCAGTTCATAGAACAAGTATTCAACACTTCCTAAGTAAGACCTATCTAGACTTTCGAAGCAAACATTTACCAAAATGACAATAACAATGGACATAATATAAAAAACTGACATTTTTCCAATTACATCTGTAAAAAATAAACAAATCCATAGTACAATTAGTAAACTACAGCTGGGATTTACCTATAATTTAGTATTCTCGACATGTCAGTTCTCGGCCACGATTCGGGAACTGACACATTAAAATACAGCAGAGCATGACCGCTCCCGCGATAGTGTAAGCATATTAAATCAGGGCCTGACACCTGTCAATCAAACTGGAAGGGCACTTCGGCTAATTTGATATCTAATTTTAACACACATTATGTGGGCTTTGAAATATTAACTCGCATAACGCGTCACGGTCATTTTGATATATTATAGTCAAACCTCGAAGCTCCAGCCGCTTCCAGGTTTGAATAGTCAATGTTCAGGTCTAACTTGAGTCTTGACGTCTTACGCCCGAAATTAATAATCAGTCTTAATCTCATTTTAGCTATCTGAGATTAAGATTTCAATACATTTAAACGATCCTAGGACTAACTTCACGTCAATTTACGTCAATTTTTGTTTGAGAATCTAAGATTTAAGATTGAAGTCAATCTAAGATTTTAGATACGTTATTAATTTCGGGCGTTAGTCAAAGCCTAATAATTGAAGATTTTAAGCCTTTTGACTCGAGTTCGCCAGTCACTTCTAAGCCCGAAACAGATATATTTTACTTTTGACGTTTGGCTGAAAAGGTAGGAAACTTCTAGGATTGACTAAACACTATACTTTAGTCAAAGGTCGAAATTGGATTTTTTCGGGGTTTTCCCGAAGTATTTGGTCAAATCTTTGGTCAAACTTAGGATAAAGTCATTCCGGGAAAAATAATGCATGTCTGCATCGACCTTTGACTGTAACAGTTAAACATTTAATCAATGTTTTTTGTATGATAGTATACTATCATAATATTTTTGATGTAGGTTTCAAATAGAGTCATCTATTACTAGCATGACGAAATAGTGTAACTTTCTCTTAGAGAAAGGGTTAAGACAAATGAAGTCTACATTCAGTCGACGTATCCTATTTACACTTCATTTGTCTCAGAACCTTCCTTTACGTGACCGCATATCTACGTATAATACATATTATAGCGGACTGATGGAATCGCCGTTTGTTCGTCTACGAATGCCAATTTTAACTCTATACTACACAAACATGTATTGCAGGAAGACATTAAATACTTTAAAGAAACCTAATTATACTTTGAAGGAAACCGAACCGTTTTGAATGACCCCATATTGACTGGCAAAGTACCTACACGTTGCAAAATTTTATTCAACTTCTATATAGGTACAGACGCGAGAAAATAAATCGCAAGCTCAATCCCGAGCGATCTTTATCTGACGTGCGGATATTTTCAACAAGATAGATTTTACTCTATGACTTCGGTGAAGACAATCTTCGATTCCATCTAGCCGGGAACCGTATTGTTTGACTAATAGCTCCTCGTGAATCTACACTTGTGTCATATTGAGGTACCTAGTCGAGATTTTATATTTGCGGTAACATGAAAATAAGGAACTCATTTGGCTCTATATTTCATAGCTCCATCGATGGAACTCGAAACGTCTTCGAGCTACTTTCATATATTCGTTTAAAATTTTGATGAACTCGACTACGAAGAACGTTGTAAAATTGAAACGGTAAAACAAAATATAACATGGAGCAGCACTAAATGAATTACTCATTTGGCAGCAGCTACTTAATATTATAATATTATTCCACTGTCTACTTTAAAGTTTACCTAAATCCTACTAATATTATAAATATCAAAGTTTTGGGACTATTGATGGATGGACGGATGGATTAATGTTTGTTACTCTTTCACGCAAAAAGTACTGAACGGATTTTAATGAAATTTGGTATGGTAGTAGTTAAGGCTCTGGATTAAAATATAGACTACTTTTTATCCGGAAAAAGGATAGTATTCCCGTGGGATACTGTATTTACGCGGGCCGAGCTGCGGGCAACAGCTAGTCCTTTCATATAATCCATCAATAGTGGTATACACATAAAGACCTGCATTACCTACCGCGTTGGGCCATAAACAATTCACAAATGCTACACTCACTATTTATGACAAGTTTAAATTTTAATCTCGCGGTGCTTAATTTCAGTTACGCCGCTTTTAAATTGACCATTTATTACTGCATAATGTCAGAAGCAAATTGTGAAGTATAGACGATTAAACGCGTATTTACAATCTTTTAGCGGAGATATTGCAGGGCCCAGGCAGTCCAGCCAACAATGACTTCCACCGCGGAATGAAACTGAATAACGTCTAAGCTTATTATATTTCTCTCGATACGACGCCGGTGCGACGTGAATGTCCCATTACAAAAAAAATATTGTTGCAATCTGGACATAATGTTTGTGCAAATATAAAATTTCGCACAAAGCGTAAAATTGTCCACGAGGGGAGGATAATATTCACAATTAACGCTAAAGTCATTAGCGAAAACGATAATGTCTCATTAATGTATTAAAACACAATTCTTCGCATTGAAATGTAACTTTTGTCATAACCTACTGCCAATAATCATAGTAATTATTAAACGTAACACTTTGGGAAGACGCAACATTCTGTTTCATACGACGGTTAAGATTCTGACAGATTCAAAGTATCCGAGAGACCAAGCTCTGCTCGGAGTTCTAGTAAAACGGTAAAAAGTAACAGTTGGCGGTTAAAAAATTTATTAAAAAAATATTAGTCTAACCGGGACTCGAACCCGAGACACCAATCTGCCAAAGACGCAAAAAGTCTAACGTATGCGTAGCTGAACCACGCGTTTTGATAGTTAGAAAGCGGAATAAGAATGTTAATCATGTATACCTTATCTTATGACTTATGATGCAACGGAAGAAAAAATATATAAAAACTGAAAAATTCGGGGATTTTCTGTTACATACTAAATTTCATGGAAATTGTTGAAGCCGTTTCCGAGATTTTAATTATATATACATATATGCAAGAATTAATAAAGCATGAGATAATCAGTAACTAATCACAGCATACTATACTTATTATGATCAAAGAATCTCCTACTTTGTTACTATTAAAGTATACCCATAATTTACTCATTATCCAACTGTATCATGAAAAGTACAACACTCGTACGGAGTGTTTGATAAGTACGAAATGGTTTATAAAGTGATATATCGTGAAGTGAAGTGGCTCAACGGACGGCAATAACTTGCCACTGTGTATCATCTCGCAACAATCGAAGCGCTATTCACTCTACAGAGGGATATTGAAATATTTTATTTTGAAGGGTTATTAAAATTTCATTTAATGGCTTGATTATCATAAAGCATATTTTTAGTGTCAATTAAAGAATACTTGAGCTCTGTGGCTCAGCGGTCAGTGTTCAAGCCGGAGGTCGCAGGTTCGAATGCCGCCAAAGGAAAAAAAAGTTTTCCATGATCCTGGGTAATGGATGTGTATTAAATATGTGTATAATGTATTAACAATTGAAATATGTGTATAGTAGATTTAAAATTATCAAATGTATATGTTGTCTGGTATCCGTAATAAAAGTTCTTCGGATACTTAGCACGGGGCCAGATTGGCGTGTTGTTAATCTTTTGCTTAGTAAAAGTATTAATGAAATATATTTAAGACTTAACTATTTAAAATCGAATCTTTTACAACAAATAAACAATTTTCACACCATACACTAAACAAGCACTTCATCATTACAACAAATAATGCTTCGAATCAATCGTTGTAATCATTGTACTCGGCTTCATATTGTCAGTAGGGGAAGTGAAAACAAGGGGCGTAAGTGAAAAAGTCGTGCAATTTTCTGGATGCCGTTAAAGCTAATACGGCCTTCGAAGGCAGGGGTCGATTAATCTCTGTCGACCGCGATGAGCAGACTCGGTATTGACCAAGAACGCTTGAACTCTGATAATTCAAACAACATCCTCAGGAATTAGCTGCAGTCGCAGAAGAGTAGAGTTCGCAACAATTTGGTCTGACGAGTCCCTTTCAGAAGAGCTGTCGCTGTCTAGTAGGAATGATGAGTGCAGTCAATCATCATAAGATAAAAATGTTATTAAATATTAGGTGAAATGCTATAATAGAAAAATTTAAATCCTAATTAGAAAAATAAAGACCTATAGTTACTAACAATTATTAAAACTAGAAATATTATTATTATAAATGTGAGTGTGTGTATGGTTGTTACGCTTTCACGTAAAAACTGCTTAACCGCTCATCATGATATTTGGCACAGATATAAAGTATAGACCACGGGGAAGGAAATAGGCTACTTTTTATCGCGGGAAAAAAGTGCGATTCCCGTGGGATACTATATTTACGCTGTCACGTTAAACTACTTAACCGAACATCATGAAATTTGGCACAGCTATAGAGTACACCACGGAGAAGGACATAGGCTACTTTTTATCGCGGGAAAATATATTCACGCTTCAGCATGCGGCTCGGTGCACCTCGAACGGTCGAGGAGCACCGAAAGCCTACAAAATGATAGACGCTATACTTATACTCTCATCTCGGGGATATCGGGTAGTAATACAGTGGATACCATCGCATGTAGGGCTGACGGGTAACGAAACAGTAGACCGTCTCGCCCGAGAAGCTATATCCGATGGTACGACGACACATTGTATGCCATATTACACTGACACATTATACTTAGTTAAACAAAAGTGTATAAAAATTTGGAATGAATATTTCGATGAGCTCTCGCAAGCCAAAGGAGTATGGTATAAGACCATACAACCTAACTTACGATCGTCTGCCTGGTTTACGAAGTCCAACTTTTATAGGAATACAATAGTAGCTGCTATGAGACTTCGTTCCGGACACATCCCACTGAATGGCTTCGCGTTTATGATGAACATAGTAAGTACCAGAAATTGTATTGATTGGGACAAAGTTGAGGATGTCTAATCACGTGATGGTGGAATGTGTTCGGAACGAATCTGAGATGAGTACCTTTTGCACTGTTCACGGCATAGATTTACATGAAATCGGTGTATGTAATAGCATTTTGGCTTATCCCACATCGGACGAGGCCAAGATGCTATACAAACTAGTAGAATCAGCGATAAAGCTAAGAAATGTTAATAGGATTCTGTTTTAATATTTTAATAACAATAAGCTATGTAGTTATTATTTCTTTGTAATTTTTTTGTAGAAAACTATAGGGATGGCATAATCTTTATAGATTAAAATCCCATACGGTTCCTTTGGGATATTGTATTTACGCGTGCGGAACCGCGGGAAAAAGTTAGTGATTCATATTTTAAATTCATCCTAATTTAAAACTAGTGCAGTCAATAAAAACAACACAAAATCACAATTTTCATTTATGAACCACAGATCTTTGAACGCTGCATACAGTACAGTCTCCACTCTCCAAGTAGGTACAATCGAACAAGTTGCCGCTCGACGAGTATAAGATCAAAAATGCTTAACAGCGCCGATGAATCGTGTGCACGCACACTTACTCACTTGTAAATACGGACTTTAACCACGTCTGCAGGCGATGCGATCACTTCCTTTGTGTTTAAATATTTTGAGGCGTCCTATTGCAAAGGAAAATGTTTAGAAACCGACCGAGCAGGAACTTTACCCATATTGTACTACAGCTACACTTCTTCAGCTCACAGCTCACACTTCACGTCTTTATGTTATTTAAAACAAATTTACAAAACTCATAATATAAAAGTATTAAATATAGACAAAACTTTTTTCCCCTTACTAATAAAAATATTTACACAACGCATAACCTAAACAACGTTGCTATCTTTTTCTATCATATGACATTTCCAACGTATCAGACAAAGACAGCAACGTTGTTTAAGTTACACGTTGTGTAAATAGTTTTATTAGTAAGGGGGATAGTATTTAATGTCGTATTATTAAGATGTAATAGTTGATATAAAATTTAACGACACTAGAAGGCGATTTAATTTGTGAAATCATATTAAATATAACGTGAATGTGCTTAAGTGGATCTTATAACAGATCGAATGATAATGTGTTATACATTTTCAATGTTATCATTGGATGGCCGTGATAAAAGCTATAAAGTAAACATTTTTATAGTTGATTTCACTATTAATAGCTTTTTATTTTATTTCATAATAGCAATGCGCCATAAATAAAGTAAAATAAAAACAAAATATTTCCGACACATTTTACATCAGCGGCATCGTTAAGAAAATTCTTACCTCAATTATTTTATTAATGCCATATTTTTTTAAATTACGAGGGCTGATTGATAAGTTTCCGAAACGACAAAAAAAAACTTCAAAAATCTATTTAAAATAAATTTATTTCTCAACGTAGTTTCCTTCTACCTCGATGCATTTAGTCCAGCGCTTCTCCAATGCCGTTACACCAGTTTGATAAAATGTTTTCTCCAACCCCTCAAAATACTCGTCCACGGCAACAATGACTTCTTCATTTGATGAAAATCTCTGGCCACCTAACCATTTCTTCAGGTTTGGGAATAAGTGGAAGTCGCACGGGGCCAGATCCGGGGAATAGGGTGGATGCGGTAGCAATTCGAACCGCAATTCATGGAGTTTGGCGACTGCAACCATTGACGTGTGTGCAGGTGCGTTGTCATGGTGGAACAACATTTTTTTCTTGGCCAAATGTGGTCGTTTCTTCTGGATTTCTTCACTTAATTTTTGCAGCAAGCTTGCGTAGTACTCTCTATTTATTGTTTTTTGCAGATAATCCACTAAAATAATCCCTCGAGCATCCCAAAAAACAGTCGCCATCACTTTGCCGGCCGACAAAACCCTTTTTGCTTTCTTCGGCGCAGGTTTTCCGCTCTCAGTCCACTGCTTAGATTATTCTTTTGTCTCGGGAGTATAATGATGTACCCAGGTTTCATCGACTGTTACATAACGCCGCAAAAACTCATTAGGATCTCGGTTAAACAGCGCCAAACACTCCGATGAATCGTCCACTCGACCTTACTTTTGGTCTACAGTGAGCAAACGCGGCACCCATCGCGCGCAAAGCTTTGTCATTCCCAAATCTTGGTGCAAAATATTAAAAACGCGTTCAGATGAAATGCTCACCATCTCTGCTATCTCTCGCAACTTTAAGCGCCGATCATTCAATACAATTTTGTGAATTTTTTTGATCATGTCCGGATTCGTGACTTCATTTGGACGGCCAGACCTGTGGGCGTCTTCGCAGCTCTGTCTTCCACGTTTAAAATCAGTTACCCAGGTGTGAATTGTACTCAATGCAGGAGCAGAATTACCTAAAACACTGTCTAGCTTGGTTTTAATCTGGGTTGCTGTTTTCTCTTTTAAAACGTAAAACTTTATCACCGCACGAATTTCGTTTCTTTCCATTGTTAAGAAAATTTACGACAGAGAAAGTTCTACGTCCTCTCAAACAAATTCCATCAGTTCGATTAAATTCAAATTTGGCGTTCTATTTTCAAAAAGATGCCAGAATATAATGTTGTAATATTCCTTTTTTGCGTATAATTTTTTTAAGTTCGTCGTTTCGGCCAGTTATCAATCAGCCCAGGTATGATAATTAAAACAAACATTTTTAGACAATTGTAAATATTATTGTAATTAATAATTCATATTTTTTGGTTTAAGTTAGATATGCTACTTCTTTCATGACAAACGCAAAACTTGCCTTTCCACCTGCATCTGACGTTCACATAAGGAAGGATTTTACTATTCAAGAAAATGTTTTATTATTTAATACTAGTAATATTAACAATAGTAGGGATTAAAAAAAACCACTTGAAAAAGACATTTAGAACATGATAAATCAGCTGTGAAAATGATAAAGTTCAAACAATCCACCAACCGCCCACATGTGACAGAGAATGCACAGCTAGTACCTTAGTCAGTATTATGTCAACAATATTACATTGAGAAGAATATATCAGCACAAAGTAGAAAATATTTATACTTGCGTACAGAGAAACAGCTTTCGTAGAACGATCCAAAATTGTAAACTTTGACGTCCCCTTCAACGGCTTACAATTTGTCTACACAATCGTGGACACACCGTATTTTGTAGTGTAATCAAATCGAAACCTCACTATGTAGCTGTTTATCTGTTCCTCTTTCTTAAATCTGTGATATTAGAGTCGATCGCTTGATGACAAGCAATGACCGACGTTCATGAACCTACAACACCAGAGAATTTCCAAGCGCGTTGGCCCTACACGGCGACACAACGCAAACGACGACAATTTTCTGTGAGGCCTTGGTAATCTCCGACAGTTCCGAGAGATGTAATGTAAAAAACTTGATAGGTGTCAAGGGACACCCGGATGGAACGAAGTTCCTTTCGATTAATTAGTGAAGGAATTGTAATAAAATTTTATTTTTTATTGTTATAATAATATTTTTTGTATAAATAACAAATATAATGTAATATAAACTTAATCAGTGGGCTCAATTTTAGTAATAATTGAGAGAGAAAGAGAGAGAGACAGACAGAGAAACACGCGCACGCCGGCACGGCTTACAACTATAGCAAAAAGTGTCGTTACAACTTTTAGTCTTAATTTTTTCCGTCTAGCCCCCTTTCGCAACGCGCGATAAGGAACTTCGTTCCAATAGCAATGTATAGATAGAACACAAAATAATACTTGCAAAGTAACCATTTAGTAATCTACGGTAAAAGGTAATACTCCTAAAGACATTAAATTGTAGATGTTAATTTGATGGTTAAAACAGGCAATAAATGTACCAAACTGGTCACATTGCGAATCGATTCGAACGGGGGAAGGCTTATAACCGAGCACGTTTCCATGCAAATAAGAGCATTTATGCGAGGCGCCTACAATGGTCATTACCACGATTCAATTCGCTCGAAATTGCTTCGGCCTAAACAGCTAAACGGTGTAAAATGAAACCCACGCGACCGTGCGGGCCCCGTGCGGACTGCGGACGTAGCGCATACGCAGAATTCACGACGGGCAAAATATATCAACGCGGAGTAGCCATAAAGTAATCAAATTTGAATACGGAATGAGGCGAGTCAGATATGGGATAGTGTTTTTTGTGCTACGATATATACGAGTGGTGCGCAGTTGCCCATTCCCAGGCGCATTAAGTTATTAGCTAGCGCTTGGTCCCGATACGAGCCTGGACACAGAACATTTTACTCTTCAATTTGAATTCAATGGACGGAATTAGAGTTTGAACAGACGGCACGTTCGGCGAACCCGTTCGATAAAGTACCAACGTTATGTGACATGGGATTTCTCAACAATCCCTATAACAAGTTTTCGTTTAGACCCTGCTAAATTCTACCTTATATAAGCGTCGCGATAAATAATATTGTGCGGTATTTGCTGCCGTTTTTTTTTTCTTTATTTAATATCTTTCAGAAGTTACGTTAGGTAATTGTTGGAAGGAGCCACTATGAAACTAAGGACCTATTTGGAATTTTGAATTGAGACATAACAGTTTTGACAAAAATCTTCAATAAACTGAATTTGGTTGTATTCTCAGAAGGTATGTAGGTATAGCTATAATTATTAAAACGTAGAAAACAAAAGTGTGCTAACGTCGGTTAAGGAAGTCACAAGCTTCATTGGACTAGAATACAAAACTCAATAAAATGTGTGAAATTTTGTCCTGGGGCGTATTGAGATACTGTTGCAGGCTCGATGTTTAATTGGCGAATAAAAGCCTTATCTCCGATGGAGTGACAACTGGCAATTGACGTAGACGCTAAATGTTTGACGACCTCTGTGGCTCAGTGGTTAAGTGTTAGCGCTCAAGCCGGCGGTAGCGGGTTCGAACCCGCCGAAGGAACAAAAAGTTTTTCCGTGTTCCTGGGCCATGGATGTGTATTATATATGTGTGGATATGTATAAAAGTATTAAATAATAGGTCTTTACCTATGAAATTGCCGTTCTGCAGTACTGGCCATTTCCAATCAAAATAATTTTTGTTTGGCTAAGAATTCTAATTTCAAATTAATTTTATTTAAAAAACATGGAATTATTTTTCCAAAGTATTCATTTGTTTATTGATTAGTGTTACATTTTCATCGCATTTCAATCTTTTTCGTCATCATGGGTACGTTAAAAATTCGAGTAATTATGGAATATGAGTACCGTCGTGGCAGCAACGCGACACAAGCGGCACGCAACATCCAACGACGTTTACGGAGCTAACACTACAAACCAACGCACCACCTGTTATTGGTTTGCTCGTTTTCGTTCTGGAAATTTCGAAAAATGAACTTTGCGGTCGTCCGAAGACTTTGGTCGACAATGACGAATTAAAAGCGATTGTGGAAGCTGATGATACACAATCTACGGCTGAATTAGCAGCAACTTTGGACGTTAGCATCAAAACAATATTGGTCCATTTGCGTCAAATTGGCAAGGTAAAAAAGCTTGACAAATGGGTCACGAACGGTCACAACGGCACGAACTCAATGATCGCCAGCGCGAAGTACGCGTCGAGACGTGCCTTGCACTGCTCAACAGACACACAAATGAAAGAATTTTGAACCGCATTATTACCTGCGATGAAAAATGGATTCTGTTTGATAACCGCAAGCGCTCAGCAAGTTGATTGGATCCTGGTTCAGCACCTAAACAATGCCCTAAACGAAAACGTACCCCTAGAAAAGTGATGGTCACTGTTTGGTGGTCTAGCGCCGGTGTGATTCATCACAGCTTCTTACCAAACGGGGTGAGCATTACTGCAGATGTGTACTGTGAAGAACTGAACACAATGATGGAGAAGCTGGCACATCTCCAACCAGCATTGGTCAATCGCTCGTCTCCGCTGCTCCTGCACGACAACGCGCGACCTCATACTGCACAGCAGACGGTCTCCAAGTTGCAAAAACTGGGGTTGGAAGCTCTCCGTCATCCACCCTACTCATCAGACCTTGCGCCTATAGACTACTACTTTTTCCAGAATTTAGATAACTCCTTGGCGGGAAAAATATTCAATACACGAGAGGCAGTACAAAATGCCTTTGAAGAATTTTTTGCCTCCCGTCCAGCTGATTTCTTTAAGAAGGGCATCAATAAACTGCCACTGCGTTGACAAAGATGCATTGATTGCATGGGTGATTCCTTCGATTAATACAAATAAAAAATACATGAAAAAAAATAGTTTAAATTTTTTCATACAAAACGGCAATTTCATAGGTAAAGACCTAATATATTTCCGTTGTCTGGTACCCGTAACACAAGTTCTTTGAGAACGTTTCACGGTACCAGATTGACGTGGTGTGAAGCGTCCATATAGATATTAAATTAAAATGTTGCATTTATCGCCGTTTGATCGCCGCAACATAAACAATCCAGAGGATAGGTACACACAATCATGCGTATAAATAATTCAAATTTAGTATAAATTACAGCGAAACCTTTTACTGGGTGATAAGATAACGCGGTCGAGATACGACAGTGTATAATAAATATTCATTTAAAAACGACGTAATTAGGTAAGTCCTCGCGTTATGGCGTCGGGGACGCGCGTAAATCAGCGAACAGTTGATTAGCTTAATTGAAGTCATTTAATGGATCGCGACAACAGGCGTATCGTGTTTAATTAAGTAACGAATGGACTGACATCGATTATTTTCACTTAACAGCTTCGCTGGCCGAAAGCAGGTTGCGTCGACGCCTTTTACGAGGCGAAGATTGACACACCTTGCTGAGATTTGGTTTGTTGTCTTCCAACATATTTACCAATCAAATGACAGTTGGTTTTTTAGTTGTCAATGTTAATTTTGCCAGACAGCTTTTTAACAGACACTTATAGCATTTAACAGCTTGCTTCTTTATTCTTTCCAAAATATAACTCAATAATAATAATAGCTCCACGCCGATTGCGGTGACGGTGCCCGGTTTCATTGAAACTAGACCAGCTACGCAGGAGTTATTTTATAGTGCCCAAGTGTGTGCGCGATACACAAGAAAACACACTCTTTCCTTTATTCTCGTTACCCAGTGGGACAGATGATCGACACGACTGGCGAGAGATCTGACGCAGGGGTCATTTTTCTAGCTCGCATTGTCCTAACCATACTTGAAAGCAACAATTTTTATTCTTCCAACACGAGGATCGAACCCACGACCTCCGAGAGCCAAGCTCTAAGTCATTGGTGTACGGAGGCCGAGGAGGGCCAAAATAAAATTAGTCTAATAGTTGCTTCATACTTAGTTGTAGCATTTGGCAGCTACAACTAAGTATGAAGACGCTTCCACACCACGTCAATCTGGTCCCGTGGTAAATTCTCGAAGAACTTGTGTTACGACTAAAGGGTACCTATCAGACAACGGAAATATATTTAATACTAGCTTTTTCCCGCGACTCCGCCGTATCGTGTATCCCACGGGAGTACTGTACGTTTTCGGAATAAAAAGTAGCCTATGTTTTAATCCAGAGCCTAAACTACTACCGTACTAAATTTAATCGCAATCAGTTCAGTAGTTTTTGCGTGAGAGAGTAACAAACATCAATCCATCCATCCTCTCAAACTTTCACATTTATGATAGTAGTAGGACTTAATACTATACATATTATATTTAAGTTTTTTTTAAAACACATATTTAATACACATTCATGACTCAGAAACACAGAAAACCTTTTTGTTCCCTGGCGATTTTCGAACCCGCGACCACCAGTTTGAGCTCCAAGGCGCTAACCACTGAGCCACAGAGGTCGTCATAAAACTCAAAGGTGACACTCAAATATAACTACATTTTTTTACATTTCATATGTAAACGCACTAATAACCTCTTTGTCCTCAATAATGCTCAATCCGTCTGCGCCTATTTCAAACCGTTTTATCTGTGTTTGACTGATTTCACTTGATCTAGGCGACATCTGAGGACCATCAAGTGGGTGTCTTGTCTGAGCATCGGCCTCTACGCCTTCATTTAAAATGGTGTCCCCTAGGACACATAGAGGACTGAACTCAATTAAAATCTGTCTGTGTAAATACTTTGAGTATTTTTACAATAAACAATTTGTAATTAATGATAGAACAAGTTTTCGTTGGCTAATGTTAATAAATATAATTGTGAATTATTAATACCACAAATAAAGTGTATATTAGGGCTATTATTCTATCATAAAATTTAAACAGTATTAACAATATTTGCATCATACACATTAAACATAAAACATTTTAAAATAAACCATAAAATAAATTCATCCCAAACATTTAACATTACCTAATTGTAACATTTCTAACTTTCGACATTTTTAATATTTTTAATAATAGGTACTTAAAAACCGGCCCAGTGCGAGTCGGACTCGCACCCGAAGGGTTCCGTACAAAACAGCAAAACAATCACGTTGGTTGTATAGGATGGGGCCTTAAATATTTATTTTATTCTGCTTTTAGTATTTGTTGTTATAGCGGCAACAGAAATACATCGTCTGTGAAAATTTCAACTGTCTAGTTATCACGATTAAGGAGATACAGCCTGATGACAGACAGACGGACGGACATACAGACAGACAGCGAAGTCTCAGTAATAGCGTCCCGTTTTTACTCGTTAGGTAAGGAACCCTCAAAAGGATTCATTTTAGGGACTCGCGAAATGGTTCGTCATTAATTTTTATGTTCGAAAGCGAGCATTTTATATTTAAACAGAAAAACATACAATCTCATAAATTTTGTATTATATTTGCTTGATAATAAAATTATATGTTCGCTTTAAAGTCATACATAAAGATTCAGCTTCAAATTAACTGAATATATTTTTATACGATTTTAAAACGCGAACACTTCGTTTCTTATTTTTAAAAACCTGGAACGAACATTACGAGTTTTGAGATTTATAATAAATAAAAAAGTTATTTATTATATTTTGAATTAAAAATTTTGCTTGAAACCTAGACGCAAAAACATCTTTAATCTCCGACTTACTTTATGGTATAACGAGTAGAGAGTATTCCGTAACATCTGCAATACTAGAGGCACCACAAGACTGTTATGTTGTCATTGAAATGGCTATTACATACTTATTAGTAAAAATGTTTCGTTTACCTCTCATTGCAAAGCTGCTATGTTAATGCTCGTGGTTTTATAATTCTTTGCCTTATCTGAGTAATATACCGCTTACAATGCCGAGACAAAACAGTAGTATTATTAGTTTTGCAAATGTAAAATGCGTGGTCCATTGTGATTTCGCCATTCAAGTGCTATACAATTCCTCTATCACTTCCTGGCATTATCGGTTACGCAGCGGGAACTGGGTCTTAAGTAATGTCTCCTTTTGTGACCGCGGGGGCCGGTTTTAATCAGTTGTTTATATTATTGTCCGGCTATGTAATCTTTCATTTACCGTTGTACATTGTACCCCGAATGGAGGTTCGCGCTGGCGCGAATTCCGGAACTTGTACCACTGTACCACGTAAACTGAGGTGAATATTTATTTAGGATGGTCATCAAGCTTTATTATGGGGATTATGCTGTCGTCATGAAACTATTGTTTGCTTTAATTGTGCCCTACGATAACAGGTTAATGGACTTTAAACACACCACCGGCGATCCCCTGTGACTTCGTCAGCAACATTCACCGAATAAGGTACAGCGCACACTGAATAGAGGTACGTGACGCGGCGCTCCATGCAGAACTTTATTCAGTACGTAAGATACACGTTTCATTGCAAGAGCGGCGCCGCGTCGGGCTACGAAGAGCGGCGCGGTTTGACATTTCGAATGTCAAAATTCTTGCAATTAAACTCACATTTTATATACTTATAAAATATGCAGCTGACATTTATCGATGACGTGCAATTTGGTAGGCTTCATTACCTGCCTACCTACAGTGAGAATAAATATCAGAATGTCAGAATAAATCCTGGAATTTTAGCTATGTAGACCTATGTTTATTAATTATAATTAGGAAGCTAAATGCACGAGCATGAGTCTTGTGCTCAAGAGAGTAAAAGTTATAGAAGACAGCGAAACGTTAATAAGACATAAAAAAACATATTTCTTTGCAAGATTTCTAAACAATTTGCAAAGAAATATGATTTGATAATACTCGTATTTAAAACTAAACCTTATTTTCTTTGACTCTAAATTCTAATCAATTATTTTATTGTAAGTCATTTAGTCTTTAGGACTTTACCAGGATATGAAAGATTAAAAGGTTGTAAGCTAAATGCATTTATACATAAGTACAGCCATTGTAATGATCAAGACAATCCGACCCATTAAATATCATGATCCGCAGCAATCTTTACTAAACAAAAGAGAAATCAATAGTCGTCTTTGTTTGTTAATACGGTATTTTCCTGTATTTCTTTTTATTATATAAACGCTTTGAGAAATAAGAAATAAGGAATAGTATACTATAAATCAATATTTTCAAAGATATTGCGGATTGTTTTGAAGCACTTTTGTGAGTCTCGTGGAAACGCCCCGTATAAAAGTAGTACAAGTAGGTGACGTCACACGCTACTAATGTTGCTACGAAATGTATGGCCATATGCACAAAATATCTGATATCTCCGAAGTTTGCGCGTTTATGTTCGTAAATACTGTAGTAAATCTTTTTGTATTTGATGTAAGTAAACTAATTATGTAGGGTTTTTAGACTAATATTGTAAAAAAAACTTTTTTGTGACTTCGAAATGCATATTACAAAATTTAAAAACAATTACAAAACTAGACATAAAATCATAATTCTTTTTACTTTTATCAAGTTGTAATACCTAGATAAAGTTCAAGTTATTTCTAAATTTATTTAAAAAACAAAATTTTTACATGTAGGAACATGTCCAATTATATTGTAATATATTCTGTCATAACACTGTATATTATTATACATGAGTACAATGTAAATATTAGTATGATAGCTAAATTGGGTATTCGTGCATGTGCACGATTTAACGGCGTCTGTTAAGCGATTTTCATTTTATGCCTGGTCGAGCGGCAACTTGTTCGCCAGTACCTATGTATGTTTGTTTGTGCAATCGTAGCGCCTAAACTAGGGGCTGATCCGACTATCCGATTTTAACGAATGAGGTGTCAATAATGGCCCGAATAATATAGGCTATCTATAACTATGTTATTTTGCATAGTCGGGTTACACTTTTAAATTTTATAACCGACAATATCCTGTTACTTGGACCAGCCCTATACAAACAACGCTATCGCATCGCGCACTCGCTAATTTCCGCGGACCAGTCGACTTTCATCCAACTTCTAGACCGTGATTATAAGACAGATACCGGGATGATTTATTTAGTATCGCCCGCATTTCAGAGCTGCTCTGTACGAGCATTTACATAATAATATACGAGAACGAATTCATAAAAGAAAATTGTTTCTTAATTTTGTTTTAATTCTATTATAACACTTAACATAAATTTAACGTAATGGAACTGGAAAAAATAACTTAACGTAATGGAACATTACAAAATTGTATTTTATTACTTTAACTAATGGGACCGTAATAAATGAAATACATATTGTAGGAATTACATGTGTTGTCTAAAACTTAGGATCTACTATCTGTATTATAAGTATAAAGTTTTAGAAGTACATTACCAACAATAAGTTAAAAATAGAACCGACTATAAAAATAGAAGAACTGAAATTCTCTGCAAGAAAAACGAAAGGAAAATAAATTCTATTTTTACTTAAAGGATTTAAAAGAAACAAAGAAAATCTCCGAGCAGTTGACAAGCGTGACAGACGTCGCAGGATGTCCGAAAGATGGCGCAGCGGAGTTCCGCTTGTATCGTAACATCGGATAAGACACGAGATTGTCATCGCCGATTTGCTGCAATGGACATTAGAAATATTTGCAATGTACTCGCGTATAGAGATGAAACAATGCCTCACAACATGATGCTATTGTAGATAACAATTTATATAGCTTTTAAGTTTGCCTCTAGATAGAAAAAAAAATAAAATGTCACAACATATTGTGACTTGTGACTTGTGACATATTGACAAAATATGTCAACGTGTAATAAATAACATTGTATCGAACGCTCGGTCGCGGTAGTGTGAGTTACTAATCTAAGGTTAGTGTATGTTATTGTAATTTTTATTCATTTTATATATTTTTATGGATCATTTACAAAATATATTAGCTTTCTATACACCTTCCTCCGCATAAAATTAAACTGTGCAAAATTTCATTCCCCTCCGTTCGCACAAGCCTAAGCCCTAACTGTAAAGTAAAAGGTTTTTCTGAAAATATTTTATTTGATTTTGTTCGAGGTCTGAAAAGCTTGATTTATGATTTGACGAATTAAATGACAATACAACAGTTTCAGTCGAGTCGAGGACACTCTATAACTTAATAAATTTGTTAAATTTAACATACGTAACAAGAACCTACTTAACTACTTACTAACCTACGTAACATAGACATAGTTCATGTTCTCAGGCGACAATATTTTTGTCCAAAACCCGTACCCACATAGTTTTATTCAAGACAAGTGTTACGATTTGCAAACAATAGCTTGTCGGCCAGTGTGTCTGTGTCCGGCATATCTTAAAGCTAAGGCCCTGGCGTTAAATTAAACGCCGTCTACATTTCGAGAACTTATTGAATTCGGATAGCTCATAAATATTATTTGAGACGGGACATCCAAAGTTATAAAAAGTCTAAAAGAAAGGTATCCATTGAAATTGTTTAACCAAAAAAAGAACCTTCGAAAGCTAAGATGTAGTGTCCGCCAACAGTTTTCAATTTAATTAATGTTTATATGATATTACTACATAAGTAGCTCGTGAAAACGCTTTGTAGGTTGACGCTCGTGACGTCACAAAAGCTGACGTCACGAGTTCCTGCAGTTGTATGAAATATAGAGGTCGCAAGAACATATTTGCTATTTTATCTTCGAAATTATTGGATTTAAGTTTATAATGACTGTAATTATCGTTTTTTTTTATATAATGTAAGTAAAATATGTAGGTTTTTGTGTTCTAATGTAAAAAAATCCAACTTTTTTGTATCTTTGTACATAATATTATATTTTTTACATTTGTTAAGTATTCATTCCTCAATATTTCAGAATATATATTAATTAAACTAAATATTTTACATGCAGTTAATAATAATTGATTATGAATGTGATTATAGGCAAAGAATACGATGACGATGAACCCGCAGCGCTACGTCTTAAGACGCATATACAGAGGCATTAGCCAGCTTTGAGCCTTCACCTGTAATCCATAAGCTGGATTACAATTGCTGGCCTGCCTAAGCGCCCCCAGTTCGCTTGACGGCATTGTTACCTAGATACACGATAGTTTGTTAGATTTACTCTAATCTAAGTAAGCCCGGGGTTGTTACACCATAGGGATTCCTTTCGCTCATAAACACTTGATCCTAGTATAAAGTAATGTTCAAGATAACTTCACGTTACCAAAAGAAATACGGGGCATTAAAATTTATGTAATACAATTAAGATAAGCTCTTAGTTTCATAACATAATTTAATTAAAACTGTCTTACAGCGCCGAGATAGTTTTTAACATTTAACTGCGAGATAATGTTCCTAGTCCGTGGACTGTTTCATTTTACAAAGGACATGGACCAAAATTCACACCAAAACGCCCAGAGTCGATAGCAATTAAATGTTTGCCAATGGGTTAATTATTCTAATATATAAGAGCAAGTAATTATTAAAACTATGTTATAATCTAATTTATAAAATTCTATTGTTTGAAACCAAGAACAGCTTAAACGATTTTTATAAATTAATTTTTTGTATATTTTTATACCAACGAGTAATATTTTACATTTCAGAACAACGTTTGCTGGGTCATCTAGTGCTACATAATATTCTTTTAATAAAACTCTTTTCTAAGAAAATATTTATCTTGAAAAAGAAATATAGAGACAGCTTCCTTCCTTCCTTTATACCTAGTTTGTATTTACCTATTATTGTGAAGTTCTAAAGGAGACCTGTATCGCCACAATTCATTATTATAGTCAACAAATTTAAAGCACCATTTATTGAGTCAACACAAATGCGTCAATAGCGACAAACTCTCAATAAAATTACACGTAATTACGGTCGTAGTCAATTAAATTTTAATGAGAACAGACAGTTTTATATTAAGCGAATTATTTTGCTGGAATCCATCAAAATTCACTACAATGTTTGAATATGCAACATTATTTAAATAATGAATCATTACAACAATTGTAATCATTATCATCGCCGTTTACGAGGGCGGCACTGAAAATTTCGGGAATCAAGGAAGTGACACAACATTACTATTTAAAAATGTATTTATTGCTTTTCGAAGTATTCTCCGCGAAATTTGACACATTTTTCCATACGATGGAACCAATCATTGAAGCAACCATTCCATTCGGAAGTTGGGGTCTCCAAAATGGCCGTTTTGTAGGCGTCCACAGCTTCTTCAGGTGATGAAAATCTCTGACCACGCAATTTATTCTTTATTTTAGGGAAAGTATAGAAATCATTAGGGCTTAGGTCGGGGCTGTACGGCGGATGGTCTAATAATTCTATGATTTCTTGCTCTAAAAACTCTTTTGTTCTGTGCGCGGTGTGAGAACTCGCATTGTCGATGGAGGATGATGCGGCGGTTGCAGTTCTCTTTACGGAGTTCAGAAACGACCTGTGGCAAACAAATGTTAGCATACCATTCTGCATTAACCGTTCTTTATCCCTCAAGAGGAATAGTCGCAACATGGCCGGTTTTGGAGACAAACGTGGCCACCAATTTTTTTTGCAACACTCCGTGAACGAACAATTTTTGTTGGCTTTAACTCATTTTCGAACACCCAAACTCGTGACTGGTTTTTTGTTTCGGGTTCGTACGCGTATATCCAGGATTCGTCACCTGATACGATGTTGTATACAGCATTTGAGGGTCCTGCGTGGAATCTTTAGAGAGTTCTGACGCACCAAGTAACGCGAGCCGCTTTTTGCTCTTCACAGAGCAAATGCGGTATTCATCGGGAAAAAAACTTTTTTACACCTAATTGTTCAGGCAAGATTATTTGTATTTGACTCATGCCAATGTCTAAAGTTGCCTGAATTTCGCGGTATGTCACATGTCGATCTTCCTCAATCAGCTTACGCACAGCATCAATGTTTTCTTGGGTGACTGCAGTTTTTGGACGACCTTGACGGGGATCATCACTGAGCTTGACACGTCCACGTTGAAATTCAGCAAACTAGCAATAAATTGTGGTTTTGGATGGGGCTTCATCACCAAATGCAGAAATCATCCGGTCAACACACTGTTTTTGTGTTAAACCACTTCGAAAGTCATAATAAATCATCGCTCTAGAATTTTCTCGAGTCAATTCCATTTTCTCAACGACTAAGCAAGTTTGACAAGACCTTGTGACAAGACCGAGAATCTTTTTTTAAATAAATAAACGGTATTCGATTTTTAAAACCAAGGAGTTTTAAATTAAAAAGATTTTAATATAACAGGAACAGTGGAAATATTCCATTCCCGATACTTTTAGTGCAGCCCTCGTATTAGGTAGCATTCAGGAAGTATTATAGACCTATTTAAATTTAAGTGAATTTTCGCCTTGCATTTTCCAATTAGAATGGGCTATTGCGCCGATATACCAGCACACCCTTTACTTTATTGATATTGTTTCAACGAGAGTCGTAATCATTAAAAGTAAATTATCAAGATTATATCTATAAGGCAACACAAGAAATGTAACGTAATTGGACTTTTGAAATTTTACTAAATCGATTATGCTTTATGCTTTCGAAGATGACGACACGCGATACATTATACTTACGACGTATTTCCATAGAGACACAGGCAAGGGCTAAGCTTTGGTGAATAAAAATTATAGCAAGTCCTATTTTACCAGTAAATTTTCTTCACTTAATACTACTTGGATCACAGTGCAGAAAATTTAAGCCAACTAGGTAAACTAATATGCGAGCCTTACTTTTCTAAAATTCAGCTTAATATTGCGAATATTACTGAAAGCCCTTAACTATTAACAATTAAAGCCGATAAAGGCGAAATTTTCTCAGCAATTGATCTCGGGGTTCAACTATCACTTGCGGGGCCGGGGATCTAATCGCGGACCATCGGAGTCGCTCATTAACGAGATTTATGGATGAAACGTAGACCGGCCGACGACGTCGTGCGCAATGTCTCATTTACGGTGGGCAGATGCCGAGATACCGCGTACCGTGCCTTATGGAGCAAATATTGTTAGACCGTGGGGAACATTCGGAATCGTGTAGTGAAAAATCTGACCTGACCTTGTGGCCGTGTTGTATTTCGCAAAAATAAATTGGTTCACAAAATGAAAGGAGTATTGAATACTAGAAACCTTTAGTGACGCAAGGGGGTTACATAAGACTTAATGATACCAAATACCAAGCGAAAATGTTATGGAAAAAAATAATTGAAGAATATCAAACTTCAATAGGTACTCGAAAGAATCGTAAAGGCTAGTTTTCCTTAGTAAGCTTTCCTTAAGACAAATAAATAAATAAATTTTCTTCATTCAGCAAGAGTTTCTTTGAAGCAGAAACTTCGATAAACTAAAGCCAAAACAAAAAAGCGATCACGTAAGATTTAGAAGTCCATATACTAACATCGGTTAGTTCGTGCGAGCTGAGCGTATCGGCTAGCCGGTAATCCGATAATAATGAATAGAAAATAGTACGGGCATGCCCCAGTTGAGTTCTGAACTGGAGGCACGAGAGTTTTATCGCGAGGCATAATTTGGACTCGCCGTCACGCGCTGTCCGCTCGAATTTATCGTTCGACTCGATAGCTCCCTCGGGTACTGTGAAGAAATTCACAATATCCCAGTACAGTATAATCAGAAATCTATGCGTGTGCCATAAAGTAACTTTAGTAGCGGATAATACAGGGTGTCGGGATAAACATACGCGATATTTTAATGGGTGCGATGCTTGTTCGAGTGTGTTGGGCCGTGTACCGTAGTTTGTTTTAGACACTTGGATGGCGCGACCCAACAATATACCGTGTTCTGATTGAACGATAACAGTTAACGGAGTTTGAGATCCTAGCCGTCTATACTCATGAGTAACATGTTGGTAACTTCACACGCTATGTAGGCTTACATGAAGGCCCATAAAATCGGATGGTTCAACAATACTGCTATTGAAATATGTAACAACTTTTCATTTTAGTCAATGGTGAGATATTTAGCAATTTAACAATTAACAGACTGTTCCTATATGGAACTTTCACTATGTTATGAAAACAAAACGTATCTACCTTATATAGGGGTCGTCTGAAGAAGTTTAGTAATGACTTTACCAGTAAACTTTAACGAGCCCATTATCCATAAAACAACGTTAGTTACTGCGACTGGTAAATAATAAAGGCATGAATGATTAACGTGAGGAGGACTTGTAAATAAAGATTTATCTGTCACATCTCTAGAATAATATACTACAAATTTCGAAATGTGGAGAAAAATAATTTATTGTTATAAAACCATTAAGTTAGGTAATATAAAGATATAAATCTTTTCCGGCGTGGCTCCGAGAAATATACGACGGATACAAAACTTTATGCCCCGATCACGTATTTAAGATTGAAATTCGAAAACGTAAATTCAGCGTCTGAATGTGGGGATCCGAGTGTGTGCAAGTGGCTGCAGGTAACCGATGTGGACCGCTCCTAATGGCTGACTTCGCCATGTCGTATGATATTCTCATACCCACATGATTTTATTTAATATATTAACCAGGTACATCATTGCTACTTGAAACATAATAAAGTTTAGTACTATTATTATCATGTGTGTATATATATGGGTGGGAAGTATGTCATATTTAAGAAGTTTTAAAAAGGAATCAGACGGTGAAAGTTATGAATATACTAATGTGTTTAATTTGAGCTATATGTGGTAAACCACATATTTTAGCTTCGCTACATTGGTATTAAAAATATTATTTTTTTCCACTAGAAAAATAGTACCATTTGATACTTTCAAGAAATCACATTAAATTAGGTAAGTACTGTTTTTAGCTAAAAGAAAAAATCACAGTTACGTTAAGTTGAGAAAAGGTTCGAAGTACAGACAGAGACACTTATACGATCCGCTATTTTCTATTTAGTTCCTTTCCATTTACTTCCAGACGCCATTAAGTTTGACACCACTTTATACCAATATTAAAAGTAATGCATCAAAACAAAATTTTAAGAAAATACATTCTAACGTATCATTCCAGATATTTCTTGCTGAAGGACTTAGATTATAAAAGCTATTAGCAAGGCCGTTTTAACAATGTTTCTTTGAACTTGCTGTTAGTGAAACTTCTGGCTCAGGATTTGAGTCACAATATTATGATCCTTTTTTCATGAAATTTACCAGGCACTGACATATTTTGCACCATCTTCTTCCTACGGTATCACAACCGTGTGACTCTAAGTATACATGCGTATCAGGGGCGTGGGGTTCCTCCATTCCTATCGGCTTCACTTACCACTTACCTTTTGAAGACCCTCATCCAAATCCCTAGCTATTATACAGGCTAGGGCTTCCCTATGCAGGAGAACCAGCCTTCACCACTGATACGTATCAACTTGTTATTATAAAGTTCGAACGTAGAAACCCTAGATATTCGTCATAAACGAACAAGATATAAAAGTAACTCCACAAAGTCACGAGCATGTGACATACCCCAACCAACTCTCGCCCACCTGCTCGCGCCCCTGTCACCTACCCGTCGATTTACTGAAAATTGACATCCCACACCGCAAGCACACCGATACTCGCCCAGAAATATCTTATTTATTTTTATTTCAATTGGCTTCAACCGCACTCCGAATCATTTGGATGAAAATTTACGAATAATGTTCACACGATTTTGTGTCGTTAAGGTTAACTATATTTAGAACTAGGCTCTGTCCGCGTAAATAAAGTATCCCACGGAAATATTGTACTTTTTCGGGATAAAAAGTAGCCTTTGTTTTAATTCAGAGCCTAAACTACTACCATACCAAATTCCATCGAACTCCGTCCAGTAGTTTTTTCGTTCATCTGGATAGATGTGATGATAGATGATTTTGTGAGGATGGATGGATATCCATCCTCACAAAATTTCTTACAGACTTATTAAATAATTCTTAAATGCTTGTTCTCAAAAATTACCAAAGCCCCGATTAAAACAACTTGAATAATCTCTAAGGCCCACTTGCGCAAATCTGGGTTAAAGTATCATAAAATATGTGTTTAATATAAAAGTATTAAACATATTTCCGTTTTCTGGTACCCGTAACACAAGTTCTTCGAGAACTTAGCACGGGACCAGATTGATGTAGTGTGAAGCGTCAATATATATATATATATATTGACGCTTAAGGCATGTTATTTATGGCATGTTTATATATATATATAAACATGCCATAAATACGAATAATGAGAGATAACATGATATTTAACCCAAGGTTAACTTTAACCTAGATCTGCGCAAGTGAGCCTCAACGGAAATGATCCGTTCTCGGTTACAACTAATTGATTTTCATACATTGGGAAGTTAGAAGAGAGTGGATCCGTTCCGGTCATCTTTGTTCGTCTGGATTGCCCTTTTGTTCTATGATAGCGAGTAAATTATTCTCCTTCGATCCTCCCTTTGCTCTCGTTTCATTTTGCCCGAATTAGTTCCACTCGATGCGTAACAATTGCTGCCTTTATACCTTGGATGACGCGAAAATCGCATGTCGATTCTATAATTTCACGCATCGCTACTACATTTAGAACAAAGAATTCTCACAATTTTTAACCAAATATAAATTATAATAGTAAGGATTTTTCATTAATATATTTTGAATATTTTGCCTTGTATAATGTTTTTGATAAATTTGCGATTCTACCGAGAGGGCCAGGCATGCAAATCATTGCATGCCTTATTTTAGGCCCTCTCGGTAGAATCGGTAGAATATGTTTAGGTTATCAAACCTAAACATATTGTCATACTTAAATAGCAAAACAAAGAACAAATACAACACATGTACAACTTAAAAAATATATAATATTAAATAAAGAAAACTACTTCGTTTAACATAAAGTTCGAGAACATTCCTTAAACATAAGGGATTATGTTGGTATTAACGGTTATACGCATTCATTACATTCAGTTTACTCCCGGGTAGCCGCGTATAAAGAACTTTAAAGGACACTTTCATTAAACGCAAATCATAAAATGTACATAAATATGAATGATTAAGATGGGGACCGTGGCGGGGGGCATGAGTAATGTCAAAAGAAATTACTTTTTTTTACGACGAGATTCGAACATTGTAAAAAATGTTACATTAACGTAACCCTTACTTACTCCAATCATATTTTACAGCATATGGAACATTTACGACTCCTTCGTTTTAAAAATAACAGTGTAAAAGTCTGCATATTTTATACATTTTACTGATAGAACCCGTTTGACATTTTTATCTGTAGACATCAACGTAATGACATCAACGTAACCACTGTTGATATCAGAGAGAAGTTGTAAAAATACTAGTCATTATTAAATAATGTGCAATTGCTTTACAGATAATAAGGCGTAAATAAAACTGCTCAATAATAGAAAACAAAACATCTAAAATAAAATGAATATTTACAACAATTGATCATATCAGGTAGATACTCGTAAATGAAATTCGTGTTTAAATTAAGTACGTATAAGTTATTCTAAAGAGAACAGTAGTAGAATAATTATAATGGACGTTAGAACATGAATTTATTGAACACAATGGAGACATAACATAGACTACCATATAATATAAAAAAAGAAAATAAATTATTAACATTTAATAGAAAATTGAAAATATACTTATTAAAGAATGCTTTTACTCTTTAGAAGAATATTTTTCAAAGGATGAAGGAAAATCAAATACTTAATATTTAAAATAATAAAAGTTCATAAAATATATTATACTAAAGATAATAATTAATTTATACGTTATTTATTATGTATATTATGTTAAGAATATAAATTGTACTTAGGTATTTAATTTTAGCAAGCGCCTGAACAAGGCTACTAAGTTTGCCCTGTAAAATGCTTTTGATAGTGTCTACTTAGTGCTAATAAAGTTTTTGAAGTTTGAAGTTTAACTCAGTAACGTCTCTACTAAACGTAATTACCGTGATAAAACAGGACACAGCGCTATCCATCGACGCCACCGTATGAGATAAACAACTACCGACTTGCTTAGAAGTGGAGCAACACTGGGACTTGCTCCACTTCTAACTTAGAATAAATAAGCTTCAGTTTATATTAACGTTCAAATGGAAGCTACTATTTATAGAATCGTTACTACTTATTAATAATACCTACTAACTTCATCAGAATGTGAATTAAAATCAATCAACAATAATATCAATAATGAGATTTCTGACGACCTCTGTGACTCAGTGGTTAGAGCGTCGGCGCTTACGCCGGAGGTCGCAGGTTCGAATCCCGCCGAAGCTAAGGGGCAAAAAAGGTTTTTTGTGTACCTAGGTCTTGGATATGTATTAAATATAATATGTATAGTGTAATAAAAATCTTAAATATACTTATGTATAGTGTAACAGTACTCATTATATATTTCCGTTGTCTGGTACCTGTGATACCTGGCTATACCTATATTATTTTACAAAAATAAATCATTATTTTACTATACTAAAAATACCGTGAAAATTAAAATCTACATTTTATCAACTCAAAGTCCTTTAAACCCTCGACCTACATAAAGATTTAATTGGGAAACTTTACAAGACTATATTTAGCAACTAAGCCTTAATTAATTTCACCTTTTTGGTATAATTTCATTTGCATTTAAACAAAATTCATCATCTAACGATTATCTCACCGTGGCAGCGACAAATGGCTCGTAATACATTTATAGTTCGTCGGCTCTGATTCATGTCCGCAGTCCGCAGCACTGGCGAAGAAAAAAAAAACAAAACTCTAATGGAAAACGTTATCCATCAAACCGAAATTAAGTGGTTACTAGTGTTTTATCTAAATTACTACGAGAAAACCACGTTTAAATACTGTACGATCTGATTAATGGAGTAAGACAGTTATAAAAACTGTGCTTCTGTAGAGAGGCTGTATAATTAAGTGGCGCGTCGATATCGAGTGGTCCTCGGGGTAACAATGATTGTTGAGCTGAAGTGTCTTTTGGGGAACTGAGAACTAAAACTAGTGTGGTCCAAATCAAAGACGCTAAAAAGAATTTACAATTGAGATAACTTATAAAGAGTGTCACTATTGCAATGGTCGCCCTCGTACAACCAATATTATAACCGCTTTAATGATTTCACATAAAATGTAGGTATTCAATAAGGAAAAATAACTAGCTACCAAGATGTTACACAGTCGTGTTTTTTTAAATACAATTTTGCAACTTTGTACTTCTTTGTATAATTAAGATTTTAGGATAGATAATCTGGTAGTGCCCTTGCACTTCGCTTGGCTAGTCTTGGCTAGTTTAGATTATAATTATGAATATATTTTTTTACAGATCGTATTCGAAAATTATCCAAAACAGAATATCGATTATTTTGTCCCACATATATGCCTAATCACACATGTAACTAGTCCTCGTCCATTACTTTTGACATGGACAGCTCCAACTGTTGCTCCCCCAGGTGAAAGCTCCATTTGGCGGGTTGAAGCATTCGCTGCATTAATTACGACTTTTTGATTATCCACTCGCATCTTCGCATCGCTTTGCACAGCCTTATGGGAGAAGGGGTAATGGAGTTAAAAGAGTCAGTATGATAATCACTTCCAGTTCGTATGAAAACCTATTTGTTGTTGTTCTCTTAAGCCTCTTGAACAGTAAACTTCGATGCAACGTCGATACCTTCAAATATCTTTATGTTCGAAACAAAAGAATGAAAATAAACAAAACAAAAATTTTAAGTAACCCCCGAATCGCTGCACAAGCTGAGAGCGAGCTGATAATGATGAATTATAAGCTAAGAACACTTTCAAAATCAGCTTTCAAACAACAAAAAAAACCAGATCAAAATCCGGTTTATCCATTTGGGAGCTATGATGCCACGGACAGGCACACAGACAGACAGACACGTCTAACTTATAGCACCCCTCTGTTTTCATCGTGGGTTAAATAGTAAAGCTTTGTGCAGAATTCAGAACTATGGTGGCTCAATACATCCATTTTACAAACAAAAGATAGTTGCTACAATTAGTTTCAGTGTGAACGAAAGGCTGAATACAAAAAATTCGAATTCATTTTTCCGTCAAAAAATCAACGGCACTCAATCAAGCAGATTTGTTTGAAGGGCTGAACAATCTGTTCGTATCCATAAACCGTTAAAATTTCACAGGAGTGGAGTATTAGATACGTTTGCTGTTATGACAGGAAGGCGGGCACGGGTAATTTCACACTTGGCCGACTTTCAATTTGGCGGGGCCAATATAAATATTATCGTCAATACGCTTTGAGTGGACACGCAATTTGATAAAAACAAAATGCGATTACAATACATCAAACGTGTCAACGCTTTTCGCTGAAAATCTCCTTGTTCCGTTGAAATTAAGCGACGACTTTACCTCATCTTACTACTCAGTAGCTTCTGACGCCCAAACATGTTAGCTTACTTGTAAACGATTCGAAACGATCATGCAATTCGCGACATTCGTTTGGATGATTGTCGGGTTTAAAATTAACAATTACAGATGAATTACCTCCAAAATACTTCACCGCATAATCACATGAACCTTTATGCATACAGATTACAGGCTTGCAACAATTGCCGACTCGCTAATAGCTGCGACGAAATATGCATATTGTTAGAAGCTACAAAAATACTAATCATACTTCGTACATTGTTCCTTCGCTTGATTAAGTAAGTATACAGCTCGTATATTAATTATCGAGTCGCATAAGACATTTTTGATGAGTACAATTAGAAAGTAAAACAATGTTGTACCTAATTGTTAAATAAAAACAATATAAAATGTAAATTGTATGTTACACAGTTACTATTACTGCGATGTGTATATTTTTATTTCTAGTAAATAGTTACATCTACTAATGTTTATAAAAGTATTTTCAGTAATAGTCGATATTATAAAACCGTTTTATAATATCGTTGGCATTAGTAGATTTGTTATGATATCAGTAGTCTTGAAACCGAATCATTTAAAATCAGTAGTTATGTGCCAATTTATCTAAAAAGCAAAGCTTTATCAATAAATAAATCAAATACAAGCGCGAGTCAACACTGACGACTATCCAAATATTGTTCTTGAACAAACTGAAGGAGAATTATTGTGATGCTGCGCGATACAAAGCGGGGACAAAGGAGCCAATTTACCATACATCACCCCGGCACCTCCCAAATAAAAACTTGCCTAAAACGGTATCGAGGTCTTGTGTCAAATTTGTAATAGAGATCGTATCTCGCTAGGCGCCTTAAAAGACACGAAAACTAATTAAGATCGGCCGCTTTTCTAATGCGATAACTCGCAACAGACAAACGGACCATAGTCGAGTACCAGCGATCAAAACAAATACGTTCCAAACCGATTGCTCGTTAGTATTTTAATAAAAAATAATTAAAGCTAACGAGTACAACATAATATTATGATGTAAAAAAACTCATACATTTTTATTAGGGTAATAGCAATGCACTACAAAGTTTTAAATTCCTCTTAAATACGGTCACACTGAAAATTTAATATGAGAATGAGGAGCTTTGAAAAGGAAATAAAAACTAAACGCCGCGTGGCGATCAGAGCGTGAAATAAATAAAATGGAAGCGCCGCGCGAACGGGAAAAAAGGCATAAAAATTATGGCGTTAATTTCCAGCGAGATTTCCCAGCAGTCTCGGGGCAGGGGGAGACGCGTGCATCGGACACATGAATTAAAAACGTTAACAATGGCACCGCGACGGGCTCCTTAATGAACCCCGCTCGGGGCCTCAGCGCCACTCTACCCCGGCTCACGGCTGCGAAACGCACCGTTATTAAGCTTCAAAGCTCTAGAAGTTTCTATTGAAAATTTAATCCTGTGTCAAATTGAATAACGGGGGATTTATCACATTCCGATTCTATAGCTGCGTCGCGTCGCTTTAAACTGTATATTTCAAACTTAAAATCGTTCGCTTTTGAGATGTGATAAATGATGATACTTTAATTAAGCCATAAAACACAAACAATGGTCAGTTATGTGACTGGCGCCAATTAAATGTCATATAAGGAATTAAAAGCATATCCATGGAAGTAAAAGAATTTACAGACGCTTATTGGCTAGGACGTTGTATATATATATGGGAACTGTCACTCGAGCACAATTTGTCCGTTGAATATTCAGTATTATGGCTAGATAATTACCCTGGCGAATAACAAGCATAGTCCCCCATGCCGTAAAAGAGCAGAATTTCCGCTGCGAGAGGGAAAAAGCGTTATTGAAAAAGAGGCAAACTGATATATAAATAAAATACGGGTTCAGCTATCGGCGGCTTGTTATCGCATGCCTGGATCGGCGCTATTACGGCAAAGTATCGGTTATTCGCGCGGCCGTGGGCACAGTTTGCTTTGCACAGGCCGCCGTGCCGCCAGCTCGTTATAATAATGTGAACTTCGGGATATGGGACGTCTATGGAGTGGAACATCGTATTTTATTTTAGTGCACTTCAATCACACAATATGCTTGTTTGAGTTATATAATGCGTTAATAAAACAGTTTGTCCGGAACTCTATTTTTATAAAAAAGTGTTTATTTATACATTAAGGTGGCCGTTAAAGTAAGAACTTTAACAGCCAACTTTAACTACGCCCAAGTGTGATTTATAATTTTCGAAAGAGGAGCAGATATTTGCTTTCTTCGATTATATATTTAATGTAAATATGTGCATAATATGTGAAACTTTAAAAAGCAATAATAATTAAAAGAAAAAAGTTGATTACAATAAAAGTTACCCGCAATGTATGGAATCAATAAAATAAAGAACCTACTCTTTACTTTTCTCTGTTAGGGATCAAAAAGAATTTCTTTTACATACATAATAATTGCGAGTTGTCTCGAGGCGTCACGATCCTGATGCATAATGACAAAGTGCACAGTGACGTGAAAATTGCTCTGCACTTCTTTATACAGAGCCTACTTCACTTATACCCCTTATATGTATTATTAGCAGCTATGCGCGAAATCATTATCCAATAAACAGTGGCTTTTCCCAACGATTTATGTTGCTTTTCATTATATCTGATAAGTAAACAAAAGTCAGTAGTAGGAACGGGAAACAGTTATTACAATCTAACTTTACGTAGTAAGTACCTAGTTTATAATATAAGTAGCTTTTGCCTGTGTCTCCACCCCCATAAATAAAGTATCCCACAGAGACACTGTACTTTTTCGGGATAAAAAAATCCAGAGCCTAAACTAGATACTACCATACCAAATTTCATCAGAATCCATTCAGTAGTTTTGCGTGAAGGAGTCACAAACATCCATTGATCCATCCATTCATGCTCACAAACTTTCATTTATAATAGTAGAAGGATTTTGCAACAAAACTAATAAACATTTAGGAAAGAAGAAAATGAACTAGGACTAGAACACGTACCTAACACTATTAAGATACGAACCATATTTTTTACTACGCACATAAAGTTCTAACACAATTAAAGAAAACATAACTCGAGACTCCAGATAAACAAAAGGGAGTATAATTTATACGGCGATAAAACTTAAAGAAAAGTACTTTAGCCCTTCAGCCATTTCCAAAGCAAAACTCTCGGACGTGATTCAACTCCGATTACATTATTCCACAAACTAATTTCGTTAAATAAAATTTGCACACAAAGATTGCAACAAATGGAACAAAAATAAAGTTTGTAAGTGTCAAGACAGTTAAATCAAAGGCTCGTAACGAGGTTTCTCGAGAAAGCACTCGAATTGCCTGTTCGTTTAAATGCAATTTGCCTGAGAATTAAAAATGAGTAAAACGCCACATCACCTTTAACCCGTAAATACTTAACTGGTTACGTTTTTTGTATTGGCGAATGGACTTACGGATAATGCTGCCACAAAAGAAGGATGAGTTAATGAGGAATGGACATAATACGAGGAGATCAATTTATGAAGATGCGATTGAGGCAGTCTGTATTGAAGGCGTTAGAGGTCAAAAAGGCTTATATACATTTCTTACCTCAACTTTTCATGAGATCCAGTCCTAAGAACTTAGTCGATGAATACTTGTTATATTAAGTAATAAGCAATCTTCAATTGTAATATAGTACTGGATAGCACAAGCGAGGCGTGCACACAAGCCGGCTTCCCTTATGAATATTACTTTAACCCCCGGTTTATGAAAGGCTAATCAACGCCAAAATTAACCTAATCAGCGGTCAAATCTCTTGTCAGGTGTGAATTGAGTTGCAAAAAGCTTGATCAGTCAAGTCATGTCAAGATGATCAATGATTAGTAAATTTTTCATTAATTAGCGTTTTAAAAACGCAAATTGATTTAACAAGCCCGTTACCTTAACACGTGTTCATCAACTATTTTATTAAACTATCAGAAACCGGGTGTCAGAACCGGGTGGTAGCACTCACATAGTGTTAGCGTAATTTTTTGGGTGCATTGGGCGCAAAATATTGTTTTGGTTTAGTACCGTAGGTATTTAAAATAAAATATACATTATATGATATACATAAGGGAAGCCGGCTTCTGGATAGAATATACTGAATTAAGCACATTCAATTAATATGAAATTTAAGTTACATAAGAAGATGAGGTGAACTCTAAATGATAAATATTTTCAACGTGTAGCGGTACTTGTGCGCCAAAAATTACCATCAACAATTTCGACGACGACTGTAAATAAAGCGCGAAGTGCAACGCCCGCAGGCCGCGACTTAACGCACTGCCATTTAATTGGGCGACTGACATTTAATCAATGCTCACAATTTAATTGACCGCTCGAATCTGATGCACTTTTATGGCAATGAATGATTGCTTGCTTGCGGTAGTTAGCTAGAAATCACTTAACATTCAATCCTGTCAAGTTCTGTTACATGTAAAACTGTCATTTGTCGAGTAAATTTAATTATGATAAAACAGTATTAGTTAACATTTCCCCTCGTTAATTCATGCAATTAATATAATATGTCATGGAATTAAAATCTGAAGAATTTTATTCTTCCTACACAGGTTTTTACGAATATTTGATACAATGCAACCGTAAGAACAATTCTCGTATGTGAGTCTCATATGCGAGGTAAACAACAGTCAATAATTTAATAGAACACAAAGACAAGATGACACACTATTGACCATAGGTCGGTCGTGTCCGCAGAGAATGCAGTTCGGTTTGCATACGGCCAAGTGGGCCATCATAATTCATATTCATTTATTCATTCGTCCATTGAACGGCTCTGCTCGGGTTATCGAGATATAGAGAACCAATATTTGCAATATCTTTGGAACTTCTAAGACTGTCGATCCGTTTTAAGATCTTTGTCTTAATTTCTTAGGTTTATTATTCTTTATTGTTTTACACACTTACGGATTGTGTCGCGGTGCACTTTTCTTTTTCCCGACGTTTCGGCTACTTTCCAGCAGCCGTGGTCACGGGAGGACTCAAGAGTCCTGGAAAGTAGCCGAAACGTCGGGAAAAAGATAAGTGCACCGCGACACAATCCGTAAGTATTTAAAACAATCTTTGTCTTAACTTTTATATTTTGTGGATGCATAAAAACTTTTTAAAGTGACGTCATCACAAGTATTATTTTCGGCGAGGAAACATTACTTAAAAGTACCAAATATCACACCACTACATCGATGACTCGTAAGGCAATTGTGAGAAGTAAGCTGATTAGGCAAATATTATTTACTAGTTGTTGTCCACAACTTCGTACACGCAAAAGGAAAGCCTTAACACCTTAACCTCCATGAAATAATAAAAAACTAATATTCATGTCATTATTCATTTGTTTTTATTTTCATCAAAATAAGGTTAATTTTTATCCATACAAGCCGGCAAATACATAGTGACTTTATTCATTAATCACGGTGCGTCTCGTGCGTCGAACGCAATTATTGTCTCGTCAGCGCATTTTTTTGGGTGCATTGGGCGCAAATTATTGTTTTGGTTTAGTTTAGTAGTATTCTAAAAATATGTATATATATAGATAAGTAATATTCATAAGGGAAGCCTTCTGGTATGCACGCCTCGCCGTGGTAAGTATTTACGTAATTATAATCAGGGCACCCATCATTTCAACGCAAAATATTACGGTCATCAAACATGCCAGAAATTGAAGAAGCTTCGGTGTATTTTTGGAAATGTGGCATATTGTTTAGTACATAGTTATTACTTGTCGTAAAATATGTCAAGGATTTTCGTCATACTTTTCAATTTACATTTTCATTACTGTTTACAAAGTCTGTAATTTCGTCTTTCACGTCATTATGTAGATATATTTTAATGCCAAGAAACACGCGAGTCACATTTGGAACTTCGTTTTATTATAATGAAGGAGCAATAGCACTCGAGACGTAGGTAATAACAAAGTCGAATAATTATATGAATCAACTTGGAGAGGTTGTTCACTGTCATAACTAATATTCATTCCAAATATGACGAGAACTTGAAATTGCAATGACTGGGGGTACAGATAACAGAACACAAACGTAGCATTAAATGTGCAACTTAATGATAATTTTGTTATAATGAAGCTGTAAACATTATTTTTTGATTGTGAGTATGTCATTATAATCTCTTGCCTGCGGCTCCGCTCGCGTAAATACAGTATCCCACGGGAACACTATTTTACTTTCGGAATAAAAAGTAGCTTTTGTGTTAACCCAGAGCTTAAGCTACTAACATTTCAAATTTCATTAATATCCGTTCAGTAGTTTTTTCGTGAAAGAGTAACAAACATCCATCCATATATCCATGCTCACAAACATTCCACATTTAAATAGTAACTAGCTCAGATTATAAAACAATAGGAGAAGAATTAGAAACAATGACCTTTAGCCATCACAACTTTTTAAAAGAGTATCTGGTAGTACTTAGTAGTAATAAGGCAGTACAGCTGCTGGACACTGTAAAGTTAAATGACACTAAAACACAATTTGCTCGTGTTCTTATAATGAGCAGAAAAAAACCTTATTAAGCGGTCGCTTGAACACTTTAATTAAAAATATCCAGTCTATTCTCGTTTGATTATAAAGTTAATGTCCAATAAAAATGAGCTTCAGCTAGATATGATAAGGACTATAACAAGATTGTAGTTTCACACGGACACTTTTTGATCACATTTTTAACATTTTCGCCGATTAATGGCAAAGATAAAATTTTGTGGATATTTTTTCTTTATCTCAAAACCACACACCGCTTTTAACATCAAGAGTACTGTTATATTGCTATATAACAGTACTCTTGATGGACGAGGATGGAGCAAATGGAGGAAAGTAGCGCACTTCCCTATCAATAAACTGGTAGCACTTATCCCCGGTATGTACATAATGCTAAAATAAAAGTTCCGAGTACAAAATTTCAGCTCACTCCGTTAAATCCTCGGTTGACCCTTTTTTTGACTACGATGACTGCACTATTGACGAATTACAGCAAAACAAATTTACGTAAAATCTTCATAAACCGTTGCCCGGTAATGGCCCACCCTCTTATTTGAAATCACATAGATAGGGAGCATTCATAAATTACGTGAGGTATTTAGGGGGAGGAGGGGGTTCCAGCCTAATCTCACCAAAACACACTTGGGGTCTCAGCAAATATCACGTAATAATTTGTTTTGCAAAAAATAGTCGCAAGAGTAAATTAGGTTAGATTAAAAAGTTTGGATAATCTAATTATTGTGCACGTCTCACATGCTTGTTAAAATAATCTCAAATACTAGTCTTTACTAGTCTTAATAAAACAAATTGATTTTTTTTAATCAAAATGTCAACACATTAAACTCAGTATAAAAATTTGTTTAAATCTCACGTGAGATATTCTTAGATAGAGAGAGTATATAAAAACCTCAAAAAAAACTCACGCAATTTATGGACCCCCCCCCCCCATACGACTAAAAATGATAAATACATTGTTATAGGTAGAAAGTACCATCCGTCTTTCGGGATATGCGAAGAAACTTTTAAGAAACAACTTTTTACGGTGCGCAAGCGTAAATTCGCGCTGGATTTCACCGAGGACGTAGTATCACTCCATTCGGACCACATTTTTCTGCTACTGCTACGTGCTATATAATATGACTTTGCCAGTGTCTTTCAGTCTATCTTTGTCATACAATTTCCATCATATTTTCGTCGTAGTACTTTATTTCAACAGAAATAGAAATATTGCTGGTAAAAAATAAACCATTATAATAGATTTTATCGTGTTTAAAAAGAAGCTCGATTCCTAGAAAAAATACTCACCTAAGTATAAGAAATCGATATGTAGGTTAAGTAGGTTAAAAATAAAAGCTTCTGAAGTTATTTGAACTTAAAACCCATTACTCCGCTGTGATACGTCTCCATTACCAACTTTTTTCTCTCAATTTAAATAAACTAACCGCAAAAGAAAATGTTAAAATTGTGTACATTCGGAAATAAAAAAGTGTGCAAAAACAGCGATTGTTTTTTATTTGGTTAGGTGTCATTTAGTAAATTTGTTTTTACTTACCTACATACTACGTACATTAATCCCCAATTTCGAAAATTCCAAGTAACATTAGATATCATATTTCACCTTGTAAGAGCGACCGACTAAATATATTGTTTTTCGTATGTATATTCTAATATCTAAACACATAATATTATCTAATTTTCTTTCAAAGCCTTATATTAGGTTATATAAATTGAGAAGCAGAAGTTAATTTATTTATAGCTTTTCTCTATTCTATTTGAATATTTACTTTTCTATTAACTAAGATGTTGCACGCGACAACGTGGGCGCAAAAGGAAATATCCAGCGGGAACGGCACATTTTGCTGCGATGAAATGCGACGCCAATGTCTGTGCCAAATTTCCTCAAAATCGGTCCAGTAGTTTCGGAGCGTATTCAAAACAAACAAGGAAACATTCGAACACACAAACCAACAACTAATCTTTCCTCTTTATAATATTAGTTTAGATGAAGGTCTAGAAATACGTTGACAATAATGTTACTGATCGTTTGTACTTAATGTAATCATTGAGGAAGTGATTTGAACTCCAAATAAATTATTTGTGGACTATTATTCTCATCCAGACCTTAACATGATGCGAGTTCCATGCAAGAGGCGTAGGTATTATATATAACGTACCTGCAATAAAAGAAAGAAAATATGATGAGTAATAGATGTAACAAAACAAAAGTAACATTCATACACATTGCACACCGAATTACCAATTCTAACGAAAGTTTCCACGGTGATCGTAAATAATGTCTGATTCGCAACAAAATACAGGATGGGGCAAAAAGTGATACAAAGGCGAAGCATTCGATACCTTTTCGTAGAAGACGAGTAAAGAATTCAAATTTAAAAGACCGCGAAAAATTTTAAAAACAAAAAGATTAAGGACACGGATGGCGGGCGATCCGGCCATGTTAACAACGAAATTGCGAACACGCGAACAAGGAAATCCTTTTAACAAGTTATTTGGGCAAGCATTTATTATTGCATTTGATTAGATATAATTCATATAATCATTGCTTCTATATTAAAAAGGTATGGCTTCATTACCTAATTAAGCAAAACCCTTTATAAAAACATTATTGTTATCCTAGCTGTGCTTTAATTGGAATAAGCTTGCATGCTTCGTAGATATTAAAAATCCAAACAAAATAAGCCCGCAAAATAAGAATTGATGGCGGAGAACTAGGGCATGAAATTTAAATTAACGACTACAAACAATCCAGCGGCCATAATAGAAATGAATGCCTAACTTTAAAACTCCATTAAAACGGCGTCCAAACTTCCCATTCAGAAGCGAGAGAGCAAGTTAGTGTGTTGATGGCTGGAGAGTATATTTTATTCATCTTCCCTACATGCGGAGCCTCAGAGATGGCTATGAGATAAAGGCTAAAATAAACAAAACAAATAAGTGTACCTGTCACTCTGGCCTTGTTTTTATTTCTAAAATTTGTATAAAATATTCTGAGATGCGTCGCGCCGCGTCGGGTTTTGTTCGGAACAAAAAAGCACAAAACTAAGCGACAGAATTATTCACAAGCTGTATTTTCTTTAACGGCTTTTTTCCTTCGACTATTTCACTAACTTCACGAAATGCGGGTTACATATTTTCTGATTCGTTCAAATTGAGCCAGATTTCGTAGAAAGCCCCTTTTAGAAATTCTTCAAATGTATAAACACACTATGGTTCCTCGAACGCCGAATCGCGCAACGTGTCAGCCATTCCATTTATGTCCCGATTTTCTGAGACATTTGGATTTGTGTCCGTGAAATATTTGACGCTTCGGCGTCAGGATCGAGATCCTCTGGAACCATTATACGGCGTGGGAACTAGAATAAACAATTTTTGTTCGAAGGGATACTGTTTAATTGATAAATTGCAGTAATGTTAATGAATTTTAACAGTTAATGAAAATAAAAAAACTAACCAAGAACATATCAGGACATGTCTAAAGAGGGTTCCGTAGTTATCAACGCAAATTAGGTTTTCTTTAAATTACTTCAATAGTTATTGTCCGATTTCGCTCAAAATAATTTTCCTCAAGAGTTTTTAGCTTGAACTTTAAGCATGAAAACTTACAAGTTTTTATCTCTCATATTTTTGAGATGCCAAGAGGCCGCGTACTCGAAAATACACACACGCGGAACATAAAATAAAGGTTTGGTATCAGTATCATATAAGATTGCTGGCTGGTTTATACGTCATTTAATTTAAAAAGAAATATTTTCAAATTAAGAAAACAACAGAACATCACATTTTATGCAATTGTTTTAATTTTATTCAAATACACCTTATCTAGAGCGAAATTTGAGTATTTCTTCCGTCCGAGTTTGATTTAAAATTTCATTGAAATACTGTTTTTTGTTAGTTTTTTTTAATCGCGTATCTTTTTGGAGTTGAGGACTGAATTATGCCTGACTTAGCCCCAACGGAGATTGCCAGGGCACTCGAAATGCGAAGAAATGGTCAAACCTACAGAGTGATATCCAGAGATCTTCGTCGACCAGTTTCAACGATCCATCGCAGTATCCAACGGTTCAGGAAGACCGGTACTTATGTGATAAGAGTAGGACAAGGCAGAAAAAGACGCACTTCGAGTAGGGATGATCGTTTCTTTAGGCTTCGTGTACGTAGGAACCCCCGTTTGACGGCCGTCCAAGCCCGACATGAGTTAGAAGCAGTGCGGGGTGTAACCGTAAGTGAGCGTACGGTACGAAGAAGGTTCGAAGAAGCTGGTTTGGGTACATTTGTGCCCGCCAGGGCTCAGAGTCTCAAGGTAAATCATCGTAGAAACAGGTTAACTTTTGCTCAGGAACATCGACTTTGGAACGCGGACCAATGGAGTAAGGTATTGTTAAGTGATGAGTGCAGAATTCTCTTAAATCAAATTGACGGCAGGCAAAGAATATACAGACGCAAAGGAGATCGATACATTCAGACAAATTTTGAAACTACAGTTGCATACGGTGGTGGATCAATAATGGTTTGGGCGGGCGTTTGTTTGGGAGCTCGCACAGACTTGGTAGTGATTGACAGAGGGAGTCTCACTGCAGACCGCTATATCAGAGAAGTTTTAAAAGAAAATATCGTACCGTAAGCCCCATATATCAGTGACGATTTTGTTTTTATGCAGGATAATGCTCGGCCGCATACCGTTCGGGTAACTCAAGCTTATCTTAATGATACTCGTATGAATATCACTGTTATGGAGTGGTCGGCGAGATCACCGGATATGAACCCAATAGAGCACGTTTGGGACTTGCTGAAAAGAAAAGTTAAGTCCAGAATTCCAGCTCCTGCCAACGTGGGTGAACTGCGAATCGCCGTAGTTGAGGAATGGCGGAGACTATCCCAGGAGACCATCGATAACATCATTCTCAGTATGCCTAGACGGGTAGAAACTTTAATAAGAGCACGTGAAGGAAATACGCGATATTAATCACCATTTTTCTAATTCAATTAATTGTTATTTTAATATTAATTTTCACTTTTCCCGGTTACATGAAAAGTTCAAAAATGTACCATTTTTCACAAATAGCCTTTACTCGCAAAATCTGTTCTTAATGTGATCTCATTTTAAGTAAAACAAATGAAACTTTAAATAACAAAATAGTGTAGTAAGTAGATTTTAAAATAAAACTATATTTTTTTAATTATGGACCTTTTTTTTGTGTTCCGCTAAATATGCCGGTGTGTTTAGTTGATTTTATAAAAAAAAATCGGTTGTTTGTAAAGTCGGTTTACTGACGATAGTTGAACGTGACAACGTCATAAGAAATGGAACAGAGCGAGGTAATGCCGCATGAGTCATGTTTAGCGAGGTTCGCCGGTAACGCCGCATGAGTCATGTTTTTTCGTGCGTGCAGCCGGCTCCATCGAATTATAAGACGTTATCACGGCAAAAATATAAGTCAACTACTTGTAAAAATATTTAGTTGACTTTTGTTTGCATGAAACGATGACTTGATCTAATAAGTAGATGTTGCCCGCGACTTCGTGCGCGCTAAGGGAAATCTCGCGGGAACCGTACATTTTGCCGCAATAAAAAGTAGTATATGTCCTTTCCCGTGGTCTACCCAATATCTGTGCAAAATTATATCAAAATCGGAACAGTAGTTTCGGAGCCTATTCGAAGCAAACAAAACCTTTCCTCTTTATTATATTAGTATAGATACATAATTTATATAAAGTATAGATACATAAAATGTATATCGTTTATATATTTAAATATATAAAAGACCTATTCTTACCACGCGATGGGGTAGAATGAAAAAAATCACATGTATGGAAAGCCACACCTAAAATGCCAAAACCAAGATAAATATACGATCGATAACTTTTTCAAATATTTTCATCTAATTATATTGCTAATTTCAGAAGTTAGAAGGGCAGAAAGACAGACGGACAAACGGACATACAGACAGACGGGACGGACAGAGCGAACTTAAAAGGCTTCCGTATAGAGTACTACGGAACGCTAAAAACGGTTGTCTATCGCAGTGGTGACGTCGCGATCGGCGGGCGGTATACGCCGTCACAATAGCACAATTAAAATGCCAACAAGTCCGGTTGCCGGCCCAATCCAATTACAGTGGACAAGGATTCCAACGAGTAATTGGGACCGGGGTTGTACAGTGGCGTTTGTGAAAAACGTGGCTGGAAACACACCTAGGTAAATGTTAAATTCGTTTACGTCGTAGGAGGGCTGTGCACAACTAACAACACAATAACTATCTAACTACAATGTTACTATTTGAAGAGCATTTATTGTGGAGCTACTGAAAGTAAGTATGTAGTAATAAATTGTGTCACTGAAAGGCTGTTCCATACATTGGATCAGATCAAATATTTAATTGTTCGTTTGCTCCGAAACTACTGGATTGATTTTGATTCAATTTGGCACAGACATAAAGTAGACCAAGGGGAAGGGCATGATAGGCTACTTTCCACACGGCAAAATGTACTGCTATTTTCTTTAGCGCGCACGAAGTTGCGCAACATCTAGTATTTAATAATATTATTTTTCTCGTCTCAGAAACTTTTACATAATAACATGTTTTATTACAACTTAGGTACAAGTTAATATTTTTAAAACAATTATAATATGGCAATATCAACAATAATATGTTGAAAGATGAAACCGAATAGGTAATGTTCACATTTGTTGAAAAATTAAATGAAGGGAAAAGCTTCCACAAAAAGAATTAGCTTGATTACCGCGTACCATATCATAGGGATAGAGGTAAAGTCGATGTTGATCCTTTAAGGGGTTGTGGTTTCCATCATTTTCAATATTTTCTTCAATGAAACTCATTTGCCAAAATTAATATTTTACTAGGTTTTGGACTTTTATGTTTTATTTAAAAATAGGAGGTTTTTCTCTTGTCTTCGTTACTTTCAAACTTTGTGATTTTAATTTATTTCTCGTTATAGTTTTTATGTAGCTAATGAGTTTTAACTACATTAATGCCGCTAGCTAAATCTAAATAACTACATAAATCTAAATACATAAATTACATTAAAGGCCGGATGAATCTATTAGAACAGCTACTCAACAGCATACGGCAAGTTCGTCAACATCACACCTACAACGTACGTCTATATTTCACTATTTGCCTACCTTAAATCGGCGTCCGCCACTACTGGATTTTCAGATTTATTGCCTTCTTCTGACTTCTCCCTTTGTATACAGAATTAAGAGCATTTATAAAGCGAAACTTTTAACTGGCTTAATTAATAGAATTTGTATATATTTTTTTAAATTAAAAAACTTTATCACATTAATATTATTTACAGATACAATTGACGTAAACCTTAATCTCTTATGTAGGCCATGCACCATCTATCGTCCAATCGGTTTGATCACTACGATTGAATCAAGTAGAACTGGCCGTGTATAGGGCGTGGAAAATATAAGCTTCAGATTCATATAAAATTCTAGCTTCAAAACAAGCTATTTCTTCCTGTTTGCCAGACACTTTGAAATACATTATTTCATACTGTAGAAGTTTGAAGTAGATAGTATTTCCAAAAGAATCCTTTAAAAGCGGGCAAAATCTTGGCTAGGGAATAGATGCGGCCCCAAGCAGACGTTCACTTCAACTGATCGAAAAGAAAACATTGTTAAACTGTAAAACAAACTACCGGAGGCGCTTTTAGCGAAAACAACCAATATGATTCTATAGGAAATTTAGTGAAAGGTCCATGAAACTTCGATACAGAAAAGAGCTACATTCTCGTTTAATGAATCGGAAAAGATTGCTTGTTTACAAAGAGTGGGGACCTTTTCACATTACGGCGGTAAGAGGGAATCGTTCTGTATTATGAAACATGATACATTTCTGTACGGAAGATTGTGTGTAACCTTTTAATTATAATAGAACTTTATATAAATTTGCATACAAAATAATATTGTTAGATGAGCGTGCGTCTAAAATAACAACTAAATATAATGTAAGTAATATTTGGAAACAATAAACTATTGAAAATCATCAATATTTCCAACAAAAAGTTATTCAAAAGATGTAGTAATCCCTACTGGTTGAACAGCGAACTACAAACTAAACTAGTCTGGAAGTCTACAGCAGTTGAGCACTCTTACAGGATTAAACTTTGCTTTGTGAAAATAAAGACGGCAGTATTTCATTGTACAATTGTCTTCAGTGTCCGGTTAGCCTGGCCAACTTGAAATGAGAAAATTGTTGAGGTTGTCTAACTCTAGTTCATGGTCAACTTAGCTATCATTAGCTACTTTTCTCTATTATATAGAAAATTATAGAGAACAAAAGCTAACGATAGCTTAGTTTATGTTCATAATATGTAAAATATTTAACCCAACATTAAGCTACAATATTACATTAGTAAATACAGTATGCATAACTAAAATTTTCATTCCCTGACAACTCGCCTTCACACTGCCGTATAACGCACCGACCTTGAAGGTCACGCGCCCGCTGCGCAGTTGCTTACATTAATTTTGTGTTAATTTTTATGGAAAACATGTGCAAGGAGCAAATAAGCCGTCGGAAAATCGTTATTCGTATATGCATTTAGAGCACCTTAAAATTTACAAAAAGGGATAGTAAAATAGGAAAGAGTAAAGACCCGATAAATATTATGACTCAGTACGATGACTAAATATAAACTAGAAGAATGTTTGAAGAAATAAAAACACGCTCGCTAATGTTAGTCAAACATTTTGTGCCCGGAGCTATGTCCCGATTTCTATCTAATAAGTACTCATAAAACTTGTTTTCAAATGAAACATTTTAAGTGCCTCGTTATTTGTGATATAAATTAATTATACGCTTGGGATTAGCTTCAATTTGATAAGTTTCTTCCAGAAAGACAATAAATAATTTACGACTATCAAAAAAAAAATGGCGCACCTGAAAGTAAGAAGATTGTATTATAAGTGAAGCGACTTGTTATTATAAACTGATTTTTGTGTGTTTTAGACCAATCAGGAAGCGTTAGACGCTGCTTTAATGTTTACGAGAATACCGATTTGACAGTTTTAGCGTATTGAGACTTGATTGTAATTGTATTATTGCAGGTTTTATATAGCAGAATTGACCCTCCGATCGCAAATTGCTACCTCGATACTAGTAATTCGGTAATCTGTATGCAAGCTCGCAGTAAGCTAGCGGAGGGTCACAGCCATAATATGATTCTCACATTGAGAAAAGACCCGGGTACCAGATAACCAGTGGGGAACTTAGTGGTCAAAGAGAAAAACGCATCAAGCTAGCAATATTCTGAATTTACAATTTAGCTAGCTTTTTAATCCAGAGCCTAAACTACTAACATATCTACCAAATTTCATTCAAATCCGTTCAGTAATTTTTGCGTGAAAGAGTCACAAACATCCATCCATCCAACCATCCCATCTATATCCATCCATCCTCACAAGCTTTCACATTTACAATAGTGGTAAGTAAATTAAATAAAAAATGTTCTTTTACACAGAAACCTGATAATTTAAAGTAAACAATTCATTTACTAGGACTAGCTATAGTAAACTATACTGGAAAATTAAGTGGGTGTGCGATTATGTTGTAAAACACTAGGTGTGGGAGTCGCGTAACAGCCGCTACGGTGGCAGCATTTCCAGCTATTAAGTAAGAAGATATCAGAAGAATTATTCAGAACTATTGAGATACTTAATCAGAAAACATTGTGACTTTATTTAGAGCTTCTCTTATCGTAGTAGTGACCCGAGAACCGGGGAATAGGTGCTAAGCTTTAATGGACTGACGCTAGATTAGATTATCGTAAATGGTACTGAGGGTCAATTCACACCGAAACGAAACCATACGCGACGCAGCGCTGCATTTTTAAGATAGCTATTCAAAATTAAACTTTATATTCATTACACGGGAAGATTACACGTTCAATTGTAAGTAAGAGTTCGAATGTAAAGTTGCAACGCGCTGCACAGCGCATGTGCAGTATGCAGTGTATGACTTATGTCATATGAAACGTGTATCTTTTCAATTTCGAATAGCTATCCGTAAAAATGCAACTCCGTGTCGCGTCGCGGTGTGACCTGACCCTTACCGATATGTACATTTTCACTTTTATAGCTTTATTTTAAAACACGAAACTCACGTAACATTTTATATCGACTTCTAGAAACGAAAACATTCACTTTGGGTGATTGAATGGAAAAATAAATTTAAAATCCTAGAAAACGGAGCTAGAAAAGGGTTCCGTATAACTCAAGGAGTCCACCATTCTAGCTTCTATTATTATGAACATAAATTAATGAAATTTGGTATAGTGAAGTGTATAATGTGTAAGATATCGGTTGTGGCATTATGAAATAATAAAATTTTATATTTTTTTGGGGCTCCCCGATCCTCATACATGAGAAGTGGGGATGAAAAATATTTTTGGTCCTTTAAAATAAAAGCAAGGTTCCATACGTGACTTTTTTAGTTTAGTTTTTAGAAAGTTTTAGTTTTATAAAGTACCTGTATCGTTACTCTAGTTAGTTTTTTAGTCCTGTAACTTTTTAATTGAGCCATTAGTGATTACTGTACTATTTTTAAATATTTTTCGGCCCATACTCTCATTGTTTTTGTTGCTTTTCAGAAAATATAAGAGTTTTGTTGATTTTAAACCAGTGAATGTTAAACAGAGAATTAAGGAATTCTCTGTATGAGGAGAGTAACCTTAGTAGGATAGGTATTAGTATACTTACTAGGTCAATATTTTTTTTACAACACGCCATTTTAGGCGCTGTAACCGAAAAGTCGGCTATAAATTATTAAATGGTACGGAACCCTCCTAGGGTCCGTCCGTCCGTCTGACGATTAATTTGACATCGAAAGTACTTAGAGTAAAGATTTCGACCAAGCGATAGCGTGATGTAGGAGTACAGCAGCGCCATCTAGTACTATAAAGATCTGTTACATTTAGTTTTGTGGCTGCTTACTTTATATCAAGCGACAGAGACAAAACATGGATACATGCTATCTGACACAAACAAGAAAATTGAGAAACAGGGAATTAAACATACAGCGGAACCAACAAACGTATTCAAGCCCATTCTGTAATAGACAGCAAGCGTGTACAAATATTGAATGCGAAATATATCAGTCAGATGAAAATGGAATTTTGAGAAAAATACGATACGCAGCGAGAGGCGTTACTTTATATGTATTTGTTCATTGTTACTTGCCATGCGGCCTCTGTAGTCTGTGGCCTGTGCCATAAATACCGAACACAGTGGGTCGGCCTGAATGAAAGCGACAGTGTATAAATCCTCACCTCCTAATCCATACCTCCGGCACAGATACGCAGTAAATTCTAAAACCACGTGGAAACTAATCATTCTGGTAACTCCTGATACGCTAAGTGGTCTGTCGTGTTTATAATTAAAATCCCTTAAGTCACACAAAACATATGGTTCGGTTGGGAACATTAAATATACATTAAAGGGTTATCATTGAGTGGATAATCCAGCGACCCATCGTACAGTAAACACTGCATGGTATAGAACTTTGTACATTTACCGGTCGATTTTCACTCTTTTGGCACAATTTTTAGGGTTCCGTAGTTCACGTCTCGAAACCCTTATTTATGGTTTTGTCATGTCCGTCCGTTTTCGGCTTACCGTCCAAAAGGTTTTTTTCCACGGGGAGGGCGGGATAATCATCATGGATTCCTTATGGGCCGGCCCAAAAGGATATGTCCGACTCTACTATCCAGAGTAGAGTCGTCCAATTGGTTAGTGTTAGAAAGATGAAAACTTTGCATGATATGAATATGTGTATTTACCACGTTGACAAAGTGCTATAATAATATTATATTTAAAAACACTAGGTGTGTTTTTAAATAAAGTAAAAAAAACGCAAAGTGATTTTTTTTTCTCGCGTCTACCCCATTAGATCGGTCTCTTAAAAACATTGAGAGGTTGCTTAAACGACTTTTTTGATTTAGGTACCCATTTGCCTAGATACTCAACTTTAAAGCGCATTTTTTTGTAAAATAGGGCGGACACCCCTGTAAAAACTAAACTGCTGGGTCGCAAAATCAAAAAAAAAATCATGATGGTAGTCTATGTGATGAACCTTACAGAAAAATTATAACGGCTCAAATAACTTTGTTAATTCAGGAGTTAAAAGAAACTTAAATTAAAAAATGCGCGTACTTGGAAAATTTCGTCCAACAAAACCAAATAATAAGAAAACATGTAAAATATTGGTATAATGGTAGGGAACCCTACGAGCGCGAGGCCGACTAGCATCGAACGGTTTTTTTGAGGATATTTATTTTAATGAGGACCACACATTTAATTTAGCACTATGCCTCTGCAGGACAGTCATTTGGAAGTGTCTACACATCCCTATCTTCTTTTCCCTTAATGAAGGGGTGAGATACTTTGGCACCCTCAAAGGCACTTCCACACCTGCGACAAGTTGCAGACCTTCATTTTGCCCAGCAAAAAATGTAGTCAAAAAACTAACTAGAAAGACGACCCTTACCACTAAAGTCTGAAAGTAAACTATAAATTATAAAAATATAACTAGCTGTCCCGACACACGTTGTTGTCTTAACTATGAACTGGAACAAATAAATAACAACACCTACACCTACATCTACCCACACCAACATCTACCTACACCTACATGAACCTACACCTACATGAACCTACACCTACATCTACCTACACCAACATCTACCTACACCTACATGAACCTACACCTACATCTACACCTATCAATCTGTTTGGGGCCGGGCGATTTTTCTGAAATAAACCGAACAGATAAACTAAATGCACCAATAAATATTTGACAGTCAAGTGACAAATTGAACACAGTGAACAGTTAGTATTAGAAAATATAATCATCGTGTTTAGAATTTCTTTTGGATTTTTTTTAAATTTCTCACCGTTTAAACCTTCCATGAATAACTACAATTATTTCAAGATCAAAATTAGCCAAATCCATCCCGTCCAGTCGTTTTTGAGTTTTAGCGAGACATTGAAACTGCAATCTGTATATATACATAGGAATAAGAATAACGAAAAAGATATTAAGTACTGTCATAATAAAGCTACAATATTAATAAACAAAGCACGGTTGATATTTCATAATTTACATTCATGTAGCGCAGTGACTACCTTTGAACAGACTCAGCTGAGCTGAAAGTTTAGGTAAACTTAGGTTACATAGAGGAGTTTGCGGTGAACCTGAAAATTAACTTGTTTTACTCTATTGCTTTTGAATTAATCTATATCGTGTCTATCTATCTAACCTATAGCGTGTTAAACACCAGCCGTCCAGCTTCGTACACGTTTAATGTATATGTAAATGATTTATGTTAGTTTGAATTAATCGATTTAGTTTCTCATCTACTGGAAGATTCAGTAAATAGGTTTACAACACAGGCTTGTTCATTCAAATATTGATCCCTAGTTTTCATAGACTTAAGGAAAATACATAAAACAATAGGATCATGCACTGCTATGTTAAAAAGAAGTAAATATTTCACAGAACAATAACATTATTTCACGCCAAAGCAAAGGTTAACTCGACAGGTTCATCTGATTCATAAAGTTATGTAAAGCATAAAATATTGAGGGAATGATGCAATTATATTTAAATCAAAGCGCAACGATCGGTCAAGTGCGATATGAGGTAGCTCGTAAATTCGACGGCACGTTGACGGCACACGGCCTGAGGCGATTCGTGATCCGACTCGGCACATCGACTCTGAAGATTTTTATTATGGCGTAAAAATATACGAATTCGCGGACACGCCTCACACGTCTTCGTGAGCGTGATACAGTACAGTTGGGAATTGCTGGTACCTACCTACAGCTATGTGGATGATCCGAAGAATTCGATTGAATTTAAATCATGTGCAGTTTTACTATCATTGACGTTGAACGTCCCCACAATGCGACAATTTATCATCAATATCATCACTGTAGCCTACAACCTAACGGGCATGCGCATATTACATTATGGTCATTTGGTGCACTACGTTAGGAGCCGCAGGTTCCTCTAGGGTGTCGATGGTCTGTTACAGGTAAGCACGTTTTTCAACCTTACTTAGATTTAATTTTGCTACTATACATAGTCTATAATCCTATAGAGATAAGAATTTGGTCAGCCTACTTTTAGTTTATATAACTATAACTGTTAATCTTATACTTTAAACTTGACAGTCTTGTATAATAAATATAATTGGTTTCACGAAAACGGCTGCAAGTATTACCATGAAATTTAGTATGCAGGGGGTTTTTGGGGAGAAAAATTGATCTAGGTCTTATTCCAGGAAACTGCACATTTTTAAGCTATATATATTTTTACTTTCGTCCTGCAACAATATATAAATAGTTTCGACTCTATTACGTCAGTCTAATTGAAAAAATTATACATATGCATACTAAATGGGTAGATAAGATTGTTAGCTTTGTTCGAAAACTCGTTATGTGGTGGGTTACGAAACACGGTCAGATAAATATTTTTGTGATTCTTTTATTTTTTTAATTATCAGAACTCCGAGCAAAGCTGGGCAGGTACGCAGGTACTAATATTTATCAAAACCAAAAACTTTTCGTAGCTCAGCAGTCCTGTTACAGATAATTTGATATGATTATACATTTTTAGCGGCGTATTGTTCCCATACAATAGTATTTTTAGTACAGTAAACTTCATTAACACTTTTAAAGATATAGAACCCATTCAGAATTTAATTTAGCAAACGAACAAAGCTTTTACCCTGTCACAATTCATTGTGGCCAGCGTTCGCGTTCCCTACATTATTTTATTTGCGACAGTTATTTTGTTTACTTTTGAACGGGTTTCGTCTACTGAAATGGACAAAATACACTGCAACAGACACCGACGTAAGCTTAGTAGAGGAAAGTGAAAATGTTTAACGTGGGAGATCCATGCTTCGGCACGAATCGGCCGGCTCGCCGCTAGAATGGATAAATACCATGGCCTCACAGAAAACTGGCGTGAAATAACGCTTGCGTTGTGTTTCGTCAAGTGACTGAGGTTGCCGAAGGCTTAAGGGGGTTGGGGATTTCAAATACCAGGAACGCAAGTGCGTGTTGCGAGTGTCCATGGGTGGGCAGTTTTTGGAGTTTACTCCTTAAGAAACGATTTTCTTATATAAGCCCGAGGTATAAAAATCTATGGCAGTAAAATCGAATTCACGATGTCACACGGTCACACGGTGCGGTGTCACACGATGTTAGCCGAAGATGCGTCGGTCGCTTTGCATTGCACACCAATTGTTACTTTTTTGAGTAACACACACACTTTTTTTTCAGAAGTGGGTGACCTGACCTGTTTGGGTCGTAATAAAACACTGAAAATGGTTTTGATCGTCAATGTTTTAATTTCCACGTAATAACAGAAGTATAAATTAACTAGGCAATCTAAGCACAATTTAAATCTGTAAAGCATTTATTGATCTTTCATTTTACACTTAATTTATAAAACATCTGTTAAATCTTAATTGCTCCATGGTCATGATCATGGATCCAAACTACTAAAGAGCCTTCATAATAATATTACAATATCATAGGACATCAGACATGACACAATAAAGAGAAGTTCCCCATTAAGATAGTTTGTATTGTTTATAATAGCTGCGGGTACATCGTGAGGACCGTTTAGAAGCGTACCGATACAGACGAGTCCCGACAGTCCACCCATAACAGACCCCACTCACCTTTCAGCCACCGAACTAAACAGAAGTGATCCCGACCACGAATTGATAAGTAAAAGGTCTCTTGAAGCTAGCCACTTTATTACCGGAGTCCTCTTTCCGAGGAACTTAAGCTGAAATGCGTTTGATACGGTATTCCGTGTTCAATTTTCCTATGAGCTTCTAGTGTCTATAAAGTATCGCCATACCCCCAGGTATTTATCGTCATGCTCTTGGTTTTATGGCCATTTTTACATGGCCAAACAGTAATAAAAGCGTTCGCTAGATGTGGTACTCGGGAGACACTCTTTCAACACACATTTTTATTGTAACTTAATTTCTTATGACACTATAAAACATATACAACATAACAGCCTCCGTGGTCCAGTGGTTTACAGAGAAGTTCGTGGGTTCGATTCCCGCATTGGAACAGCAAAAAATGTTGTTTCCAAGTTTGGTCAGGTTAATAATACAGTCTGATCACCTGATTGAATGACAAGAAAGATGATTCATGCGTCGGATGGGCATGTAAAAAGTCGTGTCGGTCATCCGTCCCGTTGGGTTACGAGAGTAAAGCAAGAGACAGTGCTATTGTGTACTGCGCACACACTTGAGCACTATAAAATAACTCCTGTGCAGCTGGCCTAGTTTCAATGAAACCGTCCACCGTCACCGAAATCGGTGTAAGGAACTGTTATTATCATTATTATTTTATAAAATATTTTGAAGAAGGTACTTGCACTTTCTATTCTTTAAATAACTAAATGTTTTGGTTGCCTAGTGGTCTTAGCATGAACAATCGACGAAAACGATTTCGTTACGTAACCGAATGAAAATTGTGTAGGCGCTGTTATGATTCTCATACAATTCTCATGCGTACTCGAAACATTTACGTTGTATATTGTTCGTACTAGGCCCACATGATACAAGACATTCTTTTATCCACAATTAAGATCATAAGTTCCCACATCTCCCCGAAAAATTTACGTAATGAGCTAAAAATCAGATCTTTGCAGGATTATAAGGACTAACGTCGTAATCCCTAGAGATTAAAAATGGTCCACGAACCACGTCTAAATAAATCTCGTGAGATGCCCTATAAAACGTGTTTCAAGTAATCTCGTTAAAATCCTTTGCGGGTAGTTTTAAAACAAACGAGAGCGGGGAGGCCGAGAGGGTGGGGCGCGGGAAGGGGAAACGTGACGCAACTGACGTCGCTGTGGTCGCATCTAATTAAATGGAACGCTTCCATTTTGTCCGCGGCAATTTTATGCCCAGATTTAAGACTTAGCATAGTGAAACGCCGGGATTTACGATCAAAAGCTCGCCAGGACAGTTCTCCCCGAGTACCTTTAATGACTGTCGGACGTGTGTACTGACAGAATTATGGACCGATATTTTACTTAGGTACTATTATAACCATCACGATCTATTTACTCGTTTTGGCGTAGTTTTTAGTTTTGCTGAAAGTCGTGAACTATAAAACTTTCCATTTATGCGGTGTAATGAAAATGTTTTGGAACGGGATTGGAATGAATCGTTGCAATTGATCTAAGATCGTGAAACTCGGTAACAACATAGTATATGGTTATCAGTACCTGGGTAACCGTGCTTTGCTCGGAGTTCTGACGAATTTTAAAAAAATAATCACCCGCAATCACATCACAAAAGTATTTATCTGACCGGGATTCGGACCCACCACATTTCGAATTTTCGAACAAACCAAACATTTCAACATATGCATACCAAACTGCCGATCGGACTGACGAAAAATAATAGAGTCGAAAGTATTGATATTTTCTTGCACGCCAAAAGAAAAATCATATTATATAGCTTAAAAATGCGCAGTTTCGCAGGGAATATTAGTATGCATAGCAAATCCTAAGCTGTATACTAGTTTCGTTTTCTATTTATACAGCTTAGTAATTCAACGTACCTACAGTGTAATTTAAGCGTAAAATAGCGGAACACGATATTAACAACAATAAATATGTTAGACGACGCTCAGTTGCCGAGTAAATTAACAGATCCTGTGTCGATAATCTCGCTAACCGTGTAAATTCCGCCGATAGCGCCTCCTAACGCTATTGTTTACAAATCTTCCACCACTTAGTATTCACATTTATGGCATAATACACACGCATGGTATCCAAGTATACCCAAGTATATTTAGGTGATAAACATTATTTATAAAATTTAACATTATTTATGGAGCAGTTATTAAGCAGTTTTCAATATTTGTTTTTTGCAAATACTACATTCTATGGTCGCGGTAAGTTATAATTGCAATTAAGATTTAACAGATGTTTTATAAATTAAGTGTAAAATGAAAGATCAATAAATGCTTTACAGATTTAAATTGTGCTTAGATTGCCTAGTTAATTTATACTTCTGTTATTACGTGGAAATTAAAACATTGACGATCAAAACCATTTTCAGTGTTTTATTACGACCCAAACAGGTCAGGTCACCCACTTCTGAAAAAAAAGTGTGTGTGTTACTCAAAAAAGTAACAATTGGTGTGCAATGCAAAGCGAACGACGCATCTTCGGCTAACATCGTGTGACACCGTACCGTGTGACCGTGTGACATCGTGAATTCGATTTTGCTCCCATAGATTTTCATACCCCGGGTTTATACAGGGTGTCCCAAAATTAGCACGTCACACTGACACCGGAGGTAGATGGGTTCATCTACCTCCGGTGATGAATTGGCATGGCATAGGGAAGTTTTTAAAGGTATTTGTTCATTATGTTTGAAGTAATTTTTTTTCACGGTGGCTGCTCAAAGTCGAAACTATTATTTTTATGTGAGAATAAAATTGAGATTGACTATATCAACTGTCGTTATTTCACATTACTGTACATATGAAAATCGTTTCTCATGGAGTAAACTCCAAAAATACAAAATGGAGAATATCTCAGAAACGGTCAAAAATCACATACAAGGGGGTGATTCAAATTATTGGTATTTACCCCCCCCCCCCCCCCCCCCCGGTCCTATATTTCACGGTTTTTCTACCTTCTACGAAATATGCTATAATAATAATCGCTTACACATCAAACGATAAGAAATCTAACGGCCGCACTCAGAGACATTTAATGCTTACTTAAGGAGTCACTTAGTAGAGATTTTGACAGAAACTGTATGAACTTTATGAAGATATAAGAACTGAAAAATCTCACTAGCAACTAGATAATGAGTGAAGCTCAGCAAGAGCGTGAGCTGCAGCCTGCAACACATTTCTGCGGTAACATTTGATATAGTGTTAACAATTTGCAGAACAATCATAGTCGATAAATTAAAAATGATTACATTCGCACAACTAAAAGTTGTGCTTTCACACTACGTATAAGGACACGCTCTGTGGATTTATAGACTTAAATGTCACCTGCCAGCCGCAACACTAGCTGCTTCGCAAACTACTGCGTGCTTATCAATTCAATTTGAGCTCTATATCCACACATGAAAGTTCGAAATGCCTCGCAGGCTATGGAGGGTATGAAGCAGACACCGGAGACAACCGATACGACGGCCACCGTGACAGCAGTATTGTTTCAGTGCAATCCGACGCCAGCAGCTAATTTATATCGATAGCGGCATCTTGTTCGCGACCACTAGCCGGCCCTAGTGAAGTGACTTCAATCTTCATTGTGCTGGCGATATTACTCACAATTCACGCTGCGCTCTGCAATGTGTCATATGCATAACGACCGCAAGGCGAAAAGATTTATGGCTCTCGATGACGCACTGAAACTGAACTGTGAAACTTGGTCAGCCTCGTGAAACTGAATGCCTTTACACGCCTAACACTACAAATTCACGTTGTTATAGTTATGTATTTGACATCATAATATATCTTTTATTATATTTATCTCTTGTGTGTACACAAGCCTTATTTCTTTGAATTAGTCATTTATTTTACTAATGAGAATATGAAATTAGTACTCTCAAAATGTTGATCGATTTCAACACCTGATAAATATTTATTGTGATGATAGTGATGGTTACGAATGTACACATGCGCGGGACTCAATTTCGAATACAACATTTCAAGTTTCCTTGAACGATGTGGGAAACATCGAAAAATTTATACGAGATGTTACTGAGTTGTGTTCACGTGCCTCGAATATCGTCAGCGTACGGATGACGTACGTAAGCAAATTTATAAGTTCTGATTAGATTAAGGAGGAACAGGCGTGACAGACTACTACGATTGATAACTACGATACTTTTATATTTGCTCTCATTTTCAGTCCTGTTATATATTTTGCCTTTCTTTGTCCATGAACCAAACTCTTGGGTTAACTTATGAACCTTTAGAAGTTAGTGTATAAAATGCTTTAAAATAAGTTTTGTAGTCGCTAAATATGTCTAATAATAAACACATAATGATACTGCTGATGAACTAATTTTTCAAGAATTTAGAACTTTAGCAGGGTGTTGTGAACTGTTATCAATTTTATTGAAATATAAAAAAATATGTGAAACGTGAAATAGATTATGTGTATATTTGCGTTGCTTTTGAGAAACAACTTTTCGAATGTAGGCTAAAGCGTTTGACAGCGAGCCAACTAAAAGCTCCTGTCAATATTAATCGAGTGTTTCAACAGTGAAAATAAATATAAAATCGTTTCATTTAAAAGTTGAATTAGTTTTTGAAAAAGCCAATAAAATATTTGTTGAGTGGAAATTATTGTAATCATCACTTGAATATAACTACAAGTTATTCTACTAACATGGAATTAGTACCTAGTCATAAAAGTCACAAGAAAGCCTACTGAACATTATTTACTTATATAAATAATATAAATAATGAATATGAGATATTATATGAGCAGCAAAATGTTCCATTAAATTTATGATTAATCATCGAAAACTATGTAAGAAAAGGTCAATTGACCATAAAATTGACATGAATATTTATAGAATAATTAATAAAATTGGATTGGAAGGGATAATATATCCGTCACGACTAGCCGTTTAAACAAAGATAATAATATATAATAAACTCCACACACACATAATTAAACTTCAGTGGGTGTAAAAATGACAATGATGTTCTAATGATAAAGTTATTATACGGGTACAAAGGTAAATTCAAGTCTAACAAATTTCATGAAGTAATTTTAAAACAAATTAAACTTGTAGACAGTGTGGTAACAGTGGCCCTGCGACTCACAGAATTTCACACTTCCCAATGAAAGTTTTAACACAATTACCTACCACGGCCGTTTCCCTCGGTCCTCGGCGACCGGACAGGAAAAAACTTGGCAAAGAACAAACTAACCAACGGTCCAATTTAGCTACATTCGTATAAAGTTTAATGTACCAAATCTGAAATGCAACCCGTTCTCGCATTTTAACTAAGTATATACCAAGCCACGGCATGTTGCAGACTTTTTATTAGCTTTTTGTTTTGTTTATCATCATACTACTTCGAGGCTTATTTGTTATTCTGTGTTCTATTTGCTCCACCCTTATTTTTACAGTTATTTTTTTAATCATCATTCCATAATGTTGTCAGAATACTATAACTTAATTAACAAAAGTGGCCTTATTTTTATATGAAATATAGGGAGCAACAAGCAGACGGATCGTCTGATGGAAAGCGATTACCGTTCGCCTGATGTTAAGCGATGCCGGCCTTTCAAAGATGAATTAAGATATACCTATCTTTATTTGTATGCGTGAACTCATTTTCAAAAAAACCAAAGGATCATGCTAGAAAAATGTTTTTTTGGTTCTAATCAAGCGATTATGCGATATAGTTTTCCTCGTCTCATAAAAATGCAACTTTTTCTAAAACTGAATCGTGTAAAAAAGAATATTGTCATCATTCCATCAAGACAAATTACCTATGCCTATTACATTATAAAAACTTAATTAAACACGCGTATCACGGAATAACACCCAATTAAAAATGTAATCCATAATTCATTGCGTTATATTATTCTTGTCTGTCGCGCGCTAGCGTACAGCATCGGCATACAAATTCCGACAGAGTAGGTACGAGGGCGTAAGAGCATGAATAAAGTAATTATTCACTTCACGGGTTGAAATTAACATTATAATATTGTACCAGCGGAATCCTAACCAAATCTGATAAGTCTACACATAGAGAAGAAAGCGTGTTTTTTTTTGTACTTGAATAAAAAAAATGGCTATATTATAATGTAAGCAGAAGCGTAAGCTAGTATTAATATAAACAAGACGACCGATAAAAGTGTACGTATTAAGAGCTCCGTGGCATAGTGGATAGACCGTTTGATTCTCACTCGAGAGAGTGCAGGTTCGATTCCCAGGTTATGGTGTGTACTAATGAGACTTTTTCAGATCTCAAGTACATTATACGGATGCTCCAACGGTGAAGGAAACATCGTGAGGAAACCCGCACATGATTGGTTGACCCCAGACGTATTGACAAGTCATTCCTCTGGACTACGCTGACTGTGTTGTGAGAATGCCGTGTGTGCTTGGGCAACCATGCGACATTTAAAAACCAACTGTCCCAGGCACTATAGTATTTCAAGAGTGGTTACTTCGCTCGGAGAATACTGTAAAAATCATCCAATAACGGATCAAAAGGCCTAAGTAAGCTGGTTACTTTATTAATTACTATGTACTATAATAATACGTAACGTTGTAACATTATAAATACAATAACCGTGACCAAAAGACTTAATATCTCCCACTTTTTACGACTCGTCTCAATAACCATAGATAACAAACGCAACCGCTTTATTAAGACTCAGGCAATAACTGATAGCAACATATTAATTATCGAGCGATTAAAGCGCTCTAATACACAAAGAGGCTGTGAACACTTGATCATTTTTAAGCTTAACTAACAATAAGTACGTATAAATTATTGATGAAGCATTTACAACGGCGGCGGCTTATTACAAGGTATTATGAAACCGAGCAGGGAACATCCATTATCGCTGAATATTGAGGAGTGAGACTCGGCAGGAGTAAGTTTTTCACGTTAAGGGCTAATTAAATAATCCAACTAGTGTCAAGTGATCGAGTTGTTTAAACACAGCATAAAAACTCGGAGAGCTGAATTAAAAATATACACTAACAAGAACCGAATCTTTTTTTATTTTATAAAAGAAGAAAAAAGGAATACCCACCTACATTATTACATATTCTAAAATAAAATAACTAAATAATGTCGCTAATAATCATGATGGGAATACAATATGAAAATCAACCGTGCGAAAACTAATAGCAACTATTTTCCTTGATTAATGTTTATGTTTCCAAAACATTTGAAATTCCATCAAAGTTTTGCGCAATGTCAATTTTACACTTTTAAACCCTGCACCGGCTACTTGGCATACAAAATTGACCAGTCCGATTCACAAAAGCTTAGGTCTCAGTCACGTGTACAAGTTCAAAAGTGCTCTCGGAAGTTGTGAGCGAAATGCCAAATCTCGTTCGCAGCTCGGTAGCTGGACTGTCCAGGCCACGTCCACACCGACGGAAGTTGCTTTTACGTAAATATATGTAAATTATATGTTTACCGTAACTGGTCTCGACAGTTTCAAATTTTGGGGTTCTCAATGTCACAGTCAAAATCAAAAAATGTAGATTCATAGTATCATTTTGTTTATCAATCCAAACTTATCATTTTGTGTGAAAATTATGCATCGTGAACAGGTGGATAATAAGCTTTTAAATATTGCTCTACAAAAAATCTTTCGTTATACTGTAAAACTTTTTATATCCTATGCTTTATTTTTCAAATGTCCTTAAAAATTCAATTTGAAATTAAATTCTAAAAGCAGACGCTCAAACATTATAGGAAAAATTTCCAATACGTATTCCATATTGTAACATTAACTGGCTACTGAACTCACCGTTCCTACAACAAACACACGCTTGGACCCTTTTTGTTCCCTCAAGATCCCCGGGGGTTATCACTTTCGTGTTATTAAATGCCTTCATGGATAACATGTCGAATCTCAATCAAGCTCGCCGCCCGAGGTGTTGGGCTGAATGTGAATTAATTTCACACGACACCACGAAACACGCAAGATGCGCGCATTCAATTATTTGTATTCCACAACCGTCGCTGATGAAACTTAATCATTTGTTGTTGTTGGCTCTCCAAATTCTAAATGACTAATAAACAGCTAATAGGTAATAGGTACACAGCTTAATAATCGTGACATACCCAACAATGACAGTTGAATGTTTCTGTAGAGTCACGCGCGTTAAATAAAGATTTTACAAGTTTTTTAGAAGATAAAGACAGATTTTTATGGGAAAAATGTTTAAGATATTAAGCTAATACTTGTATAAAGCGACAGTTTTATTATTTAATGTATCAATAAAACTGCTTTACCTACAGACTAAGAATTGACTCGGTTTTCTCTGGCTAAATGGTAAAACAAGGTAATTAACCTGACTTTATTTAGGAATGACAATGTTGAAGGCATTCAATCTATGAGATTATAACAATTTGAGAATCGTATTAATAACATTCTAAATTATTAATCTTATATAATAATTTTCTTTAATGTAGTCAAACTACACCTGTTATTCTGAACTGGTCCTGACTTCTGCGAGAATCAAATGAGTGTTGCAAACAAATTATTCTCTTTCCATGTAAGGTTTGCATAAAGTGGTAATAACCAAAGCGAGTAGTTTTTGCAGGGAGCCGTTTTAATAATAACGGTGGTCAAAGTTGGTCTGCTTACATAAATGGACTTATCCGTTTTTGCTCGACTGGTTGTTTCGTGTTATTGTTCTTTAACATTGAGAATATGGTACGAAATATGTTCCACATTTTTATAATTGTCAACTAGATCTTTGTCATTGGCAATTGCCAGAAGTCCACGAGTTTTGTTTTTCACAATACAAAACAAGTATTAATTAACCACGACTTTTACTTTCCTGTAAAGTCGTATTACCATTTATAACAAAAGTAATGAAATTAATTAATCGCGATATATAATAAGTGAAGAAGAAGATGATGATGAAATACAAGTTTAAGGCGATAAGTTGGCTTATTATCAAGTTCACAAGTATCCAGCAATAACATCGAGGCATGCGATAGACTTGATTTACCGTCGGCAACAACATTAAATTACATCTAGAACCGAACATCGCTATAAATTATCGGTCGCATTGTAAATCTGCTGCGTGTATCCTCGGTCAAATCATGTATCCAAACTATATCATCCATTGACATACCCCGAGGTTGAATCACCTAGTGCAGCCCAATGAAACACAATGAAACGAGCGCAAACTGTTATGCCCAGTTACCAAAACAATGAAATGTGATGAAGTGAAATATTGAGTTATTGGTGATATACGATGAAAATATACCAAATACTGGCAAAATCGATAATGTTCTGTACTAACGCTGACTGAATTATTGGTACATGTGGTGTTTGCCTACTAATGTAAATAGCATAAATATTCTATTTGAAATTTGCATAAAGCATTCTCCAAACGCCAAAAAATATGGTTCTGATTCAATTGGAGCTTTTAAAAAATTGGTTGCAAGGCTAAATACGCCAAAAAATTTGAGGACTTTTTTGAACGGACAAGTATAAGCACAAGCTAGAAAGATCATTATTCTTAATTGAGCTAGACGTAGGATCCTCTTACAAGTACTCAGAGCAATAATTTCACTGTAGTCTGGAAGCAATTGTGTAATCCGGCTGAAATGACACGCTGATCTCACACGTACTTTGATGCAAACGCTTTGTCTCGGGTCTTTTGTCTATTGCTTCTGTTGAAGACATTGTGTTCATAAATTAGGTACAAATATAATTACTAAGACGTTATAAATTATAATACTTATATTACCTAACATTTGAAACATGCCTTTGGTTACTAAAGCCAGAACGTGAAAATCTTATAAAATCTTATTAAATAGCAACTAATACACTATGTTATATTTTAACTGTAACAAGAGTGGTCATTAGTCAATATAATATGAATAATCATTATTTGTTTTTCGTAGTCACAAATCTTTAAACAATTATAGCAACAAGCACATCGACCAGTTGAGAAAACATGTAATAACCCTGATTACCGAATATATACGCTTTTGGGCCAGTGATATGCGGTCATAAAACGTGCATGCAAATATCAAAAGTATTTAACGATCAATCAGCCACAGTCTCTAGCGGTTACGAGTACGTAGTAAATATACTATGGCTACAAATCGGTGACCGTTAAAAATAAATTATAAATAACGATCGGGCAATAAACGAGCTGTTCGCAGGTCGCCGATGCAGTCCGATAAATCACGCCCGGACGCGTGTGAGTGCCGGACAATCTGATGGCTCATCTATTGCATTTAAATATAGCGTTGTAATATTACATTTTAATATACCACCCAAATTAAAAGTCGTTAAAATATAATCGTTCGTGTAGCGTTGTAACGATTACAAACCGGGCGTGATTGGTCTGGTATATGGCGAGATAGACAGAGTTCCGAGCGGTGGAGGCGTAATTCACTTTTTCGAATGGTGTCTAAAATTTTGAGTTAGTCTAGGCTCTGGAATAACTTCGGAAAAAAGGCAAATAATTCCAAAAAAAAAACTATTCCTTTGGTAAAGGCCATCGACAAATATTAGAGGCATATTTATGAGAAACATAAAAACGGAGGTTTTTAATCAAATTCATAAAACATGTCATCGTCGAACAAAGCACCATGCACCTGTCTTCAAAGTAAACAGTTGTGTTTGTATTCCAACAAAACCGTGTTATTGCAAACAGGATAAGAAAATCACGCAGTCAAACAAGGCAAAAGGTGTTAACCACACAGTCGAGTGGTCTCAACACCTCCCAATTATCACATCTCTGATATCTACATTTTGCCCTCGAAAGAATAAACGCTTACTTCCGATGCCCGGGATATAATTACGGTGATGTACTGGCAATAATTGCACGCTGTTCTGTACGTAAAGGAGCAGGACCTAATAAGATGTACATAATACTTTCTTACCAATATAAAATAATTTCTAATATTATAAAAGTCAGACTGTTGTAAAACGCGATGCGTATAAGATGGCTCTAAGGCTGGATCTTTAAGATCTGGATTCCGGCGGGCCCGAAAAAATACAGAGCGCTAAAAATGGAACTCAGCTCTAATACAATAGAGTTGAAAATCGAACTTTCGGGCCCGCCGGTATCCGGATCTTAAAGTTCCAGCCTTAGGTGCCCTTTGCACGGTTATTGAATAACTGTCGGCTTTGTCAATAGTTTTTATCTTGCAATCGGCATTCGATGGTCACTCATTTGTCGCTTATCATTTATTTTGGATTTCCATCATGCAACCGTCAAATACGATTGATATTTTCCAATGACTCTCGAAACTCGAAGTACTAAGATTTTGATTTTCATTCAAGATTCTAATAATATCCTTTGGTATGAAAGGCGTTTTTGACGTGATAACGTCTTATGAATCGATGGAGCCGGCTGCACGCACCAAAAAACATGACTCATGCGTTACCTGTTACCCGTTATCGTTACCAAGTACCGTTAATATGCGGCAATGCGAGGTACTTACCTCCTACCTTTACCTCATTATTATTATTATTATTGTTGTTGTTGTTGTTGACGTTGTCACGTTCAACTATCGTCAGTAAACCTACTTTACAGACAACCGGTATTTTTTTTTTATAAAAGATGTAACAATTTTCCAAATAAAGACAAAATATTGACAAGGATCCTCACCTTGAGTTCCAATTAATTGATAATGAGAAATTGGTGAAACGTTTGATCAAAATTCCGGTACAAGTTTCGTCGCTTTTAAGGCCTTTAAAACGAGTGCGTTCCATTTTATCGAAAAGCACTTTAATAAATTTAATAGTGAACACCTGAGACGGGGTTTTTCACTTGTGCATATCTGAAATTGGGAGGCGTATAACGGCCCGAGCGATATTGCCCGTAAGCAATCAAAACTTATCAAATATTCATCAAAATTACACTTAATACCAATAATTCATGATTGAGTATAGTTTATTATTTACAATATGGAGTTAAAATGACTTAAGAATTATATGAACCTATAAAAAAACTGGCCAATTGCGAGTCGGACTCGCGCACGAAGGGTCCATATGAAACGGCAAAAACAACACGTTTGTTGTATGGCAGAGTCCCACTGAAATACCTACTCATTTTATTCTGTTTTTAGTAGGTATATGCTATTTAGCGGCAACAGAAACACATAATAACGCCCCGCACACGTAAAGATCTGACCTCGGATCGGACTGCGTGAAACGCGCGGAGGGATCTGTGCGTTTTGGACTGCGTATCGAACTGTCGTGCTAATTACGACTAAAAATGCGTCACGGTTTGGACTGCCGGCGTCTTGCATAATAAGTCAAAATACGTCATAGCGCGCGGTTCAAACTGTGAAAAATGCGCTGTTATCGACATGCAGATCATACAGATCGAACTGTCGGTCCCGCGCTAACACGTCCAGTTCAGTTCAGGTTGGAACGATGCGTGCTATTTCCCGCAGTCCGAACTTTACGTGTGATGGAGCCGTGGGCGCTATTTTCCACCACGCTATCTGCTTGCCTCCTCTAATATGAAAAGATAAACCGGCTAAGTGCGAATCAGACTCGCGCTCGAAGGATTCCGTACAAAACACACGTTCGTTGTATGGGAGCCCACTTCGGAACTGTACGTGAGCGGACGGACAGCGAACTCTCAATAATAGGATCCCGGTTTTACCTCTTGGGAACGGAACCCTGAAAAAAAGTTAAAAGCGTAACTTAAAACAGGAGACCTTTGGGACATATAACATTAAAAAAGCGTAACACATCTCAAAATACTTTTCGTACTGAAGCTAACACTAGTACTAGTGTAAAGAATTCAAACCAAAGTCGACATGGAAATATAGTCCCTATTTTATTTACAGGTAAATTCATTTCTAATGACTCATATTAAAGCTAGATTGTAATGTTTATTTTTATTTGATGTCTTAATGGACACTAACTTAACCACCACTGCTCTTTACATAAGTAATTAAGTAACATCCAAGCTAACAGGAGAAGTACTGATCCAGGCTCGCGACTTAATGTACATTTTATTGTCATTAAATCTAATGTAATTTTCTAAATACCACTACACTACAGATCTACACTATCAACTATTATTTAAATATGTTCTCTATTGGAGACGGCATAAGGTGGCATATCGCCAGTGGGCCGTGAAACCAATTAGCGAACATTATCATCAGCAAAAACGTTATAAAACTAATAATAAAAGCTATAAAGTCAGCGGCAGGTACGAATTTATACGATTACAAGCGTGACAGTCGCAATCAACGGCTTAAACAACGCGAATATGATATTTTAATGGTAGGTTTTACATCGAAACAAAATAGCCCGAGATACTTATACGGAACGATAGCGATAGCGACTTTTTTGCGGGTTGTTTTAATGTTCGTCTAAAAACTAGTTTTAGATGTTTTATTGGCGTTCTTTGTCATAGCAAAAAAACACGACAGATCACTATAATTACATCGTACCTAAAAGCTATTTGTGGTAGATGTTTGACTATTTCGTCACATGACGATGAAGCGTGCCGTATTTTGTATACCACTACATCCGTTTTTGACAGTTTAGCGGCCGTATACTGAAACTATAGTTATTTTAAATGACGCTCAAATCATTTCGGCTACCAAGAAACAGCCACAGCTTGTAAACAGGAGGGCTCTTAATTTTGATTTGCGTTTTAACATTCGGCCGTTAACAGTTTTCTGTAAAACTTTGCTCATCAAATAATCGTATAGTGTGTGATTACTTAATAAGATATGGTAAGCTAACTTCTACCTTTCTCTAACATTTTACTGTTTAATTACATAATACTGATCGCAATATTTTATAAACAGCTTTATAAAAAGTTTTCACCTGTATATATACTCGTAATACTTCAAGAAATATAATTTATCACAATGATGGAACATACACGCTTGATTATTTCACATAAATTATGCAAAACAAATGTCATACTTCAGTATTGTTGATTGTTGGACTAATGTCATAAACAGGTTCACCTCATAGGGTTTTAGAAGACCAATGGGCAGTGATAGCCAAAGGATTTTCAAGCTGACAACCTCAAGTGCACTAGTGGACTACCTACTCTTCCAAAATTTACAAGAGACTCGTGGGACACGGGTAGCGGTATGATGATGATTATTATGGATTGTATTAAAAAAAAGTAATAATTTACATACTAGTTATTCTATTTAAAACAAATTACTCGCACCGTATTACAAAAAAAGTCAAAGTGCTCTTGTAATACAACTCGATCATAAAAAATGTAATTAGTAACAATTTTTCTCACTTACCCGCACCAGCGCATATAAGAATGTTAGCAGTGTTAACTTATAATTTAGACTCATTTCGTATGGACACGTATGGAAACAGGACTGCGTTTAAATGCAGTTGTGAACAGGTAAAAATTAAAATAATATCAAGACGGGTTATGAATATGATTTGTAACAGATTATACATTGTAATTTGTAACAGAGTAACTGTTATGCTAAGTTGTGATTTTCCTCCTAGAGACAAACTAAGGATCAGGCACATTAAAAGTCTTTAAGAGTAACTAATTAAATGGACTATCTTGAATTTGACTTGGACTCTAGGACACCTCATACTTTTTACAAAGGAAATACTTTTTTTCGTTTAATGTTTTTGTGGTATTCTATTTAAAACAAATTAACGTAAGTATACGTCAAAGTCTACACCTAATTACGTCAAAAAATGCGTCTACGGTTTGGACTGCATTTCGACGTCGTACATACTCAGACGAGTGCGCGGATTAAACTGTGGAAACTGCGCTTGCATCGACATGCTAGATCGTCCGTTATTCCCCGTGCCTCTACAATATGTTTGTTTCGAAGCGATGGTTGGAACGGCGCGTGTTGTTTCCCGCGGTCCGAACTTTACGTGTGATGGGGCCGTAGGCGCTATTTTCCACCACGCTATCTGCTTGCCTCCTCTAATATTAAAAGATAAACCGGCTAAGTGCGAATCGGACTCGCGCTCGAAGGATTTCGTACAAAACTCACGTGTGTTGTATAGGAGCCCCCTTTATAGATTTATTTTTTTCTGGTTTTAGTATTTGTTGTTATAGCGGCAACAGAAATACATCATCTGCTAATTTCAATCGTCTAGCTACCTGGGTCAAGGAGATACAGGACAGACAGACGGACGGACTAACAGACAGACAGAGAAGTCTCAGTAATAGGGTCCCGGTTTTCACCCTTTGGGTACGGAGCCGTAAAAATAATGCCATTTGACGTAAATAATCAGTCCGCCATTATTGTGCTATATAATAGTGTCATCTTCAAAACTGCATTTGTTTCGAAAAGACAGAAATTGAACCATATTACGAAACATTCCTTCCCAAAGCACGCAAGTCATATTACTTATTTAACACAATATTGCTTTTTAAATTGTAAAATGACACCGACAAATGACATCTCATTATTACTCACAGGGTTCCTAATTGACATTTCCACAACTATAAATTTCCACGGGCCTACCAAATAATTTATTGGACCAAAAAATGAATTACCAACTGGCGGTCGAAGCTGATTAATAGATCACACGCACTCGCTCGGAAGTAAGTTATGAGGCAAGAATAAGATAAGTAAGCTAAGTAAGACTAGCAGTTGGACGCAACTTCGTTCGCGCAGAAATCCGTATATATATCGCGCGGAAACCCTACATTTTGCTGCGAAACAAAGAGCCTTAGATGTTCCTTAGTAGCTAAAGTCTCTGAACCTGAATCCGAAATTTAATCAAAATGTTACTTTCTTGATTGCGTTACGCATAGACAAACAGAGGTACTTCAAAAACCGGTGCAATACGCGTCGGACTTGTGCACGAAGGGTTCCGTACAAGACGGCAAAAAATCACGTCTGTTTGTATTGGAGCGGGGGGCAAATATTTATTTTATTCTGTTTTTAATATTTGTTGTTATTGGGGCAACAAAAATACATCATTTGTGAAAATTTCACAAATGTGTCTGCTATCACGGTTAAGGAGATACAGCCTGGCAACAGACGGACAGGCAAAGAGACAGCGAAGTCTCAGTAATAGGATCCTGTTTTTTCCCTTTGGGTACGGAAACCTACAAAAGGAGGACGAACCTATCTTGTAGGCATTTCATGCTGTGCAAATTGTAAATAATACAGTTCATAAATATAGTAGCTACACAAAAAGATAAAATCTTTACCTTGAATCTTTACCCATGATTCTCATAAATTACTTAGGCTGGGACTCTATTACCGGAATCTCTCCGACCGGAGAAAATTCAGATCGTTGAAAATAGAACTCTGGACCAATACCATAGAGCTGAAAATCGGGCACACGATTTGACAACTGTCACATTTGACATTGACATTTGTCTTATTTCGATTGTTGATGTTGACACTCGTGTGTTAGATTTTCAACTCTATTGTATAAGTCAAGAGTTATATGCTCTGCTCTATAATGCTCTGAATTATCTCCGGTCGGAGAGATTCCGGTAATAATATATTCCCAGCCTTATGCATACGAGTGGCGACACCGCGCCTCCTCCTCCATTCAACTCATTACGAAAAAAAGAATTCGATAAGAATGACTTCCGTGTGGTAATAATAATAATATAATTGGCGCAACAGGTGATGAATAAATGTCTTACAAACTAGGCAGTGATTAATAAGATCGTATATCAAGTGCTAGGGGCGCGAAGATTAAAGTGAAAATCGAGGGGATTGGACATACGAAGTCTTAGATTTTCTTTTTTCAAAATTTGATTCGATTTCACGTAATGTAACATCGAGAAGCGATATGTTTAGTTGGAGTGTCTTATAATTTGACTCTTTGTCACTTATTTATTTATTTATTCTGAGATATTATTATAATAGCTCCCACAACGATTTCGATGGCTGGTTTCGTTGAATTTGGCACGCAGGAGTTATTTTATAGTGCCCAAGTGTGTGCGTAGTTGCGTACTCCCTCTTCTTTACTGTCGTAACCCAATGGGACGGATAACCGACACGAGAGATCAGGCGCAGGACCGATATTTCACATACCCATCCGACGCATAGATCATCTTTCTTGTCAGACAATCAGTTGATCAGCCTACATTGTCCTAACCAGACTTGAAAACAACATTTTTTGTTGTTCCAACGCGGGAATCGAGGTCGAGAGCCAAGCTCCGAGAACCGCTGAACCACAGAGGTTATTTTTTTTTTTATTTATTCTCTTTTATTTTGTAAGTAAGTTTATAGAAGCCTATCTGGTATTTTTATTCGCCTATTCCGCAGTCTTATCGATGTTGGCATCGATATTTAATATCTTAGGAACCCTTATATTCTGCGCAGCAAAGATAATTATGAATGCGAATAAGGACAAACTGTTTTCATACATTTCTATAGCTTCTATTTTTGGTGATACGAGAGTAAATTGTTTAAGTTATAGAAAAATAATAAACGAATTTAAAGTTAATTCATTCTTAAATGACAAGTTGACAAGAAATGACAGTATTTTACCACAAAGTTACTGAAATTAAATTAAAAATAACGTTTCTCCAAACGACGCTTGGACGACGAAATAAAACTAAAGCGCGAAAAATATCAAGAGGTCTTGAAAATTCGAACAACATTTTCCGAGCTTTAGAAGATATAAAAGAAAACCGACGTTATTTCCATTCCGAGCACCGGGGAGGCCAATGAGTCTCCGCTGACACGCCAATTAAATACCAATTGGTTGCAAGTTACAAATAAATTTATTTCACGCCATCCCTTTTATCTTAAATCAGTTGGATTGTTCTTTATTTAACAATCGAGGCGCACATTTTACTGTCGAATAAGCTTATGTATCATCAGCAGTGTCTACTAACACAAAACTCTTCCCGCTTCACAACAATGCGTTGTGAACAATCAACAATGTTAAATCAGTTATGTTTTGGAGAACAGAAAGAATATAAAACCTAAACATGCAAACAAAAAGCACGTGTAAAGCATTAAGCTTAATGCGTTACCTTAGGTTACCTTGCACGATCTTGCTGACATTGTTGCTTGTGTGGTGGTGGTGTTTGCACGATCTTGTTTTTGAGGGTATGCATAATCAGAGTGGGAGGAGGTGAGGTGCTTTATGCGTGCTTATGCATACACTTACACAATATTTACTCCCGGGATATTCCTAGATATGAACTTAGCCCTTTTGATCCGTTATTGGATGATTTCTACAGTATTCTCCGAGCGAAGTAAACACTCGTGAAATACTGTAGTGCCTGGGACAATTGGTTTTTAAATGTCGCATGGTTGCCCAATCACACACGGCATTCTCACAACACAGTCGGCCTAGTCCAGAGAAATGACTGGTCAATACGTCTGGGGTCAACCATGTGCGGGTTTACTTTAGCGTCCGTGTGATGTACTTGAGATCTGAAAAAGTCTCATTGGTACACGCCACAACCTGGGAATCGAACCTGCACTCTCTCGAGTGCCAATCCAACACTCTACTTACTAGGCCACGGAGCTCTTGCTAGATATAATATGAATAAAATTGTGTGCTACGGATTTCCGAAAAGTAATGTCTGATTTTTTAAACTACGATATAAACCGTTTCAAAAAAAAGTTAATCGGTGCGCCGAGGATCCACGTTTCGTCAATTTAAATATCCGTTGCTTAAAACAAACGAAGGTCCCACGTGTCATATATAAAAAGGACGTTAATACATGCGCGTTGAAATTTATTAGTATACGAATTGGAAATTGTATTTTCTGAGGAGGATACAATAAATAACAGAAGGTCGCGTTAACGAGTCGGCCCGACGCAAGATGCGAGGAACAATAAAGAGACTACGAGTTTAACTGAAGGCGAAAGAATGTATAAAACGCTTAAAGAAAATAAAATCTGAAGGGAATTCCCATTGCAATTTTAAAGTGTACGGCAATCTTCTCGTGAAGATATTTAGAAGTTTGCTATTACAGAGCTGGCACTTTATCAAGAACAAAATAAGACGAGGCGAAATGAATCTCAAAATACCTGTGCGCACGTTGATCCGTTTGGAGAGCGCGCCGTATAATATTCAGCCGCAGATATCTACATAGATCTCGCAAAAAGCCGGCTCGATGAACATACCTCGGCGGGTAATGATTGGCCCGCATATCAAACCCAGGAATCCCTTGTAAAAATTACCGCAGTATTATAAGGTGCCTGCGTATTTTCGGCAAGATTTCTGATTCGGTTCTTATCGTGCCACTTCAATCTTCCGCTTGTTATGACGCTCTGCGAACGTAGTATGTATCTCGGGGAATGGAGTAATTTCCTTACCGCAATTATCTTGAGTTTAACCTTAGTTTCAATTTTAAACGGTTTTCCGTTGTAAAATGAGGTCTTAAACAAATAGACGTTATAATTTATATCAACAATGTTACAAATAACAATAAAACATTAGTGCGGGCTAATTACATTGTGATTTAACCTAGGAATTAAGTAAACAGTACCGACTAACTTAACAGATAATCATATTAAATACTTAATAAGGTGTGCGATGAAAACGGAATTACTGCACCATATGTAATTGAAAACTGTCAGGCATTAATTGCAATTACAGTAAACTTATTTCAGTTGTTCGCTTCAATAAACGTAAAGTATGGCAATTCATAAATTGCATGAACTAATAAATAAAGCAAACTTGATTAAGACGACCTTTTCAACAATGTAGATATATTCAACGAGTTCGTTTCTGATTTAGGAGGGTGTGTGTGATTACTGAATCATGTATTAATTAAAACAAAATCTTATTATTCTTCCAACATATTTTGTTTCTATACTTAGGGTCAATTCATACCGAAACGAAACGATACGCGACGCGGCGCTGCATTATTACGATAGCTACTGAAAATTGAGCTTTATTCATTCCACGAGAAGATAAGTACACACGTTTCATTGTAAGAGTTCGAATGTGGACACCACGTTGCACATCGCATGTGGAGTGCATGACTGATGTCATATGAAACGTGTATCTCTTTGTAACAAATAAAGTTCAATATTAAAAACTATTTTAAAAACTCAGCGCTCCGTCGCGTCGCGGTGTGAACTGACCCTAAGGTAAAATTGAGATGACTTCTTTTCTCATACCTCAATACGGCCTGCTCTTTATCGTTCGAGTGTTGCACGTCAAGCAGTTTGAGTAAACTTCTCTCACAGTGAAATCCAAATACTTATGAAATACATACAACCAAACTTACTTGCTACTTCAATTTTGGGTACTCGAATTTTGTGACAAACCAACATCTCAACAGTTACTGTTCAAATCTCTATGGGTCTCGATGACGTGTGCCGTGGGAGCGTGTTGTGTGTATGTCCATCACACGGCCTTACAACAGTGTTGCGCAAACTGATTGGGTGTTAAAGTGCATTGGCTTTCTTAGAACGAGCCTGCCCATGGAATCGCTGTGTTAATTTATATCAATGAAGAGAGAAAAAGATGCGTTGTTTATTTTGAACTTATTGAAGAATAAAATTGTAAATTGAATGTCAATTACGATAGGCTACGTTTACATTCTTAAAGCATATAATTAAATATAATTATATTTCATACATTTCAGTTTTCGTGCTAAAAATTGCTAGGAAATTAGGAATCATATGAATCATAGTCAAATTTACAGTTAATAAACAAAAGTATTTATATTTAAAAAAAATATAAAAAAATAATGCAGACTATTATTAAAAGAATTTATAGACACTATGGTGTCTATAAACACCAAAAAGTTTATAAGCACGTAAAGATTGACTTTAGAACCTAACCGTAAAAAAATAATAAAACGCTACACGCCGAACCATAAAAAAAAGAGTTTATACGGGAACGAGGTAATATTTGATAAGTCGCGTAAGCAGTTTTTGCGTGCATTTACCATTCAGAAGTGTTCGTCTGCAACACGGAGCACGGCATTTCCCCCGCACTGAATTTTATACGTGGCGAGAGCGATGGTGATTCGCAAACACTTCGCAGCTGTGTAATTTTCTCACTAAATTTACTCTTATTTATTATGTATTTATCTTTATAGTATAAATAAATAAATATAAATAAATTACACTTTTATACAATAGACCTTACATTTCAAATGTTGTTAGTAATTTGTTGTGCTGAAAATGTAGTGTGTTTTTATATTAGTAGATGCTAAGTAACACAAACATAACACATAATATCTATAACTGCAGGGCAACAATTTTCAGGTTTTGCAGAAAACTATATAAAAGTTTTAGATAATTCTTATTCCAACAAATACATTTTCATGTTAAAATGATGTCAATACGATACCATGTGATCGCACTGTCAAAAAGTCATCAGATCTCATGTAAAACCAAGCTTCTGACTCTACACGCCCACTCTACAAGCCTAACTTGACACCTTGTCACCACCAACACCAACAACCAAAAAGTTGAACACCAACAAACTCTACACCTTAGTCAAAATATGTGACCTGGCCATTTCGCTTAACCCTTTGAAGCATTGACTTGGCAAGGTGAAAAATTTACTGATTGTTTTTAGGGTTCCGTAATACACAAGGCACCCTTATACTTTCGCTCTCTCCGTCCCTCCTATCTGTCTGTCCGCGCTTCTAGCTTCTGTAATTATGAAAATAAAGGCAAGGAATAATACATGACTGTTTTTATGAAATAAGCCATTTTTGAGTAACCGGCCCCCAAAGTGGTTCATAAATTGCCCCCCCCCCCCCCCCCCCTGTTTTTAGGGTTCCGTAATACACAAGGCACCCTTATACTTTCGCTCTCTCCGTCCCTCCTATCTGTCTGTCCGCGCTTCTAGCTTCTGTAATTATGAAAATAAAGGCAAGGAATAATACATGACTGTTTTTATGAAATAAGCCATTTTTGAGTAACCGGCCCCCAAAGTGGTTCATAAATTGCCCCCCCCCGGCATTTCTAAACTATAGGAGATATACTACATAACTATATGTTATGAAATTTATAAACAATAATAGAGCGTTAAACTCACAGTATGTTGTCTCTTATTGTTTTTTATTGATAGGTACACAATTTAATTTATTGTGTAATATCGATTAATGTTAATTTTCGGATCAAAATAATATTGTCGCTTTCATAAATAATAATTATCGTCGCTGTTGTTTTATACATAAATAATATGATAAATGTAATTATATAAATGTGTATATTATAATATGAATCGAAAAAGTAGGCAAAATGGTTTCGCCCAACGTGGGGCTCGAACCCACGACCCTGAGATTAAGAGTCTCATGCTCTACCGACTGAGCTAGCCGGGCTGTGACAAAAGTTTCGAAATACTCGAATAAATACCGTTATCAATAACTTATATGTTTTGAAAGCAAAATTATATATTTATTGTTTAAATTAGTAGATAAATAAGGGCAATGATAACATACCAGGTGTAATGAGGTAACAACACCAGTTGTCAGCCCTTTCTGCCTTTTAAGTCAAATAAGAGACGGTCATCTACATTTTTACCTATAAGTACCTAACGTGAAGTGAATTCGGTTCCTCGATCTAGTATTATTGATTATCAATACCTTTTTTTGTGTGTATACTACATAAGTACTAGTAACTTACATAAATAGCATTCACGTTTATCTCGACGTGCTCAATCAAAAAGTGTGAAAAAGTGGGCCGGCCATTTTTTTTGCTTTATAAAAATATAATATTTCGTAGTTTTTTAAATTGTAATATTAGAAATCATCACTTTAATACCCTTGACAATTACTTTCTGATTTAGTGTAGTAGCTAAAAATGTTATGGTTTAATACTGAATTGGGTGAAGTGTGATTTGAAGCGGTCGACTACTAGGGTTATTTTTTCATCAATTTGCCAGTGCCAAGCCAGCCCGGCCGAGTACTGGATTATATCAAAACTTTCATTTACACCAGTACTCGCCCGCCTTGAATGATGTGATATTGCAGGTGGCCGAGTACTAGATTTTTATGCTCCATTAGACATCCATATTGTGTCAATTTTTAATAATTTTACAGCCTACATGATTTAGTTTTAAATAAGTATTTAATCTAAGTCATTATATTTAATAAATTGTAATTAGTAAGGAGGTTGAGCACTGGGCCAGAACACGGCTGAAATCTAGATTTTTGAAACCGAGACTAGACAAAAGTGTCATATTTTTTGTAGTAAGTACCTATTATTTTTTGTGGAAAGAGAATTTAAACAATGTTTGTTTTAAAAAATCTTTAACAAACGAATGAATGATTTACTAAACACATTATAATATAATATAATAAAATATACCCTTATAAGCGAAAAATGCAAGCGATTATATTTTTTAAACCACTAAAAGTCTGACTAATGGTGCGTCACCCGATTGTTCATTTTTTCGTCATTTTGATATAATATTATGTTTAGAAAATATTATTTTGTTAAGCAAATTAATTGTCGCTCAGTGGACGAAATTCGCGCATAATTCGTATAATTTTCAAGTTAGACCTTTTGGCCTCTTAGATACGAAATAAAAATGTAATTATGTTCTGTTTTGAATGTGAATAACAGATTGACAAACGTCAATGTGTGACAAAATTGTATCAAACGCATGGAAGTGTGAATCAGAGGTAGTGTGTGTTACGTTATTTTTATTAATTGAATGCATTTTTAACCTTTTCAAGCATTGCAAGTTCGGTCCTCCTCTATATAAACTTTAACTGTGCCAAATTTCATACATCCCCGTTCTCATAATTTTCGTCAAAAGGTGTATCTACTTCCAAAGATTTTGCTTTACCTACCTACAGTTATTAATTTAGTTTCATAGTAGCTTAGGCTCTGCATTAACATATTATAATAGGCTACTTATATTTACACGGAGGGAGCCTTGGGCAAAATAATACGGGTTATGCACTTTTTTCCATAATCAGACAGGTTCGATTCCTGGCCAGGGAAATAGATTATTTTTTATCAAAATCAGGCTCGAGATTCCTTTCAGCACTTTTTGCTATTTCCTATCGGGGGTTTACGAAGGGTATAGGCTACTTTTTATCGCTGTTCTAGTACCTAGGTTGTAAATTTAAACATAAACGTGGGTGCTATGTACCTAAGTAACAATGTCACATGGATTTATTACTCTGTAGTTCCACCGTTGTGATTTGATGATAATATAAAATGATAATATAAATTGATAATACTTAACATAGATTTAAAAGGTCAAGTTGTGGTAACTTTGAATCCAACCGCTAGCCGCATTTACAAATTATCACACATTCTTATTGGATTTTTTCCTATTGGACAAAATATAAGTCGGAGGAAGTCATGAGTCGAGTTGCATCTTGATTGCTACCGATTATTTGCATACTGTTTGTTTACAATTGTATTAGCCATAAATTCATTTGAATACTTTAAAATTCGTTTTTTAATTTAAGATAAATTGTAACATTTTTATCTCACGTAAAAACCTTAATTAAAATTAAATCGTAATTATTTTGTTTACGGCCAATCAGAGCAGAGCGCGCGCGGGCCTCGAGTGGGGTCGAGGCGCCATCTTTTTTTAAAAGATTTAGGCGCACTTTAGAGGTGCGGACAGTGTTTGAAACAATTGGGTGTGATCTGCCGATCGATTTGTATCGTGGTTGAGAATTATATTTTGTGTTTATTAGCTAAAGTGAGATCGGTGTCCTGAACCCACTGCTCGATCATAAATTATTTTAAAATTACCGTTTTCATAAATTTGTGATTAGTGAAAATACTGTTACACACTGAATACATTAGTGTTAACCAGTGATCATTGTATTTTGTGCCCGCATTTTACTCACGATGACGCCCACTAAACAAGCAACCGCTACTGAAAATGATGCTGAGGACAATGTTTCTCCGACATATACAACTTACTATGTAGATACGAATTTAATTTAGGGTCCACAGAAATAAAACGATACGCTATATAGCGCTGCATTTTTAAGTTAGCTACTTATTAATAAAAAATTGAACTTTATTCAATACACAAGAAGATACACGTTTCATTGTAAGAGTTCGAATGCCAGGTTGAACCAGGATGTAGGTAGGTAGGCGCATGTGCAGTGTATGATTAATGGTGTATGAAACGTGTATCTTTTTGTGTAGTGAATAAAGTTCAATTATGAATAGCTATCTTAGAAATGCAGCGTCGCGTATCGTCGCGAGTCGCATTTAACCCTTACATTTAAACCATATATGGGCAACAACCAGCCCGTGGGCCGGATCCGGCCCGCTGTAAGATATGATCCGGCCCGCGAGACATATTGAAAAAAACCCAATTAAAAAATATTACATTAGGTACATGTACTCGGCTTGCTCGATCAAATTCTATGAGGTTTGCCGCCTCACGGGCGACATATAAAAAGATTTATTGCTTCTCAATAATTATTCTAAACTAGTTTATTCCAGATTATTCGTTCATTTTGCCTATATAAGCAATGAAGCAATGAATGAAATGAAATAAGCAAGCAGGATGGCCCGAACGTTAGTTCAGTTCTATTTGAGCTACCGAGGTGATAAATTGGACAAGCGATATCCCAGCGAACTGCTCGAGCCGTCAACTTGCTTTGTAACTTTGTGTGCATCTTGAGTGGGTACTAACTATAGTTTGTTATTAAGTTTATTGAACGAAAAGTAAACAAAAATGATGTCTGGTGGAAAGAAACGAAAAGTAGATACAGGGGGTCGCCAGTTTCAAGAAAAATGGACTGAATAATTGTTGTTATTACTCTGAAGAATTCTTTTTCATCTTGCACAATGGTAAGCCTATTTGTTTGCTGTGTAATGAATCCATTTCAGAAATGAAATAATTCAATATAAAGAGGTATTACTCAACTCAGCATGCTACGCTGCACTCACTGACAGGACAATTAAGAACAGACAAAATCCAGAAGCTTACCGCAAATTTGGAAAAAACAGCAACAAATGTTTCATAAACAAAGAACACAATTTGATAATGTTGTGAAAGCTAGTTTTATAGTTAGCTCAAAATTGACAAAGGCATTAAAACCATTTGCCGAAGGAGAATTTATCAAGGAGTGTATGTCAGAAGTTTGCGGTAATTTGTGTCCTGAAAAGAAAAATGTTGTTCGAAGTATAGAAATGATGGCTAATGATATAAAAACAACATTGACTGACCGTATGGCTGGTTTTGAATCATTATTCATAGCATTATACGAGAGCACCGATTTGTCTGACACAGCTCAACTGGCTATATTTATTCGAGGTGTTGATAAGGAGTTCACTGTTACGGAGGAATTGCTTGCTTTACAGCCGCTAAAAGGAACCACTACAGGAGAGGATATTTTTATTGAAGTTCAAAAGGTATTCACAAGTTTTGGCTTGCCATGGTCAAAATTAATTGGAGTATGCACTGATGGTGCACCTTCTATGGTCGGCTTACGTAAAGATTTCATCGGCATTTTGAATGAAAAAGCAACAGAATTAAATGTGCAAAAAGATGATTTGATGGTCCTTCATTGCATTATCCACCAACAGAACTTGTTTTCTAAGTCCAGTTAGTTAGTTTAGTGGAATTAATCCAAATATCGATGGATTAGTTTCCCAAATTCAAGCTCAAGTGTCTCATTGATTTCGGTGTATTTAACTTTCGTAGTTTGTAACAATTGCAAATTTAACGATTTAATTATAATGTACCATTTTTTTTTAAATTTCATTTTGTTATTTTAATAAATTGTACAATAATAACATTGTCGTATTATTTCATGTCTAATATCTATCGCAAAAAATATTATCACTACTTTAAAATGCACTAAGTACTTTTAAACGCGGCCCGCGAACGTATTTGGACGCTAAAGTTTGGCCCTCAACATGTCAAAGGTTTGCCCATACCCGATATAAACGGTCAAGTTATCTGTTGCGGTAACTTTGAACCCGACCGCTAGCCGCATTTACAAGTATATCACACATTCTTATTGGAATTCTGTTCCTATTGGACGGTAAATTTAATAAAAAGTGTACTATGTACATACTTATTACCTATTCAATTCGAAATTCGAGTTGAATATCCTACAATCGTAAAAGGTCAAAAGGTGGCAAAAAAATGTGAATCTAAAAACTTACAAATATGTCGTCGACACCTGTTCGTTTCACAAGAAATCATTAAATGTTTGATCGTGAACAAACGGCTATAAAAACGACCTCTGTGGCTCAGTGGTTGAGCGCGTCGGTGCCCAAGCCGGAGGTGGCGGGTTCGAATCCCGCCAATGGAACAAAAAGGTTTTCTATGTTCCTAGGTCATGGATTTGTGTTAAATATGTGTACTTTTAGTAAAATAAAAATCTTAATAATGTGTGTAGTAGGTATAAAGGTATTAAATATATTTCTGTTGTCTGGTACCCGTAACACAAGTTCTTCGAGGACTTACCACGGGACTAGATTGACGAGGTGTCGCCGTCCATTGATATTATAGATGTTATTATTATAAAATTAATAATACAACACGTTTTGTTTTTTCTTTAATTTTAGTGTCCTTGCAAATTATTATTGTGAGTACCTTTTACCTACTTGCATTATTAGGCAAAGGATCTTTGTTAGTCGGCATAGTAGTAATAATATTAACGACCTTTACACAAGCGAAGTTCAAAGGACGATCAGCAAAAAAGTCGATAGAAACACTTGATACTCGATAGAAATATCCAACCTTTTACAACAGGCTAGTAAATTAGTAGGTGTGCGATCAACAATGTTGCAATATCTTGCACCGGGAGACTGGTGGAAATTACGTTGATATATATTTGAATAGAAAACCCAACGTGTTTATCTTATTGTACTCCGACAGCCAACCTGTCCGCGGATTGATTGAGCTGTATTTACCCTTATATCGAGTCACGTTTGTACAGTCGAGTGCGAAAATGCCATTCAATTATTGTTGCCCAGGAGATTCATGTCATTCTGTCAATTGTTCTGCGTGTGTTTCTGGTCCTGGATTAGACAAAGACAGTCTTTGTGTTGTAAAGTTTTACAATAATCTTATAAGAATTGAAAAAACCTTACCTGATAACTCGCACAAAACTTCAACCTAAGTACTTTCATAGCGTGAGATTTGCATACCTGAAAGAGAAAAACAGCATATTCAGAGTTATAAATTAGCTTCTTATAAAAATACATTAACGAAAATTGAAAAAATAATAACTATTAGTTTTTAGTCCTCGTACAATTAGAACCTATTCAGATTATATTTTCTAACAAGATGATAGTGTGTTTCTAAGAAAATTTATACTGTCAAGAAACAGTAACAGTGCGCACACACACATACTTACGTATACATACTTAAACACGGACTTCTATTAACGTAGTAGCTATTTAGTAATCTGTGCTTCTACCACGACTGCGGTCGATGCGGTCACTTCCTTTGTGTTTTTAATATTTTGAAGCGTCCTAGTGCAATGGAAAATATTTAGAAACTGGTCGAGCAGGATCTTTGTCGATATTGTACAATCGTCAACAGACCTTTTTTTTTTTTAAATTTATTCTTTATTTATTACAAGGAATTTTTGTACAAGAAAATGACGATGTCAATCCCATCGTACCTTATTCTAAGTATTATACTACTACGTCTTAATAATAAATAATACCCAATACTAGAATAATTCAAGTTAAAGGAATAAAGGGCCGAGTGGCGAGTAATAAGGTCGAAAAGTGGTACACGCGACCGTACCCATACATCTTCGAATGTTCACTATTTAAAGACTCACATTCTTCATTAAAATCTTATTGTTAACATTTTATGCCTGTATTTTTTACATACAATATAGACAATAAAATATTATATATTGAATGTTTGTGAGGATGGGTAGGTGGATGTTAGTTTCTCTTTCACGGACTCGGTACTCGACGGATTTCGATGAAATTTGATGAGATAGAAGTTTAAGCTCTGGATTAATACATAGGCTACTTTTTATCCCAACAAAGAACACTTTTCCCGTGAGATATTGTATTTACGCGGGCGGAGCCGCGGGCAAAAGCTAGTACAATATAAAGGTAGTCTGAATAGAGCAAATAAACACAATTAAAAGATGCGATAAACTGAATGTTTAATGATCATATCACCTCCTATCTCTCGATCTCATCTCATCGCCAGCCCAACTCGACCAACTCAACAGTCAACTGCATCTGGGCTCTTGAGTTTATTTGGTCGTAAAAACGCATCCGATGTGTCGTACGTCCGACCTATTGATAAGAGTTTGATGTGTAATTTATTAATCTTGTAAGCGAATTTTTGTTATCTCCACCGTTTTGATTTATAATGAATTTTATGTGTGGGATGCACCAGATAAAACGGCTCGATCAAATTGAAAGCTTTTATTGGTCAAGTCATTACCGTAATTAATGTGTTATAATATAAATTAAATAAAAACAAAAACAAAAGTTGATTTAATGTTACACTTTTAATAACATTTAATAAATCTTCTCGCTTTAGGCGATGAAATGAGGTGTTTTGTACCATTTATCATTAACTAATAGATCATCCATATAAGAATTTAGATAAAGTTTACCTATAAAATTGTTGCCTTGGCAGTTAGTATATGGTCACAAATTTGGTGTTATATAAGTAAATCCAATTGGTGCAATCGTATGTCATTCCCAAGTAACAAGGTATTTACAAAGTAACTATTCATAAAAATCTATTATAATTCAAATTTCTATTATGAAACTCCAGTAATACTAACGCTGCTATAAATTCCAACTCGATTAAGTGGACATGATCCGCAATTAATAACTCTATGAATATCCTATTATTAGCTCATAGAGAAAGGTGGCGTTAATAAGGACGGCGCACGAATGTGCTCGGAAGGAATAAGCGCATAAAGGGACACGCAATACCAATAAGTAATGGTCCGAGCCGCGACTGCGGGCCTTATCTCAATAAAGAGCACCAGCCCGCGTTCATTAACACTTTGACAAGGCGCAATCATAAATTGTGGATCCCCGCCGCGACCCACACGCTGTACCTGGCCTCGCCCGCATTTTACTTTTTGCCATTATCATTGTTTTTGGTAGGAACTCCATAAACCGTAACGGTCCGATCTCAGATACGAATGCAGGTGTCGCCCTTCACACATTTTCGACTTCATTATTTTCAGTTTTTAACAATACGTGTGAATTGTATCAATTTGCTTGCGCGATAAGTCCCAGCTGCGACCGGCCCACTCAATAATTTCTCTAATTTGCTGCATTGTCGACCACCCTCGACAGTTTTATCTGACCGGACGATAATAACGAGGTAAAAACATAAAAAATGAATTTAGCAACCCAGATAAGAGCTGACCATCGATCAACGGAGTTATATCGCAACCGTCCCAAAGCACCTTAAAGCTCAGCAACCTATCCGTATTGAAGGAATACAACATTCGGAAACTATAGAAAGTTTACGGAACAGCCCTGGCTCCCAAACATGGGAAGTCATTAAAGCAACTGGCATGGCACTTAGCAAACTCCTATTGCCGTCTGGCCGAGCATAAAGATCAATATCTCGATGGCCCGTTGCCAAATCTTTTTAATATCGTCCCAGACGCATCTCGAGAGGAGTTACGAGAGATAACAACAAAACTATTACGTGAGCAGCCCGCTGGATCGGTCAGAGGACGCTATCAATAGGTCCCAGTTATATCTTATCTGGAGGCACAATAGGGGACATTACTGCGGACAGACATTCCGCAAACTTTTGAGTTCTTTTATAGATACGGGCGCACTTGTACGTGAGTTCAGATAGTATACAATCAACAAATAACTTTTAATTGCAATAGCGGATATATTTCTTCGCCTGCGAAAATATAAAAATTAAATTCTATTATTTTAAAATTAAAGTTAAGTCAGTATGCCAAATGTATTTATAAGGTTGGTACACGACTTACACGATGTCAAATTGCCACAATTCGGTAGAAAAAATATTAGAAGAATATAATACTTTTTGGATATGAGCAAAAGAGTGAAGAAATATTCAAAAACATTATAATATGGGCACGAATGTAGATACACGTTCACGCCCATGCCTCTAAATTTTCACGAACATTTTTTCTGAAGTAACAACTCCTCGCTAAATTGCGATAATAAAGTCCGGGTGAATGGAAGCGTTAAGTTTCACACCGTGTCGCTCCCGAGGTGGGGCTCGAACGACTATTATTATCATAAACCAAACAACAATGTAGAAAACCAACAAATCCAGCCCCGAATGGATTAGTTATAGAGATAAGAAACAGCTATTTCGTGATCACTTCAGGTGAATAACGTGATCCATAAAATAAAGTCTAGGTTGTTCACAGTTCGTAAAGCTCGGCTAAAGCATAATTTAGAAGACGGTGATTAGAGGCTAGTAAAAATGTAACAAACCAATTGGCACAAAATAATATACTTAATATGTCTTTATAACTAGGTACTTAACTATATTATTGTCACTATAACAAAATAATGTAAAACGAGCACCACCATTTGCAGCCATTGTTGACCCCCTCATAACTCAAAAACTATTTTACATAAACATGTAAAATCTGGTTCATACTATTGAGACTTGCGAGATATACAATATTCTTAGTGCTCCAAATTCCATAAACACATCCCAAACGGTCATTTAGATATTAACGTCCAGAAATCGTCGGTCCTATCTCTGATCGGACAGGTCAGACCATAGATCAAAACTCTAACCCAGTTCCGGATGATATATAAAGTTCAAATTTGGCATCCAGATAGGGTGAATAAAAAGTTATGTATGTGTAAAATACTATAGTTAATAATATTGGTACAAAATAAAACAAAAAACTTTGACGTAAACCAAATTGGAACAAGACAGAAATATCGAACATTTCAGCTGACACGGATTTTTCCAATTAACGTACGAACGAACTTGTGAAACAAAATTAATGACTCGAAAAACAATTAGCAACACAAACATTCACTTCTATCATGTTATGTATGTTTAATTGTGCCATAAATAATAAAATATCTTTCAAAAATAATTAATTAAAAAGCACAACATGTGCTTTTAAATTAATTATTTTTGAAAGTGTATTTATATTAAGCTGTAAAATGTTTCTACTGATTGACAAATTAATAAGATAACCTTCTTCGTAACGGTTATTAAGTGATATACCTAGATAGAATAGAGAGAATTTTTTTTTACCCTCTAGTAAAAAAAATTCAACAGGTCTCCGTTTATTTAGTGAACACAACAAAGACAATAAAATATTATTGTAGCGGCTGTTTTATATTCAGTTTTATCTGAAAATTCAAGCATATTAGGCGGATAAAGTTATTCAAAGCACATTTAGTGTTATTGCAATAGCATATAAATGGGCGATGATCACCCAACGCTGCTACCGTGCGACGTAAGACGTTCGTAAAAATATCACGACTCAATCCTGGGAGGGCAGACAAATGTTTTAACGTGTATTATGAATAAACTTACTTATCTGCGTTAACATCTTCATGTTTGTATTGATTTATTTCGTTGCTAGAAACCAGTAGTTAAGTCATTACGTCATATTTTGTCGGGAAATTTCTACATGTTTTTTGCATGACAAATCAATTTTTGTCTTGTGAAAAACTTTAAACTGAAGGTTGAAGGTGAAAGGCAGAGGACAGAGAATAATGGCAGAATAATTAAATAAAGAAGAAACTTCATGCTAAAAGTCTTAGGTTAAGGTTAAAGTTAAAGTATATAAAATATTTACGGAGTATCTAGAAATTCTAAGATTCTTGTTGCTTTCATATGCAAACTTTTATTTTTTCGCCTGCGCCCTCCCATGCTGCAAGTACTTTTAAGGTAAATTATTTAAAATACAATATCAGCTTTATATTTCCTGCAGATATATCTAAATTACCTTCAATGCAATTGAAATGATTTTAAGCGAATGTTTAAACAAAATATATATCAGTATTTAGGTAAAAATAAAAACCCTTGGGACGTGTACACTTTTTGATGACAACATAAAAAACAGAAAAGATTGTATGCTTGTAGCGATCACAAACACAACAACGACCAATTTAAATCCAAAATTTACGACTACTCCCAAAAGACATGATAAAACTGTTAAAACGTGGACAAAAACACATCCGCTTAACGAATTGAAAGATCACACTTTTTCGATGCGACAATTATCTTCGAGTCAGTAGTAAAGGGCAATATCCTGATATTTATGAAGTCGGCGAAATGTTATTAAACAAACAATTCGCCCATTTGACGCTTCTTCGGACACAAGTCCGAATAATTGATTCTTTCCGGGGGCGGGGCATTGTCGACCCGGCTACGTCTGTTGACAAATAATATTCCCATTTCAAAAGGCTCCCTGGGAAATTCTTCCTCATTTCCGTTCCTGAACGAAACCTTACTCACCGACAATAACCGCAATGACGTGGCTTCAAATTAAACAGAAATTGGACGTCGTAAAGTTATGACAGTGTGTCTCTGGAATGGATATGGAAATATCAAATTATAATGAGAATATCTACAAGCATATTATTGTAATATGTTTTGTCGCAAATTTTTAGCTTTTCTGGACAAAATTTCGAATAAAATCCTAGTTTACGTTTAATAGTAGAGCAAGTGGGTGGTACAATTGGATAACATTTTATTTTCTTTGAAACTGCCAATGTAACAACCTATTTAATTTATATTTAAGCCCTGAAATCCCGCGTTAAATATGTATTTATAGAACGGTCATAACGGTCTAAGCTTCATCAAAAATTTGTCGCAATCTCCTGTCTTACTATTGGAATATTCTGCCCATAAAAAAAAAAACTAACAGTTATCTCCTTTTTACAATGCAATTATGCTTTTAATTTGATAACTGGGCTTGGGGACTGAACCTGTAGTTTTTGAATAATTGGTCTAATTTCATTTCATCAATAACAAATGCTTTGTAAACGAACCATCCCGAACGTTTTACATCCCGTCATTATAAAATATTTAGCGATACATCTAATTTAGTGAATAGCATGATGTTAATTTAATAGAATGCTCCATAATAACCGAGCACCCGGCCGAAGTACGCCCAAAAGTTTTAGGTAATGACCACTTCCAACAGCCCCACGCGAGATTAATACGTTCGAGGGATTCCAAATTCGAATAATAACAATGGCGGCGACAAAAAACCAAAACGGCCGATAAACGTTCGCCTTTACCTGCTTTTAGTCGAAAACGGTTAAGAACGGTTGAGTTGAGCAATCGAACTCGTAGATAACATCTTCCCCAAACACAATAAATCTACTAGATAAAAATTCTTCTCTAAAACAAAGAAGGCCCCGCCTAATTGTATCGTGAACCCTGTCATTAAAATCAACTTTGCCCGGAGTGTAGGTCGTTTCGAACTAAGCCTGGGATATTATTTTACAATATTAATTAATATAATTATTAGCTAGTATGGGAAACTAAGACAAACATTGTTTACATACGAAAAACATTAAGGTTCAAAGGACTGGAAAGGGTCTTATACTTCACATTTCACTGCCAGAATAGCGTCGCGCTATGCAGAGCGGTGCAGTTTAAAATTCGAACCCTTGCAAATAAACGTATATCTTCTTTTGTAATATAATAAAGTTCAATTTTGAATCGCTATCTTAAAAATGCAGCCACGTCGTATATCGTCTTGTGAACGTGTGAAGTGTGAACTGACAGTCGTTACGTAAATACTTTGTCGAGACATTATTGTTCTAAAGTAAGTTTAGATTTAGTCGGTATATCTTGAATCTCCTTAATGCATAATAAGTTTAATAAATACAATATTATGTTTAAATTGTTAAATTAAACTGATAGGTATTTTGTTTTAGCCCTAAGGTAGAAGAATTTCATGTATAAAATGTCTCACTATAGAGAATGACATGAACTTATATTGTGTTTATACACCTTCAGTCTTTTACTAGCTTCCGCATCAACACAAAACGTTAAAAGTAAAAACAAATGTAAAATGTTTACCGCGTCAATATTAATAAAATATACCAATAATCCTTTAACATTGTTTAAAAAAGCTATAACTTAATTATTCTATTGCTGTAATATTGAAATTCTGTGTCGGTAATGGTAACAAAAGAAGAAGTGAACGATCAAAGTCTTTGCATTTTAAACGAGACCTCACAATAGAAAACAATAGATTTTTATTGCTGGTAATAAAAAAAGTGAAAATGCTGCTAGAATAATATAGATTAGACAAGTAATATATGCGATGCGGCGTTTTTATTCTTTGGGATTTGGGAATACTTTTTAACGCAGCGTTGTCAACCTACCGCACGGTTCTAGAAATCCTTTCCTTTGACTATTGTTACAGCGCTGACCATATTATGGAAACACTCATTGTAGTTGATATTTTTTTGGCTACCGTTCTAGTTATTCGTTTGATCGTTCCGCCTTTTAAAACTGCTGAGGCGCGAAAGAGCAACTTGTATTTTTTCTTTGCATTCGGAAATAAATAACAATCACATATTTTGTAAATTTAGAAGTATTTATCGTGGCGTGTAACCGTATAACACACAGACACCGGCTAAATAAAGTAGTAAAGTTCACATTAATTTATGTTATAGTTATTCAGAAACTTTTGATTATTTTGTTGCTATACCTACCTAACCTACCCAATAAGTTTTGTTTAGTACTTGAAAAAATGTTTGGACTTATTTCTCTGCAATAGTGTGTACATTTGACTTACTTTGTACTTTAAAGATTTAAAACATTTATGATAAGCGCTGGCCTGCCCCCTTACTCCCGACACAATCGAAAATCGAATTAGTTCGATCTCAATATCTTTTGATACTCCCGACACCTACACTAGCGCACGATCGTGCGGTGGCTCAATTTGTAACTAACCTGGATCGAAAAGTTCGCAGGATTATTCGTTAGATAGTAACTTTTGGTACTCCCGACGAAATAAATCGACTGAGAATGGAATGGCAGGATCGAAAACAAACGTCAAATTGCACGATAGCTAAAGAGGTCTCATTTAAGTATCTAGTTTGCTTGTTTAGTGTATTTAAACTAATTTACGTGATTTTTATTGCAGTATTGCAGCATTATTTAATGTTATTGAAGAAGCTAATAGAATACGCGTTCGGGAAATGCAAAATTTACGAAGATTCACTAACTTCAACGCATTAGCAATGGACATGGATTGTGAGGAATTTCGATACAATTATCGCCTTAAAAATGATTTATTTGACGTATGAGTCGCAGATTTAACTACTCATATGAAGAAACCGACTCACCCAAATTATATTACCGTTATACAGTGTAAAGTCACTTAAAACCTTTACGTATTTGCTTACACATTTGGCCGCTAATTCATGTATTATATTTTCACTTAAAACAGGGACTGAGATAAATTAAGTCTACATAATATTATCTATATTATCGCATCATATGAAGACTTCGTTTGTCTCAATCTGACTTTGTATAAACAAAGTCAATAAATAGTTATAAAAAGTCGTATGTTGATGTTACTATGCTCGGGTTTTCTAAAGGTAAACACTAAACACGAATTTGTTATTGTATTAACTCCCTTTTTACAATACTACCAATTACTTATTTATGGCAAGTTATTGTAGTTATTGAACGTGTTTTGTGCCCAACACTTGAGCTCTTCTTCTTCTTTTTTGCTGCCAAATTAAATCAAATACGACTTTGACATTTGACATAACGTCAAAGATTATAAACAGGAATTTCGAAACTATTATTTACTGTCACAGTATTTTTATACAAATAACCTTTAAAAACCTACCACTGCATTAGATTGAGGTTGCAATATTTGAATAAACATCCACAAAATGTTATTTAAAGTGAAAAATATTTAATTTTTCCATATTTTTATTAATACTACGGCACTCAGCTGTAACTTGTTTACACTGTGAACGTGACGTCAGCAACCGGATACAGCTAACGACGCTGATAAGACACGATCTCAACGCGATCTCGGTTTCGATTCGATTTTGTTCGGGAGTACGCATCAGGATCGAAACTGAATCAAAATCGATATCGGATCAGACTCATAAATCGAAATCGTATCAGTTTTGGGAGTAAGGCCCCTGAAACCTCTGACTCAACATACACATCAACAAGAGTAATAAAAATAAAACAAAACAACTTTGTTTTATTATTCCGGATTTGGACATAAACAATTTATGGTATTTGGCCAGAAATTCCTTGAACACCTCATTTACTCTATTTGTGTAGAGTCATAACTTTTTTTACACAATTTGCGCAAAACAGAATTGGTCACTTTACAGTTAGCAATAAAAAGTGGGACCAAAAAACTGGAATACGTCATTGTCAGTCAATTTGCGACAATAGACAAAAATGAAGTTGTACAAATGATGACTTCAACTTTTGTCCTACTTGTGTAATCTGTATCGAATTGCCGGATTGTCTTTGGGATCCGCAATAAACAAAAAAAGACAAATAGTTCTCATAACTCGAGCAAAAACTTGCCACACGTGACAAAAACTAATTTGACATTGTTTTGCCAAGTTTTGGGAATTACCGCTACCTTTCTGGAGTAATAAAAAAAATTGCCATTTTTTGTATATTAAAATTTTTGAGTTATTGAGACAATAAATTAACGTTTTTTTATTTTAAATAGGTAGGAGGTGCACGCAAAATATGGTTTTGGTAAAAACCTGTTTTTGTAAAGTGTTGTCGAAAATTCAAGAAATAGGATGCCACTTTTGACCCTTCGGTGCCAACTATCAAGGATCAATAATAATTTCATTTCGTCGAAAAAACCAACCCCAGTCCACAATGTATTATTAACATAGTATGTTGTAACAGGCGCCAAATTGTAACAAGGCGGATTTGACCGCAAACAATTTTAATGGTCCCATTTAAAAGTTGATAGATACAAATTGTTCGATGGCGGTTATCACGTGCTCTAGCATCCGACCATTTGAACAGGAAATATCTTTTTTGTATGCCGATTACTCGGAGATACTTTTTAAATCAATCATGATCGGCTTAATATAGAAAACCAATCACAAACACGATGAAACATAAATTCTTATTATTTACTTGTGATTGCTATATTGTGTACCTCAGTTATGTAATGGTTGTTAGTTTGTAACTATGCATATATTTTCTATATATTAATATATGCATAAAAATGGTAACCCATAGAATTTTAATAAACGATTGATGTCAAAGCATTTTCATACACAAATGTAAAATGTTTAATTTTTAACAAGTCCCACACATTTAAACGATTTTGAACATATTGAAATACTAGTTATAGACGACAACAATTATGTCTTTCTTGTGTCCCACAAATTGACTTCAGTCAATGCTACAAAAACAAAATTTACTAGAGAGCTTTCTCTACGTAATGAGCGTCGTGGTGATGACGTAATTATTGTGACGTGAGGTGCGAGGTCTGGGCGGGCGATTCCTAACAAATTGTTACCAAAACAGTGTGACACGGAACAACGATCATTCACAACCAAACCCCCCACGTGGAGAAAAGGCGGCGCCAGACCTTGAAAGTGCAAAATACAAACGCTCACGCGGTTTTTGCATTTAACCTAAAATAACAAAAAAATGAGAGATAAAAAAAATTTGAGAAAATAGTTGGTCGGCAACTTTGAGAAAATAGTTATGTGGAATTACAGTGACATCATTATTTTATTCATAGATTACTCTAGCTCTATAACTTAATACTTCTAGGGCTTCTTTCACAGTCTTCTAATAAGTGTCGGATTACGGTTACTTATTCGGAAGTTTTGTCGCTGCTTCCTTTATATTGAGCGTTAGAGACAAAAAATGCAAATAAGCTATGTGACACTTATCAGTAGATTGTGAAACAGGCTCTTATAAGTTAGAATATGTTAAGCTATAACTTTCATATTATTTTATTTTATAAGATGCTCAATTTGTTGCGTTCTGACTAATTTTATGGAATATTATGGGTTCAGTAATACAACATTTAAATTAGGTATCTCGTCATATAGATACCTACAATATATTCCCGAATTTATTATTCCTCAGTCTCCGTGACTAAACACACTTGTTTAAAACAAATCGTCAAGATTATTGTTAAAAATGCACCATGTGTGACTCACTGTCACAGGACGAGTTCACTATTATATTCATGTCAAAGCTCATGTCTTTATCTTCGTGGAAAAGAAAAAATTCACAGAGTTGATTTCGAACAATGATTGTAGATAAGTTTTTTGTAAACAATGAAATGAGACATTTGGAAGAATAGTTTGAACAGAATGTGCAACTGTGTATAATTAATTTGTTTTAAAATTTGTTCTCTTTCAATGATACTTTTAGTCATGAGTCATAGCTTTCCTTAGTCTGATTACGTTTCAAAGCATTCAAAAACAAGTAAGTTGGAAATTATTTAGATATTGTTTCATGAGTGAAGTTATTTTTTTAATGTTAAAGCTTAGTTGACATTTAGTTATTAACGCCAGAACCACCCATAATTGTCATTAAAAAGTACTCGATAAATCAACCTATGATTTAATTCTAAACATTTGGAAATTGCACACGGGAACTTTAACTTTTAAGTAACCACAATTAGATCATGATGCCCCTTAGGTTATAACGGACGATATGCTGAATCAACGTGTAAATCCTGTTATCTCCATCTTCTGTGGAAATATAAACCTCACTTGACAAGCCGGAGACCAGAAAAACGTCTTCTAGATTGTTCTGTGCTCTGATTTTATAAATTATACATTTACGAGCTACGACAATCGGCGATCTGTAATTATAATAAGGCCCCGAGTCACATTCGATCGCCGATGCAATGTTCCGTTGAAGGATGAATACCTACTGAACTTATAGGCACCGGCCGATGACATTTCCATCTTCGTTATTATTCTGTTAGAATGTACGCTTCTTATTATACAGTTTTATTGAAATAAACTACAAAATAAAGGGGACTATTACAAGTTTATAGACATCAAATTATTCTTGTATTTTGTCTAAAGCTTTATTTTATTAATTCTAGTAATAATTTAACAACTAAGGTGCAAAATGATATAATGCGTGAAAGTTTGTGAGGAAGGATGTGTGGATGTACGATGTTATTCTTTCACGCAAAAAGTAGTGAACGGATTTAAATTAAATTGGTATGGCTATGGATTAACACGTAGGCTACTTTTTACCCGAAAAAGTACAATGTTACCGTGGAATAATTCACGCGGGCGGAGGCGCGGCAATAGCTGGACTGGAGCTGGAAAGACCAGCTTTTGCCCGCGGCTTTGTGATTATAAAATTTAACTAGAAAAGCTATTTCCAAAGAACTTTTGGTTGCTTTGGTGGTTTGTAATTTTTTTTAAATACTAAGTATTAAGAACTGTAATCTCATTCCACCCTAACGAAAGTCAAATTTAAAAAGATTTTGATGAAACCTTTTCACGATACCCCACACGTAATTAACGTGGCAGGCCGACTTCTATTAAATAAAACTATACATCGCAAGTTAATAATTCTATTATCCCCCATGGGGGCAGAGTGGATACTCACCACCCCACACCATGGAGGAATTAAATCGTCTAGACTGGTTTTTATCTATGCACCAGTCATATCGATATGTTCTGAAAAGTTATTTTTGCCGAAATTAGTAACTCTTTCGTCTGCATTATAAAACGTCGAAACAGATAGTGACATTTCAATGTCTAGATCTGTATTTTACTTAATCTAGAAAAACAGACTCAAAAGGAAAAAGAAGTAGATGTGATGGCTACTGGCTACCACCACGCTGTGTCCCGCGGCTCCGCCCGCCGATACTTAACTATATATACATATAATAGACAAAAGGCTATATATAGTGTAGACATATATGTGTTAAACATCTCTTTCATAAGTACCAATAAAGAAGAATATAACAATTGTTGCTGTATTATTATTATCACCACTCAAGCATAAGAAGGATCTGTAAAAACCAAGACGTCGTAGCTCTCTACACTATATAAAAGAGAAACTGTCCCACCATACATTGTTTTGTTATTTATCTCCAACGGGTTAGGTTAGGCAGTAGTTATCGATAAAAGTTCCCAGACGGCTTGATTTTTTCCCGACATTTTGAACAATGATCGTCATAAATCAAACAATTTCCAAAAAACCTTAACAAATTATTATCGACCTAAACCTTCCTAAGGAACTACTCGGTCGGTAAATGTAAACGGCATGAAAATCCTTTCAGTACTTTTTGAGATTATCGCGAACATACAGACAGACTCGGCGGGGCACTTTACTATCCTATGTCCGTCTCCTGGTTCTAAGCTACAATTTTCGTTTTCAAGTCTAGTTAGGACGATGCAGGCTGATTACCCGATAGTTTGAAAAGAAAAATAATACATATGCGTCTGAGCATGTAAAAGTCGGTCCTTTGGCCAGTCGCTACTGGGTTACGAGAGTAATAGAAGTGGGAGTGCTCTGTGTATTGCGCACACATTTGGGCAATATGAAATAGCTCTTGCGCAGCTGGTCTAATCAGTGTGGGCAGCTATTTTTTTATTTATTTATGTCATTTTTAATGTTTAGCCTAAAAATATTAAATTTTGTTCAATTAAAAATTGTGGGACAATTTGTGATAAATTATTGTTTCTGATCGATTCTCACAAATAAAGCGAATCTTTTTAGTACCACCGCCTACAAGAGGGCCATGGTTTTGATATGCATATTAATATTATTGTCTTGTTAATTTTAATATAATCCTTTTGTATGTCTGTGACCTACCTCAACCGATAGTTATTAGTTGGCTGGGAATGCGCCATGCACAAAAACCGTATCAAATCACAATGCGGTTCGGCGGCCGCCTTACTCTCCGCTAGGGCTGTCAAAAGTCAGTTAAAGCCAATAAAATTTGCTAAATAATATAGAAATTTACATTAGGAAGCTTCAAAGCTCAAAATATTATTCAAATTATACAATTATTGCCCTGTTACAAATGCAACCTAAATATGTTTATTTCTTGTGTAGCTAATCTGGAAATTAAGATATATACCTTCTATCTGCTTCAGTGATCAGATAGAAGGAATATATCTTAATTCAGTATTAAAACAGTTATCGCCATGTATACGCCAATAAAAACTTAAGATAAAATGAAAGAAGGAATACATAAACCACGTCATACTTAATAGGTAGATACAAGAAAAGCGTTACCTCACTGTGACTTCATTCATCAAGTCAGCTCAATAGCAACCCTATTCAGATAATCATCAAAAACCATCGTTTTCTTTTATATGCCTTATGTTATCCATAATATTTTTATAATCTCGGACTGTAAAACCCACATTTTTCTAACTAATTCGAAGCATTCACACACTCAACGCGTTGGCAGAGTCACATATGTGTGAAGACCCGACATTCGACATGCCACCACCAGGTCGGCACATGTGTTTCTCTTTTAGTTTTCACCCCCAAAACAGCGTTGCATTTAATTTAAAGATAACATGAAATTTCTTTCAATTTTAAGGTATTATAAAAAACATATCTACAGGAAGCTGTTGTTGCTATCGTAGTTTACGCCATAAAAAGTGTTAACGTTAAATGCAGCTAAAAGTCCTGAATAAAAAAAACAGGGTATAAACTATAAACACAAGAAATAGAGTACTAAGTACTTATGTCATTCTTAGTTTTCTTTTTTTTTTCTCTTTTTCTAACTTGGTGTAAATTTCGCAAAACATCGCACTACTAACTTAAAATCAATTTTAGTTGACTACTATGACGTTGCGCGTGATTGGAGCGTACAAAGGCAAGCGGCGCGTGAGGTGGTGGACCTTAATTCATGATCTTTTTAAGATTTTCCAACTTTCAAATATTTAGGCTTTGACGCAAATGTTTTTTTATAATTTAATATATTCTATTTTTGATACAAAACATGCCCTATTTCTCTCAAAACGTAATTAAATCTAGTATATTATTGATTTACAAGGATATTATATTTATGTACTTACTAGAAAGGGTTCTTATTTCGAAATTTATTTATGTACCCGTATCAAATATCAAGTGTAAAATGTAAGCTATAAAATCCACATCATAATTTCATGTCAATTCTTATAAACCCTGCATAAACATATTAAATGTTTTATTGGCAGGCGTTATAACTAATGTTCTCGATGCACAATAAAAAGCATTTTCAATTCATACGAAAGGTCCCCAGTGTGAAGTTAGTATTTACATAAATATTGCCTCTGTCTGACACTCCAATAACGCGAGGGCCGTAAAAGATAATAGATTCAATCATACACAACCATACAGCCGCCGATTCGATATCATTTTAGTAAATATGTTACGTGTTCTCTGATAACCTTCAAGACTTACAGGTATTTTATTCAAATCATCAAAGTTTAATTATAGAAATGTGAGAAATAAAATGTGTTTAGGTGACACAGAGGGATACACGACTATTGACCCGTCCCTATGTAATATACTATAATATTTTACGAATGAAGAAATGTTTTAGTGAGTAAAATATTTTATTTACCTTATTCTATATAAGTACTAGTTCAAAATGTTTGCTCACATCTTGCTAGGGATGTTGTGTGTACATCAACAATCCGAGGTTCCAAAAAATAAAAAGACGAAATAGTACTCTAAATTTTCTTTGACACCTTTGTAAAAAATAACTAAAACTACGTAGATACACATACAGATTTAAATTACCTCTAGGTTTTATAACTTATCGTCGTTAGCTGATATCTAAATAACATAATCACAAGCTCCATGGTTCGATTAAAACCTCTTTGTGAGCATAATCATAATTTCACGCGTACTTATACAAAAAACAAACACGTTAACGTGTTAGTCACGCCGAGCATTTTGTGTACCTTCACGCTCGCGTTTGGGACTCCGTATGGAGATTTACATTACTAATTACGACGCGGCGTTCGGTCCCCGTAGTGTGATGCTACCTTAACATCGTTACATTGTAAGTTGCTACCATAATATTGCTACATTCTAAGTTCGAGTTCAAAACAGAATTATCAAGTGGCTTATATGTAAAACCTTTTATTCTATAAATTATTTGCGAGAAACAGAATTGTACGTAACGAAAAGATAATAATGATAATAATTGTAATGGATTAATTAATATAGACACGTTTAGTTTTAAATTGACATTCAATTCCTGTGTAATTAATTTTATTTATTGTTATTATTTTATTCAATTCCTAATAATGAACTGATAAATTATTAATATTCTTTAATGATGAAATGTTATTATTATTGTATAAGATAATTATAATTGTATTATATTATAATGAAACAGTAAATATGTAATTAAAATTACACTTCAATTGACATAAAAATTATAATTTTATGAACATCTATTGTACCACTTTTATAGCAAATAAACGATTCGTTGATTTGATCCAGTACTTGTATGGAAAAAGGTTTAGTTCGGATACGTGTCTTTCCAGCTATCATTCAATCGTAACGTCACCGCAATAAATTGTACTCATTCCAAGTTCATGTGTCTATAAATAATTTTCCAGGAGAAATGTAGGAATGTTAGAAGTACATTTACGAGAAATACTGACAAGTCACAAGGTGCGGTAAACGTAAAATAAAAGTACTTTATTTATATAGGAAAAAGCACGACCTAAAATGCGTTTGATACGACCACGCCAAACGAACGCCCAGAGTAATAATAAAACGTAGCCGGGGTAATTCTAAAGGACATCTATAAATTCTTTATTTTTATGATGCCCGGCTATTACAAGTGTATATTTAATTCTAAGGGTGCGCGCATTCTTTTTCATTTAGAGTCTAGATGTTTTACGACTTGGCATTTAAATTCGAACGTCCTTTGCTTGTTTAATTACTGGCTGTACTGAGCCAGCGTAATGCCATGTTAACGTTCAAACTTAATATGTGTATGGGCGAATCGCGAAGGGCGAGCTTCAAGTACTTATAAAACTTACATTAAAACTGTATCTTAAATTATTTACCAGCGAAACAAAAAAATGTATTGTACCTACAATAATACTAGTACACAGAGAGCTAGAGTGCTCACTGCTGAACTAAAGGCTGAAGCTAATCCTCCTCACATTGAGAAACCAGTCACAAGAAAGATAAACCTTAGGTGCATAATACCCTCATCATTCCCGATAAAGGTAATAACCACTTAAGGCAGCGTTTCCCGACCTTTATTTCACGAATTATATATAAGACTTTCAGCCCCAACGATAATTTTATTTAAAAAAAAAACGCATATTTATCGTTATTTTTTAATTTCCCATCAAAAATCTTTATTTATGAAAATAAATAAACAAGTAAACATTGTAATTTGTTGAAACTTATCTAATAACAACTGACGAGGCGTCAATTAATATTTGTGATAAAAAACATCAATGTTTAATTAGTGTTTCATCCCAATGAGAGGTCCCTACGCCGCGCTCCCCACTGGTTGGAAACTCCTGGCCTAAGTTTTAACACTTCTCTGAAAAGAAGACATCATACGCTAATTAAAACGTTCGCCTTTTACAACACACACTAAACAGCAGTCATATATACGTACAATAGTCTCACGTAGGAGGGGATGACGGAGTGGGATAGTCGGTCAAATAACGAATAATATAATAATAAACTTCGGTCCCACCTTCGAATTTTTACGATTTATTTTATACATGGTGCTCGATTTAACTTGGGATTATATATAAAAAGCTATAAAATAAAATACAAAAGTATTAACATTTACTTTAGTTTTTTATTTATAGCTTAGTTTTAAACTAAATCAGTTCCTGTGAAATAATAAAAGGCCCGTGCAGAAGACCAGAACCCGTAATTCTCGTAATTAACTTACACTTTCATTTTATAATACTTTAGTTGAAGTATAAATGAATTGTCTTGATATCAACAGATTTTTGGAATTTGGACCAGTAAACGGACGGTTTTGACGTTTGTTTGACTTTTATGAGTACCATTTTTCAGTTTTAACATGTCGGGCTGAATCGTTACTGTAATTATTGCAGAATTTAATTAGCAGAATCGACCTAAAGTGCAGCGGGCTAGCTTGCTGCGTATAGCTGTATCATACAACATATATCTTTGATTATGTACCTACCTAATTTAAGATCACGCTCCTATATTTTTAAGTTAAAAAAAAAGTATTCATATTCTAAAAAAAAACTTATGTTGAAATAGGCTAGCTAACATTAACTTAAGTTACTATAAAGCTTCAGTTACTTAGGTACTACGCAAGTACCTAAGTAACTAAAGCTTTATACTAAAACTAAAAAATACTAACTAAAACTAAAAAAAAAAACTTAACACGGTAAGAATATTATATTGAGATAACGTAATGAATTTACTTTGGAATTGTGTTGGAATTTTCTGTCGAGTGAAAATCTATGTAATCAGTAACAAATCTGTGGACAGTAAAATTTACAGTTAGAAAGGTTAGGGAGTGTTCTGTGCATACATCCGACCAAACAATGGCTTTAAAATATTTCGCATGTTTACGCGTCGCGGTTGTCCGTGTCGAAACAAGTTTTAGTAGGTAAGCTAATAATAATGATTTTAGCTCCAAAACGCTTATTTTTTATAGTGACAAAAAAAGAGATTCCCGATTACAAATGTTTTCAAATAACGAGTAACTCCCCCACATCGATTTCGGTGGAGGTGGCCTTTACTCTCATAACCCAGCGGAACGGATAACCGACACGACTGGCGAGAGATCAGGCGCAGATCCGACTGTTTACATGGATCATCTTTCTTGTCAGACAATCAGGTGATCAGCCTGCATTGTCCTAACCAAACTTGGTAGCAACATTTTTGTTCCAATGCGGCAATCAAACTCACGATCTTCGAGTCGAGAGCCAAGCTCCAAATTGACATAGCATGTATGTTTCAATAAATAAATAATAAATAATTTCTTTACTCAATACGGCCTATAACCAGACGTGGGACGGTAAAATGTATACTAAAGTACAACATTATGATCCTAGTCAACTATTTTCAAAGAAAGAAACGAAAATTATCGATACCTTTTGTATTGACACTTGGTAGGCGTAGGTGCGACAAACGTCACAATAGCATTATGACGATTGACCAATCTTGATACTTTACATCATACTACGTACAAAAGTTCGTTTGATGAAGAATATACATAAACTACAGATAAACCAAGTTTATCTGGTGCAGAGAGTTTTGCTATAATTTGGTCGCATTTCATTTCATACTCAAAGTAAAAAACTTTTTTTACTTTGAGTATGAAATGGAGCTTTAAAATATTTTAACTAATAAAATAATCTTTTTCTGTAAATTTATTTCTTATTCCTTTCTTTGTCAGCGACATCTACCTATCAGTTGCAATATCAATTACGAGTTATGAAATCGATAATCGGACCTCATTGGTCAGTTAAAGTTAGTTTATATTTTTATTTTTCTGTTCAGAAACTATTTATTGGACCAATAGCGCTAATGAATAGATAAACTACCGACAAATTTACCTCGGGAAGAATTGAGCACTTACTTTATTTTCTTCTCATACTGAACCGAATGTCATAGAAATGTATTTTATATTTTAAATTTTCATATTATTATTAAATAATTTATAAACATGATTAGATATTCATATCTTTCTATCCGGGGAAATCTGGAAACACATCAAAGTTCACAATCAAAATTCAAACTCTCATCGCATATTCTATACTCTAGTATACCTAATAACAATATTATTACGTTAGCCGATTGTTTCCCACTGCAAGGCTTTGCCTCTTTTTCTACAAAAATAGCGATGTAAACAACGTTAATCAATGAAATCTTCTGAAAATTACTATCAAAATTCTCAATCCTGCTACTCTACTACCGGATTAAAATAAATGTTAGAAGACGTACCATTATAAGCTTGGGAGAAGGCGGGCCCATACCAAACCTATACACGATATTACAAAAGCGACCCTACACGTCACTGCGCATCATATTGAGCAGAAACACAAACATTCAAAATATCATCAGCGTTAATACACCACAAAAAATCCTGCTCGTCCACAATCACGCACAATGGGTTTGACAAAAGCAAACATCGGACCTTCGGCTCGTAGGTACAATGGCGCAGAGAATGCTTTGGCATACGTATGAAACTACTGTACGAGATTCGATGTAATACTGTTCAAATAATCTTCCTTTGTTACACGGTATACATTGTGTTCGTATTAATAGTTACGATGAAATATTATTGTTTCATTCTTAACTATATTTACTCTAACTGATCGCACTTAAGTGTAAGATATTTGTCCTGCCCTTAAAAGAATATCAAGACGCAATTTGCATTTTTTTTATCATAAGGGAAATTCGCTGTAATTATTCATATTATTCTCAAGTTTGATCTTTACAAGGGTTATTTTTTATAATTAATTTTATCCATTTAGAAGCATTATTTCAAAAAATATTATCTTTCTGCACACCTTCCTCCACATAAACTTTAACAGTTCCAAATATTATACACGTCCGATCGCACAATTCACGTACAGATCTTGCAAACTACGAGCGCGCGGCGCCCTTAGTTGTGTGAGTGACCATATCTGTACAAATTCGCTCGCTAATGACCGCTCCGCCAGGTACGCACACTAACGAAAATGTATTTTTACAGTATATTTACAATTACAACTACAAATAAAGGCTACGCGCGCTCGTAGTTTGCAAGAACTGTAACACTGTGTAAGTTTTTGCTTCACGTATTTGATAAATATTTATATAATACGAGGGCGGCACTGAAAATTTCGGAAATCAAGGAAGTGACACAACATTACTATTTAAAAATGTATTTATTGCTTTTCGAAGTATTCTCCGCGAAATTTGACACATTTTTCCATACGATGGAACCAATCATTGAAGCAACCATTCCATTCGGAAGTTGGGGTCCCCAAAATGGCCGTTTTGTAGGCGTCCACAGCTTCTTCAGGTGATGAAAATCTCTGACCACGCAATTTATTCTTTATTTTAGGGAAAGTATAGAAATCATCAGGGCTTAGGTCGGGGCTGTACGGCGGATGGTCTAATAATTCTATGATTTCTTGCTCTAAAAACTCTTTTGTTCTGTGCGCGGTGTGAGAACTCGCATTGTCGTGATGGAGGATGATGCGGCGGTTGCAGTTCTCCTTACGGAGTTCAGAAACGACCTGTGGCAAACAAATGTTAGCATACCATTCTGCATTAACCGTTCTTTGTCACTCAAGAGGAATAGTCGCAACATGGCCGGTTTTGGAGACAAACGTGGCTACCATTTTTTTTGCAACACTCCGTGAACGAACAATTTTTGTTGGCTTTAACTCATTTTCGAACACCCAAACTCGTGACTGGTTTTTTGTTTCGGGTTCGTACGCGTATATCCAGGATTCGTCACCTGATACGATGTTGTATACAGCATTTGAGGATCCTGCGTGGAATCTTTCGAGAGTTCTGACGCACCAAGTAACGCGAGCCGCTTTTTGCTCTTCACAGAGCAAATGCGGTATCCATCGGGAAAACAACTTTTTTACATCTAATTGTTCATGCAAGATTATTTGTATTTGACTCATGCCAATGTCTAAAGTTGCCTGAATTTCGCGGTATGTCACAATGTCACATGTCGATCTTCCTCAATCAGCTTACGCACAGCATCAACGTTTTCTTGGGTGACTGCAGTTTTTGGACGACCTTGACGGGGATCATCACTGAGCTTGACACGTCCACGTTGAAATTCAGCAAACCAGCGATAAATTGTGGTTTTGGATGGGGCTTCATCACCAAATGCAGAAATCATCCGGTCAACACACTGTTTTTGTGTTAAACCACTTCGAAAGTCATAATAAATCATCGCTCTAGAATTTTCTCGAGTCAACTCGAGAAAAGGTCTGTGACAAGACCGAGAATCTTTTTTTAAATAAATAAACGGTTTTCGATTTTTAAAACCAAGGAGTTTTAAATTAAAAAGATTTTAATATGACAGGAACAGTGGAAATATTCCATTCCCGATACTTTTAGTGCAGCCCTCGTAGTAGTGTAATTACAAGTACCATTAGGTACTATAACATAAGGAAAAAGATAACCTAATTATGTCAGGTACTTTTTACCCTTGAACAGTAACAAAATTTAAAAAAAGGATATATATAATTACAATATTATTACAGGAAGAAAAAACTTCGAAGATATCATTTCCAGTTTATCTTGAAAATTATACGAATATTGCCATGTTATTTCAAACCCGTAGATAGATAGATGTTAGTTCAGGTGGTATGATTTCATATCGTTTACAATAGATATATGACGGTATCATTTTTCTGCAAATGCATTATGCAACTCTGTTTGTATAGGACCAGTTCAGATGGTGCATGACGTGCAGTTTTAATAGCTAGCATCGTACGCTTTAATAAGGGTTTTTGTTATGAAAAAAATTATACTTAGGTACTACCAGAATGAGTTTGAATCAATAGCAAATTTAAAATTAAAACAAAATGAATAACATACATACCTATTTAGCATATACCTTAAACCTACTTATATTATCATAGCCTTAGGGTCAGTTCACATCGCGACGAGACGCGACGCGGCGCCGCATTTTTGTGATGACTATTCAAAATTAAACTTAATTCGCTACACACGTTTCAAAAGTTCGAATGTCTGCAAACCTGTGTCTTATCGTCGCGGCGTGAACTGACCCTTACTCTCTGCAGTACTTACATTATTAAGGAAAAGCAACTGTTTCTTACAATAGTTATTGATCTTTTACTGCACACGTACAGACCCAAAAATTGTATTTGTTTTCACTCAATTATATAAAAACAACTATCGCAAATATTTAAATTTCACTTTTTGATCACATTGGTTAGAAATCGGAAAAAGCCACCGAAATTAACCACAATTGTTTTTTAAATAAATGTATTGTAGTGTAAAAGTGATAGATATTGATTATTTATTGATATCTTATTATAATTCTGTTTCGATTCCTTTGGATTTCTGGTTGAATAACTACGAGTGCCACCCACTACAAGTCAACGGTGACTACGCACAATCAAGTAAACCCAAGTTAAATATAATATAAATATATTCATTCAACCGGTGGATCCCAAGCTTGTGATAGTTGGAATGTGGACAGTAAATATTGAACACAGATCATGGGTTTTGTTGTATTGTTTTGACACGACACTATAGAAGATCACTCGGTGGACTTGTATGCAAATGAAATAAACACACAATAATTGTATGTATTTGGATGTACACATTATTTTTAGGTTCGGTAAAGCCTATTTTAATGACAATAACTGAGTATTGTAATATTGACTGAAATTAGTTATTGGAAACGAGCTCTTTGCGACCTGATACATTTAGTAGGTTATCGCCTGATTCCCGTACTATATTGTGGCGGTTTTTATTGGTGGATCACTCGGACCGGCGAGGCGTGTCGGCACGACCCGGCGGCCGCAGGTGCGCGCGGTCACGTGCGACTCAGACAGACGATGTTTTCAACACGCTCCACTGTGCCGAAAATAGAAAGCCTATTCCATATTTTTTATACAAAAAGCTGACCGCGATACATAAAATAGCAATTGAATTAGTTGGTCATGTTTAAAAAAAAAAGACAACTGCGAAACGTATAAAAAATGTTTGGAACAACTAAACTCTCAATGAGGAAGTATTGTATCGAAAATATCGTTATATGATGTATTTAATATAGGTACAATGTATATTGTACATTTCACAGATATCGACTAAGATCCTGCTCGACCAGAGAGACATTTTCCTTTGCACTAGGACGCCTCAAAATATTTAAACACGAAGAAAGTGACCGAAACGCCTGCAGTTGTGGTTGAACTACGTATAATTTACCTACACGTTAGTACCTATGTGCGCTTGCACACGATTCAACGGCTTTGTTGAGCGATTTTCATCTGGTCGAACAGCAATTTTGTTTCATTGCAAAAGTACCAAATACTAGAGGTGTAAAAGTAACGAAAAAATGTATTCGTTACTACACGCACCGGCATATTTAGCGGAACATAAAATAAAGGTTTGATATCAGTATCATATAAGGTTGCTGGCTGGTTTATACGTCATTTAATTTAAAAAGAAATATTTTCAAATTAAGAAAACAACTGAACATCACATTTTATGCAATTGTTTTAATTTTATTCAAATACACCTTATCTGGAGCGAACTTCGAGTATTTCTTCCTTCTGAGTTTGATTTAAAATTTCATTGAAAAACTGTTTTTTGTTAGTTTTTTTTAATCGCGTATCTTTTTGGAGTTCAGGACTGAATTATGCCTGACTTAGCCCCAACGGAGATTGCCAGGGCACTCGAAATGCTAAGAAATGGTCAAACCTACAGAGTGATATCCAGAGATCTTCGTCGACCAGTTTCAACGATCCATCGCAGTATCCAACGGTTCAGGGAAACCGGTACTTATGTGAGAAGAGCAGGACAAGGCAGAAAAAGACGCACTTCGAGTAGGGATGATCGTTTTATTCGGCTTCGTGTACGTAGGAACCCCCGTTTGACGGCCGTCCAAGCCCGACATGAGTTAGAAGCAGTGCGGGGTGTAACCGTAAGTGAGCGTACGGTACGAAGAAGGTTCGAAAAAGCTGGTTTGGGTTCATTTGTGCCCGCCAAGGCTCCAAGGCTCGAGGTAAATCATCGTAGAAACAGGTTAACTTTTGCTCAGGAACATCGACTTTGGAACGCGGACCAATGGAGTAAGGTATTGTTTAGTGATGAGTGCAGAATTCTCTTAAATCAAATTGACGGCAGGCGAAGAATATACAGACGCAAAGGAGACCGATACATTCAGACAAATTTTGAAACTACAGTTGCATACGGTGGTGGATCAATAATGGTTTGGGCGGGCATTTGTTTGGGAGCTCGCACAGACTTGGTAGTGGTTGACAGAGGGAGTCTGACTGCAGACCGCTATATCAGAGAAGTTTTAGAAGAAAATGTCGTACCGTTTGCCTCATATATCGGTGACGATTTTGATTTTATGCAGGATAATGCTCGGCCGCATACCGCTCGGGTAACTCAAGCTTATCTTAATAATATGAATATCACTGTTATGGAGTGGCCGGCGAGATCACCGGATATGAACCCAATAGAGCACGCTTGGAACTTGCTGAAAAGAAAAGTTAAGTCCAGAATTCCAGCTCCTGCCAACGTGGGTGAACTGCGAATCGCCGTAGTTGAGGAATGGCGGAGACTATCTCAGGAGACCATCGATAACATCATTCTCAGTATGTCTAGACGGGTAGAAACTTTATTAAGAGCACGTGGAGGAAATACGCGATATTAATCACCATTTTTCTAATTTAATTAATTGTTATTTTAATATTAATTTTCACTTTTCCCGGTTACATGAAAAGTTCAAAAAATACCATTTTTCACAAATAGCCTTTACTCGCAAAATCTGTTCTTAATGTGATCTCATTTTAAGTAAAACAAATGAAACTTTAAATAACAAAAGAAGTGCAGTAAGTAGATTTTAAAATAAAACCATATTTTTTTAATTATGGACCTTTTTTGTGTTCCGCTAAATATGCCGGTGTGTTTATAACAATTAGTACTCGTTACCATAGTAACGTTACGTTACTCGTTACTGCTGATACCTCTTAACATGCTATGTTATGTTAGAGCAACGAATCAAGTCGGGTTAAATAACATGCCTTCTCTTTCATAAATACTAAGAGCGAGAGAGATAACATGATATTTAACCCAGGGTTAACTTTAACCCAGATCTGTGCAAGTGGGCCTTTGATAAATATTGATGTTAGTAATAATCCATTGAGTTAAATTAAGTTATTATAGGTAGTGTGTCTTAGGGTCAATTCACACTGAAACGAAACGATACGTCATACGCGATCATCATCGGTCGAGGTCACGATCATGGTGCTGCATATTTAAGATAGCTATTCAAAATTTAAAGATACACATTGCAGAACTGCGTTTTTGTTTCGTAGCGTCGCGGTGTGAACTGACTCTCAGGGAACATTTGTATACGTGCAACTAAACTTTCCTGAAAACTATACCAAACACCACGCCAAAGATATAGGGGTAGTATTAAAATGGATATATTTTTTGTAACTGCACTGTGGACTGGAGTATTCAATTTAAAATCTCTTTGTCCGGATAAAGCTGGCGGCTCATCTTGTTTGATGCTTTTCTTTGCGGGAAAAAAAAGTGCTCCCGAATCCAAAAGTTTGTCGTAACCGTATTTCGTTAGTGGAACAATGCGTCGGAGTTTAGCTTAAGTTTAACCGAGGCTTTTAAGAGAATCGTTTACTGTAAACCTTTTGTCTTCCATTAGTTTTGCTTAAGACCAATCAAGCAAATGCTTTTTAAGTATTTAGTTTCTGCGGGATTGAGATAATGTATTGTAGTTACGAGCTATTCGCTTCTGTATTTTTTCTTCAAGTTCTATGATGTTCAAAATCATATAATCCCTTTTAACCGACTACGGCGAAGCCAAAAGGAAGGGTAATGATTTTGGCTTCTATGTATGTATGTTTGTTCCACCGTAGCGCAAAAACTACAGATCCGATTTTAATAAATGAGGTGTCAATAGATTCGTAACAATGGCCCGGACATAGATTATTAAGTAGTTCCTACGTATCCCGGGTAACATAGGCATTATATAATTTCCGTAGTCGGGTTTAAGTTTTGTATAAAAATTATAGTAATTATTAACAGTTATATTTTTAGAGTAATAGGTCTGAATACCTAGAAATTGTAAAATTAGCTTAATCCGTTGGAGCAATTCTTTTTCAATTTGTTTTCTCTGGTTCTCAAACTTCATTACTCTTTCGTTGACGACCTCTGTGGCTCAGTGGTTCAGCGCGTTGGTGCTCAAGCCGGGGGTCGCGGGTTTCGAATCCCGCCGAAGGAACAAAGAAGTTTTTCTGTGTTCCTGGGTCATGGATGTGTATTAAATATGTGTATAATATAATAAGAATTTTAAATATATGTATAGTATTAAATATACTTCCCATTTTCTGATACCTGTAACACAAGTTCTTCGGATACTTAGCACGGGGCCAGATTGACGTGGTGTGAAGCGTCCATAGATATTATTATTATTATTATTATGTGACTGTTTAGTTTTGTCTATTGATAATTCTGTATTCAAACTTATAATCGTGCTAGACCCAATCAGTAATCACTTGATGTTTTTATTCGAGTTGAACGACCGCTTAACTTCTATTAATCAGACACCAACATGATAGGAGTCGGAACTTATAAAAATGTATAATTATAATATTATACATTGGAACTTCACTAAATTTATTTTATCACTTAACAACCTAACACATCAACAATTACGTCTGTTCACGACGGCTGAGGTATAAAAGATCCTATTATAAGATTATATTTACCGAGCAAGTCTTCTTTTATTATACGGGTAATAAAAAAGTTAAACTTCCTTCCAAATTTTTTTCGTAAATAGATTTTTTAGTTTTGACAGACAATGATGTTAAGTACAAAATAACTTGAAGGTTATTTATTGATGGAAAATATTTAATGAAAAGCACATTATTTACATTATTAATCTTAATGACTTTTCTTTTCGAGTGTCCGTTCACAACAACGGCTGTTAAAATTATAATATGGTTATCGCTAGTTGAACGATTAAAAAGTAAAAATATATTTTCTTAGAATAAGAAGATAAATTTAGTGGCAGTTTGATTAAAAACTATTGACCAAAATTCATGAAATAGTTTCATTACTTTAACGTCAACATAATCAATTGTCCTTTTTTTATCTACATTAGACAAATAGCCTCGAAGGAGGTCAAACAGTATTTCATTGTCCGAGAGTTATTCAATTAATAAGGAGTTTATATATTAGCAGAGTGAACCTTTATTCTTGCGAATTCCAAGCCAGAATGTTTTCCTCGTAAAATAATATTACCAAAATATACCAGAAAAACATACCTACATAATTCCTCTTTATTGTGGCTATCTTTATGTATGTACATATTATTTTATTGTAGAATTACTAAGTTACCATCAAATCAGTAATCATAATCATTATGAGAAAACTTAAACCATGATTTTTTGAGAAAACTTTAGCCCTCTTGTAGTGCAAGATCCGGTATAAGAAATATATAGGGTATATATTTCTTATGCCGGATCTTGCACTATCTCATCTGAATCTGTTATTTATTAGTGATAAGAAATAAATGATAGAGGCAACCTATTTGCAATCTGTCAATGTGAATATTTTACATTGACACATTGCAAATAGGTTGCTTAGTTAAATTCCCACCGAAATGTCAGCGGAGCGGCGAGCAGCGTAACTGTCATATACTTAATTTTAAACTTTATCTTTATTAATATAAAATACAGTTTCGCGGGCAGGCCGGCGATGGCCGCTACGGTCGCTAGCGGCCATCAGCGGCCGTGAGCGGCGGCGGTTGTCTCAAGCGAAACTGTGTTTTATAGTAATGAAGAAAAAGTTAAAAATTATGTATATGAAAGTTATACTGCTCGCCGCTCCGCTGACATTTCGGTGTGAATCTGCCCTTAGGGCGCAATTTAACTAGGCAACCTATTAGAAGTGTGTCAATGTGAATATTATTTATCAATTATTTCTCATCACTATTAAATAGCAGATGAGGGTACATATTTCTTATACCGGATCTTAGATCATTAGTAATAAAAATATTTAAACAACTGATTAGCTATTCAATGTTGCTGTCTTTGTCTGATACGTTGGAAATGTCACTTGACAAAGACAGCAATACTAAATAGCTTATCCGTTACTTAATATTTTTATTAGTAAGGGGGTTAATGTTTCAGGACTCAGGCGTCACATGAGCAAAAAACGTAGCGCGTCGTTTCCTTTTTTATTTTTTATTTTATGAAATGAACCAGGAAACGAGCAGACGGATCGCCTGATGGTAAGCGATGGAAGTAAGGACACTCGCAACACCAGAGGAGTTATACTAGTAACTTCTCTTGTGTTGCCACTTGCGTTCCTGGTCCTTAAAATCTCACCTTGGGCCTCCGGTAACCTCACTCACTCGGCAATACACATCGCAAGCGTTATTTCACGCCGGTTTTCTGTGAGGTCGTGGTATTTATCCGGCCGACCCGGTCATTCGTGCCGAAGAGTGGCTCTCCCACAGTTATCTGCTTTTAAACTCAAGTCTGAATATATATCTAAACTCAGCCCTAATAAAAATTTAAGTAAACCCCCAATTGTCAAGCAGTGAGCGAGCTGATGATGTTGAATTATAGCTACGAACACTCTCGATCAGGCCAGCTTTTTAAACATAATAAACCGCATCTTATCGGATCTTTCGTTTAGGAGCTACGATGCCACGGACAGACAGACACGTCAAACTTGTAACACCTCTCTTTTTCCATTGGGTGTTATCAAAATAAATCGAACGAATGAACGAATCGAAAATAAAACGAATCGAAAATCGAACTGTCCTATAAAACAGTAGTGATATCTACTTGCTGACCAAAGCCCTAATCAGTCATTCCACGGCAGTAAGAACAGGCAGGTGACTGGAGTCGTGATCACAGTAGCCACCGGCTACAGCTGTGTCGCGGTCGTGCTGTCGCCGCGAGCTTACACAATAGTGTTGAACGTGAAATTAACGGGGCTTCTATTGAATTAAACTCTAAGCGTCAGTTCACACCGAGACGCGACACGGCGCTGCATTTTTAAGATAGAATTGGACTTTATTCACTGCACAAGAAGATACACGTTTCATTGCAAGAGCGGCGCCCCGCTACGCAGCTCGGTGCAGCTCGAATTTTGAACGTGAAGAAAGTTTTCGCTTAAATATGCAGCGCTGCGTCACGCCGCCACTCGGTGTGAGCTGACACTAAAAGAGAATAAAATAATAATTACGAACAAACATTCTTTACAAATATATACGAATTATCATTTTTTCTATAGTTTTCTATAGCTATGCGGCTGCTGTGTCAGTATTTTAATGTTGTATTTATCCGTAGGCTTCTAATTAAATATCTACTTATAGTATTAACATTTTATGGTAAAGCACTAATGCTATAGTATTTATGGTCTATACATACTATCTGATATAATAGTTAAGTACAAGGAACGTAATATAAACAGAAAAGCCTAGTAATATAGGTATCAAATTTTATAATAACGAAAAAAAACATAGAACAGTTCACAATGTAATCATTGAAAACACTTTATCAGCTATTGACGGATGATTTATAAATAATCCACTAGGCGATGAAGAAAGTGTGCATACACGGTCCGGTAGTCGTAACAAGTATCTCTATTAATCTCCAGTCTACGCCTACAGGGCGGGGCCTGTGCTTATTAATTCGTGAGGAATTATTAATTCGACGCCACAGTACAATGGCCCCGCGAACAACGAATAATTTGTCTTCTATCTTCGATCACACCTACCGATACCGAATATTACTCAAGATATCCATCAAGACATCGGTACTTTTGAGATGATTGACAAACGTTTGAAAAATTGTTTTTACGAACGGAAAATGTTCGGAGGTTTTTCTGCGTAACGGAATGTTCATCAATTTTGTTATCAATGTTACTAGTCTCACTTTTTTTTGACTGCCAGGCCTTTATATTTTAAATATATAACAATAATAGCCTGCCTACGTAAAATAAACAGCCTCCGTGGTCTAGTGGTTTAGAGCTTGGCTCTCGACTCGGAGGTCGTGGGTTCGATTCCCGCATTGGAATAACAAAAAAATCTTGTTTCCAAGTTTGGTTAGGACAATGCAGGCTGATCACCTGATTGTCTGACAAGAAAGATGATCCATGCGTCGGATGGGCATGTAAAAAGTCGGACCTGCGCCTGATATCTCACCAGTCGTGTCGGTTATTCGTCCCACTGGGTTACGAGAGTAAAAGGAAGAGAGAGTGCTCTTGTGTACTGCGCACACACTTCGGCACTATAAAATAACTCCTGCGTAGCTGGCCTGGTTTCAATTAAACCGGCCACCGTCACTGAAATCAGTGTGGGGAGCTATTGCTATATAACAATATTTTAAGAGGGAAGATTAGTTTGTTTGTTTGTTTGCATTGAATAGGTGCCGAAACTACTGAGCCGATTTTGATGATTTTCCATAAATGTAGAGTAGACCACGGAAAAAAACAAGCTAATTTTTATTGCAGCAAAAGGTACGTTTCCCGCAGGATTTCCTTTTGCGCGTACGAAGTCGCGGGCATCACCTAGTGTAAATATAAATAAAAAGTTCAATAATCTCATAACTCTATGTCAGAAAACTCCACGCACATTCATTTATTCAAGAGAATTGAAAAACTTAATATTATTAAATAACTACAACTTTCCTTATAATACCTATATCACTGTAATATATAATATCACTGTAAGTAAACACAAACAGAATTAGGAGCATAAATCATCGGGTCCTATAATGAATTTCTGAGCGCAGGAGCAAATTCCTCGCAGCTTCCACACTTGCTACGAAACGGTTAATTATATCTGGCCGCTAAGTGGCTCAGCAAGTGCGCTATTTATTGTGAACCAGCGAAGGATGTGCACTACTACATACGATATAAATTATACACGACGACGTGGATAGTCTCAGTTGACTAAATATTTTGTGTTTCTGAGTTTCTTTCCGTACTTACATCTTTTAGAACTGAACTCCAATTTTCCTAATTACAAGTAACTTAGACTTTCATTTTACTTTTATTGAATCATAAATAAATAGTCTTGATATCATAAACTGATTTTTGGAGTTTGGACCAATTAAAACGGATTTGACGTTGGTTTGACGTTTATGAGAATTTTGCAGTTTTAACATATCGAGAATGGATTCTAACTGTATTATTGCGAGATTCAATTAGCAAAATCGATCTTCTGAATAGAACCACAACTTCTACCATGCTATTATCTCATTTAACATTAACTAAAACTAGGCGAAATGGCGTGAAAATTTTACTATGCCATGACGTCTTGACCGACATGCATAATATTCGTGACTTATACAACCATAGCAACAATGTCTTACTGCGATACTGATACTTTGTGGAAATACATAGCATACGATTTAATTAATATTATATCTTGCAATATCCCGCCAAAAAATACCCACAACCTGCAAGCAAATGTGTGAGTGCACATTTGATCGTGGTGTTTTACGCATGCTTATGCGTGCACTCACACATCTGCTTGCAGGTTGTGGGTATTTTTTCGCGGGATATTGCAAGACATAATATTACTTAAATTGAATGTCTTAGGTCACTTACAATAAATATTCAAATTTATTTGCTTGAGTAAATAGACGAGCCGATGATCAGAGCAGCCGCTGTCATGAAACGACATCGATTGCATGCGTGGGATCAAATCTTGCTAAAGGCAAATATTTATTTGGCTTTATTATATTCGTTCCGTTATCGTGCTCATTGTGTATAGCAGGATGTAGATATTGCAATAAATAAAGCCAGATGTCACATTGTTATCGGTCATTGTACTATCGAACATTAAAATCCTAAAAAAGTAGCTTCTTTGTCCGAAAACTGCAGGCTAAAATATGGTTATTGGTATTATTAATTTCATAGAGGTGTCCTGCCAAATTAAATTATCGCTCAAAATTATAAATTGATTTTGTCGTCAAAAAAGTATTAGATTCTTTTTTGAGATACCTATTTATAAAGAATCGTTAAACAAATAATATTATGAATTGACGTTGAATGACGACGAAAAGGGAGACCTTTTTGTAAATCCAAAAATATTTTTTATCTTTACTTCTATACTAATATTATAAAGAGGAAAAGTGTGTTTGTTTGTTTACATCGAATAGGCTCCGAAACTACGGAACCGAATTTGATGAATTTTGGCACAGATATAGAGTAGACCACGGGGTGCTTTTTATCGCGGAAAAATGTACGGTTTTCGCGAGAATAACTTTTGCGCGCTTAGTGCGTCGCGGGTAACATCTAGTTAATTATAAACGTCAGAATATAAAAGGTAAATGCAACTAATCAATCTGATTTTTTACCAAAAGCACAATCAAGAAAATTAACATAAACACAATTTCAATTTGTCATAATAACACGGTGCCTTTAAAATACTTTATCATTTTCCAACGAATAATTTTACCCAAACGAAGTATTGACTCGAGCTGTCCGAAGAGAGATTCGATCGAATCCATCACAGTCATATGCCTAAAATAATATTCCATCAACGGTGACCCGGCCGGTAATGTATGGAGATGAATTCCGCTTACACCCCGGCAACATGCTGAGCAACAAACTAATACATCCTTAACAAATCATAAAATCACCTCAGTTTTATATATTTGATGAGTGTTGACTTTTGTATGCATTAAAACCATGTTGGCTTTGATGATGAACAATTTTTATTTATAAAACAACTAAGAAGAGACTATTAATAGCTAATTCACAATAAGTACTGTGTAATAAATTGTTAAGAACTATAAATAATCCGGAAGAGTTAATGATGAAACCTCTTAAATACTATACGAGGATTTACAATAGGGTGAAGCATCTAAAATCGAATTATGTTCACGGCTAAGTAGCCTATGCAATCCCGTGGGTCGTAAAATATTAACGTTAATTTCTTCGCCGAACAAAATTGTATTTTAGCATCAACTATGATTAATGCTAGACAGACTTTTTCGCTCGGATGCTCCGTAACGAAATGATCAAACAAACGAGGATGCGATCGGTGAGCTCTCGACAAATGTCTGCTGGGAATTCATTAAGATCGTCGACGCTTCCGAAGAAAAAGGTAATGTCTGTGATTTCGCAATATTGTTTGGTTGACAAATAGAATGCCATCGCTAAATTCTCTCGCATATTAAAAGCTTTCAATCTCGGTTGAGCGATCGAAATCGCAAATCTTCGAAAAGAATTTTCAGTCACGCAATCATAAAGATAAAGTGGACGCTCAGTTTTTGATAAAAAATTATATCCTCCAAGGTAAAAGCCTCTTTTAAATTAAGTTCATAATAAAGAATATATTATAGGATCGTGATTTCGAGACCTGCACTCGAGTGATATTTCCGACAGCGAGCGAGGGGCGCATGCGATTAATGAAATCAAAAGGATTAAGAGCATCTGCCCGCTTGTTATTCAAATCGATCGAGGGCTCGTTTATCATTTTAAATAAGCTACTGCTTAGATAAATGTTGGGTGTGGTTGTGAGCGCACAAAGGAAGTGGTGTGCAGTAGCCCAATTAACAAAACCAGTTATATTCATGGATTGAAGAATGATAACGAAATTAAATAGACGCTTTCATAAATTACCTGACAAAGGAAATTAATTTTCTTCCATATACACAAATGTTTTGTTTGTTTTATTATTATTGTTTATTTTTTCATGTTATCATTAGTTTTCATTAGTCGCCTCGAGGGCCTAGGAAAGGGGTATATTCTTATAGCCAAATCTGTTGCATCGATATGCGACATCTGCTCGGTTCAGTCGAACTAAAATAAACACATTCTTAAAGATAAATTGGTCGCTGTTACTAAAATACTATTTTGGATTTTGGGTCTAAGATTACTTACGATATATTATTAGCATATTCTAATTTTAATAATAACACAAAATGAATGAATATTACTGTAACTACATGTTCCAACAACTGATTTAAGTATTTTTTTCTGCCTGGTGCTATAGAAAATAAAGAAAATATAATAAAAAGCTTTTTAGGTCATTAAAATGCAAAAAAATAATTATGACAATAAACAAAGAGAAATACTGTGTACTATGTAAATTAGATACCAAAATTCTATACCTTTTTCTTTTTGTCATGTTTTAAGTGCAATAATTTATTTAATTAACTACCGCAATAAAATAGTCAAAATAATAAAAAAGCATTAGTAGTAGTATCTAGAATCAAAAACATATTTTTTCTGGCAAGAATTATCTACGAGGAAGACTGTTCTAGTATGTCGGGTTAAGGACTATCATAAAGTTCGTATTTCCCAAATCAAAATCCAAAAGGTTTAAAAAAATTACGAGAACATTGCAGAGGTGTCTAGAAAATTGAGAACAATTGTCCTGTTCTGTTGAATCTTTGATGCTGTCTCGTTGGCGAAAGGAAGAATAAATCTGAGTTAATTGTACGCGTCGCGGTTGCGACAACATAATGTGTTCGTTTTGTAGCTGACATGCATTCTTTGAACGAGTTGTATGCAGCGAATCAAGATGGATCATGTCCGCACATACATTCTTATTTATGTATGCTTATGTAACATTTCGAATTCATTTATGCTTTTATGAAACAATGCTGGTGGTGTATAAAAGGAAACGCAGCAGTTGAAAAATGAAAAATTATGATCACACTCGAAGAATATACTTACAACGCTGTAACAACATAAAGTAAGACAGCGAGAAATATAGACGAGCAGTACATAGAACACGTTATCAAGTTTCCACAGACTCAAATAACCTATGGGACTATTTGCTAGAAAACTGCTCGACTTACGCGCTTGGAAAACACTCTCTGGTAGTAAACTACATATAATTTTAAATAAGCGCAGAAACACTTGCAAAAATACGCTGCAACTGAAACATTTTAAATACATGCATAATGGAGGGTAAAATTTTGATAGTTCAAACAATGTTTTAACAAAACTTTATCGTAAATTCTGTAATTTGTATGTACGTACTAAACGTTACAAGAGGAAGTAATTAGCTTACGGGTTGTAATATGTAAATAAAGACAATAAAAACACAAGTCACTTATAAATAGAGCCTATTTGTACTAGTTAGGAATGTGTCTCGAACACTGAAGGGTTAAGAAACAGATCGGCTGATAAGGCCAGGCACTTTGGATATGGTCGATATACTAATAATATACAACTCGCCACCAAAACAAAAAAACACACAGGACCGGCTATTGTTAAACGTTTTGTGTCCGTGAAAGCTAATATCGTCTGATTGATCTATTTTTCATTTAAATTAGACATCAATATGTTACGATATTATAGTAACAACACTTCAATAATGTAAACAATGGACAACCCTTTGTACCAAAAACTTTTCTCACTTGTATTATCTTTCTATTAAATCTCTATTTAATCTTCAATGCATTATTTAGAAACTATATCGTATAGAGATTTATTTATTCATTAATAAAGTGTTCTGAAGCTGCTGGTGGTATAGCGAGCTACGAAATGATATGTAAGTCCTTCTTACGCTTGAGTGGTGATACAGCAGTGGCGTGCACAGGATTATGACACTGGGTATGCGGCGAAGTACTCGGTCACAAAAACTTTTTCGTTTATAGATTTTTAGCATAGCTACAGCCAAGCGACGGATCTCTAAGTCGAAACCATGCCAACAGAGCAAGTCTTAGATGTACTACTATTCATGTACATCTTCTACGGCAACGCAGAAAAAGAAATTCTAATAAGTAAAATAATAAGCATATTTTAAAATATTATAACTACTCACCAGTCAGCTTCAATTTTCACATATTAAAGGTTCCGGTTACTTGAGATTACTATATCCCGATGTAAATTACTAAATAATATGCAAGGAAAACAATATAATTTAATCTTGTGTACACAACCACACAGCCAGTTATACGTTTCATAACTTTTAACATGAAATTTTCGAGTTACATTATTTTTTTGCTGGTTTAATTGTTGTAACTCGGGTACACACCTACCTTTAGACGGAATTTGAATCTTTTCACTGAATGACAATTGTGAGAACTTGTTATTTTTAATAAACATACATTTTCAAAACCTCACAGTCAAATAACATTTAAGAAAACTATAAATAAACTGGAGCGATTAAATTGTAAACAATCCCAATCCCCTACCCCCCTAGAAATGCCGTCATCAGGTAACCCATTTGCTCGTTTGCCCCCTTATTAAATAAAATAAAAAAATAAAATCAATGCTTATCACATGAAATATGCAATATGGCCCCCACGAAACACAAAACGTTTCTTTTATTTAAACAAATAATACCTTACTAAACAAAAATGCATATTGTGCGTACATGATTCATTAGATTCGCGTCGTATTGTTTTTACTCGGATTATAGGCAACGAATAATTTCCAACAAGCCAGTTCGGCGGTTTTCGGAAGCGATCGGATAGCCGAACCGAAGCTCTCGGCTCGGCTCTCGGTTCGGCCATCGCCCGCCGCATGACTTAGCGCTGTTTATTTATGTCGATATTCATGGGTGTGTGCGTTTGCAAAGTATGAAAATTACACACACATGCGATGATTTTTCCTGCAGAACTTAACGGCATTAGTTGCTATTTATAAAATATTAGGCGTTTTTAAGTTATTATATTTTTTTAATTAATTTATTTACTATTAATTAAAGTCATCTAAAACATACGAACGTTTTATTAAAATATCTGTGAATGACAAGTAAAGCACTGCATTTCTGCCTATATGGAGCGCACGCCCCTGTAATACAGCAGCAATTCTTATATTCTCCTATATTGGTGCTTATCACAGATACGTATTACAAATGAGATATGTCTAACACAAATACTACCGCCTACACTGAAAATAGCCTTTTACTTATCTAAAATAAACCATAACAACAACTAAATAGGCTTTACTTCATGACATCTGTCAATGTCAAAAATGACATTGACACTTACTTTTGTCATTATGCAACAGTGGTACTGAAATGGAGAAAACGCATTTTACGGTTTTTTTTTAAAGCATTAGATATTTCAAATCTTAATAGCGTAATTGAATTTCTCAATTAAGACAATCGTATCTTCATTTAGATGTTTTTATTTAGATTATTGTCGGTAGAACTTTTACATACATTATGAGGTAATAACGCTTAAAGTGTTTCAATTTATTTAATTAAACAAAAGAAGGGCAGATAAGTGTTTTGAGGTAATAGAAAAATAGATAGTCAAACAATATTATGATAAGGCTTTAACGCAATTATCTGAAGCTGTATTATCTATATCTATACAAATAAATAAAATTTAAATAACTGTTTGTAATTTCAGATTTACAGACTTGCACTAAATGCACAATTATGAAAGTATATATGTACCTCCAAGTAGACCAAAAAATCAATTAATAAATTTTTTGTTTGCTCTGTCTGTTCAGGCTAATCTCTGAAACGGCCAGACCGATTTTGACCGGACTTTCACTGGCAGGTAGCTGATTTGATAAGGAGAAATTTAGGCTAATTTTCTAGGCTATCTAAGGGTTCCGTTTCCATTAATAGTTCCACGCAAACGAAGATGCGGTCATCAGCTAGTTGTTTTAATAGAAATAGTCTAATTAGTATTATCTCGCACGTTTCATGCTCCGATGCTATAATAAATAAATGATTAGATAATATCATAACGAGCATTTCCTTGCCGTGTCATTATCAAAACTAAAAGAATAGCTAGTTAGTTAAGTTAAGCATGTGGGCGATTATCATTCTATTTATTTTTATCATGATGACTTCAATATACTCGAAGTCCCCCTGTGTTCGAAGTTAGGTCATAATTAATTTAGTAATAAGTTTATATGGGTTTTCTTGCCTCTTAGATAGAAAAAAAAAAAAACATATTTTATTTTTAAATTTTAATTATCTTTAAGCATTGCATGTTAAAAAATATTAGCTTTCTCTACATAAACCTCACATAAACTTTAATAAACCGGCCACATTTCATACTCCTCCGGTTGAACAATGCTCGTAAAACTGTACTGAAAGTTTTTGCTTCACGTTTTAATATAATAATTAGAGACGGGGCATATCGAGGCCAAAATTGTCCTCACTTTGATTGACCCATAGAGGCACTCGAGTTTTATATTTGACAATGATGAATGTGTTAGTGTTGCGCTGCACAATACTGCAAAATTACGACAAACGAGTAAAAAAGATAGACGAGATATATATATATATATATATATATATATATATATATATATATATATATATATATATATATATATATATATATATATATATATATATATATATTATGGGTAAAACGAGCATATACTTTTAATCGTTGTAATTAAATTACATAAGGTATCCTACTACCTGTGTGAATGTTTGTGAGGACGGATGGATGGATGGATGGATAGGATTTCGATGAAATTTGTAGTTTATTCTCTGGATTAAATAAAACATAGGATACTTTTTATCCCGAAAAAGTACAGTATTTCCGTGGAATATTATTATAATAATAATAATTTTAACACAGTATTATTTCACTTATATCAATCAGAACATTTTAGGTTTAATTTTACTTTTAAGTAGTGTTTTTTTAGGCTCCTATGTCATCACCACTAGTTTAAGAATGGATAGCAGATCTTTTATGACATTAATCTACAATCTTAATGGAATCAACGAAATCGAAATTACAAATTATAAAATCAATCAAATAAAATCCCATCAAAGCTGAATTATTCTTCTGATAATATAGCAACAAGATAAGTTTTCTGTTTAAGGCCGATTTTAAAAACTCCAAAAGATTAAAAAGCGTAGTATATATTTTATAAACTTATATATAAATGGTATAATTTCCATAAGTACCTGGATTTCACGGCCGATAAAAATCCCATAAGCAGCAGGGGTGATGTGATACAATCGGCATGCTGTTTTTATTCAATAAGCTCGCCTTTTTAAGGACGATTCATATTACATAACCCTTTGTTATTTTTAAATCGATCGAGACCGTATGCGATTAAGCGTTCAATAGAAATAATACACTCCTGATGTGGAGTCGTTACATGTTCTTAAGCGATTTCGATTTCAAATACTTGTAATAGCAATGTATTCGATGGAGCGTATTTTATTATATCATTATATTATGATTTTGAAGCATAATAAAAGTATTGAGCAAAAATAATATTTCTTAAATAGAATATTTAAAACTTTTAAACAACTCAATAAAAGTTAAGGGTCCTATGATTTGTGACCAATCGACCAAGATCAGTATTTTAATCAGTGAATTCAGCCATGGAAATTGATACTATAATGTTATCAGAATTGAATATCATAAGCCATATTACGTCACTTTTCAAAACTTTTTATTCGACACCGTCTTTTATGCTAAGCAATTCGGCAGAATCGGCGAAACGTCTTGATAAAAAATGCCGACAGCGCGAAGAATACAGAAGCCAATGCCGATGCCGAGTACGAAATCGAAGATTCCATTCAATCCTTTGTCGCAGCCGTTTGATTAAAGTAAAGGACCCGCAATCACGCTAGCGGAAGTATCGCGTGTACCAAAGTCGCGCCGACTGCATTGTGACCGGGAGAACTTCCCTATTCTCAGAGGATATAGGATCATGGTAACGAGACGATCATCGCTGTAAATTGAAAACGGCGACACTTCAGCAGGTGAATAAAGTATGTCTATAAAAGACGATGGGCGTGCGACGAATAAAGTGGCATTTGTTACAGTGTTGAATTCATGTGCATTGATTTATTTTTTAGACGTAGGCGGGGAATTCGATAGGTTATATCTCGAAACCGGTCTTGTACCCTCGTAAACTCTGACTCGATTCACTTTTGATGTAATTGTCTGACTCTGTCCAAGTCCAATGGACAAAATTATGTATCCTGACAATAGGAGCGATATCACATGACGTCGGACCAGAAGTATCTATTACTTTCCTATTGTCTATTGACATACGATCTACCAGTATTTGTGACATTCTCATTCATTTCTTTCAATTCATCTTTAACTATTTACATTCAGGTTTTATTTTTAAATATGAAAAGCATTGTGTTATGCGTATAAGTCGTATGTAACCATTGATTAATTGATCACTATCACTTTGATAAATTAAAAAAAAATCAACTCCTACCGTTTAAGAAAATAATGAAGCTCGCAAAATTAACCTCAAAACCCACGTAACGATCACGAAATTCACCAGTCGACAAGCCTAAACGGTAAATTACGACGAAACAGCAGATCATTAAGGAGAAACATTATTTACGATCACGTGAGGGGAGGTGCGAGCGAAACAGTGCAGAGGCATCGGATATGCAAGTAATTAAATCCTTAAACGAGTGTATAACAAGAATGTGTTTTCGTGCACAGCGTGTTGAGTGCAGATATATATTTAGGTAGACCCAGCATCTAAAATGTACAATGTGAATCAAATATTTCTCAATGTCTTTGACGCTACAAGAGCCATTTATTACAATATGGAGACAAATTAATTATATGAGCCATCATATTCAGAGTGAATATTAGACAAACTAATTTGCATTGACAGAGGCAGGCGAGTGTAAGCTTTTGAAAGTTTATTGTTTACAAGATTTTGAGTACGCAGGATATATTTAGCTACATCTACCGAAATATAAGTCTGTGGATGCGGCTGATCGGAAGACCGCAACACTATTTACGACGAGTCCTCTCCGCAGGAGGCTCAGCGCCTAATTTCTTGGCGCGACTCGCTCTCGCAATTTATTCAAAGTATTCTTTATCACACGCCCTGCTGGGGCACGGCGATAATTCACACGTTCCTAGATGTATGGGAAGATATCTTAATTTGGTTTCGTTAAAATGATGTATAAGTACCTACACCATTAAACTATTGAAGCCTATATACTTATTTTGGTATTAAAGTAACAGTAAAAAGTAACAGCCTCCGTGGTCCAGTGGTTTAGAGTTTGTCTCTCGACTCGGAGATCGTAGGTTCGATTCCCGCGTTGGAACAACAAAAAATGTTATTTCCAAGTTTGGTTAGGACAATGCAGGCTGATCACCTGATTGTCTGACAAGAAAGATGATCCATGCGTCGGATGGGCTTATAAAAAGTTGGACCTGCGCCTGATCTCTCGCCAGTTGTGTCGGTTATCCGTCCCACTAGGTTTCGAGAGTTAAGGAAGACAGAGTGCTCTTGTGTAATGCGCACACACTATGTCACTATAAAAATAACTCCTGCCTAACTGAGCTGGTTTCAATGAAACCGGCCACCGTCACCGAAACCGGTGTGGGGAGCTATTATTATCAAAGTACCTACAAAATACAATTATAAAAATTTGGACACACTAATTCTGTTAAATGTCAAATGACTCAACCTCCTTGTCTTTGGTGTTTACAACTTACAATTGTCAAGTCCAATTAAATTTCCAATTTATTCGTCGACTTAAATCATTGGCTGTTTCGCAAACTTTTACGATTACTTAGTAATAAATAAGTAATTTTGATATACGTACTTATATAAAGTGTCAAGCATGACAGAATTCATTAGGGTAAGCGATACAGCTTTGCGGTTCAATAGGAGCTCATAGTAATTACCTACATTGCACCAATCCGAGGGAACCCTGTCAAAGTTAATCGATTCGCGTCACAACGACGCCAGGTACAGTTACCTACAGTATCCATCATGCAATGCATCCTAGAATGCACCTAGGTATGCATCAAAACTAGGTACAGTTGGGTGCGTTATGCACCCTAGTTTATGTACTCCTGGTAAAATTATAACAACTTGGTGCAGAACTATTTCATTAGCGCGGTAGGCACCCTAGGTAAAATACGACGAAATATCATGAATAGTTCGTCTGGAACATTCAGGCTGATATTGTATATCATTTCAGTAGAACTAACTAGAAGATACTCAAAATATAAATAACAATGTAGTTGGTAACGAATTTGTAACTAAAAATACAGCGCATAACTACGTTTTAGATATTCACTTACCAATATATAATAAAGACGTTAAATTTCTATAGACTACAAAACGAGAGTAACAAATTGGATTGAGATATTTTAGATTACAATTATCGTAACATCGGACTTCTTTAGACACGATAAACGGCAGGTGTGTCCCCTTGAAAATAAAACACCTTAAAAGTTATAATGAGACGACGGGTTAGATTGTGAGAATCCAATAGACGGGTAGCTTATCGGGCATTGAAATCGAAAGGGTGTATTTTGCTTTCGTTACAAATAACATTGTTACGCTTTTGAAAATAATGACGTGGTAAAATTGATGAACCATTTTCAAATTATCACGCAATAGGACATAGAAGTCTTTTTGGATATTTGCAGTGTTTACATGGCTAGAAACAGACACATACACTAGGTATTATAATGTGTATGAATTTTTCTGCAGTTACTTGAGCATTATTTCGTTAGAATCTTTAAGTTCATATTCACATTATTATGTCTCTGAAATGCTTGCAGTATTTTGCACCCTCGACTTGCCTCCATTTCAAGGACTAAAATAGAATTAGAATACGTTTAATTTATCATCACACAACACACAATTACCTTTTAAATCAAACGAAATCACATAATCATACAGAGTATAGAGATGAAAACTCTGACGCTAGTAAACAAATATCGGTGGGCCGCGAAACGCTGACCCGCGTGGGTGATGAGGTGTCAAAACTGGGCCCAGCCTCGGCCACGCGTGAGAATAACTGAACAAACATCCCATAGTTTATTCTAGTGGTAATGAATCATTTCTTTAACGGTCACACCACCTGGGTTAAATACCGTTAAGCGTCCATTAACCTTTATTATTTACATGCAATAACTCCTAGTAAGTATAATTACTCAATATTCCCTAAAATTAAACCTGCTTGGCGTGTGCTTGCATATATAGGGTTGAATATTACATAGGATGAAGGAAGTTAAAAATTATTATATTAGTATGTAAAGCAAAAACTTTCAGTACAGCACTACGAGAATTGTGCGAACGGAGGAGTATGATATTTGGCACAGTTAAAGTTTATGTGGGGGAAGGTATGCAGAAAGAATAAAAAATAACAACCACCGAGCGTTTGATAGATATAGGTTATTCTGTTACATGTTGACATTTGTCAATCTGTCATAACCTCCTTTTTCTATCTAAGAGGCAAAAGCTCCCTTATAAAGTTCAAACTTAAAAGTTATCTGAATTACTATGGGCGAGTTCGACCACAGGGCGAACACTAGTTAATAATATACTCGTAATTATAAACATTTTAAATAGTGAAAGTCGTCTACACTTACAGTGATGTTACGGGGTTACGAAGTATTCAAGTACAATCTGAATAAGATTAATTTCCTCATAATATAATTAATGTCACTTTTAATAATATTATGTAATAGTATATCCGAAATACAGAAAGAAAAACTATGCTTCCATTTTATATTGAAATTCACTTCCAATCCTATTGAATAATTAAATAGACAAATAGAACAAGTTCATTTACATCCGATGAGTCGTAAAATCGCCAATGTTCGAATATGATTTACGATCTTCCGGCTAAATGGCCATTAATTTAGACGTTCAACGTTTGCTACTTATTGAGTTTCATTTTGATTTTATAGATTAAATGTCGTAACAAAATATATTATCGCAATTCAAAATATAATTTCGGAACAAAACTACACTCAAGTGATGAAAACATCGATAAAACTTGAATTTTATTTAAATGTTTCTTTTCTCTTTTTATTTCCCCCTTGCTATAGTATCAAGCGCCAACTTTAATACCGCTCAATTTAAACACAATGAAAATATCTTGAGGATTTCTTCTTATTAATCACACGAACTAGGCAGTGATTTAGACACGTAAGACAATATATTGGCCGGGCATTAAAAATATGACGGTCATAATAAGGTGTTGATTTAGCGCCATAAAACCCGCCGGCCGTGTCCGACACTCGTAAACTATGAGATAGTGCCTCACACGACGACGCGCGCGCCGCGGACATAAATCATACACTAGAACAGACCGACTGATTATTTATATATTACACATAAATGAACTTTACCTACATCAATTACAAATAAGTCCTACAAAATTGCTTTGCGACTAGACTATATATATATATATATATAATTAATATCTAATAGATTAGAAGAAACTTAAATATAATGAAATAAAATATAATAACTTTATTAAATGAAATGTAAATGATGGTGTAGGTTTATAGATAAAACAAACAGGATTATTAGAAATATATACAAAAACAATAGGCTATTCTACATTTTTTTTTCAAACATATTTCAAAAAAATCGTATCGATTCGATAGACAACTAGTATTTTTTTTGCAGGAAATAATATCTCTTTATGCAAAGGAAAAATGATTAAAATTTAATCGATAAATGTTTGCGCCAAAACGACAGCCACCATTATCGTGAAGTCGACGTGTAAGAACAGAAACAAAAAAATGACATAATATGTGCGTGTGTAATGCATGAACCTTAGATTTAAATTTCGCTGTTGTTTATTCGAGTTGATTAAGTTCTTATGACGTCACTTACAAGAAAAATATGGCGGCTGGCGTTTTCGGTCACTTGACATACAGATAATAAAACTACAGTTTTATTTTTGAAATTATAAATAAATCGCAAATTTATATAACAAAATAGTGTTGTATTCGTATTTCTTATGATTTAAACTGTATAAATAACAAATTTGTATCATTTGATTTTGATAGGTAAAACTAGCCTATTAGGGGCGTCACATACAGCAAAAATACTAAAACAAAATTATCCTAAGATGTCGGCATATAAAATACTGTACTTTCATAACGTTTAATTTTGACGACGCGACGCGACGACGTTATGAATAATTGTGTTAGTTGATTATTCACAATAACGAGTCTCAGGCGCACAGATTTACTGTCTGTGGTAATCTCCGGAGCTCGGACCGCACATAAGGGCAATTTATTTGTTGCAAGGTAAACTAGCAGTTCATTTTCTATTGATTTCTCTACGTTACGTTACGTTACGTATTTATTTACAATTGTATTTAATGATAGGAAACGCAGATTTTTGTCAGCACGACATATTATAACGTCTAGATTTAAACCCATTAACATTACTACAATTAAAGCAATCAGTGGGCCTAGCAGGAAAATTTGACAGCGGCGTTAAGGTAACGTTATCGAATGAATTTTGTATGGGCGCTGTCATGATTTTGACAGATTTTCATACAGTTCTTATTCGATAGCGTTACGTTTACGCCGCTGTCAAATGTTCCTGCTAGGCAGTGGGCCTAGCAATTGCTCGAATAACTGGCATAAAGAAGAAGTTAATATAGACTGCAACCAAAGTGCGGTAGTTGAGCACGTAGAATTGACTTATCGCTACTTGTCTTTCTGTCTTTCATTCGCGCACAATTATATTGCTATCGCGCTTCTATCGCGTGTACTAACCTAACTGTGTAAACGGGATAGCAATATATATGTGCGCGTGTGAAAGAGACCAGTTAGCGATAAGTTCGAAATTCTACGTGCTCCGCAACCGCACTTTAGTTGTAAAACTCAAATAGTTTCATGAACAACGTAACTATTAATGTAATCGCGCCCTGCAAAACTATACATTGACTTGTTTGCTTCAAATTATTGCCGGAATATTGAAAATTATTCGAAATATCTTGTCAATCAAATGTAAACGAGTATTTACATAAAATATGAGATGTAAAAGATTGTCGAAGCCAATTAAAACGCCACAGTTGTGTTAAAATTTATAAGAGGCAATTATAGCCTTAATTTGACATAAACGTTGATCAATACGCAGATTTCATTAACAAGCCTACTAAAGCTGACCCAATTGAGAGGAGTCAATGAATTCAGTTTGTAAAACAATGCTAAATATAGAGATGTGAGAAATTTCGTTAAGACGAAATTAACTAATAGTACACAACCTGTGCAACTAATAACTTTTAGTACACAACTAGTGCAACTAATAACTTTTTGTACACAACTAGTGCAACTAATAACTTTTAGTACACAACTAGTGCAACTAATAACTTTTTGTACACAACTAGTGCAACTAATAACTTTTTGTACACAACTAGTGCAACTAATAACTTTTAGTACACAACTAGTGCAACTAATAACTTTTAGTATACAACTAGTGCAACTAATAACTTTGTGTACACAACTAGTGCAACTAATAACTTTTTGTACACAACTAGTGCAACTAATAACTTTAAGTACACAACTAGTGCAACTAATAACTTTTGTACACAACTAGTGCAACTAATAACTTTTTGTACTCAACTGGTGCAACTAATAACTTTTAGTACACAACTAGTGCAACTAATAACTTTTTGTACACAACTAGTGCAACCAATAACTTTTTGTATACAATTAGTGCAAATTATTTCATGTTAGGTTTTAAAAATATTTTTACGAATATCCATTAATTTAATCACTGTTTAAGCCAACGCGACGCTATGCTGCAATTATTCAATACGTCCAGTTACGGAAAAAGCTTCCAAAACTTCGAAACCTATTGTGCAAAAAAATTATTTCGCTCTGGCGCAGTCAGGTGAAAAGATAAAACAATTCACTGAAAATGCGCACTTTAAAATTGTGTCAACGTACTACTAAAATGGGAACAATTGTTGCAGCTCGTCGCTTGACACTGGGAAACTCGGTTCACAGTTAGGGCAACTACAAATTTAACACTCGGAAACAACGATGACATATCGCTAAGTGGCCTCTTAAACTTTCAAAATGTTAGCACGTATAAAAATCACACGGTATGTCAATTTATAAAATCACTGGGAAATACATACTGAACTATAATAATGCATTCCATTTAAAATGTAAAGTATATCGTCCATTTGTTGATCATACCATGTTGACACTTAACTATAATTCAAGTAATGCAGTTGATGATGATCAAAACATATATTCAGAATACTGGTAATGTAGAAATTAATAAAAAAAGAAGAATAAACTTAACTGGTAATGTAGAAATCTTGTAAACATTTCTGATGAATCAAAATGAACAACTTTTATTAAAAATGGACGAACGACACACAGAAAAAATAACATCGCTTCTATTCGTTATCATTAAAAATTTCCAATCTTTTATTTTCCATATCTATCGAGTCTAGACAAAAATTAATGCACATAAACTAACAATAAATTATTTACATTCACACAGCTAAACATCCGGTTCACTTTGAAACTGCAGTCTCATTTCTGGCATCGTTCGCAGTCGATTCCATCTATACAGGGCCAGGCGACATAGAGCTCAATTTTAAAGAAAACAACGATAACTCAAACTACACAGTCGTCTGCGTTCCTTTCATCCAGGCAATTTCTATTACCATATAGACACGCTACTTTTCAATTCTTTTCCATTAAACTTGGTGCATCGCCATGCGTTCGACTAGGGAGCGTTGTCTTGCGGGTTTCGAAACACATTTGTAAATGCTCTTTAGTCAGCCGCAGTGGTCTCTTTCAACTAGAATTTTCAATAGTTTTAATATTTATTGTCCTAATAAAGATTGCATTTAGTCCGAGTATAATTTATTAGCAAATGTTTGTTACTATCTCGAATAGGTTCGTATCAAGCACAATTTACAATACATCTCATAACCTCACCTACCATAATATTATTAATTATAAAGCAATTGCAAAATCCTGACACGTATGTCACGGACCTCCCAATTTGTCAAAAGCATAATATTTCATAGCCAAAACACGAATCAACAACAGATGTCCATTGTGTTTCACAAATCCTCGAGCAATTTTTTCTGACAAAGACGATTCAATCGGTACTCGGTAGCCGTTGTGAATTATCTGTCATGTTTAACAAATAAATAAGATGGATTCTATCACAATAGGGCAAACCGTTTCTCAAACAACTCTATACAAAGTATAGGGCAGAATATATTTATCACTAAGATGGGTTTTAGAGATAAAAAATCTCCCAAGTCCCAACCCTTTGAATTAAATTTAGTCTAAGCAAAATGATAATGCATAATAGAAATGTGTGATTATTGGGCTAGATAATATTATGTTCGTATAAAAAACCAACAGGTGCATTTGAAATCACGGAGTATGTTGTGATGTCTTTGTTCGATCATAATCGTATATATGAATGTTAAGGAATAAATTATGGTGAAATTCAATATTAATATCCAAGCTTTTTCGATAGGCTCTATGTGTATTCTAAAGACTTGGGTGCATTGATTTTTGTCTATTACCATGAAAAGTATTAAAAAACGACGGTCCGTTTTAACATTAAAATACCTTTTCGATAAATACAAATTTAGATAATACCTAAGTATTCATGTGATGGAAGCCATGTAAGCTTTAATGAAGAGGGCAATGTCGAAAAAAACTATTTTCAATGTTCAACATCATCTAGGCTTACTTCTTTTCTAAACTGCTGATTAAGTATTTTTTCCTTTACGTATTTAATATATGGTTATTCAAAATCAATACGCTACTTGACTCATACTTAATTTCATACAATGAATGAGTATTTCCTTTAGTACTTGGCTTAGGAAAACGTAATATAGCAAAATCATGAAATACAAGAACAAGATGGATAAATAAACTTAATTAATTATTTTTTTATTTGAACTGACGAAAACACTATTATCTGTGCATTGTACGATCGGCCATGATGTGACGTCATAGAAATAGTAAAAAAAATAAACGTCACTTGTCATACTTGTCAACCGTGCATAGTGCACAACTGTCAAGTGATTGTTTACTATTAGTATGACGTCAGAGCACAGATTATCTATCGATAAACATGGCGTGAGGCGTTTTGGGCTGTTTTTAAAAAGCGTATTTTAAATTAAAGTTTTGTGGGTTTTTATGGTCTTAAAATTATGCTCTACAGCTTATGTCAAGACGTTTAGGCATATAAAAGTAATAAATAAAATCGATTTTTTACTGTTGATGAATTGATGTTATTGAGGCAAAATCTTTGCTCCCTCTTTAAATCTCCTGTTTCTGTGAGGTCAATGACCTTAGCGCCTTAGAGAGCGCAATGTAATAATGTTACTTAGTTCCTATTTTTCCAAAACTTTTATTTATTTCTCTACCTAAACGTCTTTAAATAAGCAGTTAGATCATATGCCCAAAATATTCGTAATTGGTTTTAAGCAACCTTCTATAGGTCCCTATTTTCTGAGCCGTTCGTAAGAATAGATCTCTCTATTTGTTAATAGCTAGTACTAAATCCTTTATGGCTGCTCGATTCCACCTTGCGATAATGTCTCATCAGTAAAATAATTCATGTTCGGCGGGATTGCGCTGCACGAGAACACACTCACGATCGGACCCCGTGATCGAAACATATTGTTATGTATTACCATAAAAGATTTACCGTATGATGACTCTTTTAGTCCACGTGGAATATGAATTCGTTTGTACACGAAATTGCATACATTGTCATAACATTTGTTCCTTGCCCGTCTACCGATGTATTCCAGCTTCGTTTTGTTTGTCATAAAAAAACCCCGCTTCGTGTATGTATTTATTATTCCTGGATATTGCTAGGGATTCATATTGAATTTAGTTTTCGTGTATGCCTAAATAAACACTGCCTTGCAAATCAAATTGTGTAAAGCTAACTCAACTCGGCGCGTGCTTTCTTTTTGTAAACGCAAAAAAACCTCACTTGTCGCGCCAATCGAGTTAAAATTTCAACATGCTTATGAAATTAAAGGTCAACCTTCAAGAATCAATCATCGAGTCAAAAAATTGACACACGTAAGGAAAAAATCAATACGATCAGTTATTGTTCAGCGCGCGTTATAATTGCGGACGACATAAGTAGGCTTGCCGGCCAGGGGCACGCATCATTTGCCGGCCGTCGGCCTGATCAACTCCTGCTCCCTGACATGGGTTGAAACTGGACGAGTAGGTACGGGAACAGACGGGATACTTCGATACGTCCATTGCCAATTGTCAGTCATCACCTACATTGATGTGCCCGTGAAATATTTTAAGATTTAAAAACTAAAACATCACTTTGGGAAATCTTTTAGACAATTTTGATAGATAATTTGGTGACCAGACATTGAACAATGCTACTTACCACTACTATGAAATTATGTATTTTCATTTCACAAAATTTTTTGAATAGCTACTACTATTATTTTATATAAGCTGTATATTAGTCTTAATTATGCTTTAATAAGGTAAATTCTAGCCATAGTCACACAACACTTTCGTCTATGGTTTCTTAAACTTCCTTGATATTACCGAATAGTCAATATCCATCTCAATAAATGACCTACTAGCCCATGTGGCCTATCTACTCCATTATTTATTCTTCTACCACAGCCACGTGACCGTGTATAATTAAAAGTCGACTTCCACTGCCCATCGGCGGAGCGGATAAAGATCTTACGAACAGTCAAAAAATGCCACGTACTTAAATTTATTGAACCAAGTTAATTTATTCGGGGCAATTATTTAAACAATCGGTTAAATTCCATTGAAATCACTTATTTCGACGGCACGATCAGATAACATATAGGTAATTGTACTTGTAATTATGAAGTGCACCTTGCATATACATTTTACGTTTCAATACATAAACTTATGAGCCTCATAAAACAAAACCCTACATCCAAATTAAGACGTATTTGACGTGCAAATTGGTATGCTGTGTTTAGTACATGTTGAAAGAAGAAAGACCGCGTCGCTGTCAATATTCTGTCAGACCTCTTAAAACATATTTTAATTTGCTATCTACATACTATTATTGTAAAACATTTTGATTGTTTGACGGTTACGGGACGGTTTATTATTAGATATTTATATAATATATGTATATAAAAAGAGATGTCCCCACTGACTCATCGACATACTCGTATTGATGCACAGCCGTAACCGCTAATGGTAGAAACGTGAAATTTGAATATTTGCATTAATTTATAATGACTAAGAAGGGATTTTGAAAAAGTCCATTCCTAAAGGAGTGAAATAAGGATTGAAAATTACTATGGAAATCTTTAAATTTGCACCAATTACCTTGAAAATTAAGATTCGTGCTCTTAAACACATGTCACTAAACACGTGTTTTGAGGTTTATTAGGATACACCCTCTGAGGGTGTAAAATAAGGGTTGAAAGTTTGTATAGAAAATATTTGAAATGTGCCCCGATTTGCATGAACATTAATAACCGAGCTAATAGATACAAATCATTAAGTACGAATTTTAACGTTTTTGAATTTCGTCTCCTGGAGGTCTAAAATCGCCAAAGCTTATCTAATGAAATAGCGACAACTGGGTTAATTGCGTTGAATCTTAGCAATTAGCATGCAGTTAGCTGTTAGTCATTATGATGTAGGAATGCGTTAAAAAGGATTTTTCGAAATTCATACCCACGGGGGTGCAATGTGGACAAAGTGGCAAAAACAAAAGTCGAAGCAAAAGATAGTATTTTAATATAACATTATTTTTCCCCTACTGGCTCTTGAGTCAAAAATATTTCTATTACAAGCTTTTTAATTTCCTCCTCTGAAGTTTATATGAATGTTAACATTATGGTAATAATTTTGATAAAAAGTGACAATCGATTCATAATAAATGAATTCTCATTATATTTACGGCACTATAAATATCTTATTTTATGGTATATGTAGCTCTAATGTGTGGTATTTATAAACTTTGTAGCATCGATTAAAATTATATTGTGTTTGATATGATACTAAATATTTTAACAACAAATCATCGCCTAACGCTATTCATAGCGGGGCGCCAGCTTTTTGTTAAAGCGACACATTTATTGTGGCAATCTATAGATTTTAGAAAAAATAGATGGACCAACGCGTTAACCACTGCAGTGGGATCACTGCATTGCGGATTTAAAAGTAAATTTGTGCAAAAATATAGAAAATAGTCTCTCTTCAAAGGAGAGAATTATAGTGATTCTTCACAAGCTAGCAGCTTCTGCAAATCTTTGCACATGTCTCTAAACACCCACTAGTTACATAATTTAAAATGACCACGCACACACTAACAATGTTACGCTTCTTTCTATTTATATGACTTCTGTATTTTAAACGACATTGCGTTTTATTTATTACATTGTCATGTCTGTAATTTTCTATGCCTTTAATATTATGTCTAATAAAAACATATTTTGGGTAAATTCTAAAGCATCTTCAGTGGAAGTCAGAGATATTTATTCAAATAAGTCACCATCAACCCGACCGTAAAGCTCGGGGTGAGGTCGGGGTCCAGCTTTATTAATATTAAATAAACGCTACACTTGGCTGAAATGGGTCGATCGTCGCAACTCGTAAAAATAGTCCTTTCATTTCTCCTATTTAATGTTTTATTTGTATGACGGGTAATAATTGTAAATTCGCCCATTATAATTCATTTATAAGTATTTTTTCAGTTTGAACGGACAAAATAAAAATGTAAATGTTGTGACAGACTGACCAACTCAATGTGTAACAAAATTATATATATATATATATATATATATATATATGCACAGTAGTGGTGTGAATAATCTGAGGTAGTAGTGTTGTTGTTATTTTTATTAATGTTATGTATTTCTAAGCATATTTTAAAAATATATTAGATTTCTGCACACCTTCCTCCACATCAACTTTCAACTTTGCTAAATATTCTCTCGGCTTCTCCGTTCGCACAATTCCCGTAAAACTGTACTGAAACATTTTACTTCACATGTTAATATAATAATGAGTTTAAGCTAACTGGTTATCAAGGCTCTATTTGTCTACTGGTAGGATAAAGTTTAATTTAACGAAGTCAAGTTACAAAAATAAAAGCAAAAAGCCCAATATGTAATACTCTAATATATTACTTAGGCCTTTTCATCCGTTATTGGATGATTTATACAGTATTCTCCGAGCGAAGTAGCCACTCGTGAAATACTGTAGTGCCTTGGACAGTTGGTTTTTAAATTTCGTATGGTTGCCCGAGCACATACGGCATTCTCACACCACAGTCAGCCTAGTCCAGAGGAATGACTGGTCAATACGTCTGGGGCCAACAATGTGCGGATTTCCTCACGATGTTTTCCTTCATCGTTGGAGCGTCCGTATAATGTACTTGATACCTGAAAAAGTCTCATTGGTACACGCCACAATCTGAGGATCGAACCTGCACTCTCTCGGATGCGAATTAAGCGGTCTACCCACTAGGCCACGGAGCTCTTACTCTTACTCTCGATATAAGCTTCATAAAAAAACCAATTAAGTAAATTATACAGATAGCTTTATTACTATCGTTACCTGCACAGAAAATGTTGTCTTGGTGGTGGATAATGTAAATAGCCCTATATATTTTCATATCACCCTAAGTAAGTGTAGGAATAATAAGGATTAAGCCCTCTAAGAATTACAGCCACGTAGAGTCTAGGTGCTATAGTTTTAATAATTTAACTCTAGATTCTTAATACGATTTTAAGATTCCACAAAGTGCGAATAAAGAAAACCGGTGCGCAATCAGTATTTGAAACAAGAAAGATTTTACTTTCTTTTCTTTAAATTTTGGCAAAGTTTTTAGTCATAAACATAACATATCATGAACTTGCTTTCGTCTCCGCCCGTGTAAATACAGTATCCCACGGGAACACTGTACTTTTTCGGGATAAAAATAGCCTATGTGTTAACCCAGAGCTTAAACTACAACCATACCAAGTTACATCAAAATCCTTTCAGATGTTTTTCCGTAAAAGAGTAACAGACATGCATCTATCCATCCATCCATCCTCACAAGCTTTCACATTTATAATAGTAGTAGGATGTAAAATATTTGAATCATAGCCGAGACATAAAAAAAAATATGGTAAAAAGCCATTTCATTTTCCAAATAATAATAACTATACCAACCAACGCCAAAGAATGAAAAAATGGCATTTATAAGATAGCTATTCAAAATTGAACTTTGTGTAATTAAATTACACAAGAAGCTACACGTTTCATTGTAAGATTTCGAATGTCATGTTGCACCGCGCTGCACAGCGCATGTTCAGTGTAGGTATGACTGATGTCATATGAAACGTGTAGCTTCTTGTGTAATTTAATTACACAAGAAGCTACACGTTTCATTGTAAGATTTCGAATGTCATGTTGCACTGCGCTGCACAGCGCATGTTCAGTGTAGGTATGACTGATGTCATATGAAACGTGTATCTTTTTGTGTAGTGAATAAAAATCAAGTTTTAACAGCTTTCTTAAAAATGCAGCGCCGCGTATCTTAGCGGTTGTGATCTGACCCTAACAATAATGCACTGTTATTATGATTGATAGATAAGATAACTAATAAAAACCATACAAACTCAACCAAGTTTCTTATATCTGAATTTATAGTGTGGCGTTAAATCAAAGTCCATTTCCAAAGAGCTTTCCGTCCGTTCCACTGAGTCTATTGGTTTAAATAACCATAATAAAGGGAATACATGACGAGGCGTCGAGCTCTTAACAATCGACGGTAACTGTAAATCGATCTGTGTGAGAAAACAATCGGATGCGGCCTCGGTCGGAATGGCCAATATTATCTCGCTACAAAACAATGCCAAAGTGCTGGTGAGTGCTCCCACCATAGATTACATAATGAAAATCTAGATGAACAAAATAAAATACAAAAAACTAATACAAATAAAAATACAATACAAAAATAAAATACAAAATAATACTTTATACCTATCTACAGGTATTTTTTGTGTAGCGTATATTTGACTTCTCCCAAAGGATGCAGGATAGATACAAATATATAAAGAAACTATTAGAAATCGATATGTTTTCAAAAATAGCCCATAAAAATCATTACCAAATAGTGTAGTATTAATTTTTATTCAAATTCTGTAAAGTGTCTATGTTCTTATACATCTATAACTCAATATTTCTCCTCTTTACGCTGTTTGTTAATCTATGTCCCTGGGAGACGTGGCTCACAGAGTAGTTCTCAGTGAATAGTGTACACAACATAGGTAGACATACATCATTTCTGGAAATTGGATAAATATTACATTCAGGATCAATTAAATGTTATTCGATGCTGTCAAATAAAAATCTAAGCTTATCCCAATCGTCTTATTTACTAAGCCTTCTTCTGGAATATCTTTCTCTATAAATATCCGCAGCCTTCCTCTTAAATTCCTTCACTACCTAGTCGCAATTCACAGCCAATTCACGGGTGCTAACAATTGCACTAAATATTCTGGATTCGCCCCCTGTCACCATAAAACTGCCTTATTATTAGACGGGCGGTGGGTTTGTTTCGTCCCACGCCTTTTATTTAGGCTCGAACAAGTCGGATTGTGGGGGTGTTATGGTGATTTTGGTGTTTCTCTGATTTTGTTAAATTTTATTGTTTCTGTACCCATGTTTACATGTTGTGTGTACCTACACATGCAGAAAATAAAAAGTATTTTAAATTCGGCAATTTAATTGACAGAACAATTTAGAACACATCATATCATTTACCAAAAGACGATCCTACTAACTCCGTAAACAATGTAAGCAAAGTGCAACGAGTGTATTTCATCCTTCTAATAATAACTAGAGATCGCCCTTAGAGGCCACCCTGTGGTCGAAATTTGCCCATAATAACGCACATAATTTGTAAGTTTTAACTTTATAAGGGTTCTTTTGCATCTTAGATAGAAAAAAATGAAAATGTTGTGACAGATTGACTAACGTGAACGACTGAACGTGTAACAAATTTGTTTATAATCTGAGGTAGTGTGTAATGTTTATATTTTTATTAATTTTATGTATTTCTAAGCATTATTTAAAAAACTGCTTTTTCCACATAGCTTTAACTGTGCCAAACACCATTCTCCTCCGTTCGCACAATTCTCGTAAAACTGTACGGAAAGTTTTCGCTTCATGATGATGTATTAATTTATGCTTAATAGTCATGACTCATGAAGTCGGAATGACAGACACATTGTTCGATTCCAAACGCGACAACAATACTGGCTGGCACCTGAAGTGTTAAGCGAATATTATTAATGACGTTCGATGAGGCTATTACGCTTAAAATAGCAAATATTTAAATAATTTATTTGTTTGAAGACACATAACAGCCTACGCTTTCGTATTTTTCAGACAGATTTGATCAAGTTATAAATAATATATTGGACCGTTCGTTGTCAAAAGTATGAGGTGTTTCACCTCCGAGTGCGGGCGTCGGGATGCCCTGCTGCGAACGCGCGGATCTCGCACTTAAATTTATCGCGAACGTAGATATATAGTTAACAAGATTTGCCCTGCATTTACGTGTAGGTACGTCAAACTTTCAGCACAAGAAGGACGAATAGAAAACATCTTAAGATAATACTTTTCGAATTTAATAGAAAAGTCTAAAATAAATAAATTAATAAATATATAGCTCCCCACACCGATTTTGGTGACGGTGGTTGGTTAACTAAGACCAGGCCAGCTACGCAGGAGTTATTTTATAGTGTCCTAGTGTGTGCGTAGTACACAAGAGCACTCTCTCTTCCCTTACACTTGAAACCTAGTGGGACGGATAACCGAAACCCACACTATGGCGAGAGATCACGCGCAGGACCGACTTTTTACATGCCTATCCGACGCATGGATCATCTTTCTTGTCAGACAATCAGGTGATCCGCCTGCATTGTCCTAACCAAACTTGGAAACGAACATTTTTTTGTTGTTCCAACGCGGGAATCGAACCCCCGTCCTACGAGTCGAGAGCCAAGTCGACCACGGAGGCTGTTAAAGAACAGTCTAACTCACAATCAAAGCAAAAACAAATTTAAATGAACAACCACAATAATATCACACCAATTTGTAACTTCTCATAAAACTCACAATATAACGTGGAAGGTACGGTACACGTGTGGCATCTGCTAAAACATGTCTGCGAGCACACAATCACATTACCATATCACTAACGTGACACTGAATCTGCGTATGGATCTGCGTCCTTAAATGGTTTTTCGTTGTCCTTTGTTGTCCGAAATTTATGAATGTTGAAAAAACGTGCTTTTGTATCACCCCCTTGGATCCGTGGTTTTTGGGACTCCGTGTAAACAATGTGTAGTTGTTTTTTGAACGATAAAACACGTCTGACAATACGAACGGCGTGAATAATGGTACGGTAAACGCACAATAACAATATTTAGTATAATATATGAATTAATCGATAGTAAATGTTTAATAGTGGATAATGAGAGGCTATAAAACAATCATTGCTTTCGTGTGTGAGAGGCTCGGAGAGGCACTACTCGTTGGTCTTGTCTCTGAATCGTAAACTAATGAGGTCACTATGTCAACCTTATAAAATTGTAGATAAATCTCTTTTACAAATATTTTATTAGACATAAAACTAGACATAAACTACTTTTATTAGTATCTACTTGATTGTTATTAGTAGTGAGATCCAAAATAAATATGCCATATTTATTTAACAAAAACTGACATTTACCAACTATAATAATATAACATTTCGAATACATATCTTAATGTTCCTGGAATATTTGCTAGCATAATATGAAAATAAATAGTATCTTAGCCGTCTGTGATAGTTCATACAAACTGTATAGCGAGTAGTAAGATATTTTATCTATACCTAGGAAAATATAATCTATACAAATAAATAAAATTGAGGTGTCTGTCTTCACGTCTGTCTGTTTGTTCCAGCTTATCTCTGAAACGAATAGACCACTTAAATTACCAAAAAATAAAAATAGCACTTAAAATTTCAATTCACCCCTTCAAGTTCATACGGTTAAGCTGACTATGAATTATTACAGAAACTATGAATGATGTTCATAGCTCGTACCTCTGTGCTTTATATAGCCAATAATAAATGGCATATACAGCCCATGTAACACAATCCTTGCCCCTTGACGAATGTGTACTCGCTCCGATACAGCTAATTATAATTCCAGTTATGGACCCCTATAATAATTATTTATATATGGCGAACGGGTTAACGTCTAAAGTTTCAATGAATGTGATCTCGAGTTCTAAATAAAAATCGGTACTGAAAGGCGTTGCTTTTGAGGAGGACCAATATATCTAGAGCCCTGAATGAATATCTTTAACTAAATTTAGTCCACATTAATTTATAGACTCCAACATTGCAATGAATGGATTGACTGAATTTATTTTTAAAAATTATCTACAACAAGCAACACTCAATCGGCATTTAATTTTATAACACGTTTTGGCTTTACCGTGGGGATTAAAAGTCCCATTGTAAAAACCGATGCGATAGAGCCAATGAATAAAATAAAAAATAAAATAACATCGCGACTCACAGCTGAAGTAAGTCATGATTGACACACGATATGAGCTACGGGAATTGAAGGCAATTGTATTTTTTACACACCTTTATTACATCATTGTGTAGCTCGTACAAGCCGCAACAAAGCGGAAAATATTTAATAGAGAGTTAAAGTTACAAAGGAATGGGGTTTTGGTGAACTTTTAATAGGGAGCCGAAGGGATGAAATCTATTTTGTAATCCGGCAATAGTTTGTAGTATTGAATATTCAAATATATATAGCTACGACCTTATTTTGGACTCTATAGTTTGAGAAGAACCTTCAAAAAATCTTTTACATGCTAAACGACCTAAGATTACTTTTAAACACCCAGATCAAAGCCAAGCCAAGTAACATAACTAAATTTTACAATTATTTATTACTAGCTGTCCCGACACACGTTGTTCTGTCTTAACTATGAACTGAACTAACCTAACCAAACAGGTAAACTAAAGGCACCAATAAATATGTGACAGACAAGTGACAAATTGAACACAGTGAACAGATAGTATGGGAAAATATAATGGTCGTTTTCAGTAATTTCCGATATTTTTTTCCAATATTTCTCAATTTTTAGTGAGACATTGGAATTGCAATCCATTTATATATGCAAGAGAAGATAATATTGCATACGACGTAAAGATATTATTTAACTTCATTAGGTTTCCGTTACGCTATTATAGAATACAAGGCTTATCAAATACGATCTCTATCGAAAACACATTTGAATTGAATGAACAAATACAACGTTATATTTCGCGATATGAAACCGACTGCTAGTAATATACGGTGACAGGCTATGCGCATTTCCGTCAAGAACGCAAAAGTTTGCTTGCCTATTATAATTATATTCTCACGGTTATAATAAAATACGTTTGTCAGATAGTCTAATGGCCGAATACTGAAACGCTAATCAAAATTAAGAGCCTTCTTATTCACAGTCTGTATCTGTATCTGCTAGCCGAAATGACAAGGACAGCATGCGACTTGAGTGTCACTTAATTTAACTATCTTTTCAGTATTCGGCCGTAACAGCGTATAAACGTTTTTTATAGCGTATAAACAGGTAGGCGATGCCGCTAGCACAATTTGCAGCTATGGTCTCGAGAGTGTCGAGGAGTACGACCATGATACTACCTTGACTCTCCCGCGTTTGTCGCGGTGAATTGTACTAGGGGTACAGGAGAGACACTCTCTACAAATGACAGCTCCAACGCCGGCGAATGTCAGCCATGTTGACATAAGCCTCAGGTTACACCGCGTCGCGTCAGAAAAATCCATCATAAATATTATGGAATAATATTGTCAATTATGTCAAAGCAAGAAACGACCAGCGGCGAGCCTCGTGAACGAAACTCACGTCCCACTCGCCACGCGCACACTCCGCATACGTCTAGCCACACGCACACATTGTCGCGAGCTGTCATTCGTGTAAGTATGTTAAATGACGATTCTTTACGTAAGTGATATAATATATTCTTTGCTTGGGGCCTAAACCTTCATCATCATCAACTGTGTCGGGTACGTTTGTTTAAAAATTGTAATTTTTCGAACTTACATACTTGTGACTGCACTTATAGAAAATAGCTCGGATATTCTCAGAGTACAATTATTTGAAATATTATGTCTAATACATAATTAAAATCCACATTGTCGAATAACATTCACATCATGAACTAATTTGCCGATTCAATGTCGTTGTAGTTTATAGAAGTCGACGTACATACATTAAACATAATAAAATATGAAGGATACATTATACTTGGCAAACTCATAAGGTTCTATGACTATAAACAAGCTACAACATGACGACCCCTGTGGCTCAGTGTTAGCGCATTGGCGTTCAAACCGGAGGTTGCGGGTTCGAATCAAGCCAGGAAACAAAAAAAATTTGTTGTTAGATTGTAAAGTCTGTAAAGTTCATGATGGAAGTGTATTAAATATGTATTTTATATAATAACAATCTTAAATATAAGTATAGTATAAATAGTATTAAATATATTTCCGTTGTGTAGTACCCGTAACACAAGTTCTTCGAGACCTTACCACGGAACCAGATTGACGTGGTGTAAAAGCGTCCATAGGTATTATTATTATTATTGCAACAAACGATTAAAAATTTGGCATTAAAAAATGATGACGTGTCTACAAAAAAGTAGCGTACACCTACCTACCTGTTTATGATAAAAAAACTGAGTGTCCAACATTTTTATCAAATTAATGACTCATGCATTTTGGAATGCTACCACCAAAGAATAGAATATAGATAAGACATTCGTCACATAGATAAATACACCAAATACTCGGCATAAATCATTGGGTATTGGCCGCACTAATATAAGACAATATTATTTGTTTGTTATTTATGTGTGCGGGACAAATTCCGAGCACGAGTCCGCGCCTACACCTCACAGTGCGCACCGCAATAAATATACCCGGAGATACAATGATAAACTATCTAAAGATAACAAATTTTTATACCGAAAATGAAGTAGTCTTGTTGAGGTGTTAGCGAATAATTCTATGTACATGAAATTATTCGCCCCCACTACTATTGTTCACGACTGGATCGATTGTGCTTTGTAACTGGCAGAGATCCGATTTGATAATACAATTGGGTATTTTCCTACATGTAATTTTTATTTTGTTTTATTAAGAAATAATTAGGTATTACAACTTTTTAAAAGTAAAAAGAATTAAGATTTTATGTGTAGTAGTTTTGTAATTATATGCATTTCGAAGTCACAAAAAAGTTGAAATATTTAATTACAACATTAGTGTAAAAAATCTACATAATTAGTTTACAAAACATCATCAAATACAAAAAAAAATACTACAGTATGTATAAACATAAACGCGCTAACTTCGAAGATATCAGACATTTTGCGCATATGGCCATACATTCATTATTCATCGTAGCATTATTACCTGGTAGCGTGTGACGTCACCTGCATGTACGACTTTTGTATTGAGCGTTTTAACAAAAGTCACAAAACGATCCGCAGTATCTTTGAAAATAATGATGTTTGTATCCTAAAAGTCAATATTTTCAAAGATTCTTATTCCTTTTGTAAACTGTCTTATTTTTCAGAGCACTTCCCATTTGTGTAATAAAAAAATACAGGAAAATACCGTATTTAAAGTAGATAGAACTCAACGATCTCAAAACTTACGAAGAGCTATGACGTAGGTACATCTGACAGAAAAAATGTTCATACAAGAAAAAGTTACGCCATCTTGATTTCGGAAGATTTTTCCGCATTTTAATTAAGGACTGTTTTTACCTACTGCGGAATGCAAATTTAAAAAATATCAAAATGACTGCCTGAAACAACCCCAAAAGTAGAGCAGTAGAATTGTGGACACATTTCGCCTCGACAACCTCGACATGCCCCGTCTATAATAATATAAACGTGAAAGTCTGTGAGGATGGATGGATGGATGTTTGTGAAATTTCTTTCACGCAAAAACTACCAAACGGATTTCAATTAAATTAGCCATGGTAGTAGTTTATACTCTGTATTAAAACATATAATACTTTTTATTTGATTAATTATCCCGAAAAAGTACAGTGTTCCCGGGCGGAGCCGCGGGCAACAGCTATAATATAAAGGTCTATGAACTATGATAGAAATTTAAAAGACAAACTAAAGCACTCATGCGTAATGTCTAATCTTATAGCAATTTTTTATTACAAAATTTCAAATTAGTTTTGCTAAACATATAGGAAGTAATAACTATTTGTAAAAAAAAAATTATAGTCACTTTACTCAAAAAAATCATTTGAAAAGACACTCAACTTTAGTATCAATTCTATTTTGCCATAAACGTAGATACGTCAGTGTGTTACGAGATTAAATAGTTAATAGAACATCGCAGTTTCGAGATTAATATAAAATTTTAACGCGAACAATAACAGGATTAATGAAATATGTCAGCGTGTTTCTTCGCTGATAAAATTTCAACTGTCGGCATTTTATTGCAACGTGAGTCGGATAATTCAAGGCGTGCACTCGAATAAATCACGGAGGTCCTTGTTTTAAAGCATTTTTATATAGACTACTAGCTGGTGTCTGGTAACTACAGCGATTCTGAGTCATATTAACATTACTAGCTTTTGCCCGCGGCTCCGCCCGCGTAAATGCAGTATTCCATGGGAACACTGGACTTTTTCGGGATAAAAAGCCTATGTTTTAATCCAGACCTTAAACTACTACCACATCAAACTTTATCAAAATCCGTTAAGTAGTTTTTGCATGAAAGAGTCACAAGTATCTATTCATCCATCCATCCGTCCATCCATCCATCCATCCATCCATCCATCCATCCATCCATCCGTCCATCCATCCATCGATCCATCCATCCATCCATCCATCCATCCATCCATACAAACTTTCGCATTTATAATAGTAGTAGGATTTAATCTTTTGACGGCAAATTTATATCATAATTCATAATAAATGAGCGCCTGAAACAAGGGCTATGGAATGCAGATATTATAATTTTATTAAAGGCTAGAGCGATAGATATCTCTAAAGATACATTCACACAGTAGCATCTCTCTGAGCCACAAAGGTATTAAATATAATATAAAACAACAACAAACATTTCACCGTGGTACGCCATTGTTAAGAATTTAATCAGTCCTCGCCCCGCGCGGTATGCCGATGATATCGACCGCTCATTGGCAGCATCAGCCGAACAAATTGTGATGGCGGGGTGCGCTAACAACAAAAGTTACAATTGAAATTTTCAAGATGCTTCCAACATTTTTCTAAGTGGAAGCACGTACGGCGCGGATCGGGCGACCCTTTATACGAATTTCTACACAATAACGTTCTTCCGTTTATAATTGTGCCGCAAATGTGATATTATCCGGGACGTGACGCAAAATCCCAATGCTCGATAATGTTAGCTGAACACGACGAGGAATTGGCTAGACGACTAAATTATTTTATTGCTAAAATGAATAGCGGCCGAATACTGAAACGATAGTTAAATTAAGTGACGCTCAAGTCACATGCTGTCCTTGTCATTTCAGCTAGCAGAGACAGGGACAGCCTGTGAATAGGAAGCCTTCCTATTCACAGGATTTTGATTAGCGTTTCAGTATTTGGTCGTAGTACTCATAAGTATGAGTACCTTCTCAGAAGAAATTGTATACTAAAAATCAATATTTTCATAGGTACAGCGATTTGTTTACAAAATTTCGCAAATCTTGTGAAAACGCTCTATACTCTTATAAAAGTCGTACCTAACTGTGACGTCACGATTAGGTAAAAGTGTATGAAAAATAAAGCCGCAGGAAATTTCTCCGAAATTTGTGCATTTAAGTAATAATATATTACTACTATAATAATTAATGTTCTTGTATATGATTAATGATGTACCTAGGCTTTTTTACGAATTTAGCAAAAAAAATTAAAATCTCCCCAAATCTTATTTTATATCGCAATAGTACGTATCGGCCACATTGAGACTAGTTACCCCGCGCCATGTACGGATACGAAGCTGGGCCGATATCCGAGTGCATACATCCGATACGCAAATCGAACATACCAGATTTTTACCCTAGACTCATATCGCTAAATAAAGTTTTTACTGAACTCGCGGGCCTTATACAGAAACCCGAGATATGAACACAGAGATGAATGGCGTGATAGCCTGAGTATTTCCATGACTTAAAATATTTTATTCCTAGTACAGGCAGCGACAGAAGTTTTTTAGTATTGTTGTTATGATTGCAGCGACTGTACAATGAAGCAATCAATAAAATAATAAAGTACATGCACATACCGATACCCGTATGATGTATTCAAGTGAATGAATCGTTCAATCGTTCAATCAATCATCGATCATTAGTCAGCGCCTACGTTCCGATTCATTCAGCGTAGACAAGCCGTATAATAGTCGCGTCTCGGCAATAAATTGCCGGTGTCCATTACAAAGAATAATATTGACATGTTTTTTGTCTCGCCCGGGAACGGAACGCGAGTAATTAAAAATTTAATGAGCGCAACTAGGACGATGAAAGCATTATTAAATTATTATTATTATATTTAACTTGAAGCTTTACGATAAGTATGAATTGATTAAACAACTACAAAACTAAATAAAAAAAAATAAGTAACCCCGAATCGTCAAGCTGTGAGCGAGTTAATGATGATGAATGCTTAATCCGCGGAATAGCTAAGAACACTCTAAATTTATACAAAAATTCGTCATCAAAATCGGTTTATCCGTTTGGGTGCTACGATGACACGGACAAACTCACAAACATACGTACGTCTGTATGTCTGTGTACACGTCAAATTTATAACGTCCGTTTACGTCGGGGGTTATTACGGTACGGTATAGTAATGCAAATGTAGGACGAATATAGGAGCTTGCAAAACATACTAAAATACAAAAAATTGGATGAAATAGAGCAAACAAAACATCTTTAATTAGTTTTTAAATTAATGAAGATCCACTGACCTACATAGTTTTTATAACTTTTAAGTCGTTAACGGAAACTTCATTTACGCTTGCCCCAAGCTAATTTTTTTTTAATAATGCTTACAAATACATAATTTGTAAGCATTATTATATCGGATATCCTCGTTTCGAGGGCACATCTTTAACCATCTCCCCTAGCATTGAGATACTTGGCGTCAGCATATCGAGTGAAGTCCAGTTCCGATATCATCTAGAGGGTAAGGCCAAGTTAGCCTCGAAGAAGCTTGGTATTCTTAACAGAGCGAGACAGTACTTCAGTCCGGACCAACGCCTACAACTCTACAAGGCGCAGGTTCGGCCTCATATGGAATATTGTTCTCATCTCTGGGCAGGGGCGCCAAAATACCAACTGCTCCCTCTGATTCGTATCCAACGAAGGGCCGCTCGAATTGTTGACTGCCATAGTGTTTCAAACAGCCTGGACCCCTTGGAATTACGCCGAGATGTAGCTTCACTCTGCATCCTCTATCGGTTGTATCACGGGGAGTGCTCTGAGGAATTGTTCGGAATCATACCACCTGCAACTTTTCGCCATCGTCCCACGCGAAAAACATACCATCCTCATCACCTTGATGAGTGGCAGTCTTCCACCGTACGCTTTTCGCGTAACTTTCTGCCACGCACTGTAAAACTCTGGAACGAACTGTCACCAGCAGTATTTCCGGACCTATACGACCTGCAAACCTTCAAGAAGAGAGCGTATTACCTCTTAAAAGGCCGGCAACGCACCTGCAGCTCTTCTGATGTTGCGAGTGTCCATGGGCGACGGTAGTTGCTTACCATCAGGTAACCCGTTTGCTCGCTTGCCCCCTTATACAATAAAAAAAAAAAAATTATAAAGATAACAACAACACACACTACCTCAGCTTAGTAACACACATATATATAATATACCGTGCGTTTGATAGATACAATCATAGGATACGATTTTGTAACACGTTGACATTCGTCAATCTATCACATTTACTTTATTTTTTCTATCTCAGAGGCAAAAGAATCCTTATAAAGTGCACACTTAAAAATTCTATTTATTTAATGAGCGAATTTCGACCACAGGGGGACCTCTAGTTCTTATAAAAATATAACGAATCATGGTAGGTACCTAAGTGAATAGGTTATGATTAGCCGCGGCCATATATTTGTAACCTTTATACAACCTTTATTCCACAAAGGTAACCCGGAGCGGGGCAGATGCGGCGATTGTTTGTAAATAACAAAGCCGAGGGGCGCGGGTGCGGCGACAATCTCTAATTGTGCCACTACAATGCGTAATCTAAAAGAGTCCATTCGCGAGCACGTCGCGTCACTACGAGCTACGGAATGGAGTGGAGTCGAAAATTTGTATTTTTTTTTAATAAAAATTGTCTTAACTAACTTTCTATTATTTAATATTTTACCAAAGAAAGAATTGAACAACTTACAAACATCATAGGTCAAAAATATTTGAAGAATGTATTTTAAAATAGACACGCAAACGTGTTATTAAAACCCCTAGGCAAAATGTACCATTTAATATTCTAATCAATTTCGATAGCCAAATAACTAACGTGTTAAAATGATAATCAAAATATCTTGTAGGCGTGATGAAAGATTTGATGAGATATAACTTCTACCTCTCATAAATTACAATTTGTGAATAAAACATCAGCTATGCTTAAATATAATAATGGAATAGTAGTTGGTTTTAGTAACCCTACGCGATTTGAATCTGATATTTTATTGCTAGTGAGACGTATTATCATTTTAATAATAGTATGTTTATTTAAATAAGAAGTTGCCCCGTTGTCGAAATTCGCCCATAATAATTCGTATAATTTTAAATTTTGTACTTTGTAAGGGTTATTTTGTCTCTTAGATAGAAAAAATAAAAAAATGTAAATGTTGTGATAGATTAGAGTTGCCAACTTTCCTGTTTTCCCAGGACATGTCCTAGTTTTTGCAGTGTCTTGGGGTGTCCTGGATAGTTTTAAAACAGCGTCCTGGGTTTTTAAAGCGCGCTGGAAAGGTCAGGTATTTTAAAATTCGTGAGCCAGTTTTACAATTTTTCTTTCTGATTTAATTTTATGCAAATACTTTTAAGAAAAATATGGTTAATAGGATTACAAAACAGTTAAATAACACATGTAGTTTCTCATTTAACCTATTTTGACTACATAATTAATTTAACTGTTGCAACTCTATTACTGCGTCCTGTTTTTACCCGACTACGGCGAAGCCAAAAGGAGGGGTTACGATTTTGACAGTCCATGTATGTATCTATTTGTTCCACCATAGCGCCTTAACTACTGGTCCGATTTTAATAAATGAGATGTCAATAGATTCGTTATAATGGCCCAGGTAACATAGGATATGCAACTTACTTAGTCAATTTATAGTTTTTTATAAAAAAATTAGTTATTAAACTGAATTGTCCTGGTTTTTCCAAATTCAAATCCTAGTTTTTTTTAAATTTGGGGTTGGCAACCCTATGATAGATTGACAAACGTCAACGTGTAAGAAAATTGTATCTATCAAACGCACAGTAGGGTGTGTTATTGATATATTTATTAATTTTATGTAGGTACTTCTAAGCATTTAAAAAAAAGATTAGCTCTCTGCACACCTTCCTCCACATAAACTTTAAGTTACCGGCCAAATTTCATATTATTTATTTCTTCCATTAAATGCTAATTTCGACCACAGGGTGACGTCTAGTTGAACCCAATTCGTGTCTAGTTCCCACACCAATCGTAAGTCTGCAGTAATAAGGGCAATTTTCAAACAAGTCAACAGTAAAATCTCGTATCGACTCCCTTGTACCCTATCGGCGCCAGGTGTTTGAGTGGGCAACTCGCGGCAAATTGGCCGTGTCTGCACTAGTAAGGTCTCGCGTTAAATCTCTCCTCTGCACCGCGCCGTCAACCAACCCCTGCGGACTCAACGAGCCGTAACGCACTTATTCGCGCGCTCACACCGAGCGTATGTTTCAAATCGATGTAGGTAAGTTGTGTGTTAACAATCCTAATCCTTTTGCCGATTTTTTTTTTAAAGATAGTTGAAGTAATATTATCAATATATAAATGATAAAAATTTGACTTTCACACATTTTTAGGGTTTCGTATCTAAAGGTTAATAACCATAATTATATTTTTTTTAAAATCCGACTGCGTCAAATAATTTTGATGCAACCAGTGTCACTCTCACGACTAAAACGAATCTAATGATGCCTCTCAACTCTGAAGCTCAATTGCGACAAGCTGTATATGCTCTAGAGCAGTGGTTCCCAGACTCTTTTGTTTCATAGACCACTTTCAAAATTTTGCTGGATCCGGTGGACCCCTTGCATCTACATTCTACATTACTAACAATTTCTAAATCTCGAAAAAAAAGTCAAGATTAGATCTAACTATCTATGGAAACTTGCGTTGTGGCTGAGTTTCAACGACGAATTAACAGTTTTCGAAAAAAAAGGTTAGAATTGATTGCTTGATAGGGTTAATTATTTGATAATAAAGTAGGTAGACTAAACAAATTTTCAATTAAATTTTAATTCATTGTGTTGTGAGTGGATGTCAAAAAAACAAAGTTGGCCAATCGAAAAAGTGACTCCATACAACTTTACTTTTTTGAAATCTACAGTGACTCAGCACAAGGACCAATCAATTCTCACAAATTTTATTTAGAAAACGTCCCATTCGGAGTGGTAAAAAGAAATATAGTATATTTCCTTGTGGTATATATATTATATATTCAAATACATCAATTATTACACTAATAATTATTATTATTTTAACAGTCGTAATATAATCAAAATTATTTATAACGTAATGTTACTTCTACAATGGTAATTACAAAAAAAAATATAATTTTAATAAGATGGATGTACTTGATGGATTGACAGCAAATTATCAATATTTGGCTTGAGTTTTGTAAGGAATAACCGCAAATCTCCCCGTTCTGTGATATTCAATCTGTTCCTTTTTTTGTTAATAAGTTTGTAACGGCACTAAAACTTTTTTCGACGAGATATGACGAGAGAAAAGCTATCAGAAGGTTTTGCGCGATTCCCCACAGTCCAGAATATTTTTCAGGTATTTCTGCCTGCAGCCAAAATTTTTGATACCCTTTTTTAAATGTCACTTTCAGCTCCTCATTAGTGCTAAGCTCGAGTAGCTCCTCTTGTAATATTGCATTCTTCACTTCCGTTTCATCAAACGGATTTATGATCCATAGTGGTATTTCCATCGACATAATGTCTTTAAATCTGATTTTAAAATCATCATGCAGGGCAATCAAATGTTGAACATATGTCTAAATATCTTCATCAAGGCATTCTACCTGCGATAAGTTTGAAAACTGTGAAAATTCGCGCCGACCAATATTTTCCTTCATAAATTTCATTTTACCAATAAAAGCTGAAATTACACTCTTTGTTTTTATGAAATTAAGGCTGTCCCCTTGTAATTGTAAGTTGAGGTCATTAAATTTTTTTAACAAATCTGTCAAATACTCAATGTCTGCTTTAAAATTGATTAGGTGTTTTTTTTAATCAGGATCTTTACTTTCCAGAAATTCTAAAACTGAGTCAAAAAGTGAATAAAATCTTGATAAACATGCACCTTTCGACAACCAGCGTACTTTGGTATGTAACATCAATCGTTGGAAGCGCGCGTATAAGCGCGTATTCAATGCATTGCTTCTAATTTTGTTAACTGCATTAATCAGAAATTGAAGCGATTGGTGCAATGCGAAAAATTTGAATGATAGATTCAAATTTTTCGCTACTAGACGTTGTCGGTGGATAACACAGTGAATTGCAGTTACCTCTGGTATAATTCTTTTAAGATGGCCTATAAACCCACGATATCGCCTGACCATGGCAGGAGCTCCATCTGTTGCCACCAAAATAACGTTAGTAAATGGAACAGATTTTTCTTTAAAAAAATCACTCAGGACAATACACATTGATTCACCTTTAGTGTCCGTCTTCAAAGTTTTCGCGAATAGTAGCTCTTCATGAATTTCTTCGCCGATAACAAATCAAACATATGCCAATAATAATGTTTCATTGCCTGGTAAAGTTGACTCGTCCAGTTGAATAGAAAAATGAGTTGTCTGCAGATAATCACACAAGAAACTTTCAACATCAGAGCTCATTTCATCAATACGTCTTTGTATAGTGTTGTTACTCAAAGGAATTCTTTTGAGTATGTCAAATGAAGATTTGTGCAGAACAGTTTTTAAAACCTCTTCAACAGCAGGTAAAATTAGCTGTTCTCCAATGGTGTGCGGTTTTCCAGATTTTGCTATAAGTAATGAGATATTGTAAGATGCCCGCAAGCCATCATCGTTGCTTTCAGACGTTGAAGCGAACATACTATGCACGGTGGGTCTCTTTTCATATTTTTCCTTAAATGTTTGAAAATATTTTAAATCTTTACATATTTTATCAAGATGAGGTGGTCTTCTTAGGTGGTCTTCCAGCTTTTATGGTTTCATAGAGTCATCGCTCAAAACTTTGTTGCATAAAAGGTATGTGGGCAATCGCTTATCTGACTGTGATGGAAGAAAACCAAATTTTAAATATTCAACACTATACTGACGATACTTCTTCTTAGATTCGGTCATGTTTCGTATCAATTACCTACCTGTTAATAATAAAGAAAAAAATTCAAGTTTTAATACAAAATGTTGAAAAATGCGCGCTTTTAGCATTAGGCACGCGATATTATATTACATAGGCAGGTAGGTAGGTATACAAATAGGCAGGTAGGTACTTACTTTTCCGACACTGGTAATCACTAATATCGATTCACTTTTCTTTATGAAATTTCGGAAACAAATGAGTAACGTTTATCCTTGACATTTCTATTTATATTGGTGAAGAATTAAACACGTTCATACAAGATTTCAAGTACATGTACACCACAAAGTCGTATTAATTTGCACGTTTGAACACACATTGCGGACGGGACGGCGGCAGCCGGCGCGGCAACAAGTCTCGACGCGTTGTACTGAATATGGAATAATATGCAAGTTTTTACAAGTAACAGTCGCTGAGCTTCTTAAAATATTATCTGCCTATATTGATAAGAGATAATTGTCTTATTGAGAAGGTTTAATTTAGGTATCATATTGTTTGAGTTGTTGTATTACCGTATGATGGACGGTGTGGCTCAATCAGTTATAAATAAAATTGAAAAAGGAAAGTGGCATAGGGCCGGATAGCTCAACTGGTAGAGCACTCGGCGCGATACCGACATGGTCTGGGTTTGACTCCCAGTTCGGAACTATCCATTTTTTACTCAATTTTTTTACTCAAGTTCTTCACTATCGAAAGCAAATTAATTTGTATGCACCCCTGCTTACGATTGTAGACACCCATTTTTTGTCACGTCCTACGTAGACCCCCGTTGAGTCATCCGTGGACCTCTGGGGGTCCACCTGGACCACTTTGGAAATTACTGCTCTAAAGCGTGCAAAAGAAATATACATACATACATACATTCGAAAAACATAACCCTTCTTCTGGCGCAGTCGGAGAAAAACGATAATCTCTGATAGCTAGACAGATGATGTTGTTTATGTGTGAATGATGATGATTTTTATGTCTTGAAATTTCCAGAGTATATGTATTTCTGTTGCCGCTATAACAACAAATACTAAAAATAGAATAATCTAAATATTTCAGTGGGGTACCCATACAACAAACGTGGTTTTTTTGCTGTTTTGTAGTTCCCTTCATGCGCGAGTCCGCCTCGCACTTGGCCGGTTTTTGCAAATGCTGAGCAGAAGTGAGCAGTTAGTAAAGTGTTGGTGATTCAGTATTATGGTAATATAAAACAGAATTTAGTCACTTTCACATCTAGGTAAATCGAGTCCGGCATTTGTAGAAAATAACTAGCTTAGTATGTTTTTATATCTTTGTCATAAGAATTTAAGTATCTAAGGCCCACTTGCGCTTATCTGGGTTAAAGTGGGTTTACTTTAACCCAGTGGGTTGGTATGAAGCAATTATAAATAATAATAAATAAATTTATCCCAGGGTCAGCTTTAACCCATATATGCGCAAATGGCTTGAGAGTATTTTAGGATTTCGTTTCGGCATCATAAGTCCTATATAGCATCGAGCTTACTTCTACTCTTGAAGCAACAATCCGTTCTGCGTTCACATGTACAACCTTCTGGTACAAAGTACACTGCACAAAACACTGAACCATTGCACAATACTAATAAACTTACTCGTGTTAAATGGCAATTCGACTTAAAGGTTGTGTTGACACCAATTACCTGCAACAAAAACACGAAGTTAGTACGATCAATGCAATGCGCATTAGCCATACAGTACAGAAAATACAGTTAGTACAGAAAAACTAATATTACTATGGGAATGTGTATGAGATTAATATGAAATATTGTAATGTAAATTGAGCAATGTCTGCAAATATATTCTTAGAAATAATATGTTTAAGGTAATGTTAAATGTGCGGAATCTGGAATTTATTCTTAACTTAAATTGCTTCACAGAGTAAAATATAATAAACGTACAGAGAAACAGCTTCGAATCGATCCAAATCATGGGGTGTCACAGAAGATTAGGGTAAACTTGAAAAACTGAATATTATATTTCGGTAAATTAAATAAGTAATTATTTTATGTAGGCATATTATTTACATCTACATTTTAATAACAAAAATAACATAACATAACATCGAACCTGCACCATCACGTGTGTGAGGCTAGTGTACACTCATACATTCACCATAATATGCTTGTAACAGTGAAATCAAATCGCATAGTATGAAGCTGTTAATCTGTTCCTCTTTAATCTGTGATAGGTATGAGAGAATTATCATAGCAAGACATAACTAATAATGACCAATAAAAACTAAAATAAAGCAACTTGTCTATCCAATAATATGAAACATAAAAAGTAATTTAATACCTACACATGTTTGGATGTTAATAGCTTTTGCCAAAGTTAATTTAAAAAAGCCAAGACATATGAGATCTATTTGCAAAAAGTTTGTTAGGACTTGCACACCCTATATTTCAACACAATTGCGTGCGTCATTACCGAAATACTAGCAGGAAAAGCCGCAGGCAGAAGTCTTGTTAAATAACATCATGAACATCATAAAAGTTCGAAGCGAACAGGCCGACAACTAGCAGGATGTTAATTAGAAAATTAGATGAGAATTTATTAATAGGTCGACAGTGTCCACGATTAGATAACAAACTAGTTCATTAGCAGTACTCGACGGAGGTTCTATGCCAATGCGTCCATTGGATTTTCTACTTAATTGTGATGAAATTAAAGTTTAAATTCGGTCGGTTGGTCCAAAAAGGACCTCACGATGATGTAGCGAGATAAAGCAGTAGCGAACAATACGGTGTCGGGTCGGGGGCGCGCGGGCGGTTTGACGCGTGGTTGAGGAATGATCATCGGCGTGGAAATGACGACTTAATGGATTATACGTGTCGGACGATAAATGTCGTTAGTCGTATCGGCCTGTCGCCGGAGATTAGCCACCTAAATTACAAAAATTAATAACACAATGGGAACCATCCGGGAAATTGTGTACGGACCGATGCGTCTTCGATTAAACTTTTTACGTGACATCAAATGTCCGTTTTAACGACATTTTTAAATAAGACTGAGATGCCTGTAACCCTCTTTCCTTGGGGTCATACTCCTATTCTAAATTGTTTTTTTTTTCTAACGTAGGTAATCGTTATGTTAGGGTGACATTTTTGCAATTAATCTTTTATGGATAGGTTAAATCATATAAATACTTCATTATCTAAGGTGAGCACACATTAAAGACATATAGGGCCTGATAAACATCATACAACAACATAGTGAACTGTCGATTAGATTGCACTACTACAAGCATACGACGTGTGCACAATTCTCCTATCGCGTACACGGCACTAAATGTCAAAAATCCGTCAAGATTGTGCTAAGTCAAAGGGACGTCAAAATTTTCAAATTTCGTGTAATTTGAGTATTTATATCATGTGAGATTGAAAATTTTTATACTGTGTTTGTTGGTTGTCATGACGATAAATAAGAAAATTTGAATATAAATTTGTGTCCAATGAATGTTAAAACTTTATAATATTAGTATTTTAAATACAAATAATATGAAACAAAAAAGTGCAAATGTATTGTCTTGTGTGTATGAACAATACTAGAATAAATACGACTCTGTGGCTCAGTGGTTCAGCGCGTTGGTGCTCAGGCCGGGGGTCGCGGGTTCGAATCCCGCCGAAGGAACAAAAAGTTTTTCTGTGTTCCTGGGTCATGGATGTGTATTAAATATGTGTATAATATTAAAAAAAATCTTAAATATATGTATAGTATAAAAGTATTAAATATACTTCCCGTTTTCTGCTACCTGTAACACAAGTTCTTCGGATACTTGGCACGGGGCCAGATTGACGTGGTGTGAAGCGTCCATAGAATATTATTATTATTATAAATAGAAATATATATTATTTTACCTTTACTAAGGATAATAATAGGTAAGTTATTAGTTTCATTTTCTAGGAGATGTTGCTTTATTACAAGAGCGTCCATGACCTAGTGAATAGACCCCTCGAGTCACACGCGTGATCGTGCAGGTTCGATCCCGGGTTGTGATGGTACTCAGACTTTCTCAATAACCATATGTAATACCGATGCTACACTTAGTTTAATTTACCTCCATCTTCTGTGATAACCCTGACAAAATTTCGATAGTTCTATTAAAGGTGTTCCTCTGCACGTAAGTATATATTTTTACTCTGTGCTATGAGTGCCTATGACTTCTGCTTGTCATTACATTACACTCATTTTTAATCGAAAAGTTTTTAAATATTAAAATATGTTCTAATAACTCTATTGACCCGTGACAAAGGAAATCGCAGCCCTCTCTAGCAATTGTATAAAACCCTGAAGCGAGAACTGTACCTATATTTAATTTAGTTCAACAATAAACAGCTATTGTTGAACTAAATTAAATATACTACAGACTACAGTTTACTTTATTCCTGGAAAGTAGAAAACCGTGTGCCAATTTTGAGAGGTATATATATAAATAAATGAGCATATAAAATTATTACGATTAAGAGCATATAAAAATACGAGAGCGAATAGTCGATACGTTGCCTATACTTCATACGAGTCGTACCACTCGTACAATAACAATAAGAAATTTTAGGAATGTATACCCGAACTTTATGTTACTGACCCACGCTACAATCGCGTGACGACACACGGCTATAAATTGAATATAAAAAAACATACAAGCCACGAATAATAGTTATTCAACTAACATTAAATTGTTCCACAATAACCTACAATTTACCGGCAATCTATTCTTTTATAGGGCACACGGTACGCCTATCCACTCGTAACAAAAAGTCGAAGGATCTCCCGCTGGCCTTTTGTATTGGTAGGCGTGAGTCGGACAAACGACTCGTATGAAATATACGGCTCGGCCTAAACGGGCTACCGACGACTGCGACTGTTCGCCACCGCTACATAATTGTCATACATTTTCAGATTCCGCAATAGATTGCGACTTGCACCGTGCTACATTTTTTATTTTACGGAAGTTACTTTTTAATTGCATGACACAAACGAGATAACCAATCAAAACATTGCTAGAACCCTTAGCTGAAAGAATGTTACATAGGAATTGCAGACCGCGCTACCTAGCGCTACTAATAGCGGCGAGTAGCGACTCGTCTAAGCGTTTGACGACTGTGGAGAGGCGGCTGGCCACGACCATCTGTAGCCCGTTTGCGCCGACCCTCATATGAGATATAACCTGTGCTGGTGACCGTGTGCGTATAACTTTGTTATGTCGTGTGATTGCAAATTTTCCGCTCCTTGCGTGTCAAAGGAGATAATTTATTGCGATTGAGATATAGAGGGCGCCTCGGGACTGCTACACCTCACATAAGTAGCGACGGGCTCGACAGCCCTATCACGCTGACACTAAATAAAATTATGATCGCGACTGTTAGCTGCGTATGTAACATAACATATCGTCATGGACTTTTAAGATGTTTCCGTCTGACAGACTATTTCAAATATAATCAAATTATCTGGCTCATACTAAAAAAATGCAACTGTATATTTTCGGTGTTTGTACACGAGAAATTTTTAAACAACGCATGGAATCTCTATAAGAGCAACAGAAGCCATCGAATGCGGTTACATTCCTTGAGGTCGAACTCAAAATTTTGTGCATATTTTATCTCGATCGACCAACAAAGGCATAAAGAAAATCGAGCTTTTTGAAAGCAATTCTAACTTATTTTATAATATCACAAAACAGAATGGCTAATAACGATCGCTCCGATGGTCTCAGGTAGAGAACGCTAAGGTGCCAGTTGCGGTCACGTATACGATTTTTTGCACAACGCACTCCCACAATACAAACCCTATTATCAAAAGGCAGAGATACAATAGGAGCATCTGCACGCCTGAAAGCTTAGCATCTTGACGTAATTAATGACTCTAACGTATATCAAATACAACCTAATCTAAGTCGAGTGCGAGTCGCAATATGGTCAATTCCTTCACGTCCTCTCGACATAAATCTATGTCAGTTTTTTTTTTTTCAATAAATTATAAGTCCTAGCCTGTATTATACTTTTGCCCGCGACTCCGCGCGCGTAATTACCAGTTCCTATCCGACGGGAACTATGTATTTTTTGGGTTAAAAAGAAGCCTATGTGTTAATGCAGAGCTTGAACTACTACCATACCAATTTCATCAGAAGCCGTTAAGTAGTTTTTGTGTGAAAGAGCAACAAATATCCAACCATCCATCCTCACAAACTTTCACATTTATAATAGGTAGTAGTAGATTAGAATGTATAATCTACCAACTATAAAAGTAGGCAGATTTTAACAATAAAACTAAAAAGTATCTAGTTTAATTTTGATCAAAATTTAAACTAAAAACATACCCAATTCCAACCTAATTCCGATACTAAACGCAACCCAATTTTCTAATAATAGGTCCGAAAGAAATTACTGCTTTCGCTAAATACATAAACGTTTTAGTTTATTTGATTATGGGTTACCGGTGAGGTAGACCGGTGAGAAATAATATCGAAAACGCTTCACTTAAATAAAAGCGATTAGGATCTGCGTTCCGAACACGTGCAATTTACTCCCGAAACACCGACTACATGCAACTTTGCATAAAGCTATATCTTGACATAGACATAGAAGTTCAGATGAGCAAGTTCTGAGTCCTGTACAAACAGAAACTTATTTGTTACAAAAATTACTAAAATTAAAAAATAATATAAAATATTTTTTATTTTACACACTTAACATTTTACTTTAATTATCTTAAAATATTTACATAAAATAAAAATTATAATACCAACTTGAAATTTGTTCAACGTTTTTATTAAGCTTATTTTTTAACCAACATTCTATTATAACTAGAGCCAATTAGAATAATATTTTGTCTTGTTTTTTTACAATTATTATCATATTTATTGCACTTTATGTCAAATTTATGTTTTTCAATTATTGGATAAGACAACACTATTATATTTTATTAACCGTATTAAACATAAATTTCACCAAAAGATCGTCAAAACAATCAGTTCTCATTATAGAGGAATTTGTATTTTATTGTCACACCATGCATACTCATTCGAAATATTAGGAGCTACAATTTCTTACGCAACACTAATTAGAACCAAAATAATACCACCGGATTCAAAGAATTACGAAAACGACTCGCCCGTTATATAAACATAAACGAAGATTTTACTATCTCTCTTAATCTTATGGTATTTTGATGTTTTTGCTTAAAATCCTTTATTTTTAAATACGTTAGAACTTCGCTTACACTGTGTTATCTATAATCACACGCCTTTTTAGAGTTAAAATTAAAAATAAACAGCAAAATTTTTTCATCATAAAACGCAAAAGTCAGCTGTCATAAAATGTTCGCAGTATAATTTTATCAACGGAGTGTTAACAAGCAGCGACCGCGGCAATGCGCCTGAGCACTACCTGGGCAGCTGTCAAGAATCCCCACCAACTCGCTCACAGCCTGCAACCATCCCTCCATCTCGCTCTGGCCTGGTAAAATAAACCTAGTCCAAGCGTCATAAAAAGCGGTTTCGTTTCGCTGTGTTAGTGTAATTCATTCGTGTGTGCGCGAGAAGTATTTTTCTGACGAAGCTCGAACGAAACGGATAGAGCTTAACTCTACATACAAAGCTCGGTAATTACGACCTTTTGTATGCGACGAGTTACCTGTCGGAACGCGTGAACCGGCGCGGCCTTGTGCGCGAGCGCAGCGCAGGTTCGATTTCAACTCAGTCCCACCCAAGACCTCAGCGCGGGCGCGCGCGTGTTGTTTTCACCGCGAACGCAGCACACGATCTTATCCAATTAGTATAACGTACAGTTAGAGTTGAGTGATCGAATAAACTTGTAAATATAAGACGCTTCGAGTTCGGAAATAATGCGTACAGTATACGATTACAAATCCGATATAACTAAATAAAACTATGTGTGAGTGATGTTCAGTGAAAATAAAATAAAATGTGCTTAATGTGGTCAATAAGTGCAATTTTAGCGCTGAGCGCTATTCTGCCTGTGTGGACCGCATCCCTGTCAGCAATGACCGGGGCGCGATACCAGGCCCCGGATGAGTGTCGTTGGACGACGGACGATGATGATAACGGAGTTACATTGCAGTGTAGACTAAGGACAATAAATAGTGAGTTAGAAAATACAAACTTCAGTGCTATTCAACCACACCTTACTGTGCGATTGCGGCTTGAGTGTAGTGACGCTTTATTTTTCCAAAGTTCCTTATCACCGGGAAGTTTTCGTCAGTTAGTTGAACTCCGGGAGCTAACAATCGAATACTGCAAAATTGGAAACCTGTCTGATGGAGCTTTCACAGGGCTTCGAGAACTAAGGAATCTCACAATAAGAACTCACAACACTGACTGGTCGACTATGTCATTAGAGATAACACCCACCGCGTTTTCGCGGGATGTTCAGAACTTGGAGAGATTAGATCTCAGTGAAAATAATATGCTTATATTCCCCGAAGGTGCATTTTGTTCCCTGAGAAATTTGGCTTATTTGAACATGACTGGAAATAGAATGAGAGATGTTAGTCACTTTCAATTTTCTACCGCTCATCGACATCCTACCGAAAAATGCGGCGACAATCTGTTAGTACTGGATTTATCGAGAAATATAATAGACACAATACCACCTGGACTATTGTCTGGACTGAAAAGACTACAAAAATTGTACTTGCAAGATAATGGATTAAATTCCGTCGCAGATAGAGCTTTGGAAGGATTAATCTCCTTGACAACAATTAGATTTTCTGACAACCATTTGACAAGCTTACCTCCTGAGTTATTTAGCGATACAAAGGAGCTTAAAGAGATTTATCTTAATAATAATTCAATTACAGTCCTCGCGCCGGGTCTATTTAGTGATCTTTTCCAATTACTGGTTTTGGACTTATCAAATAACGAACTAACTTCTGATTGGATTAACACATCAACATTTTCCGGCTTGAAACGACTTGTTTACTTGGACTTTTCTCACAACAGAGTTTCTAAGATGGAGATTGCGCTGTTTAGAGATCTACATAATCTACAAATTTTAAAAATGCAAGATAACTTTATAGAACACATACCCGAAAATGTGTTTAGTTCACAGAGTAACTTGCATACGCTAATATTATCAAACAATCGATTAACAAATATCGAAAGTTATGCGTTTTTGAACTTGCCTGATTTGTCAGTACTCTCTATAGACAGTAACCGCATTTCTAAAATACATCCGCACGCCTTGCGCAACTGTTCATCCTTACAAGACCTACACATAAATGGAAATCGTCTAGATGAAGTTCCTATAGCCTTAAAAGAAATACCCCAACTAAAAACACTGGACTTGGGTGAAAACTTAATAGTTAGCGTAGAAAATGCATCATTTATGTCAATGAACCAAATGTACGGTTTAAGGTTAACGGAAAACAATATTGGAAATATTAGCAAGGGTGTGTTTGATAAAATGACATCTTTAAAAATATTGAATTTATCAAGAAACAAAATTCATAAAATTGAAGCCGGTTCCTTTGATGGAAACATAAATTTGCAAGCTATAAGATTGGACGGAAATTATTTGACCGATATTGGTGGACTTTTTACAAAATTACCTAATTTAGTGTGGCTCAACATTTCGGATAACCGTCTAGAATGGTTCGACTACGCCATGATTCCGACTGGATTGCAATGGTTAGACATTCACGCTAACAGAATCGCTGAACTTGGAAATTACTTTGAAATTGAATCGCAACTATCGCTCAGTACTTTCGATGCTAGTTCTAATAAGTTAACGGAGATAACAGGAAGCGCGATACCCAACTCCGTAGAGATGCTGTACCTAAATGACAATTTAATATCTAAAGTTCAGTCATACACATTTTTCAAAAAACCTAATTTGACAAGAGTGGATTTATATGGCAACAAAATAACGAGTCTCGACCCTAATTCATTAAGGATATCTGCAGTGCCACAAGATAAATCGGTGCCAGAATTTTTTATTGGTGGTAATCCACTAGAATGTGACTGCACAATGGAGTGGTTGCAAAAAATTAATACCGGTAACCGAGCCCGTACGCAACCTAAATTGATGGACCTAGATAGCATACATTGCAAATTACTTTATAATCGAGGTAATGCCTTCGTACCACTAATAGAGGCAGCTTCGCACCAGTTCCTATGTAAATATGAGTTCCACTGTTTTGCGCTATGTCACTGTTGCGATTTTGACGCTTGCGATTGTGAGATGACATGCCCGAATAACTGTACTTGCTATCACGATCAATCTTGGTCAGCAAATGTTGTGGAATGCACTAACGCGGACTACGTAAATACTTTACCGGAGAGAATACCAATGGAAGCGACCCAATTGTACTTGGATGGCAACAATTTGAAAATACTTCCTAGTCACGCGTTTATTGGCAGAAAAAGACTGAAGATCTTGTACTTGAACGCTTCGAGTATCGAAACTATTCACAATAGAACATTTAATGGATTGAAGGAGTTGGAAGTATTGCATTTAGATTATAATAGTTTAACAACTATCGAGGGACAAGAATTCGATGGATTGGATAATTTACAAGAGCTCTACATAAATAATAACAAGATTAAATCTATTGGCAAGGAAATGTTTAATCATATGGCACGACTGAAAATTTTACATCTACATCACAACCGCCTTGTTACGCTGGCAGTTTGGCAGATAAATCCAACATTGACATCTGTCACACTGTCGCACAACCCGTGGTCTTGCGATTGTGAATACACAGAAATGTTCCGCGAGTGGACGAAGCGAGTAAACTCAATCACCGACTTGTCAAGCATTAAGTGTATTTACTCAAAAAGCACTAACAGTTCTGAAATAACTGTATATAATGAAAGCATATTCCATGAGCTAAATTCAGGATTTAATATTGTAGAAGAAAATGGAACAATTTGTACTGGACTGCCGAGTATAAATAATAGTATCAATGGCAACTTGACAGCAACTAAGACGATCATAATGAACGAAGAAGTGCCCAATTACATACCCCTACTCATAGCTACTCTTGGGGCTTTCCTACTAGTAATATTTGCTATTATGTTAATATTTATTTACCGACAAGAGATGCGTGTTTGGTTTCATTCAAAATACGGTGTCAGAATATTTTACAAGGAGACTGACATAGACAGAGATGACAGAGAAAAGGCCTACGATGTGTTTGTGAGTTATAGTTCAAAAGACGAAGCCTGGGTGATGGAAAAACTCGCGCCAGAGCTGGAACGCGGTAATCCGTCCTACAAACTTTATCTACCTTATCGTGATTTCCCTGTCGGTGGCTACATACCGGCAGATAACATACGGGAAGCTGTGGAATCATCTCGGCGGACGATCATGGTGCTAAGTGAAAACTTTCTAAATTCAGAGTGGTGTCGTTACGATTTTAAAACCGCACATCATCAAGTGTTGAGAGACAGACGAAAGAGACTAATTGTGGTGTTATTGGGTGATGTGCCTCAAAAGGACCTGGATCCTGATATAAGACTGTATTTGAAAACTAGTACGTATTTCCATTGGGGTGATAAACGGTTTTGGGAGAAGTTAAAGTTTGCTTTGCCCGATGTTTCTCATAAGCAGAGGTGTGGTGGAATGCCAAGTCCTGGCGCTGTGCCTATGCATCGTCACCATCACCCTAGAAGTCATTTAGGAGCCCTGCCACCTCCACCTGTCCACGGCGCCCATCCCGTGCTGCCTCCTCATCCATCCCACGTCCAACACCAAATACCACCAGGTATCCGTTCCTCACCACGCAATCTATCCGTCCATGTATAATGTCCAGCTAACTATTAAATGAAAACAGTGATTATGTGTATATTGTGATGGCTAGTCTGTTTAATTGTGTAAATATGTATTCAAAATTGAAATTTTTGTAAATATGCTGTGTTATGTTTTTATCTTAACATTCCTTTAAAGCTTTGTTTCATTAAACTATTTAATATGTACAACAATACTGAATTTATCCACTACAAAGACTTTTAATGTTTGATATTAATTTGTGTACATGTTAGGCCTAAAGCCTTGATCGTTTAATACCTGTAATACTTGCCGTGTGTTATTTTAAAGGCGGTGTCGCCACCATCTGTGATAAATTAGATATAATTTAGCTCTATAAGTGTCCTATGTATATTTATAATGTAGTCATGACAAATAAATATTTATTGTAAAAATATCTAAAATTGACTGCGTCAAAAAGTGATAAACAAAATTAAATGTGAACTGATTTAAAACTGTTTTTTTATTAATTTACTCAAAATATTAAAATAAAAAAACAGTACCTACATGGTACTGTTTTTTATCATTATAAGAATATGGTATAAGAAAACGATACTTTATAATCTCAAAAACATTTATTTATAAAATATATTTTTTGTGGAAACAAAAAAAATTGCACACTGCATATAATTGACTTTCTTTCAGTAAAATAACTTTATATTTTGTTAAGTTATTATAAAAGAAAAATATATGACATATTAGGAACCAAAAAAATACTTCAAGCGCATTAGATAAATTTTTAAATACACAAGACATTGGAAAAATATATACCGTTAAATCTTTTTTGAATAATACAAATTACCTTAATAATATTAGAATATTGTAGTAAAACTAAATAATAATCTAATTAATAATTTCAACTTTTTCAATGTCTAAAAATTTCTTATTCAATACATCACTAATAAGAAACAACCTGGGGAGAGCCTGGGAGACTGAGCTTTGCTCGGTGTTTTAGTAGAACGAGAAAATAATTAAAAAATATATTATTTAAAAGAAAAACAAATAATAAGAATCACAAAAATGTTTATCTTACCGGGATAACGGATTTCGATTTCCGGGATTCGAACCCACCACATACTTGTAGCCGTTGTCGAGATACCGATTATATATATATATATATATATATATATATATATATATATATATATATACAAGATCGTCTCATTTAAAGTATAAGATAATTTGGAGATACATTTACGTTTCTTATTAGAATATCTTGTGAAGCCAAACATATTTAAGTATACTTTGAGTAATTCTAATAAGAATTATCCACTTTTTATATTACACAATTATATTACAGAGCTTACTAATTTCACTCAATATATTATTACTGGTTTGTAATATAAATTTCAATTCAAGTCATGAAAATTTTAATTAGAATTTTAGTTATATTATCTTGTGCAATTGGTAATAGTGCTACACATTATCTGCCCAACATCTTAAAACGTTTTACACTACAATATCTATGGACAAATAGCAACCTTCCTATCAATACCAATATACTATGATATTTTATCTTACGATGCCCGTATATAAAATGTACTGTAATATTAAAATATATAGTATCTAAGCCGACTGTGATAGTTCATACAAACTGCATTGCAACGATATTTTATCTTAACATAAAATATTATAGTATCTTCGCCGTCTGTGATTATGATATTGTATGACAGTCTAACTGGAATCCTAATAATAATTATGCTAAGGGTCTGTATCACAATCTTCTGATAAGCGTCAGATAGCTTATTTGCATGTTTTGTCACTGCTTACTTAATATAGATTGACAGAGACAAAATATGCAAATAAGCTATCTGACACTTATCAGTAGATCGTGAAACAGGCCCTCACAATCATCTAACAGGTGTCGGGTAACTTATACGAAAGTTTTGTCGCTTCTCACTTTATATCGAGCATACATGCAGAGAGAAACATGCCAATAAGCTATCCCACACTTACCAGAACTCAGTAGATTGAGAAACAGGCCCTTAGACTTATTATGCATTAACATAAGTACGTTTGAATAACTCTAGTTGGACTCACGCAGGCTCCGCAGGCGCGTTGCATATCAGGTTTTTATGGTGGATCGGGCGTCGACCGAGGCTTCAATCCACAGTAACGAGCCACCGTAAGTAGGTGTGAAACGAGTAACAATAGCTCCTTATCGGCATTGCACATTTAGTTTCTCGCGGGGAAAAAATCAGTCGCGTGAAATGAAATGAAATGTTGCTTTATTCAGTGAAAATATGGTTACATATAGGTGTTACATTTTTACATTAGTGTGCATATTGTGTCGCAGTTAACGACGTCCAAATATTTTGTTTATTATTAACACGTTTATAGTTCCTATCATAATATAACATACCTATCGCTTTAAAAGAAATATTTCATAATAAAATCTAATTGTCAATGATTATGTATTAACAAATTATGTCAATAAATCGAATGTCAAAAGTTAATGTTGTTATTACAATTGTCAGATTACTATAAAAATGTCAAGAAAAAAAATGTGAAAGAATCAAAACCACCATACAAATGTCAATAGATATAAAATTTATTATAATGTTAACTAATAATAGTTAAATGTCAACTCATTAAAAATTCTGTCACGTCATAATAAGATTTATTTATTATAATTTTCTTAAATTCTCTAATCGACTGTTTTTTAGTTTTATATGTTTAGAAAATTGAAATATTGTATAATTCTACACACATTGAATAAGCATTATGTATGAAAAGGGTTGTTTTTGGTTTTTTATCTATGAGCAGTCTATTTGAATTTCTTAAATATTTTGTCGGGTACTTATCTATTAATTGTGTAAAAATGTCATTGTTGTGTATGACAAATTTAAAAATATTTTTTAGTCATCATGTCTATTATAAGTTAATGTCGTAAATGTATAAAAAATAATATAACAGGAAACGTGTACAGACTTCCCCTACAAGTTAAATTATAATATTAGAAATGAGCTTAACTATAAACTATTCAAGTACACGGTACACGGTGAATGGGGCCAATAGTCCAACATGTTAAATAAACAAAATTAAAAAATGCAAGTAACCTCCAAATTGTCAAACAGTGAGTTAACTAATGATGATGCATTTTAGCTAAAACCACTCTAGGTCATGTCAGCTTTCAAACAAAAAAACTAGATTATAATAGGTTCAACCGTTTGGGAGCTACGATGCCACGGACAGACTCATCAAACTTATAACACGCCTCTGTTATTGTCGGGGTTTAATAAAATAGTTTAATGTAAAATATTTGCTTCCATTTTATATAGAAAATTATGTCATAAATATGTAGATATTTGAGTCGAAATTCCCACAATTTTATGTTTTAAAAATAGGTAAATCAAGAATGCATACAATGCAAGTTCTTTTTCATACATTCATTTTTAACTTAAATACAATTTTTTCACATCATTTGAATTTTAATTGCTTTATCATGCAGATATAATTTAAAATAAAGTAAATTTTGTGATAGTAATTCGTAAAATAATCTCTAAAAAGTATTTTTTTTTTAATAACTGTTTTAACTAAGTTATTACTTTTATAAATTCTAATAAAATATAAAATATAATAATCGTTAAGATATTATTCGTTACGGCTGTTACTACGTATCTGTGTATTATGTACAAAAAGAAAAAATATTAGTTACAAAGTAAAAGAAAAAATATTAGTTACACAATACACACACACTGTCAAGTTCGAGTATGGTGGTCAAGTTGAAAAAAAGGAAGCAAATAACTGAAATATGTTAATTTAGTAAATTAAACATAATGTGTGGATAAGTGTAACGACATAAAATATTTTATTTTATTTCATTTACCTACAGGATAGTGCGTTAATAATACGACGAAACATTTTCTGAACAATCTAACCAAGAGCATGTCAGGACATATCTATCTATGGAGGGTTCCGTAGTTTTAACAACGCGCAAAAGTTTTTTTTTTTTAATTAGATACTTTAAAAGTTATTGTCTAACTTTGCTCAAATAATGTTGTTTGATGAAAAATGAGTATTTAGCAGGACCTGTCAGCACAGGAAATTGCAAGTACACAATCTAACTCTCATAGTTTATGAATGCCATGGATTACTTATTATTACCAATCTTGGAGGTCGAAAATGTTATTTTTCATTATTAAAAAACCATGTATGAAACCCTCACCTTTATTTAAAAATACCTCACACCATCGTGTCGTGATACAGTTTTTTTACTATATTTTTTTTTATTAAATCTCCACTTCACAAGAATGGGGAGCCATTTTTAAAATTCAAAATTATTATCATTTTATGATGAAAAAGTCTGTTTCGTCTCTAAATTATATTCATAATTTTCGAAGTAACCAAGGGAGAACGGATGGACAGACTGAGGCTCAGAGCGGAACTTTAAGGGTTACATGTAGTACCTAACTAAGAAACGCTAAAAATATTGGTCATAAGTCTGCCCACAGTAAAGCGGCTTTCAGACTACGCTATAATATAATAGCATATAGTATATAGCTCATAGCACAACAATATCGCGCACCATACATTGTTATGGACACGTTCACACTGTACTGTACTATACATTACTGGCTTACTATACACTATAAAATAGTGCGATACCCTGAGTTCATGCTGTGCTGTGCTATATCGCGCGCCGCCCTCATCCTCCTCCCTCACCCCCGGCCGTCCCGCAAGCGAAACGAGCGACACAACCATACTGAGCTTGCTATATACTATAAATGCTTACGATAAGATCGCGTACATGCTATAGGTATAGTATAGCATTAGGTCCTTCTTTGCTATACTATATACCAAAATAGTATAGCGTAGTCTGAAATGAGCTTTATGTTTCATTCATATCTTTGAAATTTGACACGTGCATTTTAGCTCAAGACTGTATAACAAATGTAAAATATTTTCTCAAGCCATAAACCAAATTATACTTAAAATTCCCACTTCGCACCGACATCATCTAAACGACTCGCTCGCAGCCACCATCCATCGCGACGGCACCTAACGCTTTAGGCCTCAGAGAGTATGCATGCGGTCAGGACGAGAACCACAGTAATACACAGCGTGGATGGGTGGAGATTACTGACTAAAGGGCAATAGACGAACTACATTGTTGGATGCATTTGTAACTTTTCTAGTGATGAAAGTTCTGCGAACCTCATCGTGAGGCCGGTCCAAACTACTCCTCGCCATGTCATCAGATTTACTCAGAAACATGTAACAAAACTACGCCGTACCTTGTAAGGTGGACTGTTACACTACATACATAAAAACCGATCGCAGTTTTTGTTAGACAAATCTCTGTCATTACTTTTATATTTGATTTGAGCTTACCATTAGATAATTCACATTTTCTGGCGATATGTTTGCTAGTTTGCCTCAAACATCTCATAAAATAAATAGAAATCAATTGTAACAGACAAAGCGTAAATTTATTTATGTAGTTATTCTCGTGAATCTCAAATCTACACATGGCACAAAGAATCTTATTCCAGATTATACTTTCAGTTACTCCTGTTTTAATGTTATACTCATCAATGGGTTTAGGTACGGAATATGGACATTGGATATAGTATGCACAACTTAACTTCCGCATTTGTTCAGCTAGTAGTAAGTTATCTCGTTAAATCAATATACTGTAAGGTATAGGTAAATGCGGAATGTAAGTATCATAAAACGTCAATTGTAAGTATGTCAACATATCAACTGTATGGCACATTCTTAGACACGTTGAGTATGCGTTAGACTGTAAACATTGAAATGCATTGTAAATAACGCAGGAAACAAAACAGTTCAGACAAATAGGAAACAGTTACTAATGCACAGTCGAGGAAATTTAATGTTTAGCAGATTGGTAACTTTTTTTTTTTAAAGGGACATCTTTACGTTTTCCGACGGAAATCGACTGATGACATCACGTCTATATAATCCGAAGAAATTATGAGAACTATCAAATTGCTAAACATTGATGTTCACGACTGTACATAGGCGTGTCACCTACGAAGTTCATAAATTAATCCAATGAACGAAACATAGAGAAACGCATTACGGACAACATTAATCAGAGCTAAGAAGGCGTATAGAATTTATTTTACGATTGTTACCCTGTCGATGAAACGTTAAAAATGCTGTTGGCTTTGTAACGAAAGTTTCGATGTTATTGTTCATACCGATCGAGGCCGATAACGCACCGGGGATTAGGGTTGCCGACAACAGAAAAACTAACCATCAAATCACTTGGTTTATAAATTGAGAAAAAAGTTTCGTGCGGTAGCCCTACCGCGTTTTGGACTTCACATCGACCTTGTTGATTTACCAACGTAAACTATCGACAACGCCCGTAACTAGTTTCTTTTTTATTAGTACTGGTTTAGTGCGGGGCTCTGTGTCGATGGAACGATTATACCCGAGATATCATAATCACCGGCTAGCGTTTATTGAACGCATAATCGGAGACAGGCAATAAATATGTCTCATTTTAATATCCTACAGCATAGATTTTCTGGATGTTACAAAGCCTGGTAGCCTACGGATAGACAAGCATTAGATAAGACGAACATAAAATATTGTAGCAATTTCTTAAATAGGTAGTATACCAGTATTAGGAAAAAAATCGTGAATAATTGTAATGACTAAATATTTACGAATATTTAAACATTTCGTTTTAATAAAATATTTTTTATTATTATATTATAATGATACATACATACATTAAAAAAAAACTTTATACACATTCTGGTACCTACTCAACGCCCGCGTGGCCGAGTCCACGCTCCCTACAATAGAGTTCAACGAGCCACCGCTCAGATCAACATTTTCTACATGATATTTTTAAACATTCATTTTTTAAGTAACTTGTATTATTTAATTTTATTTATCAGTAATTAATATAAAATATGTTAATACTTGACTAGCTATGAATTTACGTTTATTATCAAAACGAAATTTTTAACCAAGTAATCTCTAACACCATTGTACATAGTTTTAAGTTTTACTACAACTTACAGTAAAATCTATGCACACATTTAATAGTAAAGTAATAAATGAAGTATTTAAAATAATTGTAGCCTAACCAAGAAAGACGTTAGTTTTAATCCGCTCCAAAAATAAAAACCAAGTCGATTTTAGTTTACTCTTACATAAACTACATATTTTATTGAAACTCCAGTTAGACACAAATTGTTCGAAACAAGAATTCCCGTCGAGACTTGGCTCGAGAGCTGAACAATACTCCAACTAAACCGAAGCCGAGTTCAATTCCAGTGGTTTTTTTTTCAGTTATATTTTAAGCTTAAAGATTTGTCAGGCAACTTTAAACTAGAATCCACAAAATGAACCAATGTTAAGGCTGTTTCGTCCAGAAACACTCGTTCAGAAACAGCCTTAATATAGGTTCGTCGTGCAGAGACAAGGGATATTAGTTCGTTTTGTTCTATATTGACTAAATGGAGGTCTGGTAATATCTATACTAATAAAGAGGAGAGGTTTGCTTGTTTGTTTGCATTGAATAGGCTCCGAAACTACTGGGCCGATTTTGCTGATAATTTGGCTGATATATAGATTAGACCGCGGATAAGGACATAGGCTACTTTTTATTGCTGCTTAATGCACGGTCCCCGCGAGATTCCATTTAGCGTGCACGAAGTCGCGGGCACCATCTAGTTTGTAAATAAGAAATTATAAACCATTATTGGATTTCTTGAAAATACCCAACAGCAAAATTACCAATCAAATAAAAATATATTACTGAGAAGCAATTTAAAATAACTCTTTACAATGTCAATGAGTATGTTTTAATAGATTATAATACATATTTTAATACATATTATAAAATATACATGAAAACAATTTATTTACCAGTATGGAATAAGAGATAGTTAATATTATGTAAGTTTGTTCACGCATTATTCTAATGTTAAACTATTCATTAAATCTCAGAGCTACATCGAATTCTTCGAGGGATACAGAGAGAAATGTATATCTAATTAGACAAAGATAGAGAGAGTTGAATAGAAAAAGAGAGAACATTAATTACTACACGCCGTGTCATAGGTCGCCAGTTACATTCGTAACGAGAATAATTAGTATGAATTAAAATGTAATTAGCACTGTAGACATTTAAAAAGCACCCGTGAAAAGTAGACTAATGTGATGTCGGTGATTTGTATATGCCGATAGAAGCGTTATTTAAATTTTGGTAATTTATTTTCATGTATTATTATTTGGAAATTAGACAGTGAAACTTCATTACTGATTCTCTCTATTAATAATGGCCGCGCGGGCCACCTTGTGTCTGGCGATAGCGAATAATTTCTCTTTGATATTTTTGTGGGCTGTATTTCAGGAGGTATCTGGCGTCGCCAGGTTAATATGCAGTAATAATTAGATGTAATGGAAAGGTAGAAGGAATGATAACGCTTACCGAACCAGCTACTGTGAAGGGCGTCTGCAGCTGGAGTTTTCGTCACTTCCTTCTGTTCACAACACTTTAGTCTTTCCAGAATTCTTATCGCGTCCTATAGGAATATATCTCACTTTCGTGGGCGGTAATTATTAGCGGAAAAGTCTAAATACACATGTCGCTGTCCGCCATTGCTTGCACACTCGACGCGCACTTGCAATGTTCTTTTTCGCGAATCTTCGCATTTCTTCGGTATACGTCGGAGCGGGGAAGCGGGGGAGGGATGGAATACTGCTTTATCGATATTATGAGATGCCATTCATAGTGGCGTTCGGCGCTTCTAGATGGCGCTACCAAATAATATAAAACAATGTTCTAAATAAATAAAATGGAACACGTTGAATAATATTAAATAAAAGTTAAAAATTATAAGCCGAATACATAAATAATATAGCATATGTCATCCGGGCCATCATTAAAAATATATTGATACCTCTTTCATGAATATCGGATCAGTAGTTCTGGCGCTACGTTGGAACAAAACATATTGTATGTATTTTTGTTATTACATACATACAATACATACAGACACTGCCAAAATCATTACCCTTCTTTTGGGCTTCGCCGTAATCGGGTAAAAATAGTCTTAGTGTAGTCGCATATCATGTGGCATCTGAACAATAAAATACGACTAACAAAATTTAAGTTACAAACTTAAATTTTGTTCCTTAAATCCTTCCTTAAATCCTGTTACACTAATCCGACCCATATTTCATGCAACCACACAGATTCACGACAACAAGGGGAAAGACACATCACACATGGAATACTGACACTGTGACAGTGCAACTGCAGCATATTTCAAATCTGACAAGAATCAAGACAAGCGGCACAAAGTAAAAATATATACTAACTTCTTTAATCTGTGTCAGTGACATGGGGTTCCTATGATTCCATTCCTATCGGCTTCACTTACCACATGCCTTTTGAAGACCTTCATCCGAATGCTTACCGGCTAGACAGGCTAGGACTTCCCTATGAAGGCGAACCAGCCTTCGCCACTGGTCAAGACACATACCATTCGGTCAATAATTAGACCCCACAAATACAACGCAAACAAACTCAACTCGCGAGAAGTAACCGTTGGTAATAAATTCCTCGTGATGACCGGATGTTACGACAGTATGGAATCACACAATGATGTGCCTATGTGTGAACATAGCCATGCCAAAATTACTGGAGTTAAGAGACATACTACGGTAGCTGTTCTACGGTAAGTGTCCGTCAGAAAAATGAACAGTACCATAAGCAGATGTTAGATGATGAAGCGTATGGATCGATGATCTTATATATAAAACTCGTTAACTGCTGGAGAGATTTGGTTAATTTTGGTCTTGAAATATTTGTGCAAGTGCAGAGAAGGCTTAAATATTTATTTAATATTGACTTTGACTTTCTGTGTCGGCAAAGTGTAAAAAAATAAAAATAACTATATTTTTAAGTAGGTACTCAATAAGTACTCTATTTTCCTCTACGTCATACTCTACAAGTTAATCTGACACCGACCTTTATTATAATTTATAGACTTTACTTAAAATAAATCAAACAAAAAATAAAAGACCTAATAAATCAAGGCTTAAATATTGAAAACAAAATCTAGTTAATTTCAAGTTCGTAATTAAAAAAACAGTTTACAAATGTCATGCTAATAATCTGGATAGCTCAGAAGTGAGATCATAATATTGTAAAAACACTTTAAAAATCATGGACCAAATATGTTTACGTTGCGACCTCTAATCTAGGACAGTTAACGACGCTAAGGCTATATTTACTGCGCTATTATAAAGCCAAACAATATCACGTGCTATTACTATGGCGGCCCATCTAACAATCTCATTGAGCGCGGAACAATTTCGATCCAAATTATACACTGTATAACCCCACCATGATAATTAACTCGCTCGCCCTGATTAATTTGATTATCAAATATCTATTTCAATTATGTTAACAGGGCATTATTATTTTAACAGAACTACTTATATCTTCTCGGCCACGATAAAATCTTAAATCACGCAATGATTCCATTCCAATTATGGATTCAGACATTTTGTATATGAATATTTATAAAATTCTACTCGTTATTCATCCACGCCGTCTCTTATTTTCTCATGTTAAACAAATAACTTACAATTAATAGCACACAAAAGAATAATGTGAATCGATTTTTTAGAATCGATGATTACTATGGTGTGGACGGTTCGATGATATTTCCATTTCTATTAAATTAAGTTCTTCGTGTATAAGTACATAAACGTGATCATTTATCATAGAGAATTGAAAATTTTGTAATAATAAACATAGCCATTTATAATTTTTTGAATTTGCTGACTAGTTATTATATTAGTATTACTAACGTAATATTAAGAAAATATTTAGGGGGTGGGAATAGTGGAAGCACCAAAGGGAGATCTCCGACTGAGCGAGGTATGTTCAGTCAGGAAGAAGCCCACTGTAGTAGTTAGTTTTCAGATGTTGTATATATAGCGCCGAACTGTGAAAACTTCGATAGCGCGATTCAGGATTGGGGCGCTAATTGGTTCGCCACAAGGAAAATTATATAAAAGGCCTCAAAGTTGAGGAAATCAAAAATGTACTTTATCAATTGTCAAAGTGAACAAATAAATATCTAAGCGAAACTCGCATTCAAACGGCTAACAAAAATTAAAATGTCCCAAATACTATCAAGGCAAAAACAACCGCTAGTTTAAGTGAGGCCCTCGATATTTTATAATAGACGGTTAAAGTATTTAACGGTGAGATAAAATCTTAACAAAGGCGATTTGGTTGGCCGTCTTGTTGTTGTATTACGTTCACATATTATACACTAATCTACGGTCCACGTAACCAGAGAAGAGAGAGCTATGATACGCCTCAACATTTCTCTAGATAGCTCCAGTTGTGGAAAAGGTAGAAACAATGGGGGATCTTCTTAGACTGGTGCAGCGTTAAATGTATTGACCCCGGGTGCGAGCCGGCCAGAGCGGTATGTCGGTTCCTCGTCTATGATATGTAAATGATAATTGGTTTCCGAATAGAAAACGTTCCTGTTAATGGTGCTAAACAATGCCATAGTAAATTCATTGGGGTTAAACGCACCATTATTGTTGCAGTTTTACTTAACGATTTTACATAGCACAATATCAGAAGCTTGGTGTTATGAATGAAAATTAAAGAAGATCATTTAATTCGCGATCTTGGTGTTATTTTCGATAGCAAATTAACATTCATACCGCATATTGAAAGTATTATAAGCAAATATGCCAAAATGTTAGAATTTGTTCTGAGAAACTGTAAAATCTATAGGCAAATTAAAACCAAGGTCTTACTTTATTACAGCCTAATCAGGAGCGTACTTGAATTTAATAGCGTGGATTTGGTGTCCTCATTTTGCCACACATTGCTTACGTATTAATAGAACGTAGACAAAAACGTTTCCTTTGGCATCTGGCTTATTCTACGGGTAACGCAAAAACATTGATATCCTACAAATACAAATTAGCCCATCTTAAGATGATTTCTCTAGAAGTCAGGAGGCGTCTAAATGAAACAGTTTTAGGATACAAAATTTAAAATAATTAAACAGACTGTCCACAAACACTAGCGTATTTTAATTTCCGGGCTCCTAGAAGAATTTCGCGTTACCCTATCATCCCGCTCTGCCCGCCACTGCGGAGAACTGTGTTCGGTGTGAATTGTAATGTGTAAGAGTGTGTAAGGCTGTGAATGATGTTAGTGACCTAGTAGACATTTGGTCGGAACCTCTTAATAAGGTCGAAAAACAGTGCGTGACTATATGGCTAAGTCGTACGCAAGCTAACACCAAACACTTTCACACACACACACACATCGTATATCAGTCATCATACAACCACGCACTACGCACCACACACACCACTTAACATCTCAAACCACACAAAAATATAATATCCATGATTTTTTCCTTGTAATTATGTTTATTTTTATTTGTTGATGTAATCTGTCTATTGATTGGAAGTAGAAATAACTTGTTATTTTTAAGAAACATATGAAAAATAATGAAGCAGATGATTGTGACATTTTTGTTGTTTGGTTAGTGCATGCTGTATTTACCTTTAAGTGATTGTGAGACGTCCAACATCAATTTAATAGAATTTATATAAAAATGTAACTAGTGTTAGCAATCGTTGGTAAATGTTATTAATAAAAATAATAATAATAATAATAATCGAGGTTCAAACTTTCTTTAACTGGTCGATTTTGTACAGCTAGCACAGATTAAATGAAGATTAACAGATAAACAGCTACATAGCACACAAAGCATACGGTGTGTCCACGATTGTGTGGAAAAACTGAGATCCGTTGTGAGGACGTCAAAATTTTAAAATTTGGATCGATTTCGATCGTTCTATGCAAGCTGTTTCTCTGTAAGTAAATATGTATACGTTCTATTCTGTGCAGCCTGATTCTCGAATCTAGCTACATTAAACCGATCAGTTAAAGTTAGCAATGAACTTTCGTTTTCAATTAAGAAGCGTCATAAAATGTTACTCTTACGACACTAAAAAGGTAGTAAAGTTTTTTTTTTTTGTGCAATCAAAATTGATTACGTTTAATGATAGTCGCAAACAAGTTACGATCACAAAGTGATCAATAGATTAAATAACCTAACAAAGAGCATCAGGATACGGCAAATAGAAGGGTTCCGTACTATCAACGCACAATAGGTTTTTTTTTCATATTACTTCAAAAGTTATCATTGAAAGTAGTTTCCTCAAGAGTATTTAATATGATCTATCAGCATGAAGTTTCTAACTCTTATGGTTTGGAAATGCTGGGGGGCAACTCCAACAGGAATGCTCCAACGCAACTTTGGAGGCCGCTTTCTTGAGGCAAAAATAAAAAAAGAATTCTTTATTTAAAAAAAACCTACTGATGATTCACATTTAGCCACCCCTGAAATAAAAAAATATTATTAGGATTGCAAAAGTAAAATCTATATTTCATTCATTTACATTCAATAACAATAGAAGTTAGCACTGCGACAGACAGACAGACGGACAGACAGCGAAATGGGATCCTTGAAGTACTACGGAACCCTATAAACGAGGAACTGTAGAACTGAAATTTTGAAAAGCAATCATCGCCCAGGCAGAGCAATCGAGATCCGGCTTTGTCCGGCGTCACACAACACGAATTATCCGACGCGATCCGCTCATTAATGGCGCGAATTTTATTTGCTCCTGTTTAATTTGGCATTTATTTAATCTGGCGGGGCGATATGTATTGTACCCATGGTCTTATTTCTCATCTTTTGTGACAGGGCTCATTGAGGGCGAGGTGTCGGGATGTGTTCTCGGTTTACACGCTCAGCGCGCTGCTGCCTTTCATCGTTCACAAAGCGTAATTGAATCCCACAGAATCCTACGCAGTCCGTAAGATTTAATAGGGCATTAAAACACTCGCATTGGCCATTGTGCATCGGTTTTGTGCGCGATTATTCATCGCGCACCGCAATGCAGCTAGCTTTTACGAACAACACTTTTTAGGGCGGCCCCGCCGACCGCAGCGTGCGGTGCCTCATTCACTACACTGAAATAATTGAAAATAAACATAGAGATAATAAATTACACACTCAGCATTATTTTTTATGTCTATTATTCAAAAGGGTATTAATATTCACTGTCCGAATAAACTTCTCGACTGACCAACATTCAATCATATATGCGTTTACTCCGTATTTAATAAAACCCACCTTAGAAACATGATAGCGCAATAACTTTCACCCGTAACAATTCTTCGAGGGCGCATTCGAAGCAAATTATGTTAAAGAATCATAGTCGATATATAAGTGGGCACGTCAGGCGGTTCATAAAATTGAAAATGGTTCCTCGTAAATCGAAGCTATTGAGCGTACGGCAAATTGTCGGACGAGACCGGGCATTCATTTGATCGCTGTACTTGTCGAATCCACCTCTTCTTTTTGCGATGCGAGCTTAACCGATACATTTACACCTGTAAGGCCAGCCATTACATACTATCACTTCGACTGATTAGTTCGTAATTAGCTGAACACGCTAATGTGAGTACGACGAGATTGGTGACACAGTGTACCGTTTGAATATTTTAATTGGCCGAAATTAGCCGCTGTTAAAGTAATTGTATCGGACAAGTAAGCCGTACTGGGCGATTTTTTGTTTCGTTTCAGCTAAAACAGGGTTATAATAGGTACATGATATAGAGTACTATGGCATACTTAGTTATATAATACTAACATATTTAATAATTTATACATTTAAAAAAGTATTTCAGAAATATAATTATTGTCACCACCCCATGACGTAGTGATTCGAGCTTTCAACGGCGCTCGCGCCAACGCGGCGCTCCGTTGCCCGCGCAGGTTGGATAACCTAAATCATTAAACTTTTTAAGATTTTCCAACATTCAAATACCCAAGTATTAGAATGTTGGAAAATCTAAAAAAACAACTTTGACACAAATAATGCCTTTGTGTACTATTCGTAGTATATTCGTAGATTCTATTCTGATACACAACAAGCCCTGGATCTACCGAAACGGAATAAAAAATTCCCCAGTATAATGTCACATCCAAACAAATCTCAATATAAATAGTTATTTATTTCGAATCTATTGACACCTCATTTCTTAAAATCAGACCAGTAGTTTAGGCACTACGGTGAAACAAACATACATAAGATACATAGACTGCCAAAATTATTACACTTACTTTTGGCTTCGCCTTAGTCGGTTAAAAAGTTCCTAACTTGATTTGAAAAATGTGCTCGATAGCCATAACCCAATATAGTAATAGTAATAGCAATAATAACATTTTGTGTGAGAAACTATTTCACCAAATTTTATAAATCAAAGGACATTTTGGTATTCTAGGGTTACCATCGGATTTATTACCTACTAATTACCTACTATTAACCTACTCTATGTTCTACACACTACGGCATCATATTTTTTGTCTATCATCATTACTTAGCTTCTAATGGAATAATCTTCATGATTGGTCGGTCACGATGATTTAAGACACTGTCAAGTATTTATCCACTCATGTTCACACTTAATATATTATGTTTGTACAATTACTTATTCAACCAAACGCGGATAAATATTTTACTTTAAGTTAGTTATAGTCGCGGGTTCGGATCCCGCCAAAGGAACAAAAAAGTTCCTGGGTCATGGATGTGTATTGAATATGCGTATAATGTAATAAAAATCTTAAATATATGTATAGTATAGAATAATTGTATACTTCCCGTTGTCTGGTCCCCGTAATACAAGTTATTCGGATACTTACCACGGGGCCAGATTGACGTGGTGTGAAGCGTCCACAGATAATACTATTATTACAATGTAATAACCTGTGGTAACAGGCGATCAAAGTGAAACTTTACACGAAATGTAACAGTATTACTTCAGTTCAAGTTTCTTATAAAAATTTAATTGATCGATCAATTTTCTCACCATTAAAATATTCAATTAGCTACGTTTCCCGGCGCATGCAAATATACGTCAGAACTGGGGTGCATTAGGGAAATGAATGTAATGGCAGCACGGCAGAGTTACAGTAATTTTATTTGTAATTATCTGTATAATTATCCTAGATACCATTGTTATATTATAACGACTGTCTTTAAGTTTTCATTACATAATATTTATAGTTTAATTATTATTTACTTCATCTACACTCTACAGTAACTAAGAGTACTGATATTACTTCTTCTAATCGTAATCTGTAACACTAGTAGACTAAAATTCAAAGAAACTAATAAATTATGTTCGTTTTACTTACAGATAAGAGTGTTTAATATGAGCGAACATTAAAAATTTAATTAATCAAAATGTCCTCCCTCCTCGTCGAATACGCTCCAAAAATAGTTTAAACTTTAATTTAATAAAGGATACAATTTAAGGAGCTGGACCCAATTCTCGTACCTCTTAACTAGGTTCGGTTGTCAGTCTGTCCCGCTCGCGCGCATAGGATTTGACGCCTATGCGAATGCATCAGCGCGTTATACGAACCGAGATTCGAAGTACGAGAATTGGAGCCCTTATATTATAGTTACTGGCTGACGATCTGAAACTGACTGATTCAAAGGCTTTAGAACATAAAACGATTATATTCCATATTACCTATCTACCTATATTTTACTTTGCCGCTGGACGGAGACGATGACTATGAATATTTTGCCATGCATTAAGTCTGGAATTATAAGCAATAACTCTTATTATTCATCACGTTTCATTTAGAAAACAAGTATATTTATTATGATTAAACTCAAGCACTTACACGGATCGCATTCACATGAATTAAATAAATAACATCCTATCTATTAAAATTGGCCACATTTGATTAAATGTCTGTTAAAGCATTACTTACTTCCACATGAAACTTTTGATTGTTCCTACGAGTTTATGTTGAAACGCTAGATCGGTGCCTAAATCGAAAATCAGTTATGGCAGAATATCGAATCGAAGAACATGTTCTTCGTCTTCTTTAATAATTTATTTCAGGGCTGGGCCCTTGTCAGTGGAGCTTCCGCCACTTTTCTCTATCCTCCACTATAGTACCATCAACTCTCTATAGGACATGGCATTTACATTCTCTACAATTTGACTAATATAGTTTTTCCTTGGCATTTCTCTACCTCTCTTTCCTTCTAATATTGTCCTCATGAAAGTGTCAAGTCTTATAAGATGCCGAATCATCGAAGAACATGTTAAACACGCCTTAATCGTAGGACTACATCATAATATAAAGCAAAATATAACTCTTTGCTTATACAATACAGCTGAAAATCAAACACAGGGCAACACACGGCAGCAATTTAAAAGTCGACGTTCATGTGTTCGATTATAAGCTCTGTTATATAATCGCAGAGTTCTATATTCAGCGCCGTTTTTTTTTCAGCCGGGGAGATTCCGGACAATGTAGTCCCAGGCTAAAATTTCAAACTTTAGAAGCAGTGTAATCTAGAGTGCCTCCTGCACTCACAAGGCCACTGTGATCATTGAAATCATACAAATTCTTCAGGACGCCGGCGCTGGCAGGACGACTGCGTGTGACTTACGCTTAAATCGTAAATCAGTAATGCCTGGGACATATATGTCTATAAAAACGGCATATCACCATCGATCAGCCGCGGACGTCCAACAATAGTCCACCATTGTGCACTGCTATCTAATCGTAATGAATATAAATTTTCAGATGACATTTACGATGGGTGCTCGCCATGATATCGCATCTATATAAATGTGCTAGATGCATTACGAACAAGCCTACAAAGAATAGATTCGTCAATGATTTCAAAATGTTTGATAAGAGTTTCTACTCTCTACTCTACCACAGAGTAGAAAATATAAATACTTACGTACAGAGAAAAAGCTTTCATGGAACGATCCAAATCGATCCAAATTTGAAAATTTTGACGTCCTCTTCAACGGCCCACGATTTTCCCACATAATCGTGGCCACATCGTATGCTTGTAGTAGTGCAATCAAATCGATAGCTAACTATGCAGCTGTTAATTTGTTCCTCTTTAATCTGTGACTCTAACATATACTAACATGTAGTAAGCTTAGAATAATCAGATTACTGTGCTATAAGCAGCCAAAGGCCGGTGACATATTATGTCAGATGGGAGTAACCGCCGTGCCGTTACCGGGTTAATGAATGTAAAAACATGCTAACTTTTGCGTAGGACTTCGTCTGCGGGTACCCTATTGTGCAATGGGAGTGCGGAATAAATTTTCAAAAACCCTTTTAAATAACGGATGATAACCATTTGCAAGCCAAAATTACACCCTCAGAGGGTGAATTCTATTAAAACCTGAAACACTTATTTAATAAACATTTTTAAGAGCATGAATCTAAATTTTCCACAATATCGGTAAAAATTCAAAGATTTTCCACACAAACTTTCAACCCCAATATCAGCCCTTTTTTGATGAATTTTTTGTAAATCCTTTCATAATGTCCGTTATGAACTAAAACAATTGTCTAAATTTCACGTTTCTGCCATAAGCGGTTACGGCTGTGCATCGTGCGTGGGTCAATAGCAGAATATTTCTTGTAGAAGATAAAATTAGAAATTTTGTGAACGCATATTGTACTGTATTTAATAGCACGTAGAGAGGTGACTTATGTACAATACATTTCTTTAAAAATATTATTTTTAGTATATTATCACTTTTATAAGGTTTCTTATTTTTCAGAGCACTATAAATTTATTTATTTATGATTGTTTTAAAATTATGTAATAAAAAAAATCCAGTCAAGTAGGTACCTTTTTACATTTTACAACCTTCAACAACGATTTAATTACTGTATAATACAGTAGTAAAATAAAGTATTAGTGACGTAATATACTGGCAAATCATCGCCGCGTCACCACAAGTGATAAAATATCATGTTACAAAAAACTTTTAGTCATTTTCTTCACGACGAAACCGTTCAAATCTATTTAATTTTATGTTATCTCAAGTTACCTAAATAGCATGATAAGTTCTCATCGTCATAAATTAACATTTCCCGGAGTAGCAATACGTTTGTGGGAGTTTTATCGCTATATTTGACTTTAAAGGAAGATTTTTTATTAGTAGTTAATGGCCCGCTGCTGAGCTATCGCCATTCTTTGTTTCAAATCGAATGATACGAATCCACAACGAAATAGGCCTACTTCGGTAAATTTTTTATCTATCAAACTAAGAAGTGCGTTGCATTACAGTAGGTGATCACAAACGCGATCATGTTCAATTGGAAATAAACATGGATTCAGTTACTTAGGTCCTTAGTCCTTACTCCTTATCAAACTACCTGATGTTTTCCTGTACTATCGATACCAACAAGACTATCGTGTATACTAAGAAAGGTTTGTTTGATTGTTTGTTTGCATTGAATAGGCTATGAAACTACTGGACCACACATGAAATTTGGCACAGATATAGAGTATACCAAAAGTCCATCCCCTTGGTATGCTCTATATATATATGCCGAATTTAGGCTAGGCTAGCTTATATTTTAGGCTAGGCTTCGTGAAATTTCCTTTTGCGCGCACGTAGTCGCGGTCCACATCTAAATAGTATAAAATATTTACTAGCATCTTTTAACTATTTTTAATTTTTAAAAACTTTTAACTACTAACTAATAGTTCGTTAGTAATAGTTAACTAATAGTTAGTATTAACTAAAAAGAGTTCAGTTATAGCTGTAGGTAAACTTACCTACAGCTATAACTAAACTATTTTTATTAAAAGCTACAAAACATTTTTACAAATATTTGGTTACCTTTTTTCTCATATTTCTAATTCAACAAGGTATTAGGTACTTACAATAAAAAGCAATGTGAGCTGGACAGAGGCCATTTTATCATAAAATTCACTTCATTAAAGCCGACAAGAGAAATCAACACATTAAAACGATAACGATGACGTTATTTTTACGACAATCAACAGTAGCGAAGCCTTAAAGACTTTGTTAAATTAAGAAGTCGGATAAAGTTAATTTATGATAATATATCTTTTGCCTGTAAATTACACATTCAATAGTGCACATAACATCAAATGAGTGCAAAAATAAAGTAAAAATGTGTTCCTAACACATCCGTAAGATCTAAGAAACATCAGTTACAATTCAGTGGAACATTTTCGATAGAGCACCAAATTGGGTAACTATCATGAAGGTTCGCTTTTACTTGAAAAGAGTGGGGCTAGTGACTAAAAACCCTCCTTAAAACGCTAAACTAGACTTCACACAATAAAAGCGTATGTTTGGCTTTTCGGATAGAATTCAACGCGAATGGAGTCACGACAAAACGTTTACGATACATTTTCGTTCTCCGAACAAGATTTTCCAGATAATTTAGGTACACGTGCACAAATATAACGGATGCTTCTTCTAAAGACTCAGATGGACAGAAGGTGTTGGGCGAGTCATGTGGCTAGACAAACGGACGACAGACATCATAGAGCGGGCCATCGGGCACCAGGAACAGATGTCGACCATCAACGCGATGGGCAGACGATATTATACAAGTGGCCGGCAAACAGTGGCTACGTACAGCGCATGATAGATAAACCTGGCAATCTGATTTAAACTAAAATATTTTTATGTTATTCTTTGTAGTTAGTAAGAATTAAAGGCTTTTTATTTTATTTTATTTACATGTGCACCATTGATATTTACAGCGGCGAGTTATTTATTACAATGACGTCGGCCGGACATATAATTTGCCATGTACGCGGCTGCCTGACCATTATGTTGTTTGGCAATTCATTCGATATAATGAAAGCCGCTACCGACCGTTCACAATAGACGCTTTACCGCGGACATACATATTGTCAATTTCCACGGTGAAAAGTGTTATTTGTTTTTTTGTGTGTTCTCAATAAATTTTATGGCATTACATAATGCTTTATATAAATAGGCACAATAGCCAACGGTATAAATACGTCAGTAGTTTCATCAGTAAAGTTGATAATGCAAAATACTAATTGGATTACTAATACAGAGATACATAAAAATAATAATAATAATATCTATGGACGCTTCACACCACGTCAATCTGGCCCCGTGCTAAGTATATAAGAAACGGCTTGTGTTACGGCGACTAGACAACGGAAAGTATATTTAACACTTTTATATTCTATTAATCTTTAATATTATATGAACATATAATATTAAAGACTTTATTTAACAAACATTAAATACACATCTATGACCCAGGAAATTGAAAACCTTTCGTTCCCTCGATGGGATTCAAACCCGGGGACCTCCGGCTTGAGCACCGACACGCTAACCACGGAGCCACAGGGCCGTCAATATAATAATATGTCTAATTTCTAGGGTCTACTAAGGGCTACAGTAAACATATTTAAAGTTTAAGTATCGTAAAATTTTTTCGTAAAAGAACTTCCATTAACCTAGAATGTTCTAGCCTAATATAACTTAACACTTATTGTTTTATGGTTGCTCACATGCAAATTAATTCTAACCTAAACTATTTACGACTCTACAGGCTCTGGAGTATAAAATTTGTGGCCGATCGCGCTCTCCAATCTATCTGTATTCAAAGTAGGAAAAGTTCGAAATACTAAAACGTAACCGACTAAATCTTTGTTGCTAACGTGACTTTTAGTTAGCAGTAACAATTTTATGGGCCCCGTGTCTTTAGCCGGCTACTCGGGCAGTTGAGATAAGATTTTACGATACCCGGAATATAGACAAGCTTGTTAAGTCGCATCTTAGGGCTCCAGATTTTCCTATACATTTAGGTACCTAAAATAATAAACAGGGTCTATTCAAAGCAAAAATAGATAATATTCAAGGAGCACGGAATATTCAGGATAATAAATGCCGTGCCGAAATTCATCATTGAAAGTGTAAGCTGAAAACGAGAATTAGACTTCTGGTTACAACACACTCATAATATATAAATTGGGATCCTATATTATTTTCCGTAGTACCTACAATTAGGAATAGGCATTTAGGTTGTCTACATGTAAAATATTAATTTATAAATATATTTATATATAAATTCATAAATATTGAGTTATTGTTATTTGAAAGTTTTTAAAGAAATATGAGATTTTGGTATAATGTTTTTTATTATACACACTGATGCTTATGAGATCATACTCATATTTAAGAGTATTATTAATTTATGGAAATTAAAAAAAAAACAGTCAACAAGCCTTAACAGTAAAGTAGTATTTACTCAGTCTAAAAAGGTCAGCTGAAGATGTGAAACAGGTTAAGCCAATTCTTATTGACTGTTTACATAAAGATGTGCACATTAAACATTATTCGCATGACAAAAATAAAATATAAACTCAGTCATAATTCCTATAAGTAGTTACAAGCTTGTCCCCACAATATCTTTAAGCCACACCGTCTTAGGACCGAAGACGTTTAAAGTTATAATTTGGATGCAAACGACCAAAAGAAATAGAGATAAAGTCGTGATTGGCTATTACTTAAACAATATTTTATGACCATGAACCTTATTCTTAAACGAAATATGTATTTTAATCTTCTTATCGTTCGGTTAATATAAGCATAAACAAAATGCGGTTTCTTTTGCGAGCGTATTAAAATTTTACTTATCGTCGAAGGCTGTCGAATATTTATTTACATAATATTTTTCGGTAATATTAACATTAATAGGTAGTTATTGTAGAAAACACCAACTTTAATTAAATATTTCCTCTTTGTTTTTATTATCATCACAACTCAGCCCTTTCATTGCCAGACAAAAAAAATCTACGACGTGTCTACTACTGCTATCAAAGTCAAATATATTTATTCAGTGTTGATACTTTAAATACATATTCTGAACGTCGATGGTGGTACCGGTTTGGGAAATATCCCGGCGAGAAAACCCGGCCGAAGAAACTCACGCAGGCCCTATTATAATCAAAAAGATGGAAAATAAAAAAAGTGAAAAAAAGGCTTGAACAGAAAGCCTACTAAATTTCATGGTCCAAAATTCATACTCAAAAAACCCAGTTTCGACTCATAGCAACCATAACCCGGTATTTTTTGGAACCTTTTGGTGAGATCAAATATGATTTAAATTGAACACATTGGTAATCTTTAATTGCTGTCGACTCTGGATCAATTTCGGACCATCACCTTTAGAAATTATGGAGAACTAGTACAAATACCTAAAATATTAACTCGGCTAGTCGGACTAACCCAGCAGCCAATAAGGTGGTCACTTGACGTATGACTTTCCATTAGGTTAGCGCGCAGAAAATACATCACAAGCGGCCCTTAATCAAAGACGCGAAGGAACTAGGCGAGATTAATACGCGACCAAAAGAAGGGAACAGAATTAGGTGCTGGATACAAATGTGGCGTACAAATGAGGCGGATGACTGGGAAAAAGTGGGTTTGATATTGCGTTAGCTTTTAACATTGCTAAGCCCCAATATAAGGTTGTTTAGAATCAATTACGGATATTTTGGACATATGATCTACTGCTTAATAAATGTCAAGACGTTTAGGCAGCAAATAAGTTAAAAATTCTAAAAAAATAATACATAATAAACGTTACATTTCGCTCTCTACTGCGCTGTTGAGGTCATTGATATCACACAGCTGATTTTATTGATTCTGATGCTGATTTAGGCCAATTCTTTGCTCCCTCTTTAAATCCTCTATTTCTGTCTGTTTAATGACCTCAGCGCCTTAAAGAGTCCAATGTAATTTTATCAAATATCACATATATTTAAAATTATTTTTCTGGCTAAACGTCTTGACGTAAGCAGTAGATCATATGCCCAAAATATCCGTAATTAATTTTCAATAACATTAAATACAGATGATAAATGGCAATGTAGTTCTAGCTGTACTGTAATGTAGTTCTACTGTTTCATCTTGTGATAATCTGATCGTATTTGGCATGCTAAAATTACTACTGGTATAATTTAAAAATTTGTAATTTAAAAAAATGGGACTGCCGATAGGAGTGAAAAAATAAAAATTATAAATGAAAAAGAATAAGAAAATTCCGTCAGACCGAGATTAGAACCCGAGACTAATTGTACAACAAAGCAAAATCCAAGCGCCTACGTAACTGCGCTACGCGTATCTGACATTACTTCTCGAATTTACTCATATCCTATTTGTATTACACGACAAAAGAAAAAACATGACAAACGAAGGTTCTTGTGTCGTCGGCATATATATCAAGCCGGAGGTAAAATAATTTTGAACGGACTTTCAACCAGTCAGTCATGAGCATGTCGGTAACGCGAACCCATAAGTTTTTCCCCTACCATAAAGTGCCCAACGCGGCTATAGCAGTTTTCACTTCAAAACTGCGATTACTAAAATCTTACTGATATATTTTTCCGAGTGTGTGAGTCGAGAGTCGTGTAACTCGCGACTCACACAAATTTATGTCATGAATAGTTTTTTAAAAATGATTCGCTTTACGTATGTTTAGCAGGTTTTTGAAATTTCCAAGAACATTGGCGTTATTCAGGAATGTAAACCTCAATAATTATAATTCCGTGTTGTTTCTTTTTAACAAAATCGGTTTTACTTTATACAAGCAATAAAAGTATTATTTTGTATTTTTTCCGAGTAAATTTCTTCGAAGTTTAGACTGCTCTGGATTATACAAATTAGTTCCAAAGATTCTTTAAAAAATTCGGTATCCATAATTAAATCAATTAAATTTAGATATTCCGAATCTACATTCCGCGAGGAGTTTTGAAGAGAATTCTGCGACTGAATAAAGTTGAAAAATAACGGTCACCCGCAAACGAAATGCCGAAGTTTGGCAGATTCTTAATATCATTACGCCAGTTTGTTCGCGTTTTCTTTAATTAAAATTAACGACGCAAAACTCTGACAGTAAAACGAATTATTAGTATAGCGGAAAACTTTAATTAGTTCCATTTCAAACGTTACTTTTGTGCATTCCGCTTTAAGTTATTTCAATTACACAATTGCGTTACAATGACGTAACTACTAACTACTTTTCCTATGACTCCATTTATATCGGCTTCACTTGCCACTCACCTTTTGAATACCCTCATCTAAACCTACCGATTATACAGGCTAGGTCTATGGAGAGCCTGCAGCCTTCGCCACTGCTAGGTATAGGTAGAAGTTTCAAAATGATTTGGTGGTGGTATACAGAATATAAAAACATGACTATAAATAGTTAATCAGAAAAATAGCAGCAGATTTAGCCGTGGAATACCGACAAAAGATCAATATAAATAATTTTAAGATTAGCAACGTTTTACATAAATAAAGTGAATTAAATCGTTATATGGCAGCAATCAATAACTTTGTGTAAATAAATCAAATAACAATCTTATAAATTAATTTATAAAAACTATTATATATGAAAAATTGATCAAATTAAAATGTCTCGCCGAATCTAGTAATTTATATTTTAACTATAAGATCATTAGGATATCATCACACAATCTGTCTATATCTCTATTTTTACCCAACTACGGAGAAGCCAAATGGAAGCTAATGATTTTGGCAGTCTATGTATGTACGTACTTAAGTATGTTTGTTTCATCGTAGCGCCTAAACTGTTGATCAGATATTAATTAATGTTGTGTCAAAAGATTCATAATAGTGGCCCGGGTAACAAAGGCCACCTACTCTATACCTATATAATTTGTTTAGTCCGGTTTTAATTTTTAACTTTTTGATTATTAAAATATCACAGTATTTTCTTTTAAATCACATGTTTTATTATATTTTACTTAAAGTTCTATGACATACATAGGTATTATTACTATATATGATACGTTGCATATTTATAGTATAGTATCCGTATTTAGTCCCTTATACGGACAAAAAAATTATTGGAAATTTGAAACGCATACCCTCCCCGCGTTTTTTATAAATGCTAAAACAAATCTAAATATGAATGTTTATCCTTCTAGGATAATTGCAACCCGCGCCGACGGGGCCGCAAAGAGTACAAATAATCGTGTTTTGTAGGTACTGATATTTTGTTCTGCTAAACCAATATAAGTAAAGATTAGGTGAATTAGGATCAAAATAAAACAAGGCAAACAAGGAAAATGATTTTTCTTCCTCAATTGTAATCCTATTCAATTGTCAGAATATGTTTTATAATCTTATTATGAATATAATCTCATGATTATTACGTTTCTTTAACTAACAGTCAGTTTGACTATATAATGTAAAACACGCGTAAAATGAGGACTGACTAAACTTGACGATTATATGTTGATTTTGCACCATTTATTTGGTAGGTAGTATAGGTAGGTAGTATTTATTTACTACTCTTGAATTTTACAGACATCTTTAGGCGCGCAAAAAACAATTGCGCACAATAAATCTCAAAAAACCACGTGTCAAGGGGTTGTCCCCTTGTAACTTGTATAGAAAAATTAAAATCTCAAGTCGGCACGGGTTATCGTTTATCAATTGTGATTTTTTTTTTCTAGGCTATATTCGGTCAATACGAACATTTTATGAGGGTATGCATAAAAAAATATCGAACTTGAAATATAAGGGACACACACCCTAATACTTTGTATAAAAAGTATCATGTACTTTGAGATTAATTTTCGATATCAAAGTAATCATAACTAACTATTAATTTTGTTTTATAATATGATAATAGTTTTTCAGAGACGTTGATGACAGAAAAAATGTTTGTATATTTACCAAGTTTTTGGTTCTCAATCTCAAATAAAAAAATGTCAAAACAAAACACGTAACCAGTTCACTTTCACTGCAAGACATACCCGACGAGGCATGAAAACAGTATAGTAATGACGATTTTAATAAATCGCCTAATTAAAGATGTCGTGTAGGAAATGGAGCGAGCAAGATTCACACCTCATAAAGCCGCGGGGTGCTCGGAGCTCGGACCGGTCCGGTGAACCCTCTGTCTTCGTCGCCTACGCGTAAAACAAATCGTGATACGAGACGAATGAATAATAATTAATTTCATATTATTGATGGCTAGAACTTGGGTGTGATGCTGGCATGTAAGGAACAAGCTTCTGCCCGCGGCTCCGCCCGCGTAAATACAGTATCCCACGTGAACACTGTATTTTTTCAGGATAAAATGTAACCTCTGTTTTAATCCACAGCTCGAACTACTACCATACTAAATTTCATCAAAATCCGTTCAGTAGTTTTTCAGTGAAAGAGTAACAAACATCTATCCTTCATCCATCCTCACAAATTTTGACATTTATAATATTAGTAGGATGTCTGTTATAAAATATTTGTTACAAGGTTCATCTGCATAAAGTTGCCTACATAGCCAGCATCTACATAGCCAGCAACTGTACTTATTCCACATCACTAAATTTAGTTCACATTAAGTAGGATCCTAAAAAGAAAGCTAATTAGAATTTAGTCAGTCAGAAGTCACACTTTTTACCCGACTACGGCGAAGCCAAAAGAAAGGGTAATGATTCTGGCAGTCTATGTATGTATGTTTGTTCCATCGAAGCACCTAAATTACTGATTCGATTTTCATGAATGATGTGTCAATAGGTTAGTAATAATGGCCCGAGTAACATAGGCTACATCATTTGCAAAGTCGTGTTATAGTTTTTAATTCCGATTTAGGATTCTAATTAGGATCCTAACTTCCTATATGCTGTTTCACTTGACTGAATTCAGTTACTGCATCATTTAGGACGTTCCAATTTAGAGAGGTGGAATATGCACTTAATCTTTAAACAGCTCCAAAGGAAAATGACTAGATGGATCCAGCGCACTATCAAATCATGATAGATATTTTTGACATATCGAAATATCACATGAATCCTTGTTTGGCTGATTACCCCAACAAGGACTCATGTGATATTATTAGTTATATCAAATGGTACCGATAAAAAAAAACACGAAATCGTAAATAACATGATTCGATGATGCATAAATTGTCATATGCTGGAAAGTCGGATGAGTTTTGTGCGTTGTATTTTAATGGAAAATAAATGAATTATAGCGAGTAAATGTATAAAAAAAAAAACAACACCGAATAAAAAACCTTCCATAAATAAATTACGGACTCGAAACAAATTGAGATAAATGCGATACTGAGCGAATTCTTTGTGTTGTGTTATTCGGAATAAAAAAAAACGGATCAATTTAATTTAGTATCGTTATAAACGGTCCCCAGTGTCATCATTGTATCGTCATTATGTGGTTCTCTTTTGGCCAAGCATCTGATTGATTGACGGTTCCGTACCTTTATATTTACTAGTGGTCGCCTAGTCGTCTAAATTCGACCATTATTCATTATAATTTATTTTGGTTATTTTCTCAAAGGAACTCATAAAGATACGCAATAAAAATGTAAATGTAGATTATTATAATGTAAAAGACATAGATTGGACAAACGTGTGTCAAAATTGTATAATACCAATGTACCTACATATGCTATTATACAAACGCATGGTAGTGAGTTATTAATCTGAGGCAGTTTTGTGTAACGTTATTTTTATTAATTTAATATATTTTTGAGCAACAATGCTTAAAAATACTCCTCCATATATTAACTCTAAATGTGCTTAATTTCATACTCCTCCGTTCGCTTAACTTTCGTAAAACGGAATACAAAGTTTTTGTTTCACGTATTAATATAATATAGGTACTCATGATTTTAATTTCTATTTTACTATAAAGTTTAGGCTGCAACTTGCTTTATACCAAAATTCTAACAATTTCTGATTTATGCCGGGTGCTCCAAAGAAATCGAAACATCGTAATTATTATTGTATGCTAGCTTTCTCTATCAGAAATATTTCATCTATTCTAAACAGGCATTAAAACCTAATTTTACAGTTATCATGTGAGTAAGAACATCAATGCTTACCGATTAGCTGATAAAATAATAACTTTTTACCGTACACTTTTTTTTGACCGTACTAGATGGTTGATAAACCGATAAGAGTGTTTTCACAATATCCGATCCGATATAGGCAAAGGTCACAGATACGATATCGGAGCGAGTACCTACAATTTATGAAAAATGAAAATTTAATATGTACGGTACCGTAAAACCCTGTGTACCACTTTTAGACATCATCGCCATAGAAACAAGACGGAAATGTGGTAGGTACACTGGGTCGGTCGGCGACCCCAAGTAGCTGCCTCTGACACTGTCCGCTCCGTTATCGGTTTTTAGATATATTCAAATAATAATAATAATATCTATGGACGCTTACACACCACGTCAATCTGGTCTCGTGGTAAGTTCTCGAAGAACTTGTGTTACGGGTACCATAAAAAAGAAATATATATATAATTATTTTTATAGTATACTTACATATACTATTTTTATTATAATATAATACACATCCATAACATAAAGAAACGCAAGAAAACTTTTTGGTCACTGACCAGATTCGAACCTGCGACCTCCGGCTGGAGCGCCAACGCGCTAATCACTGAGCCACAGAGTTCGTCAAAATATATTCCGTACCTCCGAAATAGTATCGGATCGGTTAGTGTAAAAACGCTCGGGTGACCTGCGATAATACGTATGAGCGAACGCGATACCGTTAACAAAACGTACATCGAACTTGACAAATTGCTCACGCTCCCAAAATCCGGACACCTCGACGTATGAGATGTAAGATACGCGATACTCAGATAGTAGATGATTAGATACGGAAAATATTTGTTACTGACTCTACCACTAGCTAAATACTCGAATATTAATGAGCAAACCAACTTGCGGTCGATAAGTGTGTATGTTAGCAAATACGGGTTGTTATTGTATACGACATAGTATTCATTAAGTTATCATAACTATCAAACTGATGCGACCCTCGACATTAGATATTGCTGATGTATTTCAGATTTTAATCACATATATTATTAGCGATTCTGTTATGTATAGGCTTAATCATATGTATTAATGCTTAAAACAAAAACACTAAGTACATATTTACGAGAATTGGGCAAACGGAGGAGTGTGAAATTTGGCACAGCTAGAGTTTAACTGTGGAGGAAGGTGTGCAGACAGACAGCAAGCTATTTTTATTTAATAATGATTGGGAACACATAAAATTAATAACAATAAAGTTACACTTCCTCGCTCACACTACCGCGTGTGTCTTAACAGTAAGTTTGACACAATCGTCAATATTTTTGTCACATTCAACATATTTTACATATTTTTAATTGCGTAACTTACACCCTAAAAAGGTTAAAAAATTTAAAATATGAATTATGGTCGAATTTCGATCATAGGGGCGACCACTAGATTTTAAACCTCTTACTCTCACAGGAGTGTATATAGGAGGCAGCATTCGGCACCTATGCTGCGTTACTTGTACATACTTGAGACTACAAAGGTAGCCTTCCAATCTGTGCAACCGCGACGCGCGACTGCGCCCACCGCCCGAGACCGGGTTGCGAGACCCACGGCTTAGTATGAATTTATATAGAGCGTAAAGCAAATCCCGCGACTCAATTCTATTCTGCTAACTAACAACAATAATACAATCTTCGATGCAGTAGCGACATGTTCCAACTGCAAAATTGTATTCTCATAAACGTCAAACCAACTTTTAACGCGTTTTGATTGGTCCAAACTGTAAAAATTAATATCATCATAAAATCATACAAGTTAATATTAATATCAAGACGATTAATTTTATAATTCATTGAAAGTACATTAACAGTCTTAAGTTAAATACGAGAATTTGGGTTCTGATTGGTTCGCTGGTCCCCATCGCGGGATCGCGGTCGCTAAATGCTATCTTTAGAAGTATATTGCTTAAAAAGAATTATTTAATAAAATCTTACACCGTATGAACGAGAAATTCTTGATTTTCTTTTTTGAGAATTTAACTGTATTACAACAATTTAAATAGAAAAAAATCATTAAAACTAGCATAGAACAATCATCTGATTGATGATCATTTTAACAGATACATAATCAATATTATGTTAATAAATAAATGCAGACCGCTGCAAGTGGTACAATCGCCGGAAAATTCGGTAAAACACATTTTGACCTTATCGCTACGGCAATAAGGTTCATAAGTTATACATCGCAGCTGTACCTACGTGGTACTGGGTACAAGAATGGCCGCATATTGCAGATATGATCGAGTAATATCGCCAGTACAATCGATGACCGACAGATAACTTTAATTTATTAGCATGCAAATATATTTTTGTACGGTAGCCGCTATTGTATCGCTTCTGAAGAATTTCATGTACCCGCGTACCTACTGATATTATAATGCTGGTCATTACAGATATCGAAAGATATTAGAACTGCCTTTAAATTCTAATTATATCTTCTTACGAAATGAAGTTTAAAAGAACAGCATAGACTAGCTATTATTTAAACGTTTCACATATTACAGTTTCATAGCTAATAATATAATTTTACACCTCAGAAATATACACTACCTGAATTTATTATCTGAGGGCACAGTAGTGCCCCCGCCAAGATAAGCCAAGCGCAAGGGCAGTACCAGACCACCTTTTCTCGAATATCTTTTCCTTTTTATATTTTGCAGATCCTGTGTCTAATGTTGATTCGGCCGGCCCCGGTAGGTTGTAGGTGTAGGTTCTAGGTGTAGGTAGTAAATTGTAGGTGTATGTATTAGGTGTACGTTTCAAGTGTAGTTATAATTTTTGCGTCAAAGATTCACAAACATTCACCCATCCATCCATCCATCTTCACAAACTTTCACATTTATAATGGTAGTAGGATAACTAAGTAACTTTAGTTAGTACCTACAGATCATAACGTTTTTAAACGGTTTTATTTAGCTTGCCCAGTTTATTTATTTATTTGTTTGGGTCAAATTTAGTAATTGGAATTTTACCCCCTCTCTGACACCAGATCGATCTGATATTTGGTACCCTCTCTTAATCTTGATGACAATACAATAATAATAAAAAATTATGACTGTAAATCCAAAATGGCCGCCGATACAAAATGGCGGATTACACATTACTTCACAACAACCTCTATATGGGTATCAAATGAAAGGGATTTATTGGTAGAATAGAGCTCACTATAAAAAAATAAAATTCAAGATGGCCGCCGTCACAAAATGGCAGATTACATATTTTCCACAACTACCTCAATATAGGTGTCTAATGTAAGGGCTTGATTAGTAGAATAGAGCTCATTCTGAAACAACAAAACTAAAAACTTGAAAATATATTAAATAAAAACATATTTTTATGTTAAACGGTTTTATTACAATAAAAATAATGTAGGTAATGTACTAAAAGCTAAAAAATAATTCGGTAAATCCTAGCCACCAGATCGCACCAATCTTCTCATCAATCTGGGGTAATGATCAGACAAATAATAAAATCGTTGAGCGCGTGAAACTATCATATATTAACTCTAGATACGCAACGCCCAACGATTTTATTATTTGCCTGATCAATACACCAGATTGATGAGAAGATTGGTGCGATCTGGTAGCTAGGACTTACCGAATTATTTTTTAGCTTTAGTACATTACTTACATTATTTTTATTGTAATAAAACCGTTTAACTTAAAAATATTTTTTTATTTAATTTTATAGTACAGATCATAACACAAAAACTTATGGGCCATAAGGAAGACGCGAATCAAGTATTTGCATACCTGGCTTTTTTGCCCAATAATTTTCACTGCACCGAAATTGATAAGGCCTATCAAAAAATCAAAAATAGTAACATTTCAGTGGGTTCCTTCTCATATAAGTCTTGAAGGAAATGATAAGGCAGATTGTTTAGCAAAAGAAGCCGTAAGTAATGGATTAACTTCTGATATTCTTCCTCACTATACTAACTATATTCCATACATGAAACAGCTATCATATAAAACCTGGATGAACGAAGAACACAGAAAGAAACACAGATGTGAGGTCAAAATAACCTTTATTTTGACCTCACATCTGTGACGAAAGGCATAGGGTATAAAATAATTCAACCGTCACCACTTAAAATACCTTGGTTTGGGAGTTCTTTGAGCAGACAATATACCACAGTAGCATTAAGGTTACGTTCTGGACATATTCCACTAAATAAATTTGCATTTCTATTGAAGAAGGAAATATCTCCTAATTGTGTGATAAAGTCGAAGATGTCCAGCACATATTGATGGAGTGTGTCTGGAACGAAGCAGCTAGACGAGAAATCTTTTACCATCTAGATTTAAATATTAATGATGTAGGTGTGTTTTTTCCATATTTGTATTTTATAAATTAGTTTTTAGAGGCTTAAATTTTAGAGCTTAAGCATTATAATAAACTATATTATGCTATGTAGTAGTTAAGTTAAATGGCACTCAACGAGAGTGACATGGTCTAAACTGTACCAAACTCTCTATAAAAAATAAAGAATAAAAAAACAAGCAACATCCTTGTGTGGTATTTTTGAAAAATGTACGTACAATAATTAAAAAGCCAACAGCACCGCCGTAAAATCGTGATTGGCTCCAAGTGAAAACTCGTTAGGGGCGATCGTAAAAGTCGACAATAATTAGGCGGGCAGGCGAGCACCGATATGAGCTGATTACGAAAGAAATACACTCGTACAGCGTTGATTTATTGCGGCCTGCCTTCGTTCATCGCCTGTGCTAGCGCTGGCGTAGAGATGGTGAGCGGCGAGACATGCTGAGCTTAGTATTTCTTACAACCCGATCAAAAACGGGGTTTGTAAGTTTGACGTGTCTATGTGTGTGTGAGTGTGTATGAGTGTGTGTGTGCATGCGTGCGTACGTGCGTGTGTGTATATCTGTCACTCATCAATATCATCAGCTCGCTTACTGCTTGACAATGCCGGGGGTTACTTAAAATTTTTAACTAACTATCGGCTTGACTTATAATTTAGATCAATGCCTGACTAAACTAAGTGCTCCTTTTGAGTCAAATGTATGAGATATTAAAATTGTTAGTACGTTTCGGAGTTTTCGACTTAAACATTATCTAATTTCACAGTAATGACACACAGGACTTCTTGCACTATTTCCAATTTAATAAGTATTTTGCATCAATTTTAACATATTACTTGACCGGTATCGACAAAGTCATCATCATCATTCTCTAATTTTCTAAAAAATTATATCACAATTACAAGTAATGTCATGTCTATTCAATTTATTCAATCTGTGGCTTTAACTAAACTTAATATTATGTACTTAAAAACTTTATGATAACTTACACTTGTCTAGAATTATTTTTTACTAGTATAGTAGTATCATACAATTATACTTTATTCACGCGATGCAATATAATGATTATCGCGAATGGATGGTGGTTTTAGTAGCTATGAACCTTGAAATTATGAAATTAAAATCCCCAAGGAAACATAAAATACAATAGAGTTATTTCGAGCATTCCTTTACTTTATTATAACTTTTACACTAGTCTAGATTTATGTTTAGATTTAGTATATATTACTGACATGCAATTATCATTTATTGCGCGATGTAAGATAGTGATTACTGCGAAGAAAGATGCATTTACTGTCGGTGAAGACCCTGACAAGAGTTTTGGTGGGGATGTGGAAGAGTATTTTTTTTTATTTCTTCCATAAATTAAAGTTATTTCTGTTTTTTTTGTAGCATAGTAATCATTAAATCTTCGATAACGTGGACAAGTGTGGGCAAGTGGTACAACTTCAAAAAGCGTGCTATTTTGTGTTCTCTCCAAAACTCCCTGAGAAATTCCAGTAAAGCGTCTACGACTTTACTGAATCGCCTAACTTGACTCATTGACTGCACTCACGATTTATTTGGAATTTTACTAGACTTTGGACTTGACGATTTAGAAAAAACGGCGATAAAACATAAATGAAAATTTTATTTTCCCGGCTTTCTAACTTGACACTGGCAATGGTTTTTAGCCATGTAGCCATATTTAAATAAAAATAAAGACGCTGACATTATGAAATTTAAACACGAGGGAAACATAAAGAATATTAATAATAGTTATTACTTATGTTTCAACGTTCCTAAATACCTACTCATTAGTTACCATAAAATGATATGAAACTTTCTTTTAATTGAAATATTTATACAGCCTACACTACATACATAATATTATTAAATTGTTATAAAACATATTATAAAGCAAAATTTTAAATTACTTTAGTTGTCATAACATCTTAGCTGACTGTACACTGTACAATACACATCCTTGACAGTTAACATGTGACTTTTTCATTGCCCGCTTTTTATCCCCGTTTTTACGCTTTAAGGTCCTAATTAATGAATTCACGAGTATGTATGTAAGTAATTTTTCACCAGTTCGATATTCCGGCAATTATGCGAGGATGTCAGCATGCCATCTGTTTAAGGTAATGCATGCTGGGTCGTATGCTTTTTACATGTCTATAATAATAATAATATTTTCTATAGACGCTACACACCACGCCAATCTGTCCCGTGATAAGTATCCGAAGAACTTCTGTTACGGGGACCAGACAACGGAAAGTATATTTTATACTTTTATATTATACATATATTTAAGATTTTTATTATATATACTCAGAAAAACTTTTTGCTGCTTCGTCGGGATTCGAACCCGCGACCCGCGGTTTGAGCACCTACGCGCCCAACCACCGAGCCTGAGAAAAGTATTGTCACGACAATAATAACTAATGAACATTTGGAATAGCTTGTTGAATACAAAACCTGTTGATGTTAAACGTAGATTCTATATCTTCGTGCGTGGTAGGATTGATGCGTGGATTTTATCATTCATTTAGGAAAATTTTACCTGACTGTGCCAGAAGGAGGGTTATGTTTTTCGAGTGTATGTTTGTATTTATATTTCTTTGGCACGCTCTAGAGCCTTAACGGCTTCTCGCATTCGAGCTTGAGAGGTATCATAAAATTCATACATCAATATTATTTGTCGCAACCGGTTTTCTTTTTTTAATTACGGTGTAATTTTTGTACAGATCTTTCTACAAATCTCTGCAGTATTTGGTTCAGTAGCATCGTTATCTATGACCAATGATATTACTATCAGACGTGAGATTCCGCTTATGTCTCTCACGTCCCCGTAGCCGAAAACGCGATGCAAAATATGACTCGCGCACCATCGAAAAAGCTATTTCGCGCCAAACAAATCTTTCGGCGCAAAATGGTTTCGTCGACGCGTCGCGTCTTTAACAATAGGGAATATGCATTTTTTTTTGGAACGAAGTTCCTTATGGGGCGATGCGGAGGCGTACCCTAGCCAGGAAAAAACGTCCGTAACGTAAGATTTTTATGTATAGTCTTTATTATTTTCTTTATACCTCGAATAGAACTTAAAATTAATATTTTTATATTAAGGAACTTCGTTCCTATCCGGTGTCCCACGACACTACACGGCTTTTTATTGGCTTTTCGAAAAGAACATAATAAGTCGGGAAATATTGAGCTTGCAATGGCATATCTACGATTAACCGTTGATGAAATACAGTCATTACAAAAATGAGACGTTACTGGTCAAAACTGCAGTTGAAAATATACGGAGATTATTTCTTATTATTAGAGATTATTATTTAGACAAAATTGATTTTATTAACTTAATTACTGAGTTTATAAAATCGATGTATATGATTGTCAAAAAAAATGTCACAAATAGCTTAAGGATTTGAACGGTAATTTTCGTTTTTCAATTATCGCAAAAAACTAAATCGTTTTTTCTGCCTTTTAAGCCCTGTAACTTTTTTATTTAGCAACTGATTACTGTGCTTTTTGCCTTTTTAGGTGCTTATTTATGTTTTCTTTCGGAAAATATACGACTTTTGCTGATTTAAAACAAATGCATATTCCCCATTATGCTAGGGGGTCTGCTCATGATAATATTGGAACTGCAATCAACTAATCAACACTAGTAATAGTGCAAAAATCGGTTTAATGGCTGCTCGGGTGCTGAAATCGATTTGTTCTAGACGGCAATTAGGTTTAGAAGTTTACTGCCTTCAGCGCGAGAACTAATTCTTTATTAAATCAGTCAGGTTCATTTAAGCGTGTTTTAATGTTATCTGTGTTAATTTTAATAATAACTGTGTTATACTTTAGCTCTTTGAAACTGGAGTTGAAATAATATACGCAAGTGTGAATTTCCACCAAGAACCTGCAACAGTACACTCAATCAGTTATAATTATGCAAGTGTGAGTGATTTGACGTAAATCTAAGTATCAGTTTACTTAATTCATTATTACCCATTTCTATTCTACTAGGTTAATCTACTTAAATTTTTTATTAGTTTCATATTTAAAAAAAAGCTCGATGACCGTATTTTTTACCTAATTTAAAATATGAGTAAGTTCTCAAAACAGTGGGTATATTAAGTAAATCTTTTTTTTTTTAATCGCTTTAAACTGTGACGACACGCTTTGAATCTTTTTGTATATTATGTAAGTAAACAGATGATATAGGTTTTTTACTAATATAGCAAAAAATATTGAACCTTCTTTGTAATTTTTAGATGTATCTCGTTATAAAACTACACATAAAATGACATAAAGTATATTATTTTTTCTTTTATCAAGTAGTAATACCGCAATATTTTTGAATACATAAATTAAACTAAATATTTGACATGTAGTCATATGCCCAATTATAACCTACATTATGCTCTATCTAATTGATTAGTACCTATGTCAATTATAACATTCTACGTGTCAGTATTATTACAACATTCGGTCATTAAAAATTACCTTAAATGGAGATATCGAAGCCAGCACGCTTATCTATATCCAATCACAAACGGGGTTGACCAACTATGATTATCGAAATTAACAAAATCCAGCCACCGTTATGTCTGTCACAAATCAAATCTGACTCGCATTGAGTGTCTAATTAAGTAGAAAATTAACAAGGCACTTCTCATGGTATACGTTACCTACTTGTTCAGTTAGGTGTTAAGAATCGCACCTATGAATAATGGCGCTACGTACAAAGAAGACGTATTGTATTTCATTTTGCATAGTTATGAATTGATTTTGCGCAATTAAAATATTTCGACGTCAACATTGTTTGTAGTTCACGTCAAATAGTTATATTCGTCTTTTTCATTGTTGGTCTGGAAAATTCCACAATTCCCAGTGTTTGGAGACCTAGGTACAACTGACAACAATTATATTGTTGTTTGTCTAATCGGTACAGTTTTGCGAGAATTTTGCAACCGGAGGAGTATGAAATTTGGCAGGTAAATAATAGTTTATGTGACGGAGGGTGTGCGGAACGCTATAATTTTTTAAAAAAATGGTTAGAAATACATAAAATTAATAAAAATAACAACAACACAGATCATCAACAATTTTGTTGTCACATCATTTTCAATTGTTTTTCTATCTTCGAGAAAATATTTCGCTCTAAAAAGGTTAAACTTAAAATTATCTGAATTAGTATGTGCGAATTTCGACCATAGGGCGACGATTACATAAAAAATATTAAACATTGCTGTACTTTATGTAATAATGCAGCTTTATTGACGATCTTATACTTACAAACTTCACAGCACATACCTGAAACAAATAAAAACAATATCAATATTCGGTTTACAACCATTACCAACCAAAACAACAACCAGTTTACGTTTTAGTTACGTTTACGCCACTGTAAAATGTTCCTGCTAGGCCCCCAGTTGTAACAGTAGGATCAGTAACTACCAGTGGTGTGGGGTTCTTATAACTACATTCCTATCGGCTTCACTTACCAGTTACTCATCAAAATTTCAATCTATCATAGATGCTAGGGCTTCCCTATGAAGGTGAATCAGCCTTCGCCACTGGTAACTATATAGGTAATGTCTTAAAAATCTAGCTAATTAAATATGCTACGACGTAGCATAAATGCTGACAAGGAAACACCTAATTCTCGAATTCCATCTAAGACAATAGATTTTGTCTCAAATTGCTATAAAAGGTATCGATACCCAAGTATGAAGTAACAAATGGCGAAAGTGTATGCACTTTGGACTGTTCTAGAAAGCTAAATGTCGCCTACATCCGTCTGCACACGACTGCGACCCCGGGTTCGTGCATGATACTCTTAGTCATTGCCGCTGCGTCAAACGTATCAGAGGGCTTAGTCAACATGCCATCATTAATTACAAAATGACGATCTTCGAAATTTAAAATATATGAGATTGGCATAACGTTCGCTAAGTGACATAGCGCGCGATTCGTCAATACCATATTTTTTATTTCTAACTTCGTAATCGTAATTATCGATAACATCTTGGCTAAAGGGCCGGGTACGTCAGGTATGTCGTCATTAACAAGATACATAATGAATTTCGGTACTAGGTAATATTATAGTGTAACGGATTAGTGCCCAGATAATTTACATTTTAACTAGCGACTCAAATTTATAATACCCCGGGGTGTTATAATTTTTAGGTGTGCGTGTGTCTGTCCGTGACATCGTAGCGCCCAAACAGATAAACCGATTTTGATCAAGTTTTTTTTGTTTGAAAGCTGACATGATATCGAGAGTGCTTTTAGCTATAATTTATCATCATCAACTCGCTCACTGCTTCACATTTGGCGGTTACTTAAATTTGTTATTATGTCTCTGTTTTTTGACATAATATAAGAAAGTGATAAAGCTTTTAAAGAGCTAATTATAACTTACCTGAGGATTGTGAATCAGGCCTAGATTGTTAACTAGAGAATGTTATTTAAAATAATACTAGTTAAAAGCCAATCACCGTTTCGGTGCTTATTGGATCAAAATAAAAATAAAATATTAAACAATCAATTTCGTAATGACTTATTTTTGCATTGGAATCCAACCGATTTTGCAGATAGGAACAAATTTTTCGACATAATACATATATTTCAATAATTTTTATATATTATTAAGCATTTACGACCTTTCGACGACCTCTGTGGCTCAGTGGTTCAGCGCGTTGGTGCTCAAACTTAAGGTCGCGGATTCGAATCCCGCCGAATGAACAAAAAGTTTTTCTGAGTTCCGGGGTTATGGATGTGTATTAAATATGTGTATAATATAGTAAAAATCTTAAATATATGTATAGTATGAAAGTGTTAAATATACTTCCCGTTTTCTGGTATGCCTGTAACCTGTACCTGTAACACAAGTTCTTCGGATACTTAGCACGGGGCCAGATTGACGTGGTGTGAAGCGTCCATAGATATTTATTTATTTATTAGACGACCTGTTGCTTAGTGGTTGAGCGTGTTGGTGCTCAAACCGGGGATCGCGGGTTCGAATCCCGCCCAAGGAACAAAAAGTTTTTGCGTGTTCCTGGGTCATGGATGTGTATTAAATATGTGTATAATATAATAAAAATCTTAAATATATTGCCGTTGTCTGGTACCCGTAACACACTTCGTCTTCGAGGACTTACCGCGGGAACAGATTGACGTGGTGTAAAAGCGTCCATAGATATATTATTATTATTATTTTCCTAGCTATTTTAAAATTCCTCACCGTTTCAACCTTCCTTCCAGCCAAATCAGTTAGTTCATTATTTAAATAATGATGATGATGATGATATATATAAAAGTATTTCCGTTGTCTGGTACCCATAACACAATTTCTTCGAGAAATTTCCACGAGACTAGATTGACGTGGTGTGAAGCGTCCGTCCGTCATAAATATTATTATATGATTATTTAAATATTATGCTCTAAAATATATTACCTATTCTAACGATCTCTAAACAAATAATATGCTAATGCGTTGCTCTCAATAAAAACTGCTCTCAAAATGTTGTAATTTGTAACAGACAGTAGTGGCCATACAACAAATATAGCTCGATAACATTCCTAAGAATTTTTAAAGAATCATTTCATGTAGTTATGAACACATTTTATTGCTAATAAATAGGAAAACACATTAACTTTATGTGTTACCATTTATCAAATGACATAAGTCAATGGCTCTACGTTATAAGAATTTAAATTGGAAAATATTTTATAGTCTGTGAAATAATAAGTACCTATATAATATAATCTGGGAGGCCGAGACTAGTTCGGAGTGCCAGTACCTACATAATACGAAATAACGAAGAGCATGTCACGACATGTCTAAGGAGGGTTCCGTAACTATCAACGCGCAATAGGTTTTCTTTGAGTTACTTCAAATTTATTATCCGATTTCGCTCAAAATAATTTTTCTAAAGCGTTTTTAGCATGATCTACCAGCATAGAAACTTACAAGTTTATATCTCCTATAGTTTAGAAATGCCATGTCAAATTGTATACCACTTTGGAGGCCGATAACTCGAAAATGGTTGACTTTGTAAAAAAAGTCATGTATGAAACCTTGACTTCTTTTTACAAGACATATTCAACGAAACCCCACACAATGGGGTAGAATGAAAAAATATTTATCATCCCCACTTCACATGTATGGAGAGCCACCCCTTAGATATAAAGTTATTGTTATTTTATAATGCCAAAACCGAGATCTATACACAATCTATAATTATACCAAACTTTATCTATTTGTATTCATAATTACAGAAGCTAGAAGCGCGGACAGACAGACAGACAGACAGACGGATGGACAGAGGGAAAATATAAGGGTTCCTTATGTATTACGGAACCCTAAAAAAGGTATTGGAATAGGCGAAATTGCTTTTACCTACCTAATATTGTATCTAGGTTATTTCATACATTTTGCAGAACTTATTTCTGATTTAGTTTATAAAGAACTGACCTTGTAAATTTTACTTTTAAGATATAGGTACTTATAAAAATAAAAATAATCACAAAAATATTTATCTGACTGGGATTCATACCCGATAACACCAATTAAGCCAACAACGAAAAAATTATGCATACGCAAACAATACTGCCATTTGGACTGACATTAATAGATAGTAGAGTAGATACAGTCGAAATTATTGACATTGCACGACGAAAGAAAAGACATATAATAACCTGAAAATGCGCGATTTCCCAGGGATAGCGAATGCCCTTTGGTTGGTCTGAGTAGGTACTAACGCAAAACATGGTTTCGGAATGAATACATCATTGGTAAGTCGGTGGATAAAAAATTCGTCGCAACACTTTAATATGCATAAATACAGACACCTTGCGGCGAATATTAATTAAACGTATATTAATGAGCTACTTAAGATTTGCCCCACAGCATGTGTAAAATTTTAAATTAAAAGTATCATTTATTACGTTTGAAGAGCCTTTGACCTATAAATTATGACCACTTTTGATATTAAGCTTAAGAATATGTTAATCACTTCAAATTAGAACGTAACTAGGGTTATTTTTAGCTTAAAAACTTCGAGATTTAAAATGCCTTATTGAATATCATATTTTAAGTAGGTTATATTATGTATGATAAAAATTTCCAACTTTATTGCGAGTACATCACAAAGTACACGGTGGTATAGTCGGAGAGCCCAACAACACAAACAAGCCGTAACAAGCAACCGAGTGTACAACATCAGGGAGCTGTGTTCACGTAATCAATACACATGATCAATAACTTAGTCGCGTTATAAATCGATATAATATATTGGTGGCGATATCTCCACCGTTACTAGTGGTTCACATAATAACTATCACGGTCGAGTGTTTTAGAAGTGGGAAGATACGTCTAAAAAATTACAAAGTAAATTTAAAAAAATATTATAATTAAAATATCAGCCTGGAGCGCTATAAAACTATGAACTTTATCAACTAAAATCTCGCTCGTGTAATTTGTAAAAAAGCGACAAATCGTTTACATGCAAATATTCAAACTTATACAGATAAGGAAAAAAGAAGGTAAATCTATGTCTCAAGTTTTCGACACAAAACTTAGTGTAATCCAAGCTGTTGCAGCCAAGCACCAGCTCTCAGTCTATAAACCAAAATATTGCCTAAATCTAGGTCATTTTATCGTGTCGACATGTCTATAATTTCGTCAATCTACGAATACGACATAAGCCACTAGCCGTAACTAAGCAACTACGCGTGAACATAGGTGTTTACCTCCATACTCCACAGAGTAATAGAGTAAGCGGGATCTATATTATGTCATTAAAATTTCATCACACGCTCCTCGACTAACTGAACTTAACAGATTGCTGGGAAATAACAATCTTTTGGCACAGTTTCAAAGTTTAAACACTTCATTAGATAACTAACTACAGATTACGTAATGACTAATGAAGGATTAGCTCAGTAGCTACAAAGTGAGTAACAAAGGACATTGGGATTTTATTATTAAACAATTACCCAAGGCGACCAAAGATAAAATTACGTTAGATGTAAGCGTGATTGCAACGGATCTGGATTGCAACGGCATAGGTCGCATATCTGCAGGATGTGGGGTAAGTACTATTTTTACTCATTTCAATAAATATTCAGGTAAAAATATGACTTACAATTTACTGATAATCTCCACTTCTCCGTGGATGTGAATTCAGATGATAGCGGAACATGAAATTTGAGTGAAAATTGTACAATGTATTTTTGGTTTATGGTCGCGACTTATTTGAAAAGCGAATAAAAACGTCTTTCAGAGTAGGCTTTAGAGCTTACGCTAAGACATTGGCCGTTTTTATCTTATTAGTATTCGTACTAATACGTACTAAATCTTCTAAGCCTAGATTTTAACTAGACGTATTCTAACTAAAGTATCATGTTGCTATTTAAATAATACTAATTGAAAGCCAACATTAAGTCAATCATAGCTGTGACGTCTATGATGTCTATCTTAATAATGTTTAACTGTAGCATTCATAAAATATAGGCCGGACCATTTAACGACAGTCGAAGAGGGCTCCAGAGTTGAGAAAACGTCTGACGCGGGCGGAGCGGGCGACGCGGGCGGGGCGGGCGGAACGCGCCGCGCTTTTTGTCGCGTCAAAGCTCGGTGTCGCGACGACTACTTAAGTACGGCCTTCTCTAATTGGACGCCTACCTGTTGCTTTTCCCGCTTTTTTCATTTACGCCGAATACACTCGACGATGAGCATTTTACGTGAACCGCTTTCTGATACAGTTTTTCTGTGGCATTCGAAAAGGGGAAATTAACACCATTACGAAATGTATTTTAGTCAATTTGACGTCAAGAAATGCATGTTTTGAACATTTTAATTCAGTGAAAGGAATTTGGAATATCCTTAGAAAGACGAGGAGACAGTTGGCTAGATTCTGTCGCCGCAGAATCTCATCACTTGGCTTCGTATGCACAAGTATGTGCAATAAGCTAACAAAGTTTTCATATTAAACTTACAGAGATCGATGCGAAAGCTACTTAGTACTTACTATTATAAATAGGAAAGTTTGTTAGGATGGATGTATGGATGTTTGTTGCCCTTTCACGCCAAATCTACTGAACGGATTTCGATGAAATTTAGTATAGTAGTAGTTTCGGCTCTGGATTAAAACACAGGCTCCTTTTTATCTCGACAAAGTACTGTGTGCCCGTGGGATAAGGTATTTAGGCGGGCGGAGCCTCGGGTAGAAGCTAGTGTTAAATAAAAGCGGTAAGTCTCCCATAGCAAGCAGGTGAAATTATAAGTAATTTCAGTGAGTTTAAGGGACAGTGTCCCGCCACACAATAGGTAATCTGGCGGGTCACTGTACACCATGGTGATCGGTTATTTCGGGACGTCTTTCAAGTCATTACCGCTCAGTGGAGCGTGACGTAGTGCGCGCGATCAAGTGCGCGACACGAATACTATGAGAGTTGATATCTGAGCAGAATGGACACTGCAAAGTCTTTACGTACCTGAATCAAAAACTATTACAGCAATTTACAAAAAGAAACTATATTAATTCAACAAAAGCATGACATGTGCAGTATGCGCTGAAATAAATTGTTATTAATTAATACATTAATTCAAATTTATATATTTTTGTGTAGGAGCTTTGGTCTTTTTAAAAGGCAATTTATTTAATTAGAGTTCTGTAACATGTACCAAAGAAAAAAAACATATTACTGAGACCTCGCTGTCTGTCTTTCCATCCGTCCGTCTGTCATCAAGCTGTATCTCGTGAACCGTGGTCGCTATACATTTCAAATTTTGACACACGATGTATTTCTGACCCCGCTATAACAACAAATACTAAAAACAGTATAAAATAAATATTTAATAGGGGTCTCCCATACAACAAACGTAATTTTTTGCAGTTTTGTACCGAACCCTGCGTGCGCGAGTCCGACTAGCACTTGGCCGGGTTTTCTCTAACTTAACTTTGTAGGCCATAAAGGTGCCGTAGACGTTAACAGCCACACCTCTCACTCAGCCGTCTACTCATTTCTCGGGACGGTCCGACGCGTACGGCGATTCTCCACGCGCCTCCGTGCGACCGATAGGGCCGGAAACCGAATGACAACATAACAAAAACCCACATTCATTCATGCTTTTTTCCCACAACCACTTGACTACACGGACAGGTTCCCGATACTCATTACGATCGGATTGTTTAAAACCTTCGGCTTAGGACAAGTGAAATTCGAACCGATTTCGTGAGTTGACTCATACTTGTTTTATGTATTGTAGGGCAACCGTATTCTAAATGCCTTAAGATTTTAAGGTTATTATTTAGTGCGAATTTAAGTTATCAGTTTAAGTCATAGATAGCAATGGTATTAGGTCATTACATATGAAATTGGCGCTTTGTAAAGGAGGAACATAAAGTCGTTTTTTTTTTAAAGTTATATATTTATTTAATCAAAGTATATACCATTGCTATTTATGCACGTTTGCCATCTCATAGGTAGTTCAATGATTCCTTTACTAAAAAAACCATTCGGACAGGAATCAATAAAATCTTTGACGGCGCTTTGGACTGCCCCATCGGAGTTGAATTTTTTCCCTTGCAAGAAGTTATCCAAATTTACCGAAAAAAAAAATGGTTATCTGTTGGAGCAAGATCCGGGGAGTACTGTGGATGTCTTAGATATTCCAATTGAAGATCCTCTAATTTGGTAGCTGTCTGTTGTGCAGTGTGTGGTCTAGCGTTGTCCTGAAGCAGCAGTGGCCTAGAGCGAACGACCAACCTCGGTTGTTTAGCAGCTAGCTTTTCCATTATGATTTGCAGTTGGTGGCAATAGACATCTGCCGTAATCGTCTGGCCAGATTTAAGAAAGCTGTAGTGAACGACATCTGCACTTGTCCAACAAACGCTCACAAGTAATTTTTTTTAGTCAATGTTCGCCAGGGTTCAGCCATTGCGATGAGCGTTTCCGATTATCGTACAGGATCCACGTTTCATCACAGGTAATGCTTCGATTTAAAATCCCTTCATTATTGTGCCGGTTGAGTAATGTAATGCAGCAGTCGACGCGCGTTTGTCGGTTTGTCGCAATTGGAATGTCTAATACATCTACCGCACTCCCCGGACCTTGCTCCAACAGGTTACCATTTTTTTTTCGAAATTTGGATAACTTCTTGCAAGGGAAATAATTCAACTCCGATGGGGCAGTCCAAAGCGCCGTCAAAGATTTTATTGATTCCTGTCTGAATGGTTTTTTTAGCAAAGGAATCAATGTACTACCTATGAGATGGCAAAAGTGTATGGGATAGCAATGGTAATATAATAAATATATTATTTAAAAAAAAAATCAACTTTATGTTCCTCCTTTACAAAACGCCAATTTCATATGTGACCTACTATATACTTTGAATTAATAAATATATTATGTTTAAAAAAAATCGACTTTATGTTCCTCCTTTACAAAACGCCAATTTTATATGTGCATACCAAACTGCCATTCGGACTGACAAAATAGAGTCAAAATTGTTGATATATTGTTCCACGACGACAGAAAGAAATATATAGCTTAAAAATGCGCAGTATCCGAGGGATTTGACCTAGCTAGATTATTACTTTTTTCCCCAAAACTCCCTGCACACTAAATTTCATTAATACTTGCAGCCGTTTACGAGGAACTGTTTATATTTATACAGGATTGTCTCGTTTATAGTATAATATATTAAGATACTTTCAACTTTCACATTAATAAAGGACACTGGAACGTCAAATCTGTTATTTGTAGACAACGGAGCACGATATATGCCATCGACGTTTAGATTTAGACGATTACAGTACACGATAGAGTCCTGTTATACAGCCAGAACAAAACGTAAGATGTATGCAGTCGGAGATCCGATCTGTAGGAAAGTGGGTCGAGCAGCGAGCTGTATCGTTAGAGCACGCCGCCGATACTTACAGACTACAGTTCACACAAAATTAATAGTAAATAGGTTGAGATAATATAAACAGGTTAAGTGGAACTTAAGATTTTAAAGCCTCTATTAAAAAAATGGTTCCTTGTAAAAATAGTCATTACAAAAAGTTAAAAAGGACTTTTAAATTTTTTATTTATTTACGTTTAAATTTTAATGACAAGGGTTAATTTACACTGCGACGATACGCGACGCCACGCAGTTCTTTATTTTTAAGAGAGCTTTTCGAAATAGAACTCTATTAACTACACAAAAAGATACACGTTTCATATGACATCAGTCATACACTGCACATGCGCTGTGCAGTACAGCGTGCTGCCACTTTACATTCGAACTCTTACAATGAAACGTGTATCTTCGTGTGTAATTAATAAAGTTGAATTTTGAAGAGCTCTTTGAAACATGCACACGAAAATGAAAACGAAAACGATACACGCCATGTCGCGTATCGTTTCGTTGCCGTGTGACTTGACCCTAAGAAAAGATAAGGGCGAGGCCACAATACTGCGTTGCGCGTCGCCAAAAACGACGTCGTATTTCATTTACAAGAATTGTACGACGTCGTTTGTGTGATACGACGCGACGTCGCAATGCAATTCAATTTACAAGAATTGTACGACGTCGTTTGTGCGACGCGTAAAATAGTTACTGACCTGCACGTTGCATGGCCAATTCGTCATCTTATCATATGGGGTCATACACATATTACGTCACAGGGCAAGGGGTCATGCCAAACGTGACAAGTACATGTTAAAGGGGTTCTAAAAAAGCGTGCCATAGGGGGAAGGGGCTAAAAAAATTCGACATTTTGTGTGATGTAAAATGAGGACGCCCCCTATGTCAAACAATTAATTTTGTATCAATTGTAAACAAATAATTTTGGTCCTTCTAGCGGATCCATAGAAAACGTTAAATAAAATATTCTGGCATACCGACATGCAAGTCAGTCGTTAGGAGGTTGCATGTCTACGAGAAGTTTGGAGTGGCGCGGCGTCCTTAACTTTTCGTTATATGATCATCACAGTACTGGCAGTGGCGAAAGCTAGTAAGCTCGTAAACTAGCAAGTACTAGCAAATTTTTATATACTCTGGCAATAGATTTTTTTCTTCCTTTCCGTCTATATTGCGTCTATATCCAAATATTGCGAGTCGTTTCTCATACAGCATATTATGTCACTTCCACAGAAAAGCTAAGATTACCGAGGGCCAATAGCAACATGGATTTACTGTAATTATATCGTGGACATATTTTTGCCGCAATGTTTAGGTCATTACCTACCGTTGTGTTGACAACCTATATTCTTGCTTCTACTTGTCCTTAAGCAGAAAATAAAAGTTTTGTGCAATAAATCCAGAACAGTGACCAAATTCAATGAACCTTATTGCCGCGCATTAAGATTCATGTATAATAACAAAACACGTGACAAATCTTGAGGATACTTTTTACGCTCCTTCCTTTTTTTACCGAATTTAAGGAATGTGCACTATCTTTGGGTATTTTTAAACAAACAAAATATGCTACATAAGAGCAGAATTATGTAGGCAAAATAGGCTCTTATATACATAAGATAATATAATGCTACACATTTGTTAACATGACCTCTTTTATTAAATTTTGAGTGTATAGGTTCTGGATAAGTGTTTTAAATTTTACCAAAAATCATATTTTGATAATATTATAAAGCTATTTTTAAATTAACAAGTAGGTACCTAATTTGTAAAATAACAATTGTTACAAATAGAGTAGGTACTACCTACTCTATTTGTAACAATAGTTGTTTTTTTGTGGATTTTGTTTCATTTGGTTGCAAAATTGACCAAAAAAATTATGTCAAATTTGTCAACGCGCCCTGTTGGTGTTGGCTTATAGAAGCAAATTTAGGGAACTTGAGCTAGCAACTTCCCTATTTACCCGACTTCCCAGTAGGAGGGTTATGTTTTTCGAGAGTATGTATGTATAATTGTTTGACACGCTCTGCGGCCTGAAGGCTCGATGGAGTTTAGCTTGAGAGGTGTCGTCAGATTTGTATTTACTGTGAGAGTGATACTGGGTAGGTACATCAAAATAATTATCTGACGCAGTCGGGTTTATTGGAACGACGTTACTTATCGCGCGTTGCGAAAGGGGGCTAGACGGAAAAAATTAAGACTAAAAGTTGTAACGTCACTTTTTGCTATGGTTGTAAGCCGTGCGGCGTGCGCGTGTTTCTCTGTTCGTCTCTCTCTCTCTCTCTCTCAATTATTACTAAAATTGAGCCTACTGATTAAGTTTATATTACTAATAATAAATTATATTTGTTAATAATAAAAAAAATATTATTATAATAAATTTTTATTACAATTCCTTCACTAATTAATCGAAAGGAACGTCGTTCCATCCGGGTGTCCCTTGACACCTCTCAAGTTTTTGTTTTTTAATTTACGGTATAATTTAATTTTTAATGTAGGGAAGTTGCTGGCTCAAGTACCTACACTGCCAACTGGACTATGCCGCGTGTCTATCACCATGCGATCAGCGGCGGGCGGCACGATCGCCCCCGCAGCCTCCACTGTTCTGACGTGGTATGATTTAGTACGTTGCGATCAATCTGCACTTTATTGCCTAGCGCCTAGCGGGACTCGCGAATTAGCGCTTGTAAACGCAGGGTGCAGTGACACAGACACGGTGAGCTGTATTATTAATTCATTAGTAGACAGTTATAAATGTTATATTACGTACGACGTAGGTAGTAGAAGGGCACAGTGAATTAGGCTGAGACTATATGCTCCGGAATCCGGAAGGCCGGCGAAAATTCGGAGCATTGAAAATAGAACTCTGCGCTAATACAATAAATAGAGTGGAAAATCTAAGTGTGTCATGTCTGCCATTGACATTTGAGTCGACACTTGTGTGGTCAATTTTCAGCTCTATTGTATTAACGCATTGTTCTTTTTTCAATGTTCTGAATTTTCCCGGGACTGCCGGATTCTGGATCATATAGCCTTACTCTAATATTACGTAACAATGTGAAAGGAGATAAGTATTTACGGCAAAAAGCTTTAGCTTTCTGCTTTGTCTTATTAGTTAGTGTATTGTGCTGTTGTTTTTCTTATATCAGTTTCTTGATAAGAACGAGCTATAGTTTTAGTTTATTCAATATTAAATTAAATTAATATTACTTATCTATAGTTTGAAATAATTCTAAAGCATACTAGTAGTATCAATATTTTTTTATAAAAATTATAACCCGACTACGTTAATTATATAATAGCCTATGTTACCCGTTAATAATAAATTAAGAAACTATTGACATCTTATTTATTACAATCGGTATCAGTAGATGGAACAAACATATATACATACATACATAGACTGCTAAAATCATCACCCTTGCTTTTGGCATCGCCATAGTAGTCGGGTAAAAAATTAATCTGTATCTACGCTTCAAATAACTTACTTAATTCCCTTGAACCAATTCATCCCAAATATTCAGACGCTACTTGTATTCGCTTTAATCTCGAGACAACTTCACGATCTATTAATCATTAGCTACACGATAATTCAGAAAGCGACCCATACGTCTGCGCCGCCTTACCTTTGATAACATTTCACCGTGACACCACTAACCTACTTGTGTTTTTAACATTTCCAAGACAAATTAATGTGATTTACATGGCTTATTTTTATAAATGTGTTAAGTCGAAATTAATTATTATTATTAAATAAATATATTGTGTAGTTAAGTAGAAATTAAGACATATTTTTATATTTCTTACTTTCTCACTTCTTTTCAATATTACTCTTAAGGCATACATGATCCGTTTGTGGATTTTATCTTTATTAAGTTGTTAATATACGAAACAAATTTACATGCACCTATAGGGAAGATTCCCCAGATATTATAGTAAAAAAACATTACACAAATCTAGACAAAATCATTTATTTATACTGTTTACTTAACGGTATCTATCAAAAATAAATGATTATACTATCAATTCGAAGACAAAATGTACAGTTCGAACTTCGAGTGCAATATTCCGCATAACAAATGTAAAACAAATGCGAAAAGACAGAACCACAGATACCATAGTTCTCCGATCAATTGCTACCATAGACATAGAGATTAGAGAAAGGATTGAGAGGTACCATCATAGAGTTGATATAAGTGTCTTGAACGAACAAATCAGTCTATCTTAGAGCCAACAATCATCTCTTTTGATTAATAATACACTTTGAGTAAGAATAAGATTAAAAATTGCAGAACGATGGTTCTGTATCTTTCTAGTTATTAGATGTAATATAGTGGTAGATTTGAAAAGGATTTTATTCAAAAAACGCTCTGTCCTCTCTCTGCATCTTTGACTACAATAGTTCGCAGCGGCATTCTCTAACAGGTTCTTGGCCTACAATTTCTCTAACAACTAGAAATATACTTTATGTGATACAAACGAACGCAGGAAGTTATGGATCTATTTTGTATTATTGTCACTCGTACTATCAGTAAATCTCTTCACTTCTAGTCTATTCCGGCCAGTGGTGTGGGGTTCCTATAACTCCATTCCTATCGGCGTCACTTACCAGTTACCACTTATCTTTTGAATACCCCATCCAAATCCCTATTTGTTATACAGACTGGGACCTCCCTATGAAGGAGAATCAGTTTTCGCCACTGCTATACCTATAGCCATGTAACTTTAACAATAACTATATATTATTTCATTGCAACAATTTTTATTTGTTACAACACTATGTATATGTGATTTTGAACAACTCACGGTTTGGTTTTTATTAACACTCGTGTCAAGAAATTCCATTATGTCTACCTAACTTTGCTTTTTACTTGACGTAGGTAAAATCACTAACGGATTTTTTTTCCAAAAATATATATTTGTCTATTTTACATAGTATAAAATAAATCGCTTCCGCTGTCTATATGCTTAGATTCTTTAAACTACTCAACGGATTTTAATGCAGTTTTCAGCAATAGATAGAGTGATTCAAGAGGAAGATTTACTATGTATTTTTGCATCCGTGTGAAGCCGGGACGGGTCGCTAGTATTTTATGAATCCAACTCCTATTGTGATGATTCATAAATCCACATGGCGATATTATTAGGCACAGAAATTAATCATACGAAGCAGAAAAGGTAACGCAGTAAAAGTACGTAGGTAATACGCTAATTAATGTTGCATACGACGTTAGTGCTAGTGTTGTCGAAGCGAACAACTGAGTGCTAATCAAGCATTCGATTAGCTCAGTACAAACGTTTTATAGCGTGCACATAACCCTGTTTTCATTACTTTTGTCTAGGGTTGCCAATTTTACTCCAAGAATTATTTGAAACATGGCTGAAAAGTATCTGAAAATGTTATTATAAAAAAACTTAGTAGCCACGATTGCCGACAAAACAGTTGTACCACTTTTGGACCTTAATCCCATAGTAATAAAATTAAATTGTGGTACACCGGATCTGTCATATATACATAGGTATTATGTAGTTTGTTATGCTTCCATATCTTTGCCAACTTTATATTAATACAGCGCAAAGGGGAACATTATTTACAAAGTTTTGCCAGCCCTAGTTATACGTTCTGAGACTAACAAACAGTTCCTCTTAGGTCAACATAAACTATACTGAACTAAAGTTAGAGTCCAGTGTAAATAAATACATAAAGTTAGACAAGACAGGTGTTGCAATTAAACAAGTTGTAGGATTACCCGGTTCTAGAGATTTCTTAGCTCTCTGTTTTATGAGACAATAAAATAATCCAGGTAGGTTTCGGTTCTGAACAAGGACGATGCATAGAATATGCGAGCATATAAATGTGAAAGTTTGTGAGGATGGATGTATGGATGGATGGATGGATGTTTGTTTATATTTCAGGCAAAAACTTCTGAACGTATTTCGATGAAATTTGGTATTGTAGTAGTTTAGGCTCTGGGTTAAAACTCAGGCTACATTTTATTCTACATATACGCGGGCGGAGACGCGGGAAAAAGCCAATAAGAATATATATTTTATTCAGAAGGACAATGGAGATGTTTAAGGATGTTGTTAATATTGTATTATACCTACTTTATTATAAATAAAGTAGGTAACGGGTATTCAAATATAGATCAAAACTAATCAATCACTGCAAATTATCGTATGCCTACGTCCATACAAAGAACACACACTCCAAGTTTCAGGTCACTACGATCAGCAGCTTAGGCTGTGCGTTGATCCGTCAGTAATTCGGGTCATACATTCGATCTCGTTCAGGTCAGATGACGTCACAATTATCCTTTTAGGACACTTTAGGATACGCATAATTTTATATGTATGATAAGCTTAAGTAGTCAATGAAAACTAAAAAAAAAACGTTCGTGCCTCGCGGTTTTAAATATTTATGAGAAATTATGTAACAAATAGCTACATGGGTTTTCCCAAAATGCAAGTGCATTTCACGCTTATTTATTACTAAAGCTCCTCAAAGGATTATCAGGCGATTCGTGTACTCGCTATCCATAACAGATGCGATTGAAAATCGTGAATATCTGGTGCACATGTGACACATCGCGCCTGTGTTCCAGCACAACGCGATACCGCCGGCAAAAGTAAGTATGTCTAGGTGATAAAGCAATAAAAAGTACTTTCCGATGAGATCCAATTTAAGCTAAACGTGAACAAAACGAACCATAGGACACAAAATGCCACCAATTTAAATGACACTTATACATTATATTTTCTTAATGTTTGTTTTGTTATTTATATATTTAGTTGTAATAGAATATATATTTTTAATAGTTAGCACAAAAAGTAATTGTGTTTACTATTAAAAATATATATTCTTCTTATATATATATATATATATATCTTAATAATTATAACATAAGAAAGTAGAAAATCCCTACTAATATTATTTTGAATGTAAGTTTGTTTGTTACTCTTTCACGCAAAAACTACTGAACGGATTTTGATGAAATTTGGTATGGTAGTAGCTAGATTAAAACATAGGCTACTTTTTATCCCGGAAAAGTACAGTATTCCCGCGGGATACTCGATAGTATATTTACGCGGCCTGAGCCGCGGGAAAGAACTAGTAAACCATAAATTAAGTTAATGACTAACCCATTCAAGCTTATAGATGTAACAATATTTCTAGTTCGGCGAGAACTGCCTCAAAGGAATATTAAAAATCTTTACCAAGAAGGTAACTAAAAACCACTAGGAAAAAACTAACATGCAAAACCTTTAAAAAGTCCCCAAGTTTGAGTAAGCTGTGACAAAGTATTACCACGAATGTAAATTGTTTTCGACGTTGACTGAAACCAATTCGTTGAATCTGCAATAAGATCGTCATTCCGCGAACAGACCACGTACCAGTGTTTGACTGCAACATAATATAAAGTACGTCGCACATATCCAATTTCGGTGAAATTTAATGTAAATGCATGAATTTTCCCGTGCCACTCGTACAATCAGTGTCGAGGATTGACATTTGCATATGCGTCCGTACTAGCGAGACTTCGATAAAAGTAAACGCGACTAAATACTCGATAATTTTGTATCGACATCGCGTTCATGCTTGTATATATAAAATAATTAAGTTTTTTTTAGGATTCCGTAGTAACCTACAAGGAACCCTTAAAGTTTCGCTATGTCCGTCCGTATGTCTGTCAGTCCGCCCTCCCATCTTTTACAGTAATCTTGCTACTCCGCCCCGACGTAATTTTGTACAGGCATAGACTGTATATAGACTTTATTTTTGCCATCATAAAATAATTAGAAATTTTGTATTTTAAGGTTGGCTTCCCATACCTACGTGTGAAGCGGGTATATTTTTTTTTTTTCATTCTACCCCATCGTGTGGGGTATCGGCGAATACAGGTCGATTAGAATTATACTCGAAAAAAAGACGAGGTTCCATTCATTTATTTTATGTAAACTATTTTTCGAATCATCGGCCTCCAGTATTTTATTTGGTATAGTAAGAAGGTAGTATAGTTTATTTTGCAGCCAAATAGAGATGATAGTGGCCCCTAGATTAGGGGATTTAGGATTCGCAACAAGAGAACTAAAATCGTCTAGGCCTCTAGACGATTTTAGTTCTCTTGTTACTTAGATACACTTCTTTAGTTGGGTTAACCGTTTTATAGACATCGAGGTAGCAAAACTTAATTTAATGATTTATTAACTGCCTTAATCGAAACTAGTTCCAAGAAACAATATCTACCTACTTAGAAACAAATTATTTCTTCATAATTTAATTGCACTAGCACACTCAGTGAAAACCACAATTTAAAACTGATTAATATGCAGAGCATAAACCTCAACCAATTATCCTGAACACTGTAAACATATTCATCATTGAACAAGGCCTCCTCAATTAGTTGTTCAAGTCTAATTATTGCTTCAATAAAGTGATGATACAGCCACTTGACCAATTAGAAAACCCATAACAATATTAAATTCCCACTATTATTTTTTATTATTAAGTTATATCATTATACTATGCCATATTTTTTATTAACACACTACTAGTTCAGTATCATCACAGAGTAGGTTACATCATTGGTAACCTTAACGCAACATGCAATTTATTGGTTTAACATTTAAATTGCTAGATTTATTCCGAATTAATACTGATTTAAAATTCTACACACACATATTTTAGAATGTGACTTTGTTTACCAGAATATTTTACATTTTAAATTATCAGATCAATACAAGATGTCGTACAAGATATCTTTTTTAGAATTTTACAATCAAGATATGAAATCACTGTTAGCGATGTAACCGGCAACAATGTTTTTCTATATTATTTACTATGTACTGGCTTTTTACCCGACTACGGCGAAGCCAAAAGGAAGGGTAATGATTTTGGCAGTCTATGTATGTTTACATAATTATGTTTGATTGTTCCATCGTAGCGCCAAGATTTATATATAGATTCGTAACAATAGCCCGGGTAATATGGGCTATATAATTTACATAGTCAGGTTACAGTTTTTATAAAAATTGTAGTTATTACTCTTACCATACTGTTCTTTTAGAAAGGAGTAATACAAGTTTCTTTTTACGCATTGCAAATAAGAATATCCTTATCCGTACTTATTTCAAGGTCCTTGAGTAACCAATTAAGTTATCGCCAGGAGTTATGCTCTGACATGGTAGTTAAGAGTGTTTTATCTTTATGCCTCGGCCTACTCATTAGCGTTATCTCGAGATAAACTGCTACTACAGCTCTATTAGCTGGGCAAAAACTTACAGTTCTCCTTTAATGTGCTGTACGTTATCACATAAGTCTGCTTAAATTAGCTCATGAGTCGAATGTATCGAATATGTATTTTGTTATATTTGTATATTGTTTGATATTTGGTAAATATTCAAATATTTTCAACCCTTTTGTGGAGTTCAATCAAATTGCTGCCAATTTTTCCTATATAACCATAATTTGATATAAACTATTCGGAGATCACGTTTCCAAAGGACCTGTATAATAGACCAAGAAGGCGAATTATTTTTAGGTAACCAATGGTGTATCATTCAGAACTTTTTGGCGCATTATCGAGATGTACTTAGTTTTTTAACTAGCCAGATGCTGCACGGTAGCATCTTATGATCTCTCGGAGATCATATGGTATAGCACATGTCAATATCAGCTAGGGTGCGTGCCGACTATCACGACTTGCAGTGCTTCACTCTTACGTTACAGCATCTGCTCTCACACGCTTCTTAACTTTTTACGAGTAATTTGAGTATGCAAAACTTATCCTCGCGACACAAAAAATTCAGTTTTTCAATCTTAAGAGCTCTCCGTTGTCTTGCAATATAGTTGGTAAGAAAAAACATGAATAAACTTTGATCGTATTCCATTGTCCTCCTTTAGTTTGTTTACAAATTTATTAGAAGCGGTGAAACTAAATGTAATGATTGATAAGCGTCGAACGATAAAATTGCTTACAATCCCGACCAATCACATATCAATTTAATATGATTAGTTTAAGGAGCACTTACAGTCACTTGTTATTGTAGTCGATCATTGTAGGTCTGTTGTAAGACTTGCTTACCCTAATTGATTCTATGAATGATATACAGCGGCATGTAATAGTTACGGACAACCTTTGAGTAAAGCTAATTTAGACGCGATTATCTACTGAAGAAATATTTAAATAAGAAAATCTTTCAACAGGTTCAATAGAGCATTCAATGTGGTCATGGCCTTCATTACGATATACTTGAAAAATTATAAAATGTATGTGTAAATTTGGAAACCACTTAATATTCTCTTAATTCATAATGCTACAAAAAGGTAGGTATTAAATTTGAGCCAGTGTAAAAAGTTCAACCATGTCCTAGAAATCCAAGTAGAAAACTCTGAAAATCCCTAGTTTAACACAAAGTCACCCACATTTGTATGTATATTATACGTGTGCATAAAAATAAGTATTTTTGCGAGCACTCGCCATTGACAACATTGTATTTCTTGAGGAGTGCGCGCCGTAAATTATGTATATCTCTTGTACGATATAAAACACGTTCGTCGGATTCATAAAAACAAAACCAACCCGAATTCAGCGGTAAAACGTAAACGCTTACATTATTCAAACATGTCTACGGTTGGGACTCGATATGAGGACCAATAAACTTTGACTCTATTTGCACTTCTTAAACAAGTTTTGGGGACAGTACAAAAAGTGTTAATTTTTTTCGCTTTAAATATAAGCTAAAAATCTCAAAAAAACACCTGAAAGATGTTGACATGCTAGGTGCTACATGATTCTCCATAGCAAAAAAGTATCGCACGAGAGGATATTTGATCAACAATGAACCGTTATGTCACAACATTATGATGTATTAACAAGCGCAAAAACATACAAAACGAAGAGAGTATAATCAATTGTGATCCATTGTAATTCTCACCTACTTCAAGTCGCATGTGTAAATAAACGGGGAACATTGCGTATTTGTATAAACGAGGCTCTGACGCCGACATACCTGATGAGTCATGTATGCGTCGGCGTCTGGCCGTTCGCCGGTCGCTGGTCGCTTACACAACCGGAGAATCCGAACTTGAACTCTGCTTGGTCAAGTTGAAAATCCTACGATTGCCTCGACCAGACTAAGATTTAAACTATGACAACATGTTAAATTATGCAATATATTATGTAAGTTACGCAAGTAATCCTCCACTATTTTCCTTCATTTCCAATGTCGTGCTCACGCCCGGAAATTGTTATACAAAATAGGTGATAATCATGATAAAAATTCGACGCTTATTTAAATAAAATAGCTCGTTCCACCAAAATATTTTCACGGTACAGTGTCGTCAAATGACATCATCGCGTTATTATGACAAAAAGGCTACGTCGTTCTACGTCGATAAGACGATAACCGATTATCTGGCGCAGGCTTAAGATCCAGACCGTTGGGTACGGGGAAAAACTTAATTACACTTTTGACGGTAAAGCAGTCACGGTCGCAGACCTAAGTGGAACTAGAGAGTGCGTAGCGGATAAATAGCTGGGCACTTCAAAACATTCAACAAATTTCCGAAAGTTAATTAATTCAAAGCGTTTTGTTAATAGACACATTACCTTTATTTAAAATTAGATAATAGGTAATAGTATAAATTGAAGTCGCTTCCCTTCCTGTTCGCTTGGATCCTCTAAACTACTTATCGGATTTTAATGCAGTTTTCATGACTAGATAGAGTGATTCAAGAGGAAGGTTTATACATGGAATCCGTGCGAAGCTGGGGCAGGTCGCTAGTATTAGATGATATAATGAGTTGTTGAATGACATTAACTGTGAGAGTAAATGAACACTTCTGCTATTTTTATAATAATAATTAGTTTTTGACCGCGGCTCCGCACACTTAAATACAGTATCCCACAAGAACCCTGTACTTTTGCGGGATAAAAAGTAGCCTATGTACTTATGCGGGATAAAAAGTAGCCTTAATCCAGAGCTTAAGCTACTACCATACCAAATTTCATCGAAATCCATTTAGTAGTTTTTGCGTGAACGAGTAACAACCATTCATTCATCCATCCTCACAAACTTTCACATTGATAATAGTAGTAGGATTAGGATTAATAAAGCAATTTATCGAATGATTATATTAACAAAGTGTTGCCACATCTATTCTCTTTATATTCCCTGTTACCGTCTTTTTAATGGGCTTTCTTACAAGTTTTACTCAATTTTCCTTAGTTCCTGCGAGAACTTAACTTTCGTGAGAAAATACTTTCTGTACCTGTCAAACTTCAGATAAACGGGTAAGGACAGGTAAATTGAAAGGGTTAACTATGTTAACATGGCCCGTCTGTTAACAATTTGTCCTGTTTGTTTTTGCTAGCAGATAATGTATTTTCTCTTTTAACTATTTTGTCTTTTAACACATCGGCCTATGAATGTCTCCATTCATAGGCAGATATGTTAAAAGGATCACTAATTGCAGATATAAGCTTTATATTATATTCTCAGTGGAAAATAAAATAAGTCTCGTGAAATAATTATTTTGTTACGTTAAAGTGGCCTTCGGCATTCAGTAGTCGGTGACGTCGACGTTGGTATTACTTACGTCGCGTTGTAACTATTTAGTAGGTAATCTGTGGTATTACTCTCTACGCTACTTATAATCTAACAAAAAAAAATTACACAATGGATAAGCTATACAATGTTTCGTCCTTGTTTTATAAGTAGGAAAAGTCGCTTTACAGACAAGGACATTGTATATATAGCTCAACAATTGTGTAAATACCTTTACTAGTAAATATATAAAAAATGAACCCCTATTTCTTCTGATGACGCTATAACTTGAGAACAGCTGGACCGATTTGTCTAATTTTGGTCTTGAAATAATTGTGGAAGTTCAGGGAACGGTGAGAAGTATTGGAAATATTGCTGGGAAAATAGCAAAGTTTTAATTACGAGAATTGAACTTCAGTATCTATGAGACGAAATTGATAACGACGCTGAAAGTAGTTCGACGTTATTGTAGAACGAAAGGTCACTTCTGAGTGCTACTAGCAACCGACGCGCCAAGTACCGTAAATTCGTTTCAGACGTGGATCACGTACATCGCTCGCAACTAACTGGATATCTTAGAAATATGTCAATGACATACCAATATGTTATGTAAAGCACCTTTAAAAAAGAGCACGGCCATTCAAGAGTCTAATGAAGAATTTTATTTATCATTTTGCTTTTAATTTTCGCTGTACATATTTACCCGACTACGGCGAAGCCAAGTGGAAGGGTAATGATTTTGGTAGTCTATGTATTTATAGCTTGTTTATATCATAAGCACATAAAAACTCCAACGGCTAGGTACATTTAAGCAGTAAAAAATATGACAAACTAGCTTTTGCGCGCAATCTCGTCCGTGTGGACACCCAATTGCACCCTCGTGAGTCGTGAGGGATAAATTTAGAAAAACTTCTTTAATTAAAGAACGGATGTCTACGACGATCTGCATGCCTCAATTCAAAGCAATACGACCAGCTGTTCATATTTAACTATACAAACTTTTGGTTCAACTATCATGGCTGCGAGATCGTCTATACTTCAGTTTGATAAATAGATAATTTTAGAATTTTAAAGCCAATTCTGATTTTAGTAGAAAAATAAAATTCAACGCTCCCTGATTTAATCCTCTGGTTGCGATGTTAACGTAGGGTTCGTATAAACTCCATTACTATCGGCATCACTTACCACTTACCTTTTGAAGACCCTCATCCAAATCCCTACCTATTATACAGGCTAGGGCTTCCCTATGAAGGAGAACCAGTCCTCGCCACTGGTGTGTAGGTAGGTTTTAATCCTTTAAAGCTAACATCACCTCATACGATGAGGTTCAATCATCCCGTACTAAATTCACAAACCACTCAGTACTTCCTTGATGAATAAACGCACCGTTTCCGGCCACTCTCTTACGCTATCTCGATCAATTTATATATTTGCATTAAAATCAGGAATCTGAACAAGTTAAACAATAACTATTTTGAAGTATAATTTATGTATAAACATTATACTATCTACTTGCTGATGCAGGTCAGGCTCCGGAGACTATGCATTATGCATATTCGCATTTACTAGCCTCATAAGATTTAATATAAGTTAGATGAAATACATTTCTTGTATTGATAAAGTTTGATGTTCCGTGGAAATGGGCGGAATATTTTACATGATTCTTTGACTATTCTGTAATATCTACAGGTACTCTACGAGATATTTTTAAAGAGAGTAATCTCAACGTTATTATCTTACTAAGTACACTTAAATGTGAAAGTTTGTGAGGATGGATGGATAGATGGGAAAGATAGATGTGTGTGGCTTTTTTACGCCGGATTACGCTTTTTATACGGATTTTGATGAAATTTGGTATGGTAGCAGTCTTTTAATCCAGATCCTTAGATCTGGATTAAAACATAGGCATTACATTATATAATAGGCAAACATTTATCCCCCAAAAGTACAGTGATGGCGTAGGATACTGTATATTATATGCAGGCGGATCCGCGGGCAAAGTCTAGCTAGTCTATTATATAATAAGATATGTACCCATTAGGCAAGATGGTCTATACTCTATACTATGGAATCTATAGGTGAAGATAGCAAATTCCATACAAAAAGTAAGTAAGTAATATACAGAAATGAACTTTTCTACGTTTCTCTTGTCTCATTTTCACCAAATTTTAACCGATAATACTAGGCTTCCTAAGCCCCGACTTATTGCAGATGGGCATAGTGAAATAACAATGAACACCGGAATTTCTGCCCGACCGGCGAGCTGCAGGTGGCAATTAGTCTATGGGAAGTGCGGCCGTGCGCATCCGAACTGTACCGCTACTAATCGCCACTAATTGTGACTATGGAGTACACCATGGATTCCCGTTCCAATGGTTTTCGAAAATTCAATTTCCTATACACCCTAAGGCCGATTCTGCTAATTAGATTATGTGGGCCTAGGAGGAACATTTGACAGCGGCGTAAACGTAACGTGAGCGAATGAAATTTGTATGAGCGATTTCATGATTTTGACAGATTTTCACACAATTCTCATTCGATTACGTTCCGTTTAAGCCGCTGTCAATTGTTCCTGCTAGGTCAAGTGCAATAATACAGTTACGAACCAGTCCCGAATCCCGAACTGCAAAATGGTATTTTCATAAACGTCAGACCGACATCAAACCCGTTTCGATAGGTCCAAACTACAAAAATCAGTTTATGATATCAAGACGATTCATTTATAATTCAATAAAAGTAAAATGAAAGTGTAAGTTAATGACGAGAATTGGGGTTCTGACGTAGTGTATGAATTGGGTTAACAGATTGACAATTCGCGTTGCGTTTCCTTCTCACAAAACTTCATTCTATATCTATTCTTTCACCATTTCCGCTATTCGTCTCTGGAACTCATTAACCGATATCATAAAAAAAACAGAATCAATTAATATCTTTAAAAATCATGTAAAAGACTACTATCTCGACTCAGCTCTGACTTTGTAAAACTTTATGTGTAGGTTGGTATGTGTCATAGAAATTATTATATTTATCTACTTTTATTATATCTGTGTAAATGTGTGTAGTTTATTTATTGTATTTTAAGTATACATTTGTATAGAGCTAATATTAGGTCTTTACGAATGAAATTGCCGTTTTGTATGAAAAAATTTAAACCAATTTTTTTCATGTATTTTTTATTTGTATTAATCGAAGTAATCACCCATGCAATCAATGCATCTTTGCCAACGCAGTGGCAGTTTATTGATGTCCTTCTTAAAGAAATCAGCTGGACGGGAGGCAACAAATTCTTCAAAGGTATTTTGTACTGCCTCTCGGGTAATGAATTTTTTTCCCGCCAAGAAGTTATGCAAATTCTGGAAAAAGTAGTAGTCTGCAGGCGCAAGGTCTGGTGAGTAGGGCGGATGACGGAGAGCTTCCAACCCCAGTTCTTGCAACTTGGAGACCGTCTGCTGTGCAGTATGAGGTCGCGCGTTGTCGTGCAGGAGCAGCGGAGACGAGCGATTGACCAATGCTGGTTGGAGATGTGCCGGCTTCTCCATCATTGTGTTCAGTTCTTCACAGTACACATCTGCAGTAATGCTCACCCCGTTTGGTAAGAAGGTGTGATGAATCACACAGGCGCTAGACCACCAAACAGTGTCAATCGCTTTCGCTTCAATCAATCGCTTCAAACAATCGCTTTTCTAGGGGTAAGTTTTCGATTAGGGCATTGTTTAGGTGCTGAACAAGGATCCAACCAACTTGCTGAGCGCTTGCGGTTATCTATGTAATATTATATAATATTATGTCTCTTATGACGGTTATTAAATCGGTATGAAATTATATGTTCCTCAGAATTTTCTACTAACGACAGTGTAATATTCGCATAGGTCTATCTCAACGCTTTTGCAATTTCAATATAACGATCAATACTTTTACTGTAGAGGTAAGTGTGTTCGAGTGTGTACTGCCTGAGTACAAATTCAAACACGTTTGTCACTTACTTTATTGCTGTGAAAAAGTAAACAGCGACAGAGGCCGTACTTTAGACACAATAATATTGAAAATAGAAATCAATAGAAACGACATTTAAACAGTGGCAATAAAAATAATGATATTCTTGACAAGCCTCCACTTCTTACTATTGTATGCGTGACCGCTACACTAATTTGTGATCGTATCTGTTCCCATCGTTAAGGATATTTTTGTATTCAAATACAAGAATGATTTTAGGAGGGTATATCTACTCGCACTGTGAATACTGATAGATCTGGAGTCTGGACCCTTAAGTTCAAAAATAAAAATGTATGGTATTTGACATTTATATAAACAATATTATTTATACCTTTTTCTTATCTTGTCTAAACCAATGAATCGAAAATTATAGTAAAAATAAGTAATATACGAAACCCTATTTACATAATATATTAACAAGATATGCCATTATTCACTTTAAATTTACAGGACAGACTTTTAGACTAGAGTATCTACAGAATTTAGATCAGTTTATCTATGTCATATATTTTTTAATTACATTATATTACGACGTGAAAAATCTTCGGTTGTGTAATAAATTAAGTATAATATGATATGTGGCTTTTGAGAGCAAAATCAAGTGATCTTTACACGAGGCGACAATATAAATTGCCAGCTATTAAAAAAAATTATCACTTCATTTTATCTTTAAAATATAAAATTTACAACAGTGACAAAACTTCTACATTTACAAGTTTTTGGCAGTTGTAATATTTGCGATAAATTTGTGATCATTAAAATAAGTTAATTTTGAATTTAATATCGGACAGCTCGGTTATAGACCGGGAAATATATTAATATTGTATTTCAGTTATCCTGTATTGTGTACGAGTATATTTGTGACACGGCAGATAAGATTACAGTACACATAAATCTATCATGTATCGGAGTAGTCGGTATATAAAATATTGATGTATTTTAACAGCCTCCGTGGTCCAGTGGCTTAGAGCTTGGCTCTCGACCTGGAGGTCGTGGGTTCGATTATCGCGTTGTAACAACAAAAAATGTTCCAGGTTCGGTTAGGAGTTAGCACAATGCAGGCTAACCAGTGATCACCTGATTGTCTGACAAGAAAGATGATCCGTGCGTCGGATGGCAAGTCGGACCTCGTGTCGGTCTCGCCAGTAAGAGAAGTGAAGTAGCTCCTGCGTAGCCTTGAAACCAGTTTTCAATGAAACCGGCCACCGTCACTGTAATCGGTGTGGGGGAGCTAAGTATTTTTATGTACTTGATATTTATTTAAAAAATCCAAAACTCGGACATTAACACAAAATTTGCTGCATTCGTACACAAGCTCTCAGTCGATTAACGATTAACAATCAACTAAATCAAAAGTGTAATATATATCTGTGTTAGTTAAGATCCTAATATTTATTTCGTAGAAGAGAATTAATAATCGTTCATTATTACAAAACTATTTTAATAGACAGACGCCGCGCCGTTGTCTGGACATTCGTCGGCCTCATACAGCCAGCTCAATCGTTCGGTGGGCGTGATATTTCATTAAACATTTTACTACAACATAAAAGCTGCCCGGAATTAGGGTTACCTACCATTTAGAAATTTTAAAAGTCCTGCCAAAAAACCGAACATTTAATAATCAAAAGTTAAAAAATATAACCCGATTACGGAAATTATATAGCCTATTTCATCCGGGCTGTTATTACGAACTTATTGACACCTCATTCATTAAAATCGGATCAGATGTTTAGGCACCACGTTGGAACAAACATACATATATAGACTGCCAAAATCTTTACCCTTCCTGTTGGCTTCGGCGTAGTCGGGTAATAAAAAGTCCGGACATTTTAGTCACAAAATGCAAACATTAAGTAGGTATTAACATTCACCATACTTATTGAAAATTAGCGTTAAGTTTGATTATTTTTGATTATTTCACGTGGAACGTTTTTATGTTTAAACTTATTGATTGCTTGCGATTACAATAGAAAACTGTTTGATCTATTTGATTTGATTAATATTAAAGAAAATTTATATTATGTTTTACGATTAGTGGGAAGTTATAAAGATTAATTCCATAAATAACAAAAAAATACGATTAACTTCCGGAGAAAAATCTATAAGTCCGGACATGACCGGGCTAATCCGAACGGATGGTAGCCCTGCCCGGACTGATTAGTTCTCAAGAACGAACCGTATTAAAAACTTTATGTTCACTTATTCGAACCTTTGTGGCATTGACGATAACAAACAGAACACCAACACTACAGCTATGTCAAGCCGGAGAATAATAGGAATATAAAAACAGATTCGTATTGATATCTTTAAGTAATGCATGGGCGCTGCACCGCGAGGAGCACAAGGCTGGGAGTATATGATGCGGAATCCGGCGGGCCTGGGAAAGTTCAGTAATACAATAGAGCTGAAAACCGTAGTGCCGCCTGTCGAGTGTCGAGCTGTCATATATTACATTGACATTTGACTCGACACTGGAGTGTTTGATTTTCAGCTCTTATTGTATGAGTCCAGAGTTTTATTTTCAATGCTTTTAATTTGCTACGGACTTCCGGATTCCGGATGATATAGTCCCAGCCTTATGGCGGGTAGACACACGTCCACCCGGTAGCGGCGCCTTATCTGATAATAAATATTATAGACCATTCTTTTAGACGAGTCGGTCATTAATCGAGGCGTCGATAGCGCGCGTATCGCTTTACGGAGGCATTGTTGGCCAACAGATGTTCGTATTTATCACGACGCCACTAATATTGTTCTGGGGCTACAGAGCAACATTTTACGTCGCTCGAACAACGCGGATGCTTTTGTCTTTTGACAGCTGACATCAATATTAATTGTTATTTAGACAGCGGCTTTGTCAGAAATGTTGGTCTTGTCGCGCAAGAATGTAACTCGCCATCAGCGCTCACTAGATACATAAGCATATAATTTCTTACCTATCGGAGCTTACGCTAATAACGCTTACGGAATAACTCGAATAAAAATTAATGTAAAAAAAAACTACTTACATTAAGAATTGTGTGTAGATTTTAAATGCGTAGAATTGAAATCTAGAAATGTAAATCCAAGCTTAGATTCAGTTCGTTGCATTTTTAACAATTATCATTTTTAATTGAACTTTATTCCCTACATTTGAAGCTACACGTTTTATTGCAAGAGTTCGAATGTCAAGTCAATCAAAGTCAATGTTGGAAGCGCCGCTCTTACAATGAAACATGTATCTTTTTGTAAAGTGAATAAAGTTCAATTTTGAATAGCTTAATCTTAAAAATGCAGTCACGTCGCGGCACGGTGTCAATTGACCCTTATGCAAAGGAAACAGAAATTATTTTCAAACTCTACATCAGTTATCAAACACAATCAACACGGCTCTCTTGTTTATTGCACAGAATTCTTCATCTTTATCGTTATGCATAAGTACTTAATAAATCCGAACAATAATATTGTAAAACTTATACGCTTGACGGCACGTCTGTCAGCTATTTAACATCGGTTAACTTTCGTACGATGATAGGCGTATTAAGTCAACATTTCATAAATTCAAAGCGATTTGCATATAAATTACTTTTGTCGACGCCACGTGTTGCTCTGCGCCGTGATTAACATGGTAGGTGTCTCTGAAGCTTGTGACGGACAACTTAAGCCAGCGACTGGCGTCCGTCAACGATACATAATCGACGAATCCAAGATCGATGTTAAACCCGGCTTACCAAACTGTGTTCCTATCGGACCAACCAGTTGCCTAGTTCTCGTCTATCCGGGACTTATCGCTTAAATCTGACAGCATTCGCTTCATTTGACTTTCATATTTGCGGTTGATCCTACGCGTTCCCTGGCCATACGTGAATGGTGCGCGTATATGGTGCAACGCTAGTTTTTGTGGAAATCATTAGAATGCTTTAGTCGTATGTCAATGATCTCGTTATTCTCGTGTTACTATTACAAATTCAAGGATTATAACATTGGTAACCACTTGCGTCAAATAATAAGTCTGCGAGCAAATAAAAATTATTTATATACTAGACGTAATATTTAATGTTAAAAGTGTGTAAGCTCTTTTTTTACCCGACTACGGCGATACTACTGATCCGATATTAATAAATGAGATGTCAATAGATTCGTAATAGTAGCCCGGGTAATAGGCTATATACTTAATTTACGTAGTCGGGTTAAAGTTTTTATAAAACATTATAGTTATTACTAATAGTAATATTGTAGTAGGTAAATACCTATTCTTAACATAATATACCGGGAGTAGTTAGACTAATACTGTAATTTCTTTGAATTCAATTATTAGTAAACTTTCTTTTAACACACAGCTTACTGAATAGTTACCTGGTATTAATTAGTTAGTACCTGGGTAACCGAGATTTGCTCGGAGTTCTGGTAAATAAATTAAAAAAAGAACCACAAAAATATTTATCTGACCGGGATTCGAGCCCACAACATTCCAAATTTTCGAGCAAAGCAAAAATTATACATAGGTACGCATCTCAAACTGCCAATCGGACTGATATAATAGAGTCGAAATTATTGTTTTATTGTTGCACGACGAAAGAAAACATATACATATAGCTTAAAAATGCGCAGTTTCGCAGGGATGAGACCTAGCTAGATCATTTTTTCTCCCCCAAAACTCCCTGCATGCTAAGTTTTATGGTAATTCTTGCAGCCGTTTCCGATGATATATACCTAACTAGAATTTGCCCGCCGGTTGGCCCACGTGAAATTGGGTTTTAAACAATATCTTTCTAATAATTTAAAACTTGAATTCCCTATTTTACTCTCTTAGTGGTTGAATATTAGAAAAGGCTGAAATACGTACCACATTATTTTTCTGTAGGTGCTCCATTCATTCGAAATTTCATGAAAATATTATGTCCAAGGAATAAAAAGTTTCATACAAACTTTTATCCCCTATTTTACAATTAGGGGTTGAGTTTTGACAAAATCCTTCCTTAGTGGATGCCTACATCATATGAGGAATACGTGTGCAAAATTTCTAATTTGTAGCCTGTAAAATACTAAGGGTTTAGGCTGTGCGTTGATACATCAGTCAATCAGCTTTGCCTTTTGTATACTTAGTCTGACCATAAATACTGTTACAATTAAAAATAAACAAGATATTACATTTGAATTTGGAATCTGTCATTTTTATATGATTGTTCATTGTGTTTTCTCATTTTGGCGCCTATACATTGTACAATATTTTGCGATATTAAAATGGAGTGGGGTGATAAAGAGAACCGAATGGCTGTGATTGCATTACACAAAGTAGGTATGGAGCCAAATGCAATTTTTAAAACTCTCCATACTTTGGTATTAGTAAAATGTTTGTGTACCGGGCTATTAATAGGTACAATGAAACCTCCTCTGTTTGTGACAGAAAAAGATCTGGCCGTCTACGTAGATCCGTACGAAAAAGGTGGTCAAAGTAGTAAGGGAAAGAATACGAAGAAATCCTGTCCGAATGCAAAAGATTTTATCTCGGGAGATGAAGATAGCACCTAGAACCATATCGCGTATTTTAAAAGAGTCGAAACGAACTTGTGTCTAAAATAGAGAATTCATTGGAGAAAGTCTCTGAATGGGGTAGACGTAACTTAGTCCAATTCAACCCCGCCAAGACACAAGTCTGCGCGTTCACCACTAAAAAGTCTCCAATGGTCGTATATCCTCGTTTCGAGGGCACATCTTTAACCATCTCCCCTAGCATTGAGATACTTGGCGTCAACATATCGAGCGAAGTCCAGTTCCGATATCATCTAGAGGGTAAGGCCAAGTTAGCCTCGAAGAAGCTTGGTGTTCTTAACAGAGCGAGACAGTACTTCAGTCCGGACCAACGCCTACAACTCTACAAGGCGCAGGTTCGGCCTCATATGGAATATTGTGCTCATCTCTGGGCAGGGGCGCCAAAATACCAACTGCTCCCTCTGGATCGTATCCAACGAAGGGCCGCTCGAATTGTTGACTCCCATAGTGTTTCAAACAGCCTGGACCCCTTGGAATTACGCCGAGATGTAGCTTCACTCTGCATCCTCTATCGGTTGTATCACGGGGAGTGCTCAGAGGAATTGTTCGGAATCATACCACCTGCAACTTTTCGCCATCGTCCCACGCGAAAAACATACCATCCTCATCACCTTGATGAGTGGCAGTCTTCCACCGTGCGCTTTTCGCGTAACTTTCTGCCGCGCACTGTTAAACTCTGGAACGAACTGTCACCAGCAGTATTTCCGGACCTATACGACCTGCAAACCTTCAAGAAGAGAGCGTATTCCCTCTTAAAAGGCCGGCAACGCACCTGCAGCTCTTCTGATGTTACGAGTGTCCATGGGCGACGGTAGTTGCTTACCATCAGGTGACCCGTTTGCTCGTTTGCCCCCTTATTTAATTAAACAAAAAAAAGATGACTTAGGACTTGCAGCCTATAAGAGACGTACTGGTCATTTCTTAACTAATAATTTAAAAAAGAATAGGGTGGTAAAATCGAAACAACTACTGAAGCGGTACGCAAAAAAAAATTAAAAAATGCGGTCTCAGAAAAAATTTGTTTACGGATGAGAAATTTTTATGCACAAAGCTCTAAGGAAGCTTCCCAATTAGTCGACAGAGTGCAACGTAGGCACTACCCGACTTCAGTGATGGTTTGGTGGGGTATTAGCTATGAAGGAGCGACTGAGCCATACTTTTGTGAAAAAGGTATCAAAACATCGGCACAATCAAGATACCATTCTTGAGAAGGTAGTGAAGCCCCTTAACAATACCATGTTCAATAATCAAGAATGGTCCTTCCAGCAAGACTCAACTCAACGGTCATAAAGCTCGGTCTACGCAGTCTTGTTTGGAAACGAACGTTTCGAACTTCATCAGAGCTGAAGACTGACCGTCGTCCCTAGTCCCGATCTTAATCCGCTGGATTATGATTTACTTGCTCTAAACGCTTTGATAATTTGGAGCCCCTTAAAGAATCCGTACGATTGGCAGTGAAGAATTTTCCCATGGAAAGAGTGCGTGCTTCTATTGATAACTGGCCTCAACGTTTAAAGGACTGTATTGCAGCCAATGGAGACCACTTCGAATAAGCTTTTCATATTTTAAATTGTTTTATAATTATGTATTAAACTAACACACTGTAAAAGTAATAAATGTTATTTGCAATAGATTTTTTTTCTTTGTTTCAGTATTTATTGCAAGACTAGGTATATAGAAGATATAAGATATACAAGATTGTCTCGTTTAAAGTATAAGATTTAATAGCGAAATTAAATGAACTCTCGATATGCACGTATCGCTGACGGTGAATGTTTTCAAGATAAAATAGTTTTTCTTTGGAGGAGCCCTATCCCTATAGGGTCGTCAAAACACAAGTGGCCATCAAATTTTACGACAGCCACTGGCTCGCTCGTAACACTAGCTTTGGGTGCTTTGCCCAATTATTTTACGAGTTCACCACCATCTGATGTCACCGCAAATTAAATGTATCTACGTCAACCCCGGCCATTTTCGGTAAACATATGGAACCTTACAGACTGCATTAAAAATTATTTTCCAGAGAAAAGTTTTACAAAACTTAGGATGAAATAGACACATTTAATCTAAAGATGATTAATGCCAGGTTTCTGAACGTTTTCAATAACTCTAGATTAACGAAGTTCAAGTGGCGCAGAGTTTCCGAAGCCCAAAATTATTATATTATAGTGGTGGCTAGATTAATCTTTGTTGTATTTTGCGTGATCTATCAGCATGGAAAATTACAAGTTTCTAAGTCTCATAGTTTAGAAATGCCAGGGCCAACTTGGAGACCACTTTGGAGGTCGATAACTCAAAAATGGTTTACATTATAAAAAAGTCATGTATGAAACCTTGTCTTTATTTAAAAATACCTATACGACGATACCCCACACGATGGGGTAGAATTATAAAATATTTTTCATCCCCACTTCACATGTATGGACACCAGCCATAAAATGTAAAATTATTATTATTTTATGATTCCAAAACCGAGATCTATATACATTCCTTAACTGTACCAAATTTCGTCCATTTATATTCATAATTACAGACTCTAGAAGCGTGGACAGACAGAAATACAGACAGACGGACGGACAGAGCGAAACTAAAAGTGTTCCTTGAGTATTCCGGAACCCTAATGAAACGGTGAAGAAATTCGTACATCAAGTACGAATTTCTTCACCGACTGTTGTTGAAATAAGCTTTAAAGTTTTAATGCTTGGATTATATATACGGAGCTGCACTAAAAGTATCGGGAATGGAATATTTCCACTGTTCCTTTCATATTAAAATCTTTTTAATTTAAAACTCCTTGGTTTTAAAAATCTAATACCGTTTATTTATTTAAAAAAAGATTCTCGGTCTTGTCACAAGGTCTTGTCAAACTTGTTTAGTCGTTGAGAAAATGGAATTGACTCGAGAAAATTCTAGAGCGATGATTTATTATGACTTTCGAAGTGGTTTAACACAAAAACAGTGTGTTGACCGGATGATTTCTGCATTTGGTGATGAAGCCCCATCCAAAACCTCAATTTATCGCTGGTTTGCTGAATTTCAACGTGGACGTGTCAAGCTCAGTGATGATCCCCGTCAAGGTCGTCCAAAAAACTGCAGTCACCCAAGAAAACGTTGATGCTGTGCGTAAGCTGATTGAGGAAGATCGACATGTGACATACCGCGAAATTCAGGCAACTTTAGACATTGGCATGAGTCAAATACAAATAATCTTGCATGAACAATTAAGTGTAAAACAGTTGTTTTCCCGATGGATACCGCATTTGCTCTGTGAAGAGCAAAAAGCGGCTCGCGTTACTTGATGCGTCAGAACTCTCGAAAGATTCCACGCAGGATCCTCAAATGCTGTATACAACATCGTATCAGGTGACGAATCCTGGATATACGCGTACGAACCCGAAACAAAAAACCAGTCACGAGTTTGGGTGTTCGAAAATGAGTTAAACCCAACAAAAATTGTTCGTTCACGGAGTGTTGCAAAAAAAATTGTGGCCACGTTTGTCTCCAAAAATTGGGGTTCATATATAAACTTTTGGTAATACGAGGGCTGCACTTAAAGTATCGGGAATGGAATATTTCCACTGTACCTGTCATATTAAAATCTTTTTAATTTAAAACTCCTTGGTTTTAAAAATCGAATACCGTTTATTTATTTAAAAAAAGATTCTCGGTCTTGTCACAAGGTCTTGTCAAACTTGTTTAGTCGTTGAGAAAATGGAATTGACTCGAGAAAATTCTAGAGCGATGATTTATTATGACTTTCGAAGTGGTTTAACACAAAAACAGTGTGTTGACCGGATGATTTCTGCATTTGGTGATGAAGCCCCATCCAAAACCACAATTTATCGCTGGTTTGCTGAATTTCAACGTGGACGTGTCAAGCTCAGTGATGATCCCCGTCAAGGTCGTCCAAAAACTGCAGTCACCCAAGAAAACGTTGATGCTGTGAATAAGCTGATTGAGGAAGATCGACATGTGACATACCGCGAAATTCAGGCAACTTTAGACATTGGCATGAGTCAAATACAAATAATCTTGCATGAACAATTAGGTGTAAAAAAGTTGTTTTCCCGATGGATACCGCATTTGCTCTGTGAAGAGCAAAAAGCGGCTCGCGTTACTTGGTGCGTCAGAACTCTCGAAAGATTCCACGCAGGATCCTCAAATGCTGCACACAACATCGTATCAGGTGACGAATCCTGGATATACGCGTACGAACCCGAAACAAAAAACCAGTCACGAGTTTGGGTGTTCGAAAATGAGTTAAAGCCAACAAAAATTGTTCGTTCACGGAGTGTTGCAAAAAAAATGGTGGCCACGTTTGTCTCCAAAACCGGCCATGTTGCGACTATTCCTCTTGAGGGACAAAGAACGGTTAATGCAGAATGGTATGCTAACATTTGTTTGCCACAGGTCGTTTCTGAACTCCGTAAAGAGAACTGCAACCGCCGCATCATCCTCCATCACGACAATGCGAGTTCTCACACCGCGCACAGAACCAAAGAGTTTTTAGAGCAAGAAATCATAGAATTATTAGACCATACGACGTACAGCCCCGACCTAAGCCCTAATGATTTCTATACTTTCCCTAAAATAAAGAATAAATTGCGTGGTCAGAGATTTTCATCACCTGAAGAAGCTGTGGACGCCTACAAAACGGCCATTTTGTAGACCCCAACTTCCGAATGGAATGGTTCCTTCAATGATTGGTTCCATCGTATGGAAAAATGTGTCAAATTTCGCGGAGAATACTTCGAAAAGCAATAAATACATTTTTAAATAGTAATGTTGTGTCACTTCCTTGATTCCCGAAATTTTCAGTGCCGCCCTCGTAGCCTCAAAAAAGGCATTACAATATGTTACTTTGCATGTAACGTCAAGTGTTGTTATCTCACCAATATTTTTTAGTTTATTTAAAAAATAATTAAAACAAAAACCTGATCAAGACGAAAATTACAGATAAGATACTTATATATACGATACTTATAACAAGACTTAAATTAAAGTGAAATTAATTTTATTGTTATTAATGAATAAATCTCGTTAACATTGCACCAAAACAATTTCATAAGGGTGACGCTGACATTTGTAATTTGGTAACCCAACTCTCTGTCTCAATAAAATATATAACAAACATTATCAAGATTAAAATTCTTTAATTCTTCGAATGCATGAACCTTGAAATTCAAGTATAAAAAATCATAAAAATTAATGAAAATCTTTTGATGAAAACGCCGACATTATGTATCACGTCATGTTTAATGAGCTTTACTAATTATTCCAAATGAGAAGTCACTACCGGTTTGATTTAAGATTCCGTCATCCAAACATAAACACAGATAATTGAAAATAATAAAATATGTATTGTTTCATCTGACATTTAACACTCATTATAATCTATAAGCTCTAAATTCATTTTCTATTTTTTTAACATTTCCGTTATAAAAGGATGGGAGGGAGAAAAGGTCGATCTGCAGGTCTAAAATGGCCACATTACGTGAAACTCGTACTATGAAAAATCATCTATGAAATTTTAACAATAAAATGGTTATTTTAGATGCTGATTTTCCTGCAGCCTTTTCAGTTTCATGCGAGTACTTTTTTTTTCAAATAAAGCGAAACCTTTTAAACTCGGACTTTTGTCGAAAAAGTACGAAGTAAGCAAATATAAGCATACTAAATGACAAAACATAATATTGGGGCAAATTGTGTTTGTAATAGGTGCAGACCTCGAACAAGGGGCGTATTTATTCTATTTGCCGAACGTGCCCCGTCGTGGGCACTGCTGTTTGGCGATGCAAATTTATCGCTCCGCTTAATAAAACGCTCACCTTCTGCATTGATACGCAGATGCTCCTCATTACGAGGGCAAGAAAACGAGCGGTCGACCCTTAAGATGCCAATAGCGTTATAAATGGGATAACTTACAAATTACTGCGTGTACTTGCGATTTGTGTACCGATACTAATATTATAAAGAGAAAAGATTTGTTTATTTGTTTGCATTGAAAGGGCTTCGAAACTACTAGCATGATTTTGATGAAATCTGGTACAGATATAGAGTAAGGGCAAGGACATATACTTTTTATCGCGGCAAAATGTAAGGTTCCTGCGAAATTTCATTACCTTCTCAGGTCTGTAATTAGTAAATGTAACTACTACTTACATAATATCAAGGCCTGGTATGGTATATAATAAACTTTATTGATTTATAAAAACGGTCATGAATTTTCATGCACAATCGATAATATTATGCGGATAATATTCAAAGTAGGGATAAGCCTAAAGCAAAACATTTCCCGCGTCCTGGATATTACATTAAAGTTTATAATGAAGTAAGCATTGATAATCCCGCGAAGCGGAACATTAAATCATATTTAATGCAATTAAGAGCTACAAATCACTATACGTAGCATAGGAATTCATTAGCGCTTGTAAACGTAAATATACAGAGTAAACTGCAGGCGTGCTTGGAACAATGATTTTGAAGCTAAGGATGAGCCCCTACGAAAATTTTGCATAAACATTCTTGATATAACTGAAGTGACATAACTGTATCCTGTCAATATTGCGCGCGCACATAATAGACAAGTCGCAAATGTCACATCGGGACACCCAAGTTAGAGAGATTTTACGGGTAGACATGGCTCATCCTTACGGCAGTGATGTATAAGTTAATGGTGTAGCGCGAAACACAAGTTTATACACCGGCTGGTGCGAATCAGCTGTAATGCAGCCTCTCAAGTGACACTCACATTACAGTGTCGTCTCAACTCTCGGCTCAGCGGTAAACGGGGAACATAGTTAATAACTTTAACAATGTTAAGTATTTCACTTACGTTATGTGATTTTGTCTTTGAGCAAGTATTGAACGGTAACATTTTTCAGATTTAACCAACTTTTACGTTTTATCTTTTGATAATGAAATGATCCTTTTAAATTCTAATTCATTTGTATTCCAGAACCCGACTACATAATATTTAGTAACCTATGTTTGTTATATGGCAAAGTATAATTTATACTTAAAAGTTCCGGACCAGTGGGGCGCGCCTCCCTAAGAAAGTCAAGAGACGTCAAGGGAGACAAAACAAAAATTACATAGGTATTTTTATCAATAAAAGACAAGTTTTGACAAGTTGCAATATTTATTTTATTTCACACGAAAAGAGATTTGTATGTAAATAAATAAATCGATTAAAATGGATTTTCAATATTAAAAAAATCACAGGGGGGCCATGAAAGTGACGAAGGGGCTTCATGAAAAAAAGGTTGGGACACCTATAACAATAGGTGATGATTGCCCATAAACTTCTGCGATGGTTGTAAATCGCTTTCGTATACAAAAAGCATTACGTTAAGAAAACTATAAATGCTTTTATTTGAACAATGAACATACAACAACAATTACGTGACATTGTTTATGTTGTATTGTTGATGTGCAAAAACGGAATGTGCGAAATATTTGTACGACGGGCACCGTCAAGTATGATTTATGATCTAAAGTCTAAGGCTGGGACTATGTGATATGGAATCCGGAAGGCCGTAGAAAATGCAAAGCATTGAAAATAGAACTCTGGACTAATACAATAGAGCTGAAAATCGACGAGTGTCGAGACAAAAGTCAAGGTATACAGAACGTATGACAGCTTGACACTCGTCACTTTGATTTTCAACTCTATTGTAGTAAAGCAGAGTTCTATTTTCAGTGTTCTGAATTTTCCCAGGACCGCCGGATTCCGGATCATGTAGTCCCAGTCTTAAGATCAAAACACTAAAGTTTTTCATAACACTTATTGTTACCGGGGAAACAGGTCAATGCCTACATCAGTTTGTTCCTCATATAATCAATATTCAATATTATTAGGAAAATATAATATAAACAGGGATATGTTTAAATGCAATAAAGTATTTACCATTTCCGTGTAAGAATCAATCTTCTAAAGTTAATATTTTTAAGCTTTAGTTGCTAGTGTATTCATAATAATCATAATAATCATTTCTATAATTAAAAAAATATATCTTTTTTTTAATAGCCGGCAAAATGATGGAAAGCGATTACCATACCCATGGACATCCGCAACACCAGAGAAATCGCAAAGGGGTTTCCGGCCTTTCAAAGACGATTGCGCTCTTTTCTTGAAGATTTGAAGGTAGCAATGGATAATAATATGACGCTGGCGACAGTCCATTCCCAGAGTTTTATCAAGTTGCTATCAATCAATAACCTAGAAAACTCAATCAATAAAAAAAAAAAACCTTGAGCTTCTTTCCTTTTTTTTTCCACGAGTCAAGTGTTTATGGATGTGGGAGAGCCTCGCGCCGGGGTGTTCCGATAACTTTATGATAAATAGCCTCAAACTTGTCTCTCGCTTGTTCTTTTTACGTCGCACCATTACTGTCCGCATAATTTATCATCGATGTGATTAGGAATATCGGATTCGACGTAATACGATTTAAATAGTTAATATAATAAGGCGTTACTTTGCGGTAATGCATAGTATACAATTTAATTAATATTATATCTAGCAATATCCCTATTTATATATTACTAGATATAATATTAATTCAATTGTAATAGGATTTATATTTGCCAATAACAATTACTTATTATTGTTTCAACCAATTACCTACATAGTTTTGCTACTCACAAAACTGCATTTCATTTCTTTAGTACTCCATTAACTTAACTTAGTAATACTAGGCATTCATTTCATAATATTAATTTTATAAACATTTATTTTAAACTTTAATCTTTGTTGTTTGTATGTTTAATCTCACTTGGGAGATAACAGTCTCACGAAATATTCTGTATTACATAGACCAGACTGTCTTATGCTGGGACTATATTGGCCGGAATCCGTAAGGCCGGGAAAAAAACAGAGCACTGAAAATAGAACTCGGAACTACAATAGAGTTAAAATCAAACAAGAGTGTCAAGTCCAATGTCAATGTCAAATCTGATAACTTGACACTCGTGTTTGATTTTCAACTCTATTATATTAGTCCCGAGTTCTATTTTCAGTGCTCTGTTTTTCCCGGCCTTACGGATTCCGGATCATATAGTCCCAGCCTTACGACTAATCTACAATTTTAACACTACAGTTGTTTTGCTCCTACAGTTTCTATGAGACGTTTTGTTTCAAGTGTGGCGTATCTTCATATTATATTTGTAACGAAATAAACTGTCTTAAGATTGTCTCAAGTGAGCGCTCTTCAGTCTATATAAAAATCATCTTAAACCTTAACTGCCAAAGTCATAAGCGATATAAACCACAGTACAATATAACCGTAATTTCCCTGGTATGTAACAAGTCTCACGAAGAACTGTGAAATCTCACACCAAAAGATCACAATAGACATTAAACATCGGCCAGAACACATCCTCACTTGTGAGACCGGATGTCCCATGCACGAAAAACGTTTTTCTATTTTTAATGCTCTCTGCAGCTTACTTTTACTTTATGAGACAAATAGATGCATAAGCCGTGGAAGAGTTGACAAGAAATTTTAGTTAAGCGAAGAAAATATTCTATAAAACAAAAAATTAAGGAAAACATCATAAGGAAACCTGTGTACATAAGAAGACTGACAATCTTCAAAAACCTCTGAAGTCTGAAGTCTACCAGTCCAAAGTTGGCTAGTGCAGTAGAATACAACTTAATGGACTGAGACCCCAGGCTCGCCAGACGACCCTTAAAGTTTGAGTGCCAAAACACACAACAGACCGACGCGGGACAAAGTGATATACAGACAGTGAAGTCTCAGTAACAGGGTCCCTATTTTACCCTTTGGGTACGGAACCCTAAAAATGGAGCGATAATAACATGTTTGACGAATCACAGACATCAATAATCTTTAACATGAGTTAAATACATTCTACAGTTAACCATTTCAAAATCCTATCTGTGATCAATGTATACAGTGCAAAAAGCACTGCTAATATTTAGCAAGAAACAAAAGCGCAAATACAAAATGAACTGTTTTTAAATACGTGCGTGGGCTTAAACTCAATATTTCATAATTATACTACTTACTCATATACATAATATAATATTAACAAATACAATACGAGAGGGCCCACCCATTTCATTGTAAGGCCTAACTTGCAAAATGAATTGCGTCATATGCTACATAATAATATTACCATGTAACGACAATCAGAGCACGTTATCGGTATCAGGGGGCAACTTCGTAAATAATTATCGATTAAATCCCGTTTGGATTTTCAGGCTGTCTAAGCCCGAATGAGAAAGGGAGAAAAATTCCGGGTTTAGCATTAAGCGCGATTTAAGAAGTTTGGTGAAATCGGGGCTTACTCGCGCGCGTACGCACGGAATGAGTCAGCGCCTGGACCGAAACGGGATTATATCGAAAAAACTCGAGAGAATTGGGCTTCAGCTTGAACACAGCAAAGAGCCACTGAGTTATATTATTAAATTACGAAGAAGAAGAAGTAACAATAAAATTACAACCACTTCTAGTAAAATTAGTGTAAAGAAGCAAAAAGACAAATGTAAAACCAAAAACGCTACTCAGCGCATTCATGTTTGCTAAATGAGCATACGGGAGCGAGGTCGAGAAACTTGATACGATATCGCAAAAAGAACCACCTAAACAAAAGGGGTCCAGAAGGCTGAAGATCGATTCTGCTATTAAATAGATAAATAATCTTACCGTAATACTGTTTTGATACAGTCTCGATCTTGTCTTAGGTACAGCAAAATGGTATTCTCATAAACGTGAAACAAACCTCAAACGCTGGTTCATTTTTTCATCGAAGCCAATTATATAATGAATATATAGTTTTAGTGCATAAAATATAGGTTTTTATATTATATTATAGGTCAGTTTATACTAAAATTAATCAGTGTTATTTCAAAACGACGATGTTGAGACTGACTTAAGATTTTAACTAGACTAAAAATACTGTAGTAGAATACCGAGTTTCAGTCAGTTTATGTTCAAGAATAATTACGAACAAGAAGATTAATTTATAATTCATTGAAAGTAAATTGAAAAGTGTAAGTTGAATACGAGAATTGGGCTTCAGACAAACGTTGTTAAATTAAGCAACTGCTAACCCAATGACACACATCTTGTGAAAAGGTTTTTCCATTAAACCACATCCAGGAGCAGAAATGAGTGATCGTACACGGTCCGCCGCTCCACTGTTCGTATGACATCCGCGCCCGCCGGGAAGCGCGACAAATATGACACTACTTACACCACAGCATATACCAATAGATGCCGCAAAATCGTTTTTCTGAGTGTTTTTAATTGCGACTTGTAATAATCTTTGATATTATGTCATTTCGTCTTGGTTATAGGTAGAATTGAACAAACAAAAATATATATTTTCTTTGTCTCGCCAAACGCCAAACTCGTCAACTCGAGAACGGCCTGACCGATTTGGCTAATTTAAATCTCAAAATAGGTGTGGAAGTTCAGGGAAGGTTCAAACGTTGCGAAATATTGGAAAAATGTCAGAGACAGAACAACGTCTGTCGGACCAGCTAGTATTGAACTATATAGCTAGCACATTGAACAAAAAACAAAGCAAAATACTATTATATAATACCTATTTCTGTTTTTGTTTATTGCGTAATATTTGTTTTGTTTTTTTTCTTGTATTATGTTAGTTTGTTTCATGTTATTGTGTCTTATAGCGTAAATCTTTGTATGTAATGTCTTATTTTGTCGAATAAATCTATTATTATTTTTATTGTTTTTATTATTATAAATAAAAAATTGTCTCGGTAATTTGCCGGATAAGAATCAGGCCCGGGCTGTTGCCAAGTATCCTGATTCATGTTATTAAGAATTATGATTGAGGTGTAGAAAAAGATGAGGATGGGTTAAGAAAACGACGAACTAATGAGCATGTATCTATGACGATAGAATTTTGCATTATATGTGTTTTTATGAAGGTCTAGAGTTTTTAGAGAAGCGGCAAGGGTTTTAGGTATTACTCCGGTTGAAGAGATGATGATGGGAATAATTTTAACAGTCTTTTGCTGCCACATTTGTTTGATTTCGTCTGCAAGTGGAATATATTTCTGTATTTTCTCATTGTGTTTCTGTTTTATATTGTTGGTATTAGGGACGGCGATATCTATGAGGTAAGTTGTTTTTTCGGATTTTATTGTGAGGGTTATGTCAGGTCTGTTGCTTAAGATGGTACGGTCTGTAACTATATCGCGATTCCAGTAGAGTTTTACGGTGCTATTTTCGAGAACATTACGAGGCTTGTATTTATAGTAAGGGGTGTGTGAATCTATGAGTTTGTATTTAATGACTAGTAATTGATGAATGTGTTTGGCTACGTTGTCGTGACGGTGAGTGTATTCCTTATTGGCTAGTGCGCTACATCCTCCAGTGATGTGATCTATTGTTTCGGTGGTTTGATGGCATAATCTACACTTATCTGTGTCTATTGGTTCTTTAAGTATATATTTTGAATAATTGCGTGTTTTGGTAATTTGATCTTGGATCGCTATAAGGAAGCCTTCTGTCTCAGCATATATATTGCCTTTAGATAGCCAGCTGTTCGATGCTGTTTGGTCGACATGCTCTTGTTCCAGATTGTGAGGATATTTGCCATGTAGTGCTTTGCTTTTCCACTTCTGTATCTTATTAACGTCTTGCAATATTTTGGATTGAAATTGAAATTGAAATTAAATGTTTTGGATTGAATGTGTTATTGTTTAGCTGTAGAGGTGTGCCTTTATGGGGAAGATTTACTATTGCTTTATGTAATTGGCTAGTTTGAGCTTTATTTAAGAAATAATATGTTCTCAGGTTATCTATTTGGTTATAGTGTAAATTTTTAATATCTATGACACCCCGGCCTCCTAATTTTCTCTTTAATGTAAATATTTCAACTGCTGAATGGATGTGATGTATGTTATGCTTATAGCTTAAAGTTCGGGTTGTGGTGTTGAGTTTTGTGACTTCTAGTTCTGTATATGTCTATTTAATGATTCTCAATGAGTATGTTAATATGGGTATGGCATAAGAATTTATGGCTTTAATTTTATTCCGACCAGATAGTTGTGTAGCTAATATTTTATTTAGTCTTTGTTTGTATATAAATTTTAATGTATTTTTAATATCTTTGTGATTAATTGCTGTGCTTTGTATATATCCTAAATATTTATATGTATATTTTGCTTGCATACTATCTATTATTCCCACCTGTAGTTCTAAGTTAAAGGTTCTGTTTGTGAGTGCTGGCCTTTCTGAATGCAGTAAATTTTACATTTTTCGATCCCAAATGTCATTTTAATATCTGTACTAAATTTTTCAGTTAGTTTTAGTAGGTGATCCAGTTGTTGCCTGTCGTTTGCATAGATTTTTATATCATCCATATAGAGCAGGTGGGTTAGTTTGATTTTGTTCAGTTTATCTATTGTATATCCGTAGCATGATTTGTTTACGATTTTAGAGAGTGGATTGAGAGCTAAACAAAACCATAAAGGGCTGAGTGAATCACCTTGAAATATTCCGCGTTTAATTTTAATTGGAGGTGTACAGAAATTAGCATTAATAGTTCTTAAGTTAAGCTTAGTAGACCAGGTAGACATTATATGTTGTAAGAACTGGATTAATTTACTATCAACTTTATATATTTTTAAAACATGTATCAGCCACGAGTGAGGAACACTATCAAAAGCCTTTTGATAATCAATGTATGAGTAGTATAGGTTTGTACGGTTTTGTTTAGCTTGGTTATGTATCTCGGCGTCAATAATTAGTTGTTATTTGCAGCCCATAAGCCCCTTAGAGTATCCTTTTTGTTCCTCCGGCATGATTTTATTTTGTATAATATGCGTATTCAGTTTTTGTGTGATTATAGATGCAAGTAATTTGTATAGTGTAGGAAGGCAGGTGATTGGGCGGTATTTTGTGGGATTGGTTGTGTCATTATCCTTAGGCTTTAAATATGTGATTCCTTGCGTAAAGAACGGAGGTATTGTTTGTGGGTCCTGTACGAATGAATTAAATATATTTGCAATGTAGCGATGTGTTGCGGTGAAGTATTTAATCCAGTAGTTATGTATTTTGTCAGGTCCTGGGGCCTTCCAGTTTAAAGTTTTCTTTATAGCGTGGGTTACATGTTCTCTATCTATTATTATATCTGGCATGAGGTTTATATTCTGGCATTCTTGTGTTTGGGTATCAATCAAAGGAGATTGTGCGTTGTGTTGGACTGGTTTTGACCATAGACTTTCCCAATAGCTTCTAACTTCCTCCATATCTGGTGGCCGTGTAATTTTAATGTTTTCTGAATTAAGATTTTGATAAAATACTTTTTGACTATTTGAAAATAACATATTGTGTCTTGTTCTGTCATTACTGATTTTAAGTCTACGTAAACGTTTTGAGTGTGCTTGTAATTTTATTTGAAATTATCTAGTTGATCTACTAATTGGTTTGTGGTGTAATTTTTTGGGTTAAGTTTCTGTTGATTTCTTGTGTTAAGATTTCCTTTCAGATGTTGTGTAAGTTGTCCTATTTCTTTACGTAGCTGTTTAATTCTGTTTTCAATTCGTACCTGCCATTTTGGATTATTGTAGTCTAATGTTTCGTCGGTTACTTTCTTTTCAGATGGGTTAATTAATTTGGTATGCAAAGTAGGTAGTTATGGCTGCGCAGTATATGTTTGAATTTTGTCTACACTAGGCGTCTCGTTATCTTCTAAATATTCTCTAATGTTATTGTTCAATATATTTACTGTTCTAATTATGCTACGCGTGACCTGGAGCTTTGGGATTATACGAGGGCGGCACTGAAAATATCGGGAATCAAGGAAGTGACACAACATTACTATTTAAAAATGTATTTATTGCTTTTCGAAGTATTCTCCGCGAAATTTGACACATTTTTCCATACGATGGAACCGATCACTGAAGCAACCATTCCATTCGGAAGTTGGGGTCTCCAAACGGGCCGATTTGTAGGCGTCCACAGCTTCTTCAGGTGCTGAAAATCTCTGACCACACAAGTTATTTTTTATTTTAGGGAAAGTATAGAAATCATTAGGGCTTAGGTCGGGGCTGTACGGCGGATGGTCTAATAATTCTATGATTTCTTGCTCTAAAAACTCTTTTGTTCTGTGCGCGGTGTGAGAACTCGCATTGTCGTGATGGAGGATGATGCGGCGGTTGCAGTTCTCTTTACGGAGTTCAGAAACGACCTGTGGCAAACAAATGTTAGCATACCATTCTGCATTAACCGTTCTTTGTCCCTCAAGAGGAATAGTCGCAACATGGCCGGTTTTGGAGACAAACGTGGCCACCATTTTTTTTGCAACACTCCGTGAACGAACAATTTTTGTTGGCTTTAACTCATTTTCGAACACCCAAACTCGTGACTGGTTTTTTGTTTCGGGTTCGTACGCGTATATCCAGGATTCGTCACCTGATACGATGTTGTATACAGCATTTGAGGATCCTGCGTGGAATCTTTCGAGAGTTCTGACGCACCAAGTAACGCGAGCCGCTTTTTGCTCTTCACAGAGCAAATGCGGTATCCATCGGGAAAACAACTTTTTTACACCTAATTGTTCATGCAAGATTATTTGTATTTGACTCATGCCAATGTCTAAAGTTGCCTGAATTTCGCGGTATGTCACATGTCGATCTTCCTCAATCAGCTTACGCACAGTATCAACTTTTTCTTGGGTGACTGCAGTTTTTGGACGACCTTGACGGGGATCATCACTGAGCTTGACACGTCCACGTTGAAATTCAGCAAACCAGCGATAAATTGTAGTTTTGGATGGGGCTTCATCACCAAATGCAGAAATCATCCGGTCAACACACTGTTTTTGTGTTAAACCACTTCGAAAGTCATAATAAATCATCGCTCTAGAATTTTCTCGAGTCAATTCCATTTTCTCAACGACTAAACAAGTTTGACAAGACCTTGTGACAAGACCGAGAATCTTTTTTTAAATAAATAAACGGTATTCGATTTTTAAAACCAAGGAGTTTTAAATTAAAAAGATTTTAATATGACAGGAACAGTGGAAATATTCCATTCCCGATACTTTTAGTGCAGCCCTCGTAGGTCTAAGAGATGGGTCTGTACCAGTATATTTAATTAACATTTCTTTAAAAACACTTTCGATTTTTTGAGTCTTCATTGCATTGGGATCTGTATGTGGTATGTTTTTTTTTTTTTTTTTTTTTTTTTTTCCTCCCCCTAACATAATCAGGGATTGTTATTATCGTTAGATATTCTTTTCTTCTTAATTTCTAGTACAATTTTTATGATGATTTAATTCTAATTCTGTCATAAATAACTATACTAATTTACTTGTACACAGTACTTGTCAAATTTTTCTAATTATACAACAATTTTTAATATTCAATAAAATAACATCTGGGGTAACACAATACAGTTACATTTTCAATTTAAAATAACATCCCAAGAGAGTTTCATCAATCAATTAATAATTCAATAAAATAAAATAGAAATAATAAAATTCAATAAAACAATTACAACCAATTAAATATCACAGTAAAACGACGAAACAAGGTAAAATACTAGCCTAATATCACACAAATTACAAGTAGAGCCTAACTAAATCACACTAAAATATCACAGTTTCTTTTGCATACTGCAACCACAATCTTTTCACAAAATTTGAGGAAAATATCCCTCTTTTTTCCCCCCAGGATGGAAGACAGGCTCTCACCCGTAATCGATGTGCCCAATTCTTGCTCAGTATCATATCTACTGCTAGCAAAAATTGGGCACTCGAGCAACAGGTGAGGAACCGTCTCCTCAACTCCCGGCTGACATGAACACGACGGGTCCTCCTTCAACTTGAATCTGTTCAAGTAGAAGGCGAACCCACCGTGTCCAGTCAGAATCTGTGTGGTGTAGTGTGTAATGTCTATTTTATTGACTACCCTGTATGCAGCAGCAGCGCTTGGGAAAAAGAGCTTCGTAGTTCCGGCCGTCCCTCCCATCTCGTATCTCCTGTCCCATTCCTCAACCGTATCCTCTCTTAAGATACGCTTGACGAATGAAACAGGACACAGATCATAGTCAGGTTTCCTTTTCGATCCCAGCGCGGCCCCCTTGGCTAACTCGTCAACCCTCTCATTCCCTCTCAACCCTGCGTGCGCCTTAATCCAAAACAGGGAGACCTCCCGCTTCTGCAAAGCAGTTTTTCGGAGGGCCGCCCTTGTTTGCACTGCCAGGGGATGAGGGGAACTAAGGGTGACAGCCTGGAGGGCCGATCTGGAATCGCTAAGGATACATGTGGTATGTTTGTAGCGTTTGTCTCTGGCGTGATTGCATGTTCTGTGGTATCAGGAAAACTTGAAACGGTATTTGACTGTTGTAAAGTTGGGGTAGTAGAATGGTATGGAGATGGGATATCCGTGTCTGTTTGATAATCTGTTTGTATGTTACGAGGGCTAGTGTGTAGTTCTGTGTTTTGTATGCTATTTTGGACATTGAAAATGTCAGAGGTTTGGGTTAGGTCAGCTACATATTGTTTTATCTGTTCTCTTACATGAGCTGCTATTCTATTATTTCTATGTATAACTCTAATCTGATCAGCTAGTCTTTGCTCTCGGATACATGACTTAATTCCGGGAAAATTTCTATGAATTTTTGATGAACTAATAATCTAAACGCTGTAAGGTTTGATTCGCATGCTGTTACTATGTAGTAACAACGGAGAAGATCTCTGTTAATTTGGTCAGTCCATTTCATTCGTTTCCTAGATTTGCCAGCGGGTGGTTGGAGGAAGCATGTCCTGCAAAACGCTTCTTGCTGGTGTGTTGATGAAATGTGATTGTTGAATATTGTGGTCTACGGGATACAATTGATTATTTTGTAAGGTACTCGTTGACGGCGTGATGTCAGGGATGGGCACAGGGTAAGTAGCATTTGCTTCCCGTGTAACATCATCTGACATTGGTGATAATGTATATATAATAATTGGTGATAGTGATGATGTTAATGAATTATCGAACATGTACGACTTTGGCGACGAGTGAGGTGATGGGAATAAGCTAATGGATGAAGTAGGTGATGTGGGGTACGAGTTTGTGTTGCTCGTTGTTGGGATATTATCTGCAGCAGTACTAGACTGGGCAGGAAGTGGCGATACGTTGCCCCCCCAGAATACGAGGGGCAGCCCGGACCCGAAGGCCCGGGGCGGGATTCTCCATTGCTTTTCGCCCACCGCCTGGGGTATATTTCTATTTCGTAGTCCTATTTCATAATATGTTCTTCTTCTACTGCTTGAGGCTTAGAACCATTAGTTGGGAAGGGTGTAGCTAAGATGTGAGTAGCTTTTTATTTTAGTGTAGCCGAGGTGTTAGTGGCTCTATTGACTTTAGTGTTACTAGGTCAAGATGTTAGTGACCCCTTTATGGTTCATGCCTTCCCTAAGCCACCACGTCAAGGTGGCCCCACGGGGTTATTATTATTATTGTTATTATTATTATTATTATTTCAATTGTCATATAAATTAAAATGTGAAATTGGTGGTTTCAATTCCGCATAAACAATTCTAGTTTTAAGCTCCTAAATTGCACTATACCTACGGTACAAACATTGAAAACACTTGGTTTGCTTGCAACTTTACTTAGATGTGGGGTCTACTTGTTATGTCTGTGACGTGCACCGTCAATGCCCTCGTCTACAATGATAGATTACCGGGATCTGGGTCAGATCGGGTCATAAAGGCCTGAACGTCATGTTTCGCTCACGTATCGCGCTCGACGATAAAAAATTATCTTGCATACAATTAATTCGAGCATGCTTAGCGGGTTGTTTTTTAATTTCGAAGCTTTAGCAAGTTACTAATTGTTTTAAAAGCAGTTGTGTATTCTACATAATATTTTGAAAAATCTTAATTTGAGATAAATGTTTCAAAATATGGAAAAAATATTGTCTCTAAAGTTATTAGTACCTACCCAGGTATGCTCGGTTACCCAACCGAGCATTGCTCGGAGTGTTGATAAATTAATCTGACTGGGATTCAAAGCCAACACATTCCAAATTTCGAACAAAGTAAAAATTATACATACGCATACCAATCTGCTAATCAGACTGACATGATATAGTCGAAAGTATTGCTATATTGGTGCACGACAAAAGAAAAAACAAACATAGAGTCAATTTTTCTCCCCTAAAACTCCCTACTTACTCAATTTATTGGCAATACTTGCAGCCGTTTTCAAGAAACCGGTTATATATATAACCGGTATTATATATAAAAGACTAGCTGTTTCCCGCGGCTCCGCCCGCGTTTATATACTACCGGGTATCCCGCGGGAGTAGTGTACTTTTCCAGAATAAAAAGTAGCCTATGTTTTAATCCACATGCTAAACTAACACCATACCAAATTTCATCAAAATCCGTCGAGTAGTTTTTGCGTGAAAGAGTAACAAACATCCATCCATCCATCCTCACAATTAGTAGGATTGTCTCTGAGGTAAAGATGTAAAACAGTAATATTTAGGCACTTACCATTACAAATATATTCACGTAATAGGATATCTAACTCGTATGCACAATATACTAAACATTGGCCAGCTAATGCAAACCACTGCTAGAGATCGAAACTTAGATATTTCGGAGCGAATTTTCTGCGGGAACCTTTTGGAAAGCGAGCGGTTCTCGCCGCAAATTGCTTGGCATTCCCAAAGTAATCATCGTATTTAGTAACATAGGGATATTCAGGTTGAACATTCCGTAACTAATCCTCATAGTAAATAGCATTCTCTTTACAGTTAGCTTTTAACTAATACCGGGCGGGCTGAAGTTTCATTAATTTGTTTGTTTTTAAAAATGTACCGTATATACACACACCGGCATATTTAGCGGAACATAAAATAACGGTTTGATATCAGTATCATATAAGGTTGCTGGCTGGTTTATACGTCATTTAATTTAAAAAGAAATATTTTCAAATTAAGAAAACAACTGAACATCACATTTTATGCAATTGTTTTAATTTTATTCAAATACACCTTATCTGGAGCGAACTTCGAGTATTTCTTCCTTCTGAGTTTGATTTAAAATGTCATTGAAATACTGTTTTTTGTTAGTTTTTTTTAATCGCGTATCTTTTTGGAGTTGAGGACTGAATTATGTCTGACAGCCCCAACGGAGATTGCCAGGGCACTCGAAATGTGAAGAAATGGTCAAACCTAGAGAGTGATATCCAGAGATCTTCGTCGACTAGTTTCAAGTAGTTTCAACGATCCATCGCAGTATCCAATGGTTTAGGGAGACCGGTACTTATGTGAGAAGAGAAGGACAAGGCAGAAAAAGACGCACTTCGAGTAGGGATGATCGTTTCATTCAGCTTCGTGTACGTAGGAACCCCCGTTTGACGGCCGTCCAAGCCCGACATGAGTTAGAAGCAGTGCGGGGTGTAACCGTAAGTGAGCGTACGGTACGAAGAAGGTTCGAAGAAGCTGGTTTGGGTTCATTTGTGCCCGCCAATGCTCCAAGGCTCGAGGTAAATCATCGTAGAAACAGGTTAAATTTTGCTCAGGACCATCGACTTTGGAACGCGGACCAATGGAGTAAGGTATTGTTTAGTGATGAGTGCGGAATTCTCTTAAATCAAATTGACGGCAGGCAAAGAATATACAGACGCAAAGGAGAACGATACATTCAGACAAATTTTGAAACTACAGTTGCATACGGTGGTGGATCAATAATGGTTTGGGCGGGCATTTGTTTGGGAGCTCGCACAGACTTGGTAGTGATTGACAGAGGGAAGACTCCCTCTGTCAATCACTACCAAGTCTATGATATAGATATAGCGGTGATATAGATAGACCGCTATATCAGAGAAGTTTTAGAAGAAAATGTCGTACCGTTTGCCCCATATATCGGTGACGATTTTGTTTTTATGCAGGATAATGCTCGGCCGCATACCGCTCGGGTAACTCAAGCTTATCTTAATGATATAAATATCACTGTTATGGAGTGGCCGGCGAGATCACCGGATATGAACCCAATAGAGCACGTTTGGGACTAGCTGAAAAGAAAAGTTAAGTCCAGAATTCCAGCTCCTGCCAACGTGGGTGAACTGCGAATCGCCGTAGTTGAGGAATGGCGGAGACTATCCCAGGAGACCGTCGATAACATCATTCTCAGTATGCCTAGACGGGTAGAAACTTTAATAAGAGCACGTGGAGGAAATACGCGATATTAATCACCATTTTTCTAATTTAATTAATTGTTATTTTAATATTAATTTTCACTTCTCCCGGTTACATGAAAAGTTCAAAAATGTACCATTTTTCACATAGCCTTTACTCGCAAAATCTGTTCTTAATGTGATCTCATTTTAAGTAAAACAAATGAAACTTTAAATAACAAAAGAAGTGTAGTAAGTAGATTTTAAAATAAAACCATATTTTTTTAATTATGGACCTTTTTTTTGTGTTCCTCTAAATATGCCGGTGTGTTTATTATATGGATTTATTGTAAGGATGGATTGGGTGAAATTTATGATAACATTTTTGAAATGACTTATTTCAACATTTTATCATAACGATACGATTGAATGTTGGAAACAATTCTAACCTTCAATCAGGCATCTGATTATTTGACATTAGGTAACTAGATGTTGCCTCGACTTTGTGCGCGCTAAAAGAAATCGCGCGAGCGATAAAAAGTAGCATATGTGCCAAATGTCATCAAAATCGGTCCAATAGTTTCAGAACCTATTATTGAATATAGAAATTAACAATAAAATATTTCCTCTTAATAATATTTATGTTTAGACTCAAACTTGCTACCAACAAAATAATGTCGGTAAAAGGCCTCAATATGATATTGAGTGAATTAGCACAGCCGGTTGACACATTGCACAATCTGTTCGGTGGCCCTGTCTAGTGTCTAGGCTTGAGCGGGAAAATGATAAATACTCGTGCATTGCATAATTTCGTGATACAAGATATGTCATATGAACATTGAACACTGATATGAAATATGACCTTGCGAGTTTTACCGGGGAATTCAATGGGTGACGTTGTGGTTTTTGTATTTCTCTCAAAAATTTGTGTTAATTAGGTTCTTAATATGTAATATTGGTAGAATATTAACCATTAAATATTCGTTAACGTGCACAAGTGTGGGCAAGTGGTACAACTTCAAAAAACGTGCTATTTTGTGCTCCCTCAAAAACTCCCTAGGAACTTTCAGTAAAGCTTCTACCACTTTACTGAATCCGAAACTGAAACTGACTTAACTCGTTGACTGCACTGACTATTTATTTGGACTTTGACTAGACTATAGACTTGACGATTTAGGAATACGGTGTTGAAATTTGAAACGAAAATTCTATTCCTTTTAACTTGACACTGGCAAATGGTTTTAAGCCGACGCCATATATTAAAAAAAAGTATTAAAAAATGTCCTTAATTTCTCCCTTTTACTTTGCTTGCTTAGTTTTAAACTGTCCTAGAAGCTTACTAAGGGCCCGTTACACAATCTTCTAGTAAGTGTCGGTTGGCTTATTCGGATGTTTTGCCGCTGCTTACTTTATTCCGAGCGACATAAAAAAACATGCAACTAAGCTATTCAATACTTTTTTTGTAGATTGTGAAACAGAAACAGGCCCATAAAGATCTAAATAAACCCCTCTCATTAAAGATAAATGACTTTACTGCGAGCACTTGAAATAAATCGCATAACTGTAATGGAGAATAGACGCCGCATTCTAGACAAAAAGCCAGCGCGGCCAGAACAGAAACTTGAAATAAATGTAATATACTAAAAAAGCGATCGTGCTTTAAGAATAGCGTAACAAAGGGTAGCCTCGTCAGGTTGTTCGCGTGACCACGCTCGGCGAGATTCCTCCTCACTCATTTAGAGGATCGACTTACCCCGACATTCCTCGTAGTCAGCGTCGAGATTTTATTAGCCATTGACTCGACCGACACTGCTACCCTTTGTTTATCGGCTCGACTTGGCGATACAACCTGTCCGACCAATAATTTCACCGAGATAATTTTATGCGATCACAAACTAGTTTTTGTCTCGCTCGCGTTGTTCAAACATGGAATATGGATTAAAATATTTCCAAACTGTTAATAACGGATAATGTTACATCCAATTTAGCTTTGGCATAGAATTGGAAATCAACAAAAAATTTGGTATTATGTGCGGTTCGTTAATTTTTGCACATATCTGCGATTGAACCATATGATATTTCATTAATTTATGAAACAGATAACAAATCAAATGATTTGCAATATTTATCACACACATCAGCATGCTTGCTTTCTGTTTGTCCTTTCCTTGATAGTTCGATTAAGCGCGCACGATGTAACAACAACAATGAGCCGAATTAATCCGAAGCTCACCGTTGATAATTTGTGGCCGCACAAATTAGCGAACGGCCGGCTACACCGGGTTACGCAACCGGCTCCCGACCGATACGCAACCGTTCTATAATGGTGGTCGTAGATCATAATCCAGACCAGCAGCTACGGCAAGCGGTGTGCACTCGTAGGCCGTGAGGCGCACGACTGCCATCGAAAGTGAATTGTCGTGCGGCGACCTATAAATACGTACCAACTATCAGCTCGTATATCCTTATACCGCATGTCTTTAGACAGAAACCGCAATAATATTAATTTGAGTCGTGATTTTTCAAGTGTCGTGGACTGTAAACGGTATCTCGGTAATGCGATAGTCGTTTCGACGGAAATGACTATAGGTGGACCGCTGCCACTATCGATGGTGTGCCATCTGCGACGACAGAGCGATGTTTTCACCCGACAACTCCGTGTTACCTTTGGAAAACGTCGACTCATAAACAAAGCGACCTCTGAACTTAATAAAAATGTGAGGCGAGCGTGCGAAACGGGAGATGGCCTGCGACCGGCAATAATTCTTTCGGGGCCCATCGAGGAGCATCGCTAAAACAGGCGCACTATAATTTTCACCTGCAATCATCATGGCCGACCCGTTCATGGGTGCCGCTTTGATGATTGTAACTTGCGATAATTGAAAGTAGAAGAGGCCTACGCATAAATATTGTGGACCTAGTTGTTTTTCAAACTATAAATTAGACTCAAGTCATTTTTGTCTAGGCGCCTGTGTCACAATCTTCAAATAAATGTCGAATAGCTTATTCGGAAATTTTGTCGCTGCTAAGGTACTTTATATCGAGCAACAGAGACACAAATGCAAATAAAGCTTTCTGACTCTTATCAGTAGGTACTTTAGTAACTTTGAAGAATTTTAAAATCTCACATAGTGTGCATCGAAAGTAAGAACTTAAGGGCAGTGTCGGATTTTGTATGGAAGGTGTATACTTATCAAATATCAATGAAACCTCGAGTTTTGGTTTTAGTTTGATGTAAGAAATCAAACTTGCTTTGGCCATTTTTCTCTAAGCTTTTATGCACCGGGATATTAGGGATCGAAAGTCAAGAAAAAGTTTTTAAATAAATCACCGGATCTCAAGAAATATTTTTTGGGAAGCAAATTGTAAAGTTTGCCATAATGCAAATGTGTTTGCATTATGGCAAACGTAAGGAAAGTGTTGTATTTTGAAAAGCTGCTTCATAATATTTTGAAGAAATGTGTGGAAAATAATAAAATGCTGAATATAAGCTAATGAAACCGGCATTGCCGTCTAACCAATTGGATTTTCATTCAAAACCTCATAATATTGGTTGAAACGTTCTTATCCCAACAAAGGCTGGAGTGGTGTTTCGTATACTTTTATCCGTGGGTCAAGTTCAAGTATCGAGCACAATCGCTGGACAAATTGCTATCGCTATCAAATATGAAACTCGTGACCTAACACGGATTCCCATTAAAACAGATTTGACATTTAAAAGGCCTTGTGCTAGTATGAACTACAGAAAGACTATACCAATTTGCTTATCTCGATATATTGATCGATATTTGAATAAGCACGTTCCTTAAACAAGGACAATAAGCCTAGCTCGAGCTGGTAAGTATGATTAAGGGCCTGTTTCACAAGGTTCTAATAAGTATCGGATAGCTTATTCGGAAGTTTTGTATCTGTGGCTATAAAGACGATAAGAAGATATAAATCGAGCGACAGAGACAAAACATGTTACACGTATGAGTACGCTTAGCATGATCGCCATAAAAATATGATTTACGATTTTGTCTACACACGAATAATTTGGAAAAAATGGCATTCCTTTGTGAAATTGTCATTTTGACTATTCTTCCGTAGAAAGAAACCATTTCAACGGTGGTTATAATAAGCGTGCTGCAGATTGTGTAACAGGCCCTAAGATTAACAATATGTTCGTTACTTCCTACGATGAAAATCAATTTTTATTGTTCGCGAACATAAAAATTAGACACTAATACATAAACAATACCAATATTAAGTTATCTAATTAGTGACTCGGATTGTTTAGATTTACAAATCATAGTTAGGTACGGATTCGTATTAATCACTTCCTGTAGTGTCACTGTTAGAGTTAAAAAATGTGTAAAAATAAAAAAAATGTGTTAAAATAATAATAATTCAAATCAAAATTTTAAAAGAGTACAAAAATTAAACCATAATTTATAATGATTTTAGTATTCCCTCTTACAATTAAATCATTAAATCAAATGCAGCCGTAAATAAGTGGGTTCTTTCGTCTCCTTTTGTATAAACTTTGCATATATTTTTAATAAAAACCAACGCATTATTATATTAAACATATCTTTGAGTTTATTTACAGTAGCTAATGACTTATTAAGATAACACTTTGTGTTCCTAAGCCTAATGGATCCACCATTAAATTCTGCCATATATAGCCCCCGCATAATGAAGATAATACGCAACAATTAATAACACTAAAATATTTAAATAAAATTTTGCATGAAAAATATAAATGTATTCAACATGTTAATTTTATGTCTATAGCATAGATATATAATAAATTATTTGAATTTAACCGTTTCTTTTCCGTGTTGTAATTTATTCTTTTTGCAGTAAAAAAGATATGTTGCTTATACTTTTTATATGCAAATATAACAGCTTATTTGTAACGAAACGATTTTATCTTGTTGCCCAGTAATATATTTTATATTTTTACATACTTTAGCCGAAGGTAAAGGCAATTAATTAACAAAAAAAACCCGACTGCGTCATATTTTTATGTTGGTACTTAGTGTAACTATCACGATGACCCGAAATTAATAATCAATCTTAATCTCATTTTAGCAATCTGAGATTAAGATTTTTTATACATTTCATCCTAGGATTGACTTCACGTCAGTTTACGTCAATTTTTGTTGGAGAATCTAAGATTGAAGTCAATCTAAGATTTTAAATACGTTTTTAATTTCGGGCGTAAGACGAATACCTCTATGATACCTCTCAGGCTCTCAAACTCAAATGCGACAAGTCATTTAGGCTCTGGACTGTGCCAAAGAAATAGACATACAAACATGGATGTAAAACATAACCCTGTCTGACCATCCCCATCAAAAAAATGGCGCTAAATTGTGATCACATAAATTGCAGAATATAAAATACCTACTTATGTTGAACTTAAAATAAAAGAAGAAAGCCCTAAGACTATTTGATCAAAAACTTTTGAATTGTTTCATCGCTCAGAGTCACTTAAATCTAATCCAAGGAAAAGAAATTGTATACAGCGAAACAAAACAAGCAATCCTTGCAACACACGTATTAAGCAAGTTGTCGTTAAAGGGTAAATGTTTGTTCACTAAGACACGACTTACACTTTTACCGACTACACTTTCAATACACTTCGGCAAAGTGAATTCTTACAACGTTACACAAACACCGGGAGATTGTAGAGTTCACTAAAGTTGTACAAACCTTTAAAATACTAGATTTTGTCCCAGAGTTCGTGTTGTACTTTTTATGGAATTCATTTTCTTATACAGAAACTATCAAAGTAATGCATTCAATTTATATGTAAGTAACGTCATGCTCTGTAAAAGATCTACACCATGTATCAATTTTGATGATCATTAACGATCGCATTCCTTGGGAATAAGATGGCTCCCAGCAAGGCTGCTTCTATGTATCTTGGAAGTCACCATCACTATATTGTAAAAATATTTTTACAATATAGTAATTATTTATACTAAAAGGGCCAGCGCGAGTTTCTTACGCCGGTTTTTCTCGTCGGGCTAGTTTCCGAACCGGCGGTAGACGTCGTGCAGGACAATTCTGTAAGTGTTATTTGATATGCCAATTTGTCGCTAACCACAAAATATATATTTACAATTACTTATACAATAAAGTAAATATAAAACAGAGGAACGTAAGATCCTTAGTGAATCTTAAATACGATCAAGGAACTACCGTCTACAAGAAAACGGTAACATAAGAAAAACTAACAATTGAATACTACGAACGCGACAAAGACGTATTCCCACAAGTACAAATTGTTAGAAGTGATAATATGTACAAAACGGATACCGAAATTAAATAAACACACAAACCGCGTTTCGGGTTAAGTGTAATTCGGATAATTTACAAGTCAAGACGCCTTCGGGTTAAAGAAAAATAAAATCTCAGGCAATTCGGCGGCGATGGTATCACACACGCTATCCATCACCGGTAACCACGCAACGCAGATCACTAATTATTTGTTACGAACAGGAATCATTTGTCCTTAATTATTAAGGATTACTAACCGACTGAGTTCGTATTGTTAAAAGTACAAAACGTCAATTACTCGCCTCACTGGAATTTGAATTTTCGATGCATTTGGTATTGTCCGTGATTACATACGATGTTATAATCGTGCATTTCCAAGTCACTTTCTGCATTCTTGATTTAATTATTGCATAGCATATTAAGTAGTAGCAGGAAAATAATCCACCGAATCAATTTTAAGTAAATCTTTCATAGCAAATAGACGGCTTAGGGGCAATACCAATAACCAAACTATACGTGGCGCGGCGCTGCATTTTTAAGATAGCTATTCAAAATTGAACTTTATTTATCACACAAGAAGACACACGTTTCATTTTAAGTGTTCGAATGTCAATTTGCGCCGTTCTGCACAGCGCATGTGCAGTGTTTAACTGATGTCATATGAAACGAGTATCTTCTTGTGTAGTAAGTAAAGTTCAATTTTGGATGGCTATTTAAAAAAGCAGTGCCGCGTGCAAATCGTTAGGTTTCGGTATGAGCTGACCCTTAATCATAAAAATAACATTCATACAGTCACTTTAGAAATGTAAATAATTTATGACATGGCAGCTACTGTTTTTCTCTATCTCGAAACACAGAACTTCCTGCTAACTATTTCCGTTGCCTGTCACGAATAAAATCCTAACAAGTTACACGAGGTATAAATATGAAGTTTATCTTAGCCCTTCAATCACTATTATTTAGAACACCTTACAATTTGCAAAGGTAAAAATATTATTTCCTGATTTAATATAAAATTTAAGTAAGTAGGAGTACCTGAACAAAATTTAGTTTTAATCAGGAAAAATAGTACCTTTGGTCATCAAGATTGGAACTAACATTGGAATAAGCAATAGCTGATCAATAAATTTAGTGATTCAATAAACAAGATCTAGTGTAGAATATACGATGGCCGCCAAGACAATCTATTAAAATGGGCCACAAACAAATACGAGTCAATATCCCGAATAATGGATTCCGAGTAGGAATGTGGAGCTACACCGAACGACTTTGACCAGAGTAGTGACCTTCGGGATTCACCTGAATACAAAACGGCATAATAAGCGGAGACAGAGGAGTATATCGTCGGGCGTTTACGTATGCAAAAAGCGTTAAAGTGTTAGCCGACGCGGTTGTACGGGCCGAACATTAAACAAGCGTTTGCGAGCTGAAATAGAAATGGGTTGTTTGAGTGGGGTTCTTTCGCGAACGCAATTGTACTCGAACGTGTCTTGTTAACGAATGCGCTATGCAAATTGCGGTTGCCGATATTAAGATCGATATTTTGCATTAATATTATATGACAAACATGGCACTGCAAGGCCCCACAAATACCTCAACCAAATAGCCGTTGGTGACACAGCGACCTGCATATCATGCGAAGAAAATGATGGGACGCCTCTGCACCTTCTCCTTGACTGTCCAGCATTTCAACAAAACAGAAATAGGTAAATTGGGCAGCACGAAAACTCTGCCATATGGTTTATGAGCAGCTTAGAGCTGGAGACGGTACTATAACGCAAAGGAGTCGCAATAGAACCACTTGGGTCGCAGTGACGTCAGGGCTCGGATATGACCTGCCCTCGATTACAAATAAAAATTGACAAACATACGCACATACGGACGTGAAGTAATTTCGACGCTGGGCTCGCTTGCGTGGGCAATTATGTCTCTTTTCATGCTGGCAAATTATAGAGCTATTTATAACTCTTAGCCATATTCTTAACGATAGCTTTACTCCTAATTAAAAAAAAAGTTTGATCCTGACGCGTATAACGTACCCTTTACGTTATTCTGGAAGACGGTCACTACATTTTCACGCATTGATTTGTTGGGCACAACTTTGCCTTGAAGTGTGAAGACGCCGAGATGCCGTAGTGTACCGTGGCCGTAGAAGACGCCGAGTGTGAAGACGTATCTGCAATATGAACACGGCGAAGTCAACAAAGACATCATCATCGGGATTCTTCGAGTTAAGCCAGCAGTATTAACTCGGTCTAGGGTCAATACAAACATGGGCTCATTATTCGAACGTCGTACATCGAGCGCCGCTGCCGAGCAAACACGACCCACTGTCCCCCGCTCCATTGTAGCTCACGACATTGAGACGTTGACTGAATATATAACTTATATATAACGCATATTTCAACAATAGATTCGTTTTTCGTATCAGCATATATCTATACATATTTATATAAAAGGCAAAGCTGATTGACTGATATATCAAAGCACAGGCCAACACCGTTAAAGCTAGAAATTTGAAATTTTACGCACGTATTTCTCATATGACTTATGCATTCACTAAGGAAGGATTTTTCAAAATTCAACCCCCAAGGTGTTGGAAGTTTGTATGAAACTTTTTATTCCTTGGACATTTTTTTTTTTGACGTTTTTTTTGACATTTGACGACCTCTGTGGCTCAGTGGTTCAGCGCGCTGGTGCTCAAGCCGGGGGTCGCGGGTTCGAATCCCGCCGAAGGAACAAAAAAAAAGTTTTTCTGTGTTCCTGGGTCATGGATGTGTATTAAATATGTGTATAATATAATAAAAATCTTAAATATATGTATAGTATAAAAAGTACTAAATATACTTCCCGTTTTCTGGTACCTGTAACACAAGTTCTTCGGATACTTAGCATGGGGCCAGATTGACGTGGTGTGAAGCGTCCATAGATATTTATTATTTATTATTATTTATTATATTTGCATGAAAATTCGTATGAATTGAGTACGGAAAAATAGTGAGTTACGTATTTCAGCGTTTTCTAATATTCAACCTCTAAGAGAGTCAAATTGGGGATATATATCAAATAAAGATAGATAATATTGAATAAAGATATAATTTAAAAACTAATTCCACGCGCGCGAAGCCGCGGGCAAATGCTAGTTTATTATAAACGCACGATCGTATCAACAGTAATCTTTATAAATAATAAACTATGGTAGCAGAACATACGTTATACCTATTATAATTAGTTTTTTTTTGTTAATTTCAAATTCATTTCAATTTTAGTTCCTATGCTTAACACCGGAGTTGCGGCGCGTTTGCAAAGGCACTTATGAATTATATTACGTTCCCACCTTAAAAATAGATTCCTTTTTCATACAAGCACAATTTTTTATAAAGAAACGAACTAAATGTTGCATCAAAAGATTTTTTAATCGTATAGAATGGTGGCATAGATACGTTATTTTATGCGCTGTAGAAACTAGTGTAAAGAGATGAATAATCCGGAAAAGCTATTCATAATTTCATTTGAAACATCTTATATTGTATACTATCTTTGAAACTAAAATTTTGAATATTTTGCCTTTGCACTGTTAAAAAATATTTTTCTGCTTTAGTTTGTGTAGTCTTTTAAAAGGCTTTACGCCTAAGGTAATTTCATTACCATTGCTTTGTCGAAACTTTGATATACTTATGTGAGTTACATTGAATACTCACCACAAAATCAATTCTCACACCGCACTGGTGCAAATTCATTTGAGTGAAGCATAGTCTAAATTGCTACTATAGTAAACTGCCTTCTGTGTGCAGAGTATTATTGCCAATATCTTTTTGTATTGAATAAAAAATGTCCATAATAATCGATTACAGTACTGTTGTTGCATTGCCTGTCGAACAAAACTTAACGGTACCTACCCTACCGCCTTTTTACACAAAACATTGAACTTTCTCGATTTTTAGAAAAATAGGTATAATTTTCTAAAAAGTTCATCCGTCGATTGACCGCGTTGTGGGTGATCCGAGTTATTTATTGCTTTAGGCAACTTACCCAATGTCATTACTCAATAACAATCAGCGGTACGAGTCCATTAAAGTTTATATTCTCAACTACAACGTATATATTAAACTGATAATATAATGGTTACGTCTAAATGAATAGATTATATTCTAAGTACCGCCGACTGGACAATTTTTCAAAGGTGATAAAACTATTGTAACTGTAGAAACCAGTAGCTTAGGACCAGTTGGACCAGCGCAAACCATTACTATAATAATTTCACTCGAACTATTAAAATGTTTATTCATTTGATGACTTAATAATTAAAGCTTATAATTTCACTTTTTTGCCTCGATCTAGCAGTGCTTTCAATGTATGTAAGTTATAGAGTCAAATAGTAAAGGTAAATTAGGTATGTTTCGTCGATTATTAGGTATATAATAATTATAGTACCTATGGACGCTTCAAACCACGTCAATCTGGCCCCGTGCTAAGTACTCGAAGAACTTGTGTTACGGGGACAAGACAACGGGAAGTACATATTATTATATTGAAGATTTTTATTGTATTTAAACATATTTAATACACATCCATTAACCAGAAAACTTTTTGTTCCTTCGGCGGGATTCGAACCCGCGATCCCCGGCTTGAGCACTAAAGCGCTCAACCTCTGAGCCAAAGAAGTCGTCAATATACTTAAAAATATTTTTCCTCAATTTCCTAAATCGTAAAGTTACGAATATATACGTATTACAAAAAAATACTAGATATTTTATATTATATTAAATTTTATAAAAGTTTTAGCACAATGGCAAAAAACACAATAATTACAACACAATGTAATGAGGTATGCCTCACAAATTATTTTGAAGCACTTGCAACAACTCACTTAAAGTCGCCATATAATGATGACGCAGATCTCTTAATAATTTATCAGCGTATCGTCCCGCAATAATTCTTGTTTAAAGTCACGAGCATACGATTCGCCAAATCGATGTGCGTAAATTGCCGATTAAGACGGCACTTATGCGAAGCACAAAAGCTGAACGGTTGTCGTAGCGGTGATGCCATAAATCTAACAATTAATTTTAATTTTACTATAGTAACCGATGCTGTACGTCGACTTAAAGGGAGATTTGCGAGCCAAAGCCCCCGCCGCCGCCGCCTGCCTTATCATTAAACGTTTGCGATCCGTTTTCAACCACCTTTAATGCGACATAATTGTTTACGAATAAAAAAGAACATCGACCAAAGGAGTTTTACCGCTGGAGACGAGTAACAGTACTCAAAAGTCGCTATTATGGCGTTTTCCTTCCCGGGCGCGAGCCGGCAGAGGACAAGAACTAACTTATTTTCAAAGGAACGTAATGAGAATCTAACTTGGCGGAAAACGGGGCAAAAGAGCGTCCATTATAAGCGAAAATGTAAAAGTAATTTTTTTTAATATTATTTGCATACCCGAGTCTAATACTGTAAGAGCCAGTTCTTACAAAAGATCTCGGTCTCGGCGCTGTCGCCTTACTCCCTATTACAAACATAATGCAAAATAACTACGACTTTAATGCAAGTTTATAGTAACGAGGCTAACAGCGGTGCAGAAATTATGGCCGGTATATGAAATCATAGTTTTTGCACGACGCAATGTCTATTTAGTATGCTTCCGGATTAGTTTATTTAGGAGACTTATTTCGCAGTATATTTGCACATGTATGAATAATGTGCATTAAATAATATTCAGCCAAATAAGCGTTTGATTGTTGGGTCGCGAGCGAGGAGACCTTTGCTTCGTTAACACCATAAGCGATGACAGCGCTGGCTGCAAAAGGTAATTTAACAAACGTGACTCTCTTCGAGCCTTTAACTTTAACCGTTTACTTGGTCATGGCGACAAATGTGCATAAAATATATTGATTTATTCAAACCGAGAAGCCCTTTGTGAAATCTATGTCGAAACAATTTTACCAGAAGATTCTAGTTTCGTATATTGTTCTGCTTTGTTTCAAGTTTGAGAACCTGGGTAACCGAGCGTTACTCGGAGTTCTGATAAATTAAAAAAAAAGAATCACAAAAATATTTCGGGACCGGGGTTCGAACCCTATTCTGAATTTCCAAAAAAGCAAAAAATTATACATACGCATACCAAATTGCCAATCTGACTGACATATTACAGTCGAAATTATTATATTTCGTCGTGCAATAATGAATATTATCGAAAGAAATAACATACATCACATAAAAATGCGCAGTTTCCGAGTAATAAGATCTAGCTACATCGATTTTTCTCCCCCAAAACTCCAAGCATACCTACTTAATTTCATGGTAATGCTTGCAGCCGTTTTGGAGAAACCGATTATAAATATACAAGATTGTCTCGTTTAAAGTATAAGATAGATTGACCAACCATCTTGGAATAAAAGACACTTTATTTTAAACACATGGGCAGAAGGGATGATATCATGCAACTTCCGTCCAGAGAGGTAGAGCGACGTATAAAGAGTGAATATACGGAAAAGGTAGAAATCTCATTCCGATAGCATAACAAGATAAAGAGCGTGGAGCGGCAAGCAAAGACGAATAAAAAACATGAAGCCTACGCACAGACGTGTTTACCTGAGCAAGGCATGCATTAGCTGCCTCTGAAGTCGATGCACACGTTGATTTCCACTCGAAAGATAGGAATTACGAAAGCCGCTATCAGTAAGTTCTTGCATAGGTACCAGTTTTAGAAGCCTGTTAAAGATCTAAATAGTTTTTTTTGATATTTCATTTCATTTCTAGTTGCTGTTAGTCACAGTCAACAGTGCGAAATACTACTGCAGCTGTTATAAAAAAAAGTGTTTTCTGTCATAAAATTGACTTTCTTTATATCACGATTGCGTGGTACGGAGAAAAGACTTGAATTAATTACTTCGTAGCCTAGAGTATGACGTCATAAGTTAACTTAGTATGCAAGTACGTAATAGAAAAGACTACTCCTTGACGCCTTATTTAAACAGCCCTAGGCGATTTAAATACTTGTCGCCCTAATCATGTATAAACAAGTGATTCTAAGTAACAGCTGTCTGCAATGTGGACGATGCTAACGATTGAATATGAAACACGACGATAAAACTGCACAGTTCGGTCACAGTAGACATATACAACACTACATCTTCATACTGGATCGCCCGAATCGGCGCACACACGTCGCACACATACTAAACATATCTACTGTGACCGAACTGTGCAGTTTTATCGTTGTGCTCTGTAGCGGGCATAATTTATTTAAATTTATGCAACAATTGAAATAACAAATCAAAATATATTTAAGTTCGGTTAAATTTTCGAAATTAAACAGCTGTGAATCGATAACGATATTAATTTTAATTTGTTTTAAATGTTGAGGAGCAACGATATTGTCCTAAGCTGCAATGACATTAATTAATTAATAATAAGAAATAAATTATATCATGTACTCAAAAAATTATCACATTCTGCTAGATTATATACCTAATAAGCCATTAAAAAACATACAAGGTGCTTGGTTATCCGAATGAAATATTCGACCTAACATTAGGCCACAATATTACATAAGTAATGGCAGTACGCATAACTAATAAAGTTCGTGATTTACAGAAAAATAACATGATTAATATTTCCCGACAACTCGCACTACGCATGGACACCATCACACTTTCGTACAACGCCGCCGGCTCATGTTAACCGAGCACCTGTATAACATACCTAACAAATCAAAGAGAAAGACAAAATTTTACTAACTTGAACTCATAGATTTCAACATCAAAAATGTCTCATAACTCATCCAAATTTGTCTCCTGATGGTAAAACAGCAATAAGTTATTCTAGACAAGCCTGAGATGTTAATATATTGTTATCGGTATCAGAGATCGTGTCATTACACGTTCCTGCCCACGGACACTTTGATGTTAGATTGTCACACGACGTGCCACATCTCATAGTCTATGAGAACCCGCGAAATAACGAAATAATACTGGGAAGCTGATTCATCGTTCAAGTTAAGGTTCCCACAGACGAGAGGCCGATCGTTTCAGTTAGAACTGACGTCATTTCGGCCTGAACGGATTCGAGCACACACACGGAAATCGCATCAGTTCGTTCTGGTTTGCCGCGAGTTACAGTCGTGTTTATTAATTGTAAACTCAGTACGCTTATACACAATACACGCCCGCACGGCCGCGGCTCTGGCGAGAACTGAAGCGATTTTTCACACATGGTCCGTTCAGTCCAGAATTAATGTTGCCAACTTAGTTATTTGACAAAGTTCTACTACTGAATTAAGTATTTTATTTCCTCCTTAGTAGGAATTAAGTTGTTAGTACACTACTATGGCCTATGTTACCTACTTTATGGCCTAGGTTAGGCAAAAAAAAAAATTACACCTTATACATCGTAATGCGTATTAGATATTGCGTTCGTAATTTTCTTAAAATTCTTCTTTTCGTTTTTTGGACGCTTTAGGAATTTCTAAGTTGAGTAGCTTTATTTAATAGTTTTCAGTATTCTTGTATTAGTTTTAGTAGAAATCGACGCGAGTTTAGTAGTTTCGCAAAAACAGAGCTGGCAACACTGGAACGAATCGCTTTAGTCCATCCGGCCGACTGATGCGATCTCGAAATTGCACACAGACGACACGATTTTGTATCCGTTCAGGCCGAACTGAAGGAAAACCGGACCGTATATTAGGGAGCCCATGATGCTAATTATGTACTTACTCGAGCGTCGTGGAGACCTAGTAGGTTTTGTAGATTAGGTGATAGGAAGAAAAAAATATTATGACAGTTTTTATTTAAGTGGTGCAATGGGGAGGACACCATTATTAAATTTATAGGAAAGAAAATAACATAAAAAGTAATTTTTATAGGTAAGTTTTCATCAGATTTTTCATTTTCAACAAGACGGACTAGACTTTTAAGCCGAGTCAAATATATCCGAGAAGCTCAATCATTTATATATATATATATATATATATATATATATATATATATATATATATATATATATATATATATATATATATATATATATATATATATATATATATATATATATTACTTTAAATAGGTCCTACGAGTACTTTAAGTTGGAGCTTCTTTGAGGCTGACTTAGCAGCCTATGTTATTCTGACGAGTCCGATTAAATTTTAATATTTTTTTTACATTTTTGTAACGCCCCAAGCAAATAAACTTATTTTCATTCCTTGGTTACCAGAGACATGTGGGACACCTGGGGGCCTAGCAGGAACAATTGAAACAGAAACGTTATCGAATGAGAATTGTATGAAAAACATGACAGCACCTACACAAATTTCATTCTATTTATTAAGATAAGGTACTTGTCAATTGTTCGTGATTACCCCTCAGTTACAACCTTAACGTCAGGCGCTCGAATTACTACAAGATTCTCCTACTAGGGCTCCCCTACTATTACTTTGTTTCTCTTCTTTAGTTTCACTTCTGTGGACACTGAAAAGTGTACTTATAAAAACTATGCTTTATGTGGACATTGAAAAGTAGCAATGTATCAATAAAATATTTACATTATTCAGTATTCAAGTGAGTATTTGGTTTTTAAAACGACTTGCTTCAGTCAAGTCAAGTAATAGAGTTAGCAATTCAAACATATATTTTACTTCATCAGTCCAAAAATCACGCGTATTCAATAATAAACTTAATATTCTTTTCTAGACAAAAAAACACATTTGGACAACAAAAGAGAAAATTTCAAATAACAAACTTTATTTGTTTGTGAGTTATGAATTGTTTGTTCTTCTACATTCAAACGCCTCCACAATCCACATGTTTTGTTTGAGTGTTGAACCAGATAGAGAACTGTTGTCCCGCCTACTCACACCAAAATTTGTCGCATACAAGAAATTTCACTACGAGACAATTAAGAAAACATGTTAAATCAAATAGACAAACACAAAACAAGAATCATAACAAATATATGCATAAGAATAACCCGAGTATGGAAAATAAGAGCAGTGGCATGACATTACAAAAATGTATTATACATTTTTGTAATGTCATTAAAAGTTCCAAACTAACTTGTCCCATGAAACTTAGCCTTTTACATAGTGCATCACTTTTAACTTAAACCCGCGAGAGATTCGGAATTTCACAATCGTTTCTGAAGTTAGTATCTGATGCGGCATGAGAATTCAGTGATAACAAGTACGCGCGTTAACAGTTTAAAAAAATCGGGTAAAAAAAACCTACAGTTTTCAGTTTAAAATCCATTGGTAAAGGATTTTTTGAATTACATATTTTAACATAAAAGTAATAACAATATTAATCATATTTATATTAAGATTTATGTGATAATGGTGAGGACTTTAGAAATAGAGCTGTTTCTTCAGAAACAATGTCATTTTGAAAACCTAAATCATTTCCCATATAGCAATAATGTTATAAATTATCATATCCTCTGCCCCATTCCCATTATATAATACATAAAAAATTTATAAAATTAATAAGAGCCACGTAACCAGCAGTCATCCAATTAGCAGCTCGGAATGATAAAATAAAAGCGACGCAGGTAGCAGGTAAATAGTTAATGCGGAGACGAGAACAACGCATATATATTACTTTAATGGAATATGAACAATTACGGCCCGCGATCGTGGTGCTGACAAGGTGCAAACTAGAGTGGTTAGACCGGACGCATCAGCATAAAAATAAAACAATGCCGATGAATTACCATAAAGAATGAGCGGAACGAAGGGATTAAGTGAAATACAATCAAACAATGAGACGTGCCGGGAATTAAGAATAGATTTATTAACAGAGTGAAAGATGAAGCAGACGGATTGAAGATTTGAAGATTTAAACACCCTTATTATAGTTGGGAATCAAATAGTATACGCTTCTTTAACAATTTATTTATACAATTATAATAAAACCTTAAAAGTCGTGTAAGTGATTTAGTTCTTTTCATAACCATAAGTACCTGGGAGACCGAGCTTTGCTCGGTGTTTTATTAGAACGATAAAATAATAAAAATAAATAAAAAAATATAAAAGAAAAAGAAATAATAGGAATCACAAAAATATTTATCTTAGCGGGATTCGCACCCACTACAACACATTTAGAATTTTCAAACAATGCAAAAACTATACGTAGGTACGCGTACCAAGCTGCCAATCATACTGACGTAAGATTGTCGAAATTATTGATATATTGTTGCACGACGAAATAAAAAACATATATTGCTTAAAATTCATAGTTTCTAAGGGATAAGAACTAGTTAATTCGATTTTTCTTCCCCAAAACCCCATACCCCTTCCCCAAAACTGCATACTAAATTTCATGTACATAATTGCAGTCGTTGTCGAGATACCGATTATAATATATATGCAAGATCGTCTCGTTTAAAGTATAAGATACAATCTAGAGCTAATCAATAGCTTTAGTGCCAATTTCACTAACGTCTGTTAAGGTTAATCGTTGATTAAATATCATGTTATCTCCCTCGTTCTTCGTATTAATGAAATAGAAAGTATGATATTTATACAACACTAACAGGCGTAGGTAAAATTGGGACGTGTTTCAATAAATAAAGTGTAAGTTTATCAAAGCTTTATTGGTTATAAAAGATTAATTTAAAAAATCTTGTCAATGATGTTGTAAAGAAACAATAGGCTTCGAAAGTTAAACGTAACTACAATATGCATTATTATAATAAGTATGACCTTTGTTCGTGGGCATACAAAATATTAATATGCCAATCACAACATTGTGACCAAATACAATAGATATTTCAGTTAGGTTAGGTTAGGCTAGACCTGGAAGTGTGAAGTGTGTGAAGAAATAAATTTGAATTGAACTTTCAACCAACGAAAATTCTACAATGAAATCTTATAGATAGTTCATAAAAATGCCGCACCTTTTGAGCGTATAATACAAAGGTGGTAAAAGAAAGTAATATTGGGACATTAGAAGGCGCTAAACATCATTCATCTGAGCTGACTCAGCACGGTTGCACTACCACCATTACTATGGCGTATTATTATGGGGCACGCACTTCGCAGAACCGACTCGAAAACAACCAGTCATCTCCTTCTTAACAATTAACGCCACCTGCAATTTGTAGGTAAAAAACAACCGTGACTAGATGTCGATACCTCCTTGTTAACTACTGTGAGTTTTAACAAAGTTCGAAAATAATGACACCCCATAATATCACTTTAATGTGCTCCTTATATTACCTACTTCAGCCTACGGAATATATTAAGTGGATAGTGTCCAGTTGAGATTCTTGGAAGGATGTAGTTAGGTTTTAAATATGGTCTTTAGAAATTATGGATTGTTGCTATGTAGACATATTAAAAATATTACTGTCACATTAGCGGTTGTTATTTTGAAATGTCAAAACTATAAGTGCCATCTTAAAGAGTTCTAAAGACTATCGTCTACTTTTTTATATTTAACTGTTTACCTATAAAACCTCTTTCATAAATCTTAGTTACACGCCAGAATTAATAATAATGTAATAATAAGCAAATACAAACATTTGCTATTTGGGTTTAGTTTTCTAGAACTCGTAAAATAATTTGGATCTCTTAAATACGCAAATTATTTTATCTTCCCTTAGGCTGGGACTATATTGTCCGGAATCCGTAAGGCCGGAGATAATTCAGAGCACTAAAAATAGAACTCTGCGTTAATACAATAAAGCAGAAAATCGAACACACAAGTGTCAAGTCAAATGTCACTGTCAAATCTGACAACTCGACACTCTTGTGTTCGATTTTCGATTATACTTTATTAGTCCAGACTTCTATTTTCAATGCTCTGAATTTTCTCCGGCCTTCCGGATTCCGGACAATATAGTCCCAGCCTATAATATAATATAAGCCTATAATATAAACATTCATATTCTAATGTGAACGTGCCTTTATCCTAGCACGTCAATGAATATATTATGAGCGTTGGCGGCAGCTTTCATTGCCTCAGTAAATAGTTCTGGCAAACTTGATGGACGTCAAAAAACCGAATCCTCATTGTGCTGTCAACGCATTAACTGACAGTACCAAAATAATCCGCTACTCATTACATATTCGTGCGCATTTAACCTCCGAGCGGTACGCTGACGCTCCTAATAACACAGCCATTTCTCATAACCAACGCCAGAATTCATTTAGTTCTCATGATTAATTAGATGGCCACAATAAACGATGACTAATAAACTCGGACGCTCGATAGAGATGTTAAATATTTTACTGCTTAATGCAACTGTAATTAAATTAGTAATATTAAGCATACACATTATTCACACAGAAGAGGAGAAAATAATATGATTATCTATAAAAGCTACGTTATAAACAAGTTAAACATACCAGAGACATGACAAACATACCAGCAATTACTTCTAGAAGCGAGCCAATTTAGATTTCTATCGTCTGCTTAGTAACGAAATAAAAAGTGTGCTATACTCAATTCAAGTCAGAGCGAACTTAATTGATAGGTGGTACTAACAACGTGTAGAGGCGCGAGGCTCGAAGCATTCAATTTGCCCTAAATCAACGTGGGAGCCTCGGAGCCGCAATTAAAACCTCGCTCTCGACGCTGCAGGATATATGTAATCTAAGTCAAGTGTCAATAATCATCCAATTGAAAACTCGCGCAAGTAACCGCCGAAAGCTTAATTGTTACTTTACAAGTTTAACTCCGCATTGTTACACTGTAATCGTTTACAGCCGCCAGACCTAACCAATTGAAATATTTACTTAAGATTTTACCTAAATTAACACACAAATCTGAAGGTCGATTCTGCTAATGAAATCCTGCAAAAATACAGTTACTATCCAGTCCAGATGTGTTAAAACTGCAAAATCGTATTTTCATAAATCTTTCGATTGGTCCAAACTCCAAAAATATGTTTAAGATATCAAGATGACTGATGAAGATGATATAATTCAATAAAAGTAAAATGAAAGTGTTAGTTAATTACGAGAATTTGGGTTCTGGTTGAAGTTCCATTCGCAACGATCGAAATGTCTTTTGCAATCACTATAAAGTGTATAAACCTTTTTTTTGAAATTTTATTTTAAACCACAATTACAATTACATTTGCAACGAGCAAACATTCAAACCGATATTACTTCACACACCATTCGAGTTGAGTACACGTAATTTCTATTTTATGCAAGTTATAGTTCTGATATTTGAGCACACAACAGTGGGAGATGGCCGAGAGCCGAGACAATTGGAAGCGTTGCGGCGTCAAATGAGATGTTACCGGAGCCAATCTCACTTCAATTTGCTTTAAATCAGCAGTTTGCATCGTGTTATTCCCAACTGTAATTATGTTGAGACCTGCTGATATTGTTTACAATGGCGCCTTTAGAAAACACCCATCATCGGTTGATATATGGTGAATTACCCATCTTGGAAGAACAGGTTTAAGGTTATGAATATCAATCAGCAAAATTAGAATTCTGTAGCCGGTGCGACTTGTTTTTAAAGTTAGTGAAATAATTCACATTTAAATTTGTTACAATAAAAAGAAGAAATTTTTTATGTTTCACAAATTCAAATATAAAGTTATTATTTAAATGTCACTTGTTTACATGCAATTTTAACAAATATAAAATGGTACATATTTACAATAGAAATATTGAAAGCCAGGTGCAACTATCAATTTAGAGAAATTATTTGATTAGTTTTAATGAATCGGGGACATCGAGTATATCAATGTTGCTGAGTCAAAATAAATTTCAACTGCCTTTAGTTTAGAGATAAACGGCAGAATCCTATCAGAGGTGAAGTACTTTGAGACTACGGTTCTATTACAGAAAGTAGGCTAAAACTAATTACATTTACATACTTGATTGACAGTAAAGTAACTATGATGGTAACTCAAAGGCGTACAATTTAAATTACTTTGGAAACAAAAGGCAAGAACTTACTTGACATGCGTGTGGGCACGAACGGAAATTACACGTAAAACTAGTATTGGCTTCAGTTACCACGCTGAAACTAGAGAAAATCAGCAAAATATCGATTAAATGCTCTTTGCTCTGCTCTTTGCAGTTAAAAAAATAATAGTTGTGTGAAATACATTTTTAAATAAAAAATAAATAAGAAATGGTTTCCTATCAAGAAGGACCTTGTGTTGATTACCAATTAGAAACAATAGAGTTAAATTTTGATAACTTTTACAGTTGGAATAAAACTTTAGGAAGTTGCGCCACAAATTATTTAAACAACTCCGGTAACAATAAAGTTTATTTACTTGGAGAAAGTAATAAAGCTTATTATAAAACTCGGGGCACAAAATGGCGTCTACATAAAAGTAAATTATGTGCGTGTATTTTGTACTTTGCGCATTTTAAAAGATGGCAAGGAATTGAACAGATGTACGAATTACAATGGTTGAGGATAGCTTGTAGTGGGGTATTTAATTGTCCCCGGCGGAAACGCGAGGCGGGGTCGTTTTGACCCCACCCGCGGTCAAAATGGCCGCCACGTTGCAATTACGCTCCTTTATTAAATAACGGAAGTCGGCACTTTGGTGTTAAAATTCAAAATTACCATAATAGCCCCTCGATCCATTGTATCAGTTGACTGTGTAAATGCAACAAAGTTATACGGTATTCACATTTGTACATTCTCTTTCTTGCGATAGTCGCCACTCGCCAACTTACACAAAACCATAATAAGAGAATAAGGCAGGATTCCGATACAGCGCGAAAACAGCCGAGATCGACGGGTCATCATTTTATTGAACCTGTATTACTTTTGCACACACTATATCAAGGCAAGATAAGGACTGAATTTGGATTCCTAGTGAATCTTTTTACCGCGTCTCCCCCGCCCGCCCGCGTAAAATACAGTATCCCTATAATATCTAGTAACACTGTACTTTTCGGGATAAAAACGTGTTAATCCCATGTGTTAATCCAGAGCTTAAACTACTACCATACCGAATTTCTTCAAAATCTGGTCAGTAATTTTTGCGCGAGAGAGTAATTAATCATCCATCCATCCATAATAAACTTTCACATTTATAATAGTAGTAGGATTACTTTGTATAGGTATCGGTTTTGTGATAGACGTCGTATTACATTTTATTAGACCAATTGGTGCCAATTGATAATACATATTTATATTTTCATACGATGTTATCATTTTCTAATATTTCTTCATAACGATTGCAATACAGTTTTGTAAACTTGGGTATTACCTGCATTGCACTTACTACAAACAATTAGACTAAGAAAAAATGTTAACATAATTTGGTATGTAAGTAGTTAGACCAAAGTAAAATACATTATTATTTTGTATTAGTTTTCAAACATTCTTAGTAGTTAACAGTTTACTTCCTTACCTGTTACAGAAACTCAATTAGTATTTTAAAATCTCGTCACTCGAGGATACTGAGAGGCTCAAAGCTGACCTGGATCGACTGGACATCTACTAATAATACTCTCAATAATTTAGACCTAAATCCATCTAAATGTTCCATTACCACGTTTTCCAGGAAAAGATACCCAGTCCTTGCTACATATCATCTGAAATGTCAAGAAATACCAAGATGTACTCTTGTGCGAGACCTTGGTGTATATCACGATGATAAACTTATGTTTGATGACCATATAGATAAAAACATCGCGAAGGCCTCAAAAGCCCTAGGCTTCATCATGAGGGTAAGTTCTTCCTTCAAATTAGCTAAAACTAAAAAAAAAATACTGTACCTTCGTCAGGAGTCATCTTGATTAATGCTCACACGTATGGAATCCATGCTATAAAATATATGTTGGTAGAATTCAAAAAAATCAAAAACTATTCTTACGGTTCTTATGTTACCAGCTTAAAATAACTTATAATTCTGACAATTACGTTGCCCTTTGTAGATAATTTCATATGATGCCACTATTTAACCGTAGACAAATCTCAGACTGCACATTTACTCTGAAAATAATCAATAATGAATATGACTGTCCTTCTTCAAAAAATAAATTGTACTGTAGCTTCCAGATCAAGAAGATACACTCCACCACTCACATTTGAAACCTGCAACACTAACTACAGAGCTAACTCATTTCTAGTGCGAGCAAGCAGAACTTTTAACACTCTCTGCAAAGAACTCAATTTAGATCCTTATACTACCAAAAGTTAAAAAACATAGATTTTTAGTCAATGACTGATATGGTTTGCTTTCGGCACAATTATTGTAATATTCCATTTTATAAGTATCACCTTGTAATAAAAAAAATACAGAATTAAATTAAGTTTAGATTAAGAATATAATGTTATGAATATATATATATGAACAATATATATGAACTAATTATGGAGTAAGTAGTTAATTTTGCTCATTTTTATATGTTTGTCTATCAGTGAAAACCTATTATTGGCTTTCTGTAATGTTTATACAGATTCTATTTTTATTATAAGTAAGCTGTTGGTTTTCCAAAATAAATAAATTAATTAAAAAATGCTCAATACAATTACAAACGAGGAGGTATTTACTTAGAGAAATGCTCGCATTTACAACGGTTGAGAAACACATTATAACTTTTTAAATGATCCATTTCGAATCAATCTTAATGAATTCAGGGGCCCCCTGGCCCTAACGAAAGAAATATTGGTGTATTAAGAGTGCATGACATATTTGATTATAGTCGTTTACAATCAAAGCGGCTGAGTGACACACAAAAGAATCGCACTGAAAAGTCAATCGTTACTAAAAAAATGTTATGTTATGTTAGGTTACCTATCATTAACAAATAAGTTAATGACAAATCTAATTATACCAATCTAAACAGAACAACGATAGAACTTGCAAAATCTAATATTCACTTAAAATTTATCAGCATAGAAGAGGTACATATTAAATTAGCCTAGAAAGCAAATTGTATTTCTAGAGTAAAGTTTTACAGGTAAGAAACTTAATATTATACGGTAGGAGAATGCAAACATTGACGGCGTTTATATTTGTTCTGTATACAAAGTTTTGTACGTAATAATTGTTTGTTTTGTATAGAGCAATTTTTGTCAATCAAAATTTTCAAAATCAAATTGTGGAGAGCAATTAATTTTATTAAAGCCACTTTAACGGTCTATGTTCTGAAATTGTAGGTAAATAAAGAGAAGGTATATTTTGTTGCTCGTTTTTATAGCGCTAGAAGTTAAGCCTTATTATTTTTACTTATTTTTACTACCATAAAAAATCATCTATCAGTAAATTTCCAAATAGTAACAATTTCCATTGTATTCCATTCCATTTCATTCAATTCCATTCCATTCCATTCCATTCCATTCCATTCCATTCCATTCCATTCCATTCCATTCCATCCCATCCCATCCCATCCCATCCCATCCCATCCCATCCCATCCCATCCCATCCCATCCCATCCCATCCCATCCCATCCCATCCCATCCCATCCCATCCCATCCCATCCCATCCCATCCCATCCCATCCCATCCCATCCCATCCCATCCCATCCCATCCCATCCCATCCCATCCCATCCCATCCCATCCCATCCCATCCCATCCCATCCCATCCCATCCCATCCCATCCCATCCCATCCCATCCCATCCCATCCCATCCCATCCCATCCCATCCCATCCCATCCCATCCCATCCCATCCCATCCCATCCCATCCCATCCCATCCCATCCCATCCCATCCCATCCCATCCCATCCCATCCCATCCCATCCCATCCCATCCCATCCCATCCCATCCCATCCCATCCCATCCCATCCCATCCCATCCCATCCCATCCCATCCCATCCCATCCCATCCCATCCCATCCCATCCCATCCCATCCCATCCCATCCCATCCCATCCCATCCCATCCCATCCCATCCCATCCCATCCCATCCCATCCCATCCCATCCCATCCCATCCCATCCCATCCCATCCCATCCCATCCCATCCCATCCCATCCCATCCCATCCCATCCCATCCCATCCCATCCCATCCCATCCCATCCCATCCCATCCCATTCCATTCCATTCCATTCCATTCCATTCCGTTCCGTTCCGTTCCGTTCCGTTCCATTCCATTCTATTCTATTCCATTAACCATAGGAAACCTACTCGTTGTACTTTCTCTAATATTATCTCAATATATTAACAACCCATCATTTTCTAATCCTGGCGGATTATTAATTTCCTGGAATACCTCTTCATCACGTATATTATCTACTTATATTGTTAAGTATTTTGTCTGCGACTGTACATTTCCGTATAACGCATATATAATGTGCAGGCGTCGGATGGACGAGCGACAGATTAAGCGACGGACCGGACCGTGTAATGACACGAGATAAATCAACAGTATCACACGCACCCGTGTCTGTGATTCATGACCACGACTGTACCTATATTACCTATATACCTTTTAATGTTACCAAACTGGTTGTACCTATACCCTCTTACTAATAAAATTATGTACACCACTAATCCAACATGACTGTATTTGTCTGATAGGTTGGCAAAGCCATTTATTTGATAGACAACAGCAACTTGGATTAGCGTATTCATGGTGTAAATATTTTTGTTATTAAGGAGGATAGAGTATAAACTATACTCGACGCTACGACTCTACATCCGAATGTAGAGTGAATATAAGAAGGTCGATTCAGTTATTTAAGTCTTGCAATAAAACTGTCACGATCCCGATCTGTTAAAACTGCAAAATAGTATTCTCTTCAACGTCAAACCAAAAACTATTTTAATTAGTCCAAACTCCAAAAATGATGATCACGACGATTAATTTATAATTCAATAAAAGTAAAGTGAAAGTGTAAGTACATTAGAAGAATTGGGGTTCATATATAAACTTTTGGTAATAATACACTAACGGCCGGTTTCAATAACATATCTACCAATAACTATTTGTTAAAAACGTCGTCATTCAGTCATTTGCCGGTTTTTTGCGATGCAAATTTAACGTTTTTGACAAATATCGGTAGATAGATTATTGAAACGGGCCGTAACATAATGGTCACGCTTAGCACAGTTTAATATTGTTATGGTTGTAAGAAATAATATAATGTTATTTTCATCTGCATTATTCTACTAATCGTTACGAGAAGATTTGCAAGAGGTTTTTCAGAGAAGCCTTTTTAATGTGCGACTGAATATACTGCGCCAAAACTATTGCTTCAGAATTTGATCTGAAAACTAGGTAGATAGAAGCTTTTGTCTAAAGTCTCCATTGTTAAGTCACATTTTAACCCTAACATCACAGTAACACCGACCGATTACATTAAAGATGAATATTCCCAGCGCTTCCATCAGTGAGTTGCGAGTTGTGACCTAATTCAAAGCCCTGTAGACGCGAATACTCGGCTCCATTGTACGAGTCTACTAGTTGTGCAAGCCGGGGCTAACGCCATTGTCTCGGGCATATTCGAGACTCGAGATTTACATACATCTCGCCGTGCTATGTAAATTAAAACGAGTCAATCAATGCGCTCATTACCATTAATATCGTCTTCAACTTTACTTCCGATTAGGGATGCCAGGCGTCCCATAATTCCTGGGACGTCCCGTTTTTTAAGTATTACTTAAAACGTCCACCCGGGACAAGCGCTGTCCCTTATCTCTATGCGATCTAGAGTTTAAAAAAACACAGTCACTGAAACACTCGCGCATTATACTTATTTATTTGCATGCTTAGTCCCTGTCGCTCGATATGAAGTAAGCAGCGACAAAACTTCCGAATCCGACACTAATTATTAGAAGATAGTGAAAAAGGATTAGAGACTACCTCGCTCGATCCTCAGAAAAATAAAAATTATCACTAATTCATTTTGTTATTTCTCCCGGGTAAAATCGGAAATCCCGTAATTTTATGAAAAAATCTGACAACCCTACTTCCGATCCGCATTGTTTATGGTTCGACGAGCTCTGCTTAAGAAGCGCTTTAAGATTCCATTTTGCTTATATCTCAATTAGGATTAGATGGGGCAAGAAAAGCATACTTTTTGTATGCCATAGACCGTCTCCCCAATATGACAACATATTTTATAGTTATATATAATATGTAAGTAATAACTTCGAATCAATATAAAAATGTAGTACAAAAGTAAACTACTGTTATAAAATATGTGAGGATGGCAGGATGTTTGTTACTCTTTCACGTAAAACCTACTGTTTACTGTTGATTTTTATGAAATTTGGTATGGTAGTATTTTAAGCTCTGGATTAACACATAGGCTACTATTTGTCCTGAAATACTACAGTGTTCCCGTGGGATACTTAATTAACGCGGGCAATAGCTACTACAAAATAAATGTAAATTGTTTTCTAGCCAGTTAAGAAACTAATAAGTTCAAGTAGAATTCTATTGAACGATGCATCGACCCTACCGGTACCACTTAAATTCCATTTACGATCAATTGACAATTAAATGTAAAAGAAACGAAAAAGTGTCGCTGGGGATTAAGCACTGACACGGCCCTCCTACGTTTAAGTAGAAACAATAAATTCATCGACACTAATTGGTGGTTTTCTCCCATTTATCAGCTCATTACATCACAGTAGCGCGAATAAAATAAAATATGTGCGGCGGGCGCAGCGCGGGCCGTGCGCCTTGGGCCGACGATTCGCATGCGATAAGCGTCGGTCAGCCACATCGTAAATTCAAAGAGCAGACTTTGCCGAACTACAGACCTGATTATGCACCTTAATCAGTTGTCTACGAGACCTGCAGGCTCTTGAACTCGGACCGGAGTTGAAATTCATTCTCTGATGTTTATGTTGTGCGCAATCTTTGGCGTGCGCTTTTCATTATTATTCCTTCTCTTATTTTTATAATATAATAATATCTATGGAAGCTTTCACACCACGTCAATCTAATCTCGTGATAAGTTCTCGAAGAACTTGTGTTTGTGGGTACCACATAACGGAAATATATTTAATAATTGTTATATTATACTTATATTTATGATTTTTATTATATAATACACATATTTAATTCACATCCATGACATGACATCATACTAGACTGAAAAATAAAAGAAATGGCGAAAATTATATGAGCGGTAAAAGTATGTTGTTGTTGTGTGTTGTTGTTGTTGTTGTATGTATATTAATCTATCTCTTTCTAGCAAAACTAAAGTTTATTATGAACTTTCTATGTAGGTCTTGTAATATGACGTCACGTTACACATCGCATCTCTGTCTAATTGACTACTTTAAACGTTCATGCCTTTGTTATTTTTAATGATATCCAAAAACTGATTTTACTAAAAGGTTTATCAAACAATATGGAAATATGTATTTAAATGAAAATAAAAAATACGTGCATAATAACTATAGTGTCTTAAACTAGAAAAGATTAGAAATATGTACTTTATTTTATTATTGTCTGTCTTCTTCTTTTCCGCTCCGTTCTGTTACGATCCATTCTATATTAGGGATGGCAAATATCCACATAAATTGCTAATGCTAGATTATTTTAATTTTATGATTCTGATGTTAAATGTCTGTCAGTCAAAAATTGCGCAATCCGGGATTGTTGTATACAAACGTGAGCGTGATACCTGCACTAACATAAGGATTATACCAAATCGTATGCACTTTGAGGGCATTCGCACGCAGACGAGACGAGCTTAATCGTACAATGGAAATCAGAGATCGAATTAATTTATCAGATTGAATGTTAATTTTCTATTGCACAAGACAATCCACTGTGTAGTGTGTAAGGGTACAATAATTAACTTTTACTTTTAGCGCAGGTTTAATTTGCATCTTGCAATTGTTAAATCTGTTTTATACGTTATCGATCATTCAATTTATTATTTACAATGTATATTGCGTAAGTATCTAAGTATGTAGAAATAATTTTCAAATTGTATATCTATAATATATAATTCTTTAATAATATTATGAAGAGAAAATATTTGTTTGTTTGCATTGAACAGGCTCCGAAACTACTGGACCTATTTAGATTAAATTTGGCACAGATATAGATTTAGACCACGGAAAAGGACATAGGCTACTTTTTGAAATGTACGAGTCCCACGTAATTCCTTCTCGCTTGAACACAGTCACGGGCAACTTCTAATACATTCCACTCCTACACCGGCTTCACTTACCACTTACCTTCTGAAGACCCCCATCCAAATCCCTATAATACAGGCTATGGCTGCCCCCTATGAAGAAGAACCTACCTTCGCCACTTGTCTATACTTAATTTATTTAAAAAATAAACATCAAATTACAAGCTTAATAGAATAGGGTTAATAGGGAATACGACGACCAAGCAGCAATAAAATACTATTTACCAACAACGTTCCTATCAATAACATTTACTTAAACCACAATTGTGGGTGAACTTTGAACCGCATAAAATCAATCGACAAGAAGTTAGTTTTGTTTCCCAACTCTCTAGCATGCCAAAGGGAGTACTATGGCTACATTCTGTTGCGATTAAAAACAAAAGGTCCAAAATTTATATTACCCGTATACGTGCATCTTCTGAAATCATGACATCCCTTTTTATCGTGATTACATTAGACATTTAATCTGAGAGGGAAAGGGAGGAAGCATCGACGTGACACGTGACTCTGTGCAGGTAAATGTCATGCATAACAAAATTAGTTTTCTAGACTCCATGCGCGCGAGTTACATTGTTCGTGCCTTCTTGCATGCGCGGTACATAATATTAGCATTTATAACCTATATGGTTTTATAAGATGTCAATTAGTTTTATAATACATTTAATTGTGTATTTAGTTTACTACTTTATTATCTTACACTTTAAACGAGACAATATTGTATACCTAATATATATAATCGGTTTCTCGAAAAGGGTTGCAAGTATTACCTTAGTATGCATGGAGTTTTTGGGTAGAAAAATCGGTCTAGCTAAGTCTTATCCTTGGGAAATTAGCATTTTAATTAAGTTATATAATATATTTTTTCTTTCGTCGTGCAAAAATTATCAAAAATTTTGACTCTATTATGTCAGTTCGATTGGCAGTTTGGTATGCGTGTGGATTTTTCTTTTGCTTCGTTCGGATATTCGAAACTCACCAAGTTCGAATCCCGGTCAGAATAATATTGTGGCGGACCAATTAGCGCCACAATCCTGAATCGCGCTATCGAAGTTTTCTAAGATCCGCGGTATGTATACAACATCCGAAATCGGTCTACGCTAACGGTCGGGCCGTTAGCGTAGACCTTTTCGAAAAAAAAAAAGTATACAAGTGGGCTTCGGCCTGACCGAGCATAGCACCTCGCTCGGTTGGAGATCTCCCTTTTGGGGCCTCCACTATTCCCACAATATTTTTGTGATTCTTTTTTTTTTATTTTATTTATCAGTAATCCGAGCAAAGTTCGGTTACCCAGGTACTTATCATCTATTTGTGAATACTTTGCCTGACTCGAGTGAGGTAGTAAAATTGCTCGAGCGACTCGAGTCACAAAATCCTATTCGAGTCGCATCACTAAAATAAACTAACCAACAATACTGAGTCATAATATCAATAGCCAAAAGCACGACTGTAGCACAGCAGTTGTTCAAAATATATACGATAGAACCGGGTAAGCGAGCATTACGTAGACGGTAGAACTTCAGGATATTGTCTATTACACTTAAATATTGGATGTGAAAGTGAAACAGACATAGTTTTCGGAATAGAGACGCAAATTGTTATTGAAGCCTGAGCCTGGGCGTCGTGTCGCAACTTTGGAACTCGAGCGAGCGCAATGTTTATGTAAAACACTTTGGGCGCGGCTGATATTATATCATGATCATTGTAATGCGTACTTACTAAAAATACGGTATTATATATTTATTGTTATAACTAGCCGTTTCCCGCGGCTCCGACCGCGTAAATACAGTATCCGTCGGGAACACTACTTTTTCGGAAAAAAAGTAGCCTATGTTTAAAACATAGGCTACTACTAACTAACTACTAACATTTAAATCCAGAGCCTAAGCTACTACAATACCAAATTTCATCGAAATCCGTTTAGTAGTTTTTGCGTGAAAGAGTCATGAAACATCCATACATCCATCCTCACAAACTTTCATATTTATAATACTACTAGCTGTTGCTCGCGGCTCCGCCCGCGTAAGTATTGTATCCCTCGGGAACACTACTTTTTCGAGATAGAAAGTAGCCTATGTTTTAATCCAGAGTCTAAACTACTACCATACCGAATTTCATCGAAATCCGTTCAGTAGTTTTTGCGTGAAAGCGTAACAAACATCCTCGCTTTCACATTTATAATATTAAGTAAGGAGTAAGGATAGTAGGAAGTAGGATTAGTAGGATATAATATGTAATTCTATTTGATATATTTTATTGTTATGATTTATTTTACTCCTAAAAAATTCAAGACGTATTGGCTTATCTTTATAAAAATCTTATTATATTTTCGTATAAAATTTTATGGCTAAATCCGCTTACACAGAAAGTAAATATCACGTGTGAAATTTTAATTGTTTCTATAATAATAGTTTTACTATTTAATATTTTATTACTAAATATGAAAGGAGGAGGATGAAATTTGCAACAGTAAAAGATTATGTAGGAAGGCGGACAGAAAAGTTGAAACTTCAAAGTTAAAATATGAATCATGGTCGAATTTCGACCACAGGACGACCTCTAGTATTATTAAAATGTTTTATTGCAATATTTTATTTTACAAAAGTTAAATAACCAATAGGTAAGTATTGCTAACTACCCACGTGATGCAACTTCTTATGTTTATGACATTACGAGCTCACGCGGGCCACGTCATGTCCACGTCAAACAACCAGTAAACTAATAGTTATAATCGGTAAAACGATTTATTAAGTGATTTTAATATAGATTAAGATTTAAATTCTAGAACACCAACTGCGCTAGTATAATTTATACTTTATTTTGTGATCAAATAACTTTTAGCGTCAGTTCACACCGAGACGCGGCGCGGCGCGCCATTTTTAAGATAGTGAGCTGACCCTTAGTCGACGTTACCTGTCCGAGAGCGACTAACGCATGTTGCCAATAATTTCTAAGGAAAGGATGGGCCCCTATGAAAATTTTGCAGAAAAGCTTTCTCTATACAAATGAACTGAAATAATTTGTCGTGTTATCACTTTGACTTAATTTACACTTGGCGCGTAACATAAGACTAAATGAGTTCTCGAGACCAGGAAATCGTAAATAACACTACGTAGTAGTAGGTACGTAACCTACTGCTGGCTTGGGACTAAATGTGGGGCACTCGTGCTGGAGAAATTTCAACGCTTAGTCAGAACCTATCCTTGCGGCAGTAATATTTAAGTCTGTTCATGTTTCATTTAATGAACGTCAAGAGACGCGATTCTATATTCAATTAGAGACGCTACCGCCGGTCGTCAGCACACAGTCGAAGGTATAGGAACAGCCTCCAGTTCACATACAGCAAAAGGGTCACCAGACGTGATATTATAGAACCCTTTGGAAAGGGCACCTCGGTGTAGAGACAAGGATATTTGTTACGTCGATCTTTTGTATCTAGTAAATAAACTTTTTACCCGTCTACGACGAAGCCAAAAGGAAGGGTAATGATTTTCGCAGTCTATGTATGTTTGTTCCACTGTAGCGCCTAAACTGTTGATTTGATTTTAATAAATAAGGTGTCAATAGATAATAATTATATAATAGCTCGGGTAAATAGGGTAAATAATTTCCATAGTCGGGTTATAGTTTTTATAAAAAAATATATTATAGTTATTAATTAAAACATCGAGCCATAGTTTTGTTCATAGTTTTACAAACCTTACTTCATATTTCAGGTATTTAAAGTTGCAATTTCGATACTGACATAATGTTACAAGCGGTAAAATCCACTAACCAATTATAAGTTTATAACGTCTACAAAAATGTCGCCTTTCACGTCATTAATTTAATATTATCTTACCTGATCAATCGACTCTGGGAAAATAGCATTGCAAGAATATTATGAACGTAGAATTCGAGAGATTTCTAGGAAAAAAACATTCGAAACTTACAACTATCCATTACCGTTTACATTTAGAACTTAGAGCAAATTGTTATTTAATCCTATCCCAAAACGGTTCACGCCATGAATTTGACACCAATACTGCGCACCCGGAAAATGCAAATATAAATAAATCACATTTATATTAGTGCAACCATTTCTAATCGTCGAAATGTGTTTCCGTTACTTTAATCTTGTAAAAACATTCAATATTTTAATGTGTTGAAAATTATAAGACGTCTGGTTAGGTTGACAGTCGGCATTAATTGCTGCGGCGACATCTGGTGGCGTTGTTTTATTTGATTTACTTTTATTCAATGAGAATGACCAAAATAATCCAGCAATGCTAGGGAATATTTACACAAAATTTTAAACTGAAATTGATAATCGAAGGGCCTGTTTTACAATATTCTGAATATGGCCTGTAACCTGTTGTACAATCTACTGATAAGCTATCTGCTTATTGTGAAACAGGCCCTAAGTGTCGGATAGCTCATTCGGAAGTTTTGTCGCTGCTTACTTTATATCGAGAGACATAAACAAAAGATGCAAATCAGCTATCTGACACTTAACAATATATAATGTTTGATAAAATCAATTACGGATAATTTGGGAATATGATCTACTGCTTACGTAAATGACGTTTAGGCAGGAAAATAAAAATAAAAAACTTAATAAAATTACATTACGCTATTTACGGCGCTTCGGAGGGCGTTGACCTCACACAGCTGCATGAATTGATATTATTTAGGTAAAGACTTTGCTTTAAATCAGCTATTTCTGTGAGGTCAATGTCGTCAGCACCTTAGAAAGCGCAATGTTTAATATAATATATTTTATTCGAAATTTTTCTGTCTAAATGTTTTATACAAGCAGTAGATCATATGCCCAAAATATCCGCAATTGATTTTATCAAACCTTGTATTATGCACCAGGACCTAAGTCTGACTAACTAAAATACAATGTTTTTAAATCTGTTAGCCGTTAGAAATTTAAATTATTATTAAAATTTAAAAGTTTGTGTATTTTTAATAAAGATTATAAACGTTTATGTTGAATGAAAACCACAAAAGCAGCTTTGAGTCATTAACTTAAATCAAGTTTATAAAACTGAAATATTTTGAGGAGGCTTATATTTGTCGCAGACATTCGATTTAATCTAGGCTTACGGTCGTCTGACCTTCTGCCTCAGCCTAAACCAAAATAAGATTTATGTATTAACTATATAATTTACTAAAAATTTTAAAATCACTCTGTCTGTCTCCAATGATGATCGATTCCAATTAATCCCGACAATAGGCAATTATCCTATGATGGAAATATACACCAAACTGTTGATAGTTTATCACTAATCATTATTTAAAACCAATTTGAACAACTCATTACTATAAAATATGTATGATTTTTATAAAATAATTAATATAAATTAAGTACTTAAGTAAAAATTTATCTAACATCAAATACAAAAATATTTACTACGGTAAGTATGAAAATAAACGCGCAAACTTCGGAGACATCAGAAATTTTATGCACGTGACCATATATGTCGTAGAAACTTACAAGCATGTGACGTCACCTGCTAGTACGATTTTTGTATGGGGCGTTTTCACAAGAAGCACAAGTGTTCTAAACAATTCGTTGTTTCTTTGAAATGATCGATTTTTAGTATATTACTCCTCTTGTAAAATGTTATTTTCATTACTATTCATTTATGCAACAAATAAATTACAAAAAATACCGTATTTCTTACGCAAACGGCATAAAAATGGATTATTTCTGCGCCAACGAAGTCACGGGCAACATCAAGTCCCCAATATTTGTCATACACAAAGAGCTAATGTATTGTTATCTTAATATCTCATTGCATTATGCGCAGTAGGCAACACGAACGCTTTGTAACATTTAAATGAGACCGGTCCAGCGGCAATTAGTACTTAGGCCGGTGAGCGACGGCGTGGCTAACCCGATTATATCTAGCCCTATCGCAACATCACTGACAATACAGCCCGATGGATTCCAATGTCATGACAGCCGGCGCAATGGGCCAGATACGTTTAATGTTGGACAACGGCTCATTTCACATGCTAAAAGCTTCTAACTTCATAGACGTAATAGGATACATTACGTACTAGACATGGTAGGAATTACAAATGATAAGTTCAATAGCAATTGCCTAAGATATTAACCATAACCCGACAACCCCGTGGTCCAGTGGATTAGAGCTTAGAGCTAGGCTCTCGACTACGACGAACACGGTCGTGGGTTCGATCGACAAAGAATGTTGTTTTCAATTCTGTTTAGGACAATGCAGGCTGATCAACTGATTGTCTGACAAGGAAGATGACCCATGCGTCGGATGGGCATGTAAAAATGGCATGTGTGTCCTGCACCTGATCTCTCGCCAGTCGTGTCGGGCATCCGTCTCACTGAGTTACGAGAGTAAAAGAGGAGAGAGTGCTCTTTTGTATTGCGCATACACTTGACCAGTGGCCACTATAAAATAACTCCTGCGTAGCCGGTCTGGTTTCAACGAAACCGCCCAGCGTCACCGGAATCGGTGTGGGAGCTATGTATCTACATTTCACCTATAACATTATTCACCTAAAATAACTAGCAATAAAACAGATGCAAAAAATTTAATGAAAACGTTTTTCATTGCATGCCAAGAAGATTAATATTGTTGTCACACTAAGGACGATAGTAATATATCTAGCTAACAAGTGCAGTAAATAAAGTAAAATACAACATAGTAAAATGTGTAATGTAACAAGAGACTTGCTGCATAGGAAGACGGACATCACTCAAAGACTTTAGTACTTACCTGGAAGACCGAGCTTTGCACGGAGTTTTAATAAAGTGATAAAATAACTATTAAATAAAAAATAATAAAAATAATCTCAAAAATAGTCCTTTGCGATTCATATACAGAATGTCCGGTAATTAATGGATAACCCAGATATGTCTTATAGTAGAACTTATGGCCGTTAAAAAAATTTTGAAAAAAAATCTATCATAAGTAGTACCTTAGATCTGATGCCTTAAAGAAGAGGTGTACCATAAGCCTATACGGTCTTTGGAAGAACTACGTAGCCGTGTCAGAGCAGCCGCATCAAAATTAAGTAATCGACAGTATACTAGATTGCTCAGAAGATAATTTATCCGTAGACGTAGGGCTTGCATAAGAGTGGGAGGCCAACAATTTGAACATTTATTGTAAATACGTATAAAATAATAATTCACTATTCATGGCAGATACAATGATGAATTGTACCATTATAGAATCTACTTGAAACCGACATTATTTAAAAAATATTGGTCACTCATGCCTTCATACATTTTTTATATCCAAAATATTTAAACTTCGATTTAAAAAATACAAACTTGCATATTTAAAAAAAATGTGCAATAGCTAGTCATACTACTTACAGTCTATTTATCAGCATAGTTGTTAGAGTATAATATCAAAACAATAAAAATCCCATGTAATTCCTTCATTTCTGGTCATGGTGTACAAAAAACTAAAATAAACTAAAAATAAATAGACTTTGTAGTCGATATACACGCAAATATAAAAGTTCGACGTGAGTATATAACACTTTATTGTTATTTTAGCACAACACACAAACATAACAGTGTCCACAATCCAAAATTTCACATAAAACACTAAATCACAAGAGTCGCGGTTAAAAAAAACTTACAAGATCAAACATGTCTCCCGTTGTTTCAATTTTCTTAGCAGCCGCGCTCTCATTGGTTGTGCGCGGACCACACACTTACGGTCGCGTTAATTTTACTAAAATTTACCGCCGAGAAGCGTTCGGATGCGTTCTGTTACAACTTCTCTAAATAAAACTTATCTTAGGTAGGTACTACTTATGATAGTTTTTTTTTTTTTTTAACGGCCATAAGTTCTACTATAAGACATTTCAGGGTTATTCATTAATTACCGGACACCCAGTATACCGCAATTCAAACTCGAGACACCAATTTGCCAAGAACGCAACGAACGAAGGACTATGCTAACCAAGCCGCGACACCCGGATTTGACATTTAGAAATCGAAATCACTCATATCTTATTACGCGACGAAAGAAAATCATTTAACTCAATTATAATTTTTAATCAAAAATTAAAACCGACTTCCAAAGTAAAAATACACAAAAAACTATGAAATAAAACTTATTTTCTAATTCCCGTTTTAAGTTCGGCTAAAATTTTTAATATTTCTCTACTCAATCTTCTTAATTTTGAAGTCGGTACCAGCAAATTTGAACGTGAGTTCTATAAAATATTGTAGGATATTGTTTGGACCAGCCCAGACCTAACTGACTTCAAAATTAAGAATATTGAGTAGAGAAATAGTTAAAATAGTATCAAAATTTAAAAAGGGAATTATTTAGTAAATAAGTTTTATTTCATACTTTTTTGTGCATTTTTACTTTGGAAGTCAGTTTTAATTTTTTGTTAAAAAATTATATTTATTTATTTTTAGTAAAATTTATTATCTATATTATTATAAACACATTTTAAGAAAGTTATAAAAAAAAGTCTCCGCTATTCTCACTCTCTCGCCTAATCAAACTCAAGCGTTATTTCATGCATGTTTTCTGGGAGGCCGTGGTATTTCCCCAAATAAGCATTATCGATCTGCGTTCCCTACTACACAATCACCAGTGATGATAATGATTAGATACTATATTATCTATTGTTATAGTCGGCGGTAAAAATGTAGCAGTAAGCATTAATTAATATACTAGTGATGATGATCACGAATATAATTTTGGCAATAGCAAATTTTCAAACAAATTTATATCAGTGCACAAAACTCTGATGAGTAGTTAGTACCTATGTCATCATAATAATATGTTGGTGTTTCTTGTGAAGATGGTGATGGTGATGATGATGATGATTAGTGTAAGTGGTATGATGGCGTATGCTTGCAGTTCTTTAAACAACGCCGGAATCACCAAACATGTATATAATATAAGGACTCCGAAGTTCTGTTCAATACTTTTGGACCCAGGGTATACCTTGATGCAAAATCTTACATTTTGGTAGCATATGCTTGGTCTACTTCAGACAAAGTCGAAATTACTATATGTGTCCATATCAATTTCGAAGAGTTCCCACGATTTATCATGGATCCCATCATCAGGTCATCACTTTGGTGACTAAGGGACAAATTACGAATTTGGCAAATAGGTTCACAAACGGCGGAGTAATAATCGTTGAACATAAAAAAAATATACAGCCGAACGTAAAACGTTTTTTTTAACAACGTAAAAAAAAGTTCTCAGGGATCGATTTTTCTCTCCCTAAACTTCATACATACTCTATTTCATGGAATTTTTTTCTGCCGTTTCCGAGATTCCGATTATATAATGTATTCAGGACTTATTCATTTAAAGTATTAGACTAGACTCTAGAGAATAGAGACTTACCCGGACGATTTTCATGACATAGCAGCGAAAGTAAAATTTACTTTCGTTCCAACACGCTTTTTTGTCAAAACTTCTATCATACCTGTAACAAAAAAAAGGTAATAACATGTTTAAGAATGCTTCGTTAGAAAAAAATCATGAAAGTAGGTACACTAAATAAGTAGATTAACTGCGCTGGTGCTGGATTGCACTTTGGACGCATAAGGTTATTTCAAACACCATTTTCAAACTGAATAGTTTAACACAGCACAAACACTAACATATTTAATATTCATTTGGGAAACAAAATTTAGTAAAAATCCCGTATTCGTACTGACAGTGAGAAATGACTTTCGAACCAGCCGCCTCGACGGCGAGATCTCTCGATAGTTCCTAATGTATCGCTGTCAATCGCGTATTTTGACGTGCGAAATGACTTCTCATCGTTGGAGAGTCGGCCTCTTTACTGAGTAGCCATTGCAAGTAATAAAAGCATCATCGCGTCACGTTCGCAATTTAATTATCTCCGTAAGTCACATCCGTTTAGCCATCCGTTACTTTATATTACTAACTGTTAAGTCTTATGCCACCTGCTTCGGTGTAGTGCGATTCGAAAACATCTGACATAAAACGACCAAGTAATTGAATTCCCAATCTACTGAAACTTTAAAGATACAGTTAAATCATGGGAAAATGAAAAACTTAATGTCAAAAATCTTAGTTACCTAAGAAATTGACAAGAAGTCTTAGAAAAGAAAACCAAATTGAGACATCAAATGAAATGATTGGGTAATAAGAAACTGGAATACCTGCTCCGAAGGTTACATAAAACCAGTAGACGCATAAACTCCATTTGAGCTGCACTAGGACGCCCTACATGCAAATCAAGTCACGGTCCAACCTAAATAACAACTCAGTCACATCTAGCGCCGAATGACTCAGTCGAACAAAATAATGAGCCAATTATGTCCATCAGACAACGACACCGGGTAATCATGCCGCAATTTGTGGTAGGTAACTTCAAAATTCCCAAAAACTCGAACGATTATAAACGCATTTTCCGGCGAAACAGATTACTATATATTAGATGAAGTAACGTTTTCTAAGAAGTACGTTTTGCAATGCATCGTAGACGCGAGGAAATAATCTTTACATCTTAAATATTTAGTATGTTTTCCTTAAAAAATATACAATACGGAAGTTAAGGCTTTGGTCGGTGATTGCGGAAAACACACATTTTAAATCTTAAATGCTTTAAAACACTTTTATGATGATAATAACAGTCGAAAAAACGTTAACATTTCACAGTATAATATGACTTATTGTTGTCATGATATCATGTCTGCTGTCTGAGACATTAAAAAACTTTAGCACAAAATGGAGACATTTTGATATCAAGAATAGAATTAATGTCAACCTAATAATGAATCCACTACTGGAAACTTTCCGTTCTCGCGTGAACAACAGTTGTTCAACACTTTGTCACGAACTTGTCCCAATATAATTTTATGCCGTTCAAATCTTATATCTATTTAAGGTCAATAGTAAATTAATTGACAATACCAACGATATTCCTTTGTTACCTAGAATTTAGGATGGTAGTTACAGATGGCTTAACCAATATGCCATCGTTAACTACAATGACGATCTTCGAAATTGAAAATATATGGGTTTGACATAACGTTTGCTAGGTGAAATAAGTGAAATATTCCTTTTGTTACCTAGAATTTGGGATACTAGTTCAGTAACTAGTAGATGGCATAGGGCTTACCCAATATGCCATCGTTAACTACAATGACGATATTAGAAATTGAAAATATATATGGGATTGACATAATAAGTGAAATAGCGCGCGATACGTCAATACTCATAATATTATGTTTTAATTTTGATTTCTCTTCGTGATTGTAATTAAAGAAGTCACCTAGACTAAGTACTCAGATTATTTCACGAAATATAATGTTTGTTGGCGACAGGCTGAATAGTCTTAATAGGCATGTTATGTTACCTAAAAAAATATTTTTCGTCTATTCGATGTTAGACAACATGTTAATAAACAATCTAGAACCCATTTTCGTATATCTTAAAAAATAACAGAGATACAAACAATTTGAATCTACAATATGAAGAGAGCTATATCTTGGCCTGCAACGTCACGAGTTGCACGCGCCCGCCGTACCTACTTGTTGTGGGAGAATAATAAAATCATTTTTATTAATTTTTTTTATTATTTTAAACTTAATTGTATTTTCTATAGTCATATTTTTGATACAACAATTACATGTTTTTTATACAATCGTTTTGTTTATTTGTCGCAATACAGTTGCCGCTGCAGAACATCTTTGATTGCGTCGTTTAATATTTAGTAGAATAATTATACCATCTTAACTTCATTTATACAGCCCACTCTCACTCGCTATCAATATTCTATTTATTTCTGCCAACTATACGCATCATAGATATTATAACACTAGCTTTTTCCCGCGGCTCCGCCAGCGTAAATATAGTATCCTGTACTTTTCCGGGATAAAAAGTAGCCTACGTTTTATTCCAGAGCCTAAACTCTGCCTAAACGTTTTATTCCAGAGCCGAAATCCGTTCAGCCGTTTTTGCGTGAAAGAGTAACAAACATCCATCTCACAAACTTTCACATTTATAATATTAGTAGGATTTCCATGCTCAATTCATATTCCATGTATAATGCTGTTGTTTCTAAATATAAAGCTAACATCACCGCCATAAGCAATTAGAAAACAGTTTGCCTCTTGAGTACCTACGCATTTATAACAAACATGTAACTACAAAATTAACTTCAAGTTTCATTTAAAGTTAAAGTGGGTAAAGCCAATTTCATGCGAACTTGCGGCCGCCATTTTCTAATATCAAGTAGCTCATTAGCGGAGAACGAGGCTAATAATGTTCTAAAATGCGAACCGGTGAAATCTTAAAAGGATCGAAAGTGTTTAAATTTGTTATAGTTCGTTCCAAAGGTTACCCTGCACACGTACAGCTATTCTAAGTAATCGATTCAAAGATTAACCTATAAGGAGAGACATGGAAGATAAGCGACGAAGATGCTGAGTCACGATAAACATCCAGAGACAAATTGTACACAAATTGTAGGAACTGGCATGAGTGATGGCTCTTTTTATGCATAATCTGTTTACGGGTGACATACAAAATGATTTCCCCAACATATAAAGTTTACTCGATAGCGATCTATCATGCCCGAAGGGGGCTGTAAGCCTGCACTGTTTCCGATGGAAGGAACTCTTTGGGAGGCACCGAATAATAACTTCACGAATCAATCATAGATTTCGTTACGATCCATCATGAAATTTCAATGAAAAATAAAATATTATCAAAAGAATTATTGATGTGGCACATAATAAATGTTTAATATTTAACATGGGATAGTGGGAATAATTTCGCAAGGCCTTGTAACGTTGTGGATATATAATAAGCATGATCAGAAGTTCTCGTGGTAAGTTCTCGAAAAACTTGTTACGGGTACCAGACAACTGAAATATATTTAGTACTTTTTATACTATAAGTACCTACTTATATTTAAGATATATATATATATTATATTTGATTTTCGGAGACGTTATATAATACATATCCATGATACAGGAACACAGAAATGTCAATAAAGCATCATATTCTTTGCTATCGATCGAATTCATCTTTCTTCCGCGAAAGAAGGGGGGGAGGGGGTACTATTCGAGTCATGAACTAAGACATGTGTACAAAGGGCGTCGGAACTTGTGAAGTGAAAAGAAATAAGTTCCTTTACGTACGTCATTTAAGTTAATGCACTCATTATAAATAATGTGCCACACAACTCTCTTGCATTTATTTTAAATGCTCCTGAAGAGTTTGTTTTGAAGTCGTTACGAAGGAATTATGAACTACTAGTTTTTGCCCGCTGCTTCACCCTCGTAAATACAGTATCCCACGAGAAAACTGCTTTTTCGGGATAAAAAGTAGCCTATGTGTTAATCCAAAGCTACCATAACAAATTTCATCTTAATCCGTTTCGTAGTTTTTGCGTGAAAGAGTAACATACATCCATCCATCTATACATCTATCCATCAATCTATACATATATCTATCCATCCATCTCACAAACTTTAACATATTTTATAATAGTAGTAGGACATACATTATTATTGCTTCAATTATTAAATGTGGTTCAATAAGTTTTTCTGTCCTGTTCCCATTCTGATTATCAAAATGAAATGTATTATTTTAAACTTTTTAAAGGATACGTTGAAATTGGTCCATACTCCATGGATACCGAAAGTAATGTGCTATTGTATTGAAATTCGAATTTTTCGGAAGCCCAACACATACCACATTGAAAACACATTTGAATCACAGACACATTTGGATAAATCGAACACAATTTTTTTTTCTATATAATCCGTTCAAATATAATATGTATTAGCATTAAATGCGAATACATTTAGGCACCGTAAAAAGTGATTTTTAAATATCATTACTCACATTTCAAAAACACTTTACACATGCGTAAATGCCGGCCTATAAAATTGGGCCGTGTATTTTTTGAGGCCACTAAATGGAAGTCTTCCAGTAGACCGATTTTATTAGTTTATCCAAGGCAAATGGCCCTTTGTGCCAAGTTTTTGTAACGCCTTCAGAAATTGTTACATTTACTTACGTTAGAAGGCCTTCAGATGATTTTATTTTAAACGGATTGGGCAAAACAAATTATTTGGTGTGTTGGTATACGATAAGGACATTTTTGTACTAATATGAAAACTAATATAATAAGATAAACTATCTGTTACTAAATGTGTAAGTTTGAAATAAAAGGCAAAAAAAGATGTTTATTACAATATTTTAAATAATATACTTACCTACTTTAAAGGAGCAATTCTTGTAAATATGCATAATCAGAATCTCGGAAACGGCTTCAACAATTTCATAAAATTTAGTAACCAGGGGTTTTGGGGGTAAATTTTATTGTGTTTTTTTTTATTATTTTTTTTTCTTTCCTTGCGTAATACATGCGAGTTATTTTGGTTTGTAATTGTCAAAGTTCGTGGCTCAGCTACGTGTACAATGGATTTTTTGCGTTATTGGGAAATTTTGTGGACAAATGAAGAGAATCACATCACTGAATGCACATCTCTGCAGATGAAAATCGACGAACACATTAGACTATTATTCAATAACAGATATCTAAGAAGCAGGATGCATAAAGAAAAAAAAATGGCAAATTGGTGTACCGGGTTCATTTTTTTAATCGCCATGTGTTTTTTTTTACCGTTTAATAGAACTCCGAGCAAAGCTTAGTCCCCCAGGTACTGTATAATAAAACATTAATAGTATTATAAATGACAATGTATAATATAAATGACAAAGATACCCATAAAGTTTTATAGCCTGAAGTGAGCATACTCCTTGATACAAGTTGCTCGATACTGATCTCTTGAACTTGCTGCAGGTTCATTATATATTATAATATTAAACACAAGCAAAACCATTGATAAAATTTAATATACATCCCGGTATGGTTGAATACGACTTATGAGTAGCCGGAGATCTGCCGATTAGATGCTCATTGAGTAAATTTATAAACGCAGTAGCTATATTCATAAAAGACATTGGCCGTTTTTTACCCGCTGTTTAAAAAAGTGGCAACCACAAACTAAAATGCTATTATATAGTACAATTTACATTAACATTTCATTTCTCGTAATTATTTTAATTCAGAAGTGGGAATATTCAATAAATTATGAATTATATTTTATATGAATATTGAATGAGCTAAAATATCACAGTATTAACCGTACCAAATATGCGACCTATTCCGTTGTAATCACACTTAAATCTGACCTAATTTTATCTTTGGTCGCCGTCGGCTAATTGCTCCATAGTAAAAAATCCCCATGGCCTTTCAAAGATAATATAAAAAAAACATTGTGCAGTTTAATTGCATCCTAGCACAAGCACTAGCACAAAATGCCGAAACTCCAAAGCTGTTCAGTTCTTAAATTTAATTATTGCGAAATTGCGTATCGATGATGAAATATCTCAAACTCTTACTATTGAATGGGGCAAACTAACCCGAGCAAAACTAGTCAGCACCTTGACTCTTGAAGTCGGCTAAATTTATCCGCTATTTAGCCGGTGGTAAACGCGAGATCCATATCACAAGAAGTCGGGCTCGGCGCATCCCGGCGGGCGGGCAACAAGACGTCCGCACGAAACTGTAAAACAATTATTTATTACATCGCCGATTATCGACCATCTAATATTATTAACGAAAAATGTATAAATTATTTCGTGTCTCGAAATTGTATCATTTAATTTTTGAACTCGTTTTATTCACAATATTATTTTAGTCGGCCCCTATTAGATAAGTATTTTTCAGATTTAAGCGGACTAGTTAAAAATATTGGTAATTACTTTCATTTTAATTATTTGTGTCCAAAAAACAGTTATGAAGACACAAAACGGAAAAGTAGTAATTAGTAGGTATACACACAAAGGAAAGGACGTGGGGCATTTTACTATGGAACGATTAGCCACGGCGACCGATGATAAAATTAGGTTAGATGTAAGCCTAATTGTATCTGGATTACAACAGCAGAGGTCACATATCTGCACGAGGTGGGGTAAACACGATATTTAAGTTTTAATTAATTTCAACGAATACTCGTATAAAATATGATTAACAATTTAATGAATATCTCCAATTCTCCATGGGTCTGCATTACAATAATTACGGGAAATGAAGTGTGAATGAAAATTGTACAATCTCGGTAATGGTATTTTGGTTTGTGGTCGCCACTTTATTAAACAGCGAGGCAAATCGAATGTCTTTTACTCTATAAACATAAATTAAAATATAATAACTCCACAAATCCAATTAAGTACTCCTATTCAGCCGTTAAAATCCATTAGCTATAAATAAATCAACTGTGCACTTCAAAAACAGCCTACGTCCCTCTGTCTACGTTAATACATAAAGGAACGCCCAAGACGCATTGTGCTGAATGAAACTCATGTGTAATAAAATAATGTATAGAGCCAAGTTATAATTTTGCTATGCAAGGCAAGATATTGCCACTTCGTACATGACGCTTGGTGACATAATGCTTTTTGGCGCATGATATTCCGTTGAAGTCTGGTGTAATTCCAGGTACGGTATGACATTATAATATTCGGTTAAGGTTTAGAAACGTTCGGTAATGTAAGTTAATATTATGCACAATATTCAGATAGTATTCATCGAAACAAATTAAAGAACTGTAGAAGAAGTAAAACAAACTGCTGTAGATAACCTAGAAACTCAAAACATTAAAATAATAGTTTAAGCCATAAAGTTGCAAGTTTCAATTTCGCCAGAGCAGAAAATATCAATGCAACAATGTAAAATTCATGTGATGAGAAGAATAGTTTTACTGAATTCCATAAAACATAGATAATTATAATCATAATCCATGTAAACTTCACCATAACTGGAAATCATGAGAACAATCACAGCATGGCGGCACGGCACTGCGGGAACATTTAAATTATCATCAAGTTAGATCCTCGCCCATAATCATAGCGTTCATTTGTAAAGCACCCGGCTAACAGTACCAGTATATCTCCATCAGATAGCGGACGCCCAGGCTCAATATTATTCAGAACTGAGAAAAACAATCGTGCCTCGTTAAATTCCGATAAAACCTGTGCGATTGCTCGCATGCGGGGTCCGCTCTTATCTTTAATTCAACTTTATTGTATTTATATGCGTTTAGGACTAACTATTACTTTCGAATTGTAAAGCCCGTCGATAGATAGTCTACTTTTATCTCTATCTTTTTTTTTCTCTTTTTATATATAAAAGGTAAAGCTGATTAACTGATGTATCAACGTACAGGTTAAGGCTTGTTTGAAATTTTGCACACGTATGTTTCATATGACGCCTACGTCATCCAATAAGGAAGAATTTTGCAAAATTCAACCCCCAAGGGGGTTAAATAGGTGTTAAGAAACTTTTTATTCCTTGGACATATTTGCATGAAATTTCTTATGAATTGAGTAGGAAAAAATAATGAGTTACGTATTTCGGCGTTTTCTAATATTCAACCCTTAAGCGAGTAAAATAGGGGATGAAAGTTTTTAATTATTATAAAGATATAGTTTAAAACCTAATTTTACGCGGGCGAAGCCGCGGGCAGAATATTATGCTAGTATTACGAGTAATATATAAAAACCTCGCTCGAGAACGGCTGAACCGATTTGGCTGATTCTGGTCTTGAAATAATTGTGGAAGCTCAGGGCAGGTTTAAACGGTAAAAATACCATGATTGAATTATCCCATACTAATTGTTCACTGTGTTCAATTTGTCACTTGACTGTCAAATATTTATTGGTGGTTTATTTAAAATATTGGTAAATCTAGTATACATCTAGTATAGTGGCGTAGCACACCTAGTAGGTGTATCTACACCATCCTACAGGTGTATCCACTGATCGGTAGGTGTAGATGTAGGTGTTATAGGTTGTAGTTGTAGATGTTGCATGTGCAGTACACAGTTTCTATTCCAGTACATAGTTAAGACCGAACAACGTGTATCGGGACTGTTGGATATAATTTAAAGTTTTATAGTTTTGCACAGAACATTAAAGAATACGAAACGGCAAAATAATAATGTAAATGAAAATAAAAGACGATTCCTTTTAATGGTAAGTGATTTTTATAAAGCCTTGTTTTATTCGACAATAATGCCAGTAAAAGCTTGAAATAATTTCAATTTTATTTCAAATCAGCGCTCTTTAATGGTTTCTATTCTCTGAGAGACAGCTTGATGTCATGCTGCATAATTTATTGAAAATTAAAAGTGATGCGCATAAAATAATAACATTATTTACAACCGATTGAACGTTAGTTAATAAAGTATGAAGAGCTGTGGGAAATCTTGAATGATAATAGATTGTTATGCAAACTTTTATTTGCTATCGGTTTAGATAGTAAATAAAAGATCGGAAACGGATCTCCGAAACCGAGATCTATACACAATCTACACTGGCGGACACATAAACTGCATCATAGTGCAAGATAACTTTCAATGAAATATAATTAGTGAAAGTGCAAACTATTTTGATTTATTTCAATGATAATGCTAAGACTAGTTCTTAATCTGATAACAAAAATCAATTCATAGGTCAACTTTTCTCACTAAAAGAATCAAATTACTCCTTTTGCAGCTTTTTGGAATGAAACAGTAAATAGAACAAAAACGGCTTTATTATGAAAATTTTGTTTTTAATAAGATGTATTACCTCCTCTTCCCCTAATAACTGATTCAAGTCGGTTTCGCATCCACCTGATCAGTGTTTTTAAAAGATCTTGCAGATTATTGTCCCATTCTTGTGACAATGCAACTCTGAGCTCCGCAACCGTTGTTGGGACCGGATTTCTTGTAAATACAGCTCTTTTTAGGTTGTCCCACACGTGTTTTATCGGATTGAGGTCCGGGCTACGTGCTGGCCAATCCATGGAACGAATCTCAGTTAAACCACGGATATCACGGCCATGTTTATCTGCGTCAATAAACACAAGTTCAGTTCGAGCATCCATCGATATGCCGCCCCAAACCATACAAGACCCGTTTCCAAATGGAACCCGGAGAGGGTTCCATTTGGAGGTTCAATGCAATTTTGAGCATAGCGCTCTCCTCGTCTACGGTAGGCTAGTTTGCGACCATCAGCACCGTACAAACAAGTCCTACACTCATCAGTGAATAATACGAAAGCCCATTGCTGTTAAGTCCAATTTAAGTGTTCACGAACAAATCTTAGTCGAGCTTGCCTGTGAGCTGCAGACAATTTTTTTAAAACCGATTTCGCAAGGAAGTATTCACAATAAACCTGTCGTCACGAGACGTTGTCACCAGAGTTCTGCCGGTTCCACGTCTTTTTTTTAATGAACCTGTCTCTTTTTTTCTTCTATAGAATATTTTCTTTTTTTTGTGACAGTACCATATTTAAATTTGATTTTGTTTTCATGTTTATAAACCAGCCTTTATTTTCCAATACCAATAAATGTAAAAAGTTTGCATATTTCGTAATAAAATTTGATTGAATGTGTTCTTGCACTATGATGCAGTTTATGTGTCTGCCAGTGTATTAGTATACCAAAAATCCATTTATATTTATAATTAGAGAAGCTAGAAGCGCGGACAGACAGACAGACGGACGGATAGAGCGAAACTATAAAGGTTCCTTATCTTTTACAGAACCCTAAAAAGTAAAAAATATACTGGAACTACTGTACGTAAACCAGATTAATTTAATTGGTACAATTAAATTAATCTCATCTCAAAATACTTATTTATGAATTAGTTCCACTGTCTTGAATTGAGTTGACTATAGTTTGCTCTGTAACTTATAAATAAATATAAGTCTAAGAACACAATGTTTTGCCTCTGTCTTTACCTAGGCCTAGTCTTAAAAACAGACATAACAAGTAATGTTATGAAGTTTGGATTTCCTCATAATATTTAGAAATACATTGTAATATAATTGCTGTCGCGTGGCATATTATTATTATTGTACTAATTATTACGTGAAGCAAAAACTTTCAGTACAGTTTTAGGAGAATCATGACACCGGAAGAGCATGAAGTTTGGCCGGTAAATTAAAGTTTAGGTCGTGGAAGGTGTGCAGAAAGCTAATATTTTTTTAAATAATGCCTATTTACATTTAAAAATATTTAAATAACAACAGCACACACTACCTCACATTATTATTAACACACAGTACCGTGCGTTTGATACATACAATTTTGTTACACGTTGACGTTTGTTGATCTGTCACAACATAAACATTATTTTCAATTTTTTTTCCATCTAAGGGGCAAAAGAACCCATAAAGGTTCTTTTGCCCCATAGACCTGAACGACCAATTTCATAAATATATCACACTGTCAAACAATCGAACATACAACAAACTGGTGAACTAATTAAACGTGGTAGAAAGACGTCCCAGTGACGTATCAATCGGATGAGTCGAAGGTCGCAGATATCGCGGACGCTAATGAGACCGGTTAAGGGTCGGAAAAGCTTTCTTTGAGACGGTAAACGCCATTCCTAGAACGACGTTGATTAATCGCCTCCCCACTCAGTTGCTGTGCTGCCGTGTTGAGGATTCAATAGCAACATTGACTTATATTACTGGCGTAAGGACAGGCCGTGTCTGCGCGTAAAATGCCTGCAGCATAAGGCACTCGCGACTTGTCATCTACGGTCGGGAGGCTCGAGAAATAATGTGCGTAACATTGAGAAGATAAAGTAGTGACAGTTTGGTTGTACGAAGAAGGTTAAAGCAAAATATTCGTAAGGGCTCATCCTTAGTTTCGAAATCGTTGAATTGAAAATTCAAATCGGTGATCCGAGGCGTGTACCTCGCGAGGTAAATCATTAGGTTGTCTAATGAACTGAAGGTACAACAAATGGGTAAAGTTAGACGGTTCGTTTGCATCAATTTCCTGGTAATAAACATTAAACAAATAGACGGGTCGTGTACGGGCGTCGGGGTTGCGCAAGGCAATTAGATTGACATTTGGCGGGTGACAGCGCGCCAGGGGTTACATACAACGTTGCCAAACAACCTACTCGATACACTTCGCAATAATCCTGTTGGATATTTTGATGTATTGATAATTTAAGCAACTACCGCATAAACGTAATCCGCCTATGCAAGACAATCTAGGCAAGAAATGTGTTTTAAAACTCAATTAAAGATAGTCGAATTCTACAAATATTATAAATGTGATAGTTTTTGAGGATGGATGGATGGTTGTTAATCTTTCACGCAAAAACTACTAAACGTATTTCAATAAAATTTGGTGGTAGTAGTTTAAGCTCTGGGTTAAAACATAGGATACTTTTTATCCCGAAAAAGTGCAGTGTTCCAGTGTAATACTGTATTTACGCGGGCGGAGCCGCGGGCAACAGCTGGTCATAAATAATACTGTCAAAAATTGAATCTAAAGTTTTTTGTCCGACATAAATCTGAAATAAAATTCATAATATTTTCAAAACAACAATCAATATACGTATCTAGCACATCGCAAAAAATAAAAGCGTAGATCGCGAAGGATTTCCCTAAGGCACTGTTCATAATGCTGAAATGAAAATACGCAAATTTAATTGAATTAAAATAAAATTTACCCATTTAGGTCAGCTTTCAACATGACGTTGTTCCGCCGAGTTATTTATTAAAGCGAAACGGCGTGTTTATTCAAAACGAACAAAGCAACGCTGGTATGAATCAATAAAACGAATAGTAATATAGCACTTATCTCAATAAATCTACTACTAGTATCGAGCTGAGGCGTACAAATGCGAAATTGATTGCTTCGTGTGGCGAATGACATTTAAGTATCTGCCCGAAGGAGCGAGGGACGCGTGGGGCGCACTCAACCAGTCTAAGCATGTGTCGTTTGTTCAATCTTCCCGAACCAGATCAGTGCTGACCTGTGGAGCAAATGAATCGGTTTAATTGACCCGTTCGTACGAACCGTTCAATCGATTGAAAGGCATACAAACCAAAAAAGGATCTTTTCGTTGTGTTGGTTAATAAATAAATAAAATCTAATCTAGCTATAGACTAAGGTGTCGATATATTTACTTGGTTCAATCACAAGCTATGCACTGACATAAATAAGTATATCGATCGGTAGATCGCTCGTTCGTAAACGAATACCAGAGTTCTCATTTATTTCATAAATCAATGACCCAAACTAGCGACCGAAACGTTTTCATAAGAGTGAACGATTGATCTAAGTGAACCGCGCGATCCAGGTCGTTTGTTCGTTCGTTCAGAAACGTCACAAGCTTATGGCGTACTTCACGGTGACATTTGAATAGGTCTGTCGCGGCGTGTCGCACCAGCGGCTGGCAACAGAGGCGACAATGTCCCGGCCAACGACGTGGCCATTGAAAAGAAAATTTATTTTATTCAGATCTCAACAATGAACGAATATTTAGCGTCTTGATTGTGCAAGGACGCGCGGTGTCAGGAGTACATACAAAATTTCCATAACATTTGTGATACAAGCCGAGATCGCTTCCCAAAGAATAAAAGAAAAACTTACAGCGTAGACTTAACTTTTAAACATATAGTGACAGTTTGGTACTAACGAAGACATTTAATTAGAGATGAAAAAAATAAAAACCAAAAATATATTTATTTGATACTAGTGGTCGCTTCGTGGTCGAAATTCGACTATAAAGTTACTTTGCCTCTTAGGCCCACTTGCGCAGATGTAGGTTAATGTTAACCCTGGGCTAAAATATCATGCTTTCTCTTTCATAAATACGAAGAACGAGAGTGACAACATGATATCTAACCCAGGGTTAACTTTAACCCAGATCTTACTTAAGACACGAAATAAAAATATTAACGTTGTCTATTGAATGTGAAAGATATATTGACAAATGTGACAAAATTGTATTGCAATTGTAATTAATCTGAGGTAGTGTGTGTAATATTAATTTTATTTTATGTATTTTTAAGCAATATTATAAAAAATATTTGTGCAGATCACGCCTCCACCATATAAACTTTAACTGTGCCAAATTTCACACTCCTCCGTTAGCAATTTTATCGTAAAAATGTTTATACTTACTAAGTTTTTGCTTCAAGTATTAGATAATATTTACGATAATAGATCACTGTAGTCTTACGAATTTCGTATGTGCGCTGATACCATACATTACAGATTAGCCGGTATGTAGTTAAAAAAGAAAGCATAATATAACTTCCACTGAGCCACAGACCTCTGTGGCTCAGGGGAATTTATATTATATATATACCTCATATATTAACAACCTCTGTGGCTCAGTTGTTAGCGCGTTGGCGCTCAAGCTGGAGGACGCGGGTCCGAATCCCGCCAGGGCACAAAAAATTTTTCCTGTGTTCCTGCGTCGTGGATGTTTTAACACAAGTTCTTCGAGAACTTACCACGGGACAACATTGACGTGGTGTGAAAGCATCCATAGATATAAATTATATCTACGAATGTAAGTATGTCACCTTCTAATGATATTATTTGAACAATTTCGGCTCTCCATTCCAAGTTTGCAAACTTACCTATATAGATATTAGGCATAAACTTTCGTCACCAATAAATCCTACACATAACTTGACCTTAAAATATATAACCATTCAACCATCTATTGAACCACTTAGTGATAAGAAACATTCAGTACGTAATACGTAGTTAGGTAATTTTGAGGAAATATATAGGTAGCGGGGAATTTTTATAGGACGAAAACCACCATCTGAAAATTACGATGCACGCAATATTAGAACTAAATTACCAAGTAGATAGTACAAGTTTTACCTGTTTAACAACCTATATAAATCTAATAGTATATATCAAACAAATAAAAGCCACCATTTCCTTTGCAGATAACACCGGTCATGTCATCTTCGCGTATTTTAAAGCGCATATCCTTACAACCTGTCTTGTAGAATTTAATATAATGCAAATAGCATAGCATACTTCAAACAATAAATGCATCATAGCGTTGCTGCATTAGATTATCTATACGTGATACGTGTCTTGAAATAATATTATTGCTTTTAGCGCGTTCGCTTTGTTGTATACAACTTTAGCCCGCTAACAATTTAAAACTATCGCTATCTTTTATGATATCCGCAGTAGTAGATAGAAGTTTGATCGTACGTAATAAGAGATGTGACGCGACGCGGCGCTGACTTTTTAAGATAGCTATACAAAAATGAACTTTATTCACTACACAAGAAGATACACGTTTCATTGCAGGAGTTCGAATGTCAAGTCAATCAAAATCAATGTGGAAGGCGTTGCAACGGAAAGTGTATATTTTTGTGTAGTGACTAGTGAATAAAGTTCAATTTTGAATAAATATCTTTAAAATGCAGCGTCGCGTCGCGTATCGTCGCAGTGTGAATTTACATTTAGGCAAAATAGCGTAGTATATGAATAACTATTACCTGCCTATTCATTTAAATTTTTAACATTTTTTCATGTCTCACTACATTGTAGTCCTCGATAATAATGCTGCAATGGGTTGAAAATAAATTGATATTAAAATTGTGCCTATTCAGCCATACCTATCGGGCATTAAAAAAAACATAATCGCATGTCATCAACATATGCCGCACTTTCCATTAGGCGTGGCGTGACGGCTGTTGGTTTTAAAAACACCACATGTTCTCAATGTGACACAAAAAAGAAAATGTCTTACTTTGGCATGCGCGGGTCCGGCATGTCGGGAAAATGATCTCTCAACACGTGGCACGAAAACAAGCGTGTAAAAAAATATATCACGCTAACCTGAATCTACTGTTCGACATATAACCTAAAAATATGCGCTTTAAATAAAAAAAATGTAACAGGCAATGTAAAATTTTCAAAAATGCAGTACAAACGGAAATAATAATTATTTTTGTTTTTACTATGGTCAAACAAGGAGTAGAGCTTTCCATAAAGAATGTAAGTATTTTTAAAACGAAAAGCGAGAATCACTGTAGGAACACTAGAAATAAACATAAGCTAGATAGGTATTATGCCGGTGATCAGACTAAGTGAATTTAAAGGTTTACGCCTATACAATAGTATATCCCAGTAAACGGTCAAAACTTTACATTGATAAATATAAAAAAAAGGAGTTAAAGAACCTTTGTGTGCTAAAGCCTCTAATATAATAAAACTTTTTTTCTCTTTCTTTCTTTATTGTATTATTTTCGAATACCAGTTCAAATACGCTCGTAAATACACAGGCTTTTTCGAAAGCTACGCCACATTTTTATTTTCTTTTAACCCTTTCAAAGAATTTGAAAACCCTAAGCCTATTAAAATTTAAACGGCACTCAGCTGCACCTCAGGAATATGTGGAAATGGTGCTGCAATATCCCATCCTCATTCAAAATAATCCCGCAAACGAATTACTAATTCACGTCCACTAGAATCCTGTACGGAATTTAATTGTACCGCTTAAAGATAGGAGTAAAATTACAAAGAACAAATAGACACTCAGTAAGAATGAACGTTTTTTAAAATGTATATTATTTATGAATTTTATAGCCCAGTAATTGGATAGTTTTATCTAAAGGTCGATTCTATTGATTAAATCCTGCAATAACACAGCTGTTACGATTCAGTCCCGATATGTTAAATCTGCAAAAATGGTATTCTCATCGTCAGAACGTCAAACCAACGTTAAACGCGTTTTGATTAGTCCAAACTCCAAAAATCAGTTTATGATATCAAGACGATTCATTTAAAATTCAATAAAAATAAAAAGTAAGTGTAAGTTAATTAAGAGAATTGGGATTTAGGAAAGTTTTGCGGGAGTTTTGAAAATTGGTAATTTTATAGATTTAGATGTGCTCTTTTTGAATTTCAACTTTGCCTTCTCGTAACTTAGCCACTAGAGCTGTCATCTTGTAAACAAATGCACCTTGGTACCTGAATTTAGGAGGACTACCACAGATTAAAGAGGAACAGATAAACAGCTACATAGTTAATTATCGATTTGATTGCACTACTACAAGTATACGACGTGTCCACGAAAGTTGTTTAGATCGTTCTAGCTGTTAAAGCTGTTTCTCTGTACGTATGTATATTTTCTACTCCGTGGACCGTGCTAGCATTTTACTGCATTACGAATTACGTGAGCTCTTGACACAATTTAAATCGCAACGGCTTTTATCACAACCGTTGCATTGTCCCGGTCAAGGAAGCGCGGTGGTAATAAATATGCAAATCCGTACGAGTCTCATCCCGCGGGGCAACCCGGGCCCATTCAACACCTGCACCGCTAATTGCCGCGCCTCCTCCGACAATAAACAGTTACCCAGCCTCCCCACACAATACCACAATACGTTACTTCGGCGCTATGATCCGATCCTTTGAAATGTTCGGACTATTATTCAAACGCTTATTCAATTTATGTAATTCAAAAGGCAGATAAAATAGGCGCGTAAAATTGCTGTGTTATTCAGTAATTATTATCTGTATGCCTCTCGAAGTTGGTATAATTTCACTTGGCGTTAAAATCGATTGTATGTTTTATTTATTGAGTGTATGATTATTCATGGGTGTGTATTACACAGTAAATATAGATGGCCTTAGGTTAGGTTAGTCAATGATGATCCTTTAAGGGGTTGTAGTTCCCATTTTACTAATATTATAAGTGTGAATGTTTGTGAGGATGGATGGATGGATTGATCGATGGGTATGGATGAATGGATGGATGTTTGTAACTCTTTCACGCAAAAACTACCAAACGGATTTTGATGAAATTTGGTTTGGTAGTATTTAGTTTGAGCTCTGAATTAACACATACTACTTTTTATCCCGAAAAAGTACAGTATTCCCGTGGGATAAGGTATTTATACGGGCGAAGCCGCGGGGAAAATGCTAATCATTTTTAATATATTCTACAATGAAAATGTATTAAAAACTTTAAATTCCAAAATCGCGTAAAATATTAATTCTGGAATATATTGGAAATGATGAAAACAAAAATCCCTTAAATTCCAACATCGACATAACCTTCAACCTTTTATAGTTATATATATTTACTGTGGCATTAACGCGAACGGCCTGAAACCCACATAAAAAACTACGCCAAATAAGAGGTTTGACTTTGACAGTTAGGTTACTAATATTGCCTATTTTCATTTCAGCCTCTTCCAACAAAAACCCACAACATATATTTACTGCAGCGGTTCTCAAACTTTTTTGGTGACGGAACCCTTTTGGAAAGCAAAATACTTGACGGAACCCTACAATAAAACAATAGTTTTTAAAAGTGTATTCTATTAATAAACATAATAAAAGTACAATGTAACAGTTACTGATTATTACTTACTTTAACATGCCACATGGCAAGTACATTATTACAAGATATTAAAAAAGAAAAAATCTAACTAATGGGAGGTATGAAACTGTATTTTACTTTTCATTAATTGGTTGATGTCAGGTTTGATAGAAGACAGTTGCAGTCTCATATCAGGTTCGGCGTCCAGTCTATTGCGATATTTTGTTTTCGTGGCTGCATACGTTGAGAATCCTGTTTCGCACAAATATGTTGTTGGGAACGGGAGAAGAATATTCAGAGCCATTTTGCCAAGCATTGGATATTCATTACGAATTCTGCACCAAAAATCGTTGAGAGGCATCGTTTTGAACAGTGACTCCATACTAATTGTGTCTGATCACATTTCTAAAAGAGATTCATATATCTCGTTTGACATACTTTCGGGCTTTTGCAAGTTGGGTAAAAAAGGATTATGAATCCATGAATTCAGTTTTATTTTTGTATTCTGTTCTTCGGGAAAATACTTTTCAAAAGATGCGCGCATCGAAGTGAGATATTGGACCAATTCTTCAAACATATCATCTTGAAACATTTCTGAGTCGTTATCGCTAACAAACTCACTGAGTGACGTAAAGCTTTCTATTTCTCTCTTATCAACGCAAACAATCCAAAAATCTAATTTTCTTTTGAAGGCAGTTATTTTGTTATAGGCCTGGAACACTGTTGTCTGTTTACCTTGCAATGATAAATTCAATTCGTTTAGTTTTTGAAAGATATCCGCCATAAAAGACAATCGGAACAACCAAGTTTTATCATACAAACGGTCTTTCAAATTAAAAGAAGTATCGGCTGAAAGAAATATTTGTAACTCCGCTCTAAGTTCAAATAGCCTTGTTAAAGTTTTTCCCCGAGACAGCCATCGCACTTCTGTATGGAGCAGCAGTGTTTTATGTTTGCTGCCATAATCTTCACACAATAATGAGAACAATCAGGATTGTAGTGGTCGTGATTTGATAAAATTAATTATTTTTACCGCTTCATCCATAACTAATTTTAGATTTGACGGCATTTGCTTCATCGCAAGTGCTTGTCTATGCAGAATACAATGGCTGGAACTACAATTAGGCGCTTTATTTTTTATGCGTGACACTGCTCCTGCTGTTTTACCTGTCATCGCCTTGGCCCCATCTGTACATATGTCAATGCAATCGTACCAACTGAGATTATTTTCTTCAAAAAATATGTTTATTTTATAAACAATTTCTTCCCCGGTAGTGTTTGTGGGCAGCGGTAAACACATAAGCATGTCTTCTTCAAAAGAACTTTCATATGGATATCTCACGATAAACAGCAAGATAGCCAAGCCAGACCAGCGACATCAGTTGACTCATCCATTTGGAAGGCGAATCGTGTTTTTTGTAGACGTGTAACTAGTTCTTGTTTGACGTAGCTTGCCAGATCATGGGTTCGCCGTGAAACAGTATCGTTTGATAGCGGCACAGTAGAAAGATGTTTTGCAGATTTTTCATCGAGCATACATTTTGTTATGTCTAACACTTTATTAAATTTTCAGCGATAGTGTGCGCTTCACCTGCTTGTGCAATGTGATAGCTAACTAATTATGATTCCTCCGTGGCCTTTTCATTGATATTTTGTGTTACATGCATCATATTTTTTTGACTTTCCAATAACTGTTCTTTTCTGCGAACAAAAAATTTTTTATTCTTGTCTTTAGACTCGGGGTGTACAGTTTCTAAATGTCGGCGCAATTTGGTTTGCCATTTGCCATGGAACTATTAGGACGCAGTACATACATTGGAATCAATAAATCCGAAACTGATATATGATTCATCATACTTCCTTTTTTTCGTCTTTGAAACCGTGGAGCTTGACGTCGTGGCATGATCGTCTGGATCGGTAATTGCTGCATTCCGCGTACTGCTTTTGACCATTCATCGTCATTAGAAGATGTTGTTGCAACACGTTTAACGCCTTTAAGCCAACGTTCCATTCTTCTTTATTAATAATGTTACACGTCAGGATGGTGGGGTCAAAATAATGCACAATCGTTACTGCTTATAAGAGACTAAGTTTAGTTCAAAGAAGAAATGTACAAATCTGATATAATCAGAATACAGCAGGCAGTAGAACAATAAACACTAGTTACATATCACGTTTAAACCCCGCAATTCGCTAGCCAGTATTATAGGTGAAAGTTTGTGAGGCTTTATAGATGTTTGTGACTCTCTCACGAAAAAACCACATAACGTATTTTGATGAAATTTGGGTACGGTAGATTTAACACAAAGGTGGAGGTAAGGATTGACACAAAAGCTACTTTTTATTCCGGCAAAATGTTTCCCGCACGATATTCGGTACTCTGCGCGAAAGAAGTTCCGGGAAACATCTAGTATCAAATAAAATTATCAATATTTATCAAGTACCTTTTGGTTTGTCACGACAATGTGACAAACTAATATCTTGGTCACGATTGGTCATATTACCATCAGTCACCACATAATATGACTGAATGAACCGTTACTCCATACAATACACAAATGTACTATATTTTGATGTGCATAACATCACCCCATGATGTTTAAATCCATTACAATGGTTTCCTACTTGGCAAACTTTGTACGACTGATTAAGTTACCGCATTGTACCTACTATAACTATTTATCAATCTGAGCATAGGCCAGACGACTTTATTCCCCTTTACCTCGAATGTGTCAAAAGGTATCTGAAATTCATCACACAATAATAGTCAAATGTTAAAAACTATACCCCGACTACGCAAATTACCCTTTGTTACCCTGGCCATCATTGCGAATTCGTTGACACCTCATTCATTAGAATCGGATCAGTACTTTAGGCGCTACGGTGAAACAAACATGCATACAAACTTAATATATACTGCCAAAATTGTGACTCTTTCGTAGTCGGTTTAAAAGACTTTTATAGTGTCTTTTATAGTGATAACATTAGATATGTACGAAGGGCTAAATGAAATAAGTAGAATTAAATAAGTTACCCGCAAACACATGCAAATTTTATCCGCAAACATAAGAGCCAAGAAATAAGGGGAGGAAACATTAAATTTAACATCACCATATTTTAGAGTTAACTGAGAAAAGAAGGGAGATTGCGACCGAAAGAATTATTATACGTCCCACTTTACTCTGTAATAGAATACGAATAACATTATATTCAGTTACTTTATTTCAAAAAGCTCCCTCACTACTAGGGAAATTTGGCTTAAAGGTTTTTCGAACTTAAGTTTTCCCAAAGTGAAATAACTATAATTTTACTTCAATACCTAATGAAAAGACTATATAATCAATTTTCTGTTTAACTACGTTATTTTCCTAAAATTATTTTATTACATAAATGAATAGTGCTCTTAAAAATAAGACACTTTGCAAAAAAAATAGTATGGGTACTAAAAATCAACATTAATTTCAAAGAAACTGCGGATTTTTAAGCATTATTGTGAGTTTTGTGTGTCTACGACATACTTAAGCCGTACAAGCAGGTGACGTCACACGCTAGTAAGTTGCTACGAAATGTATGGCCACATGCACAAAATTTCTGATATCTCCGAAGTTTGCGCGTTTTTAATATTCATACTTACTATCGTTTTTTTTTATTGAAGTGATCTCTTCTTATGAGAGGGTAAACCGCTTCGTCACGTAACGCGTTACGGCGCACGTCTGTCTGGCTTCCCTTTCTTTCACGCATACGGCAGCGGTAGGCAGACTCCTCCTCTCTCACTCTAACCCACTGCGCTAGCCGTATCAAGATGTTATTAATAAATAACCTTTATTTATATCAAAATAATATACGTACAATTTAAGTAATAACCTAAGCTTTTCTCAAGTCAAACAATTTCAATATTAAATAGTTTAAGTTGTAGTTTAATTTATAGATTGGTTTAAGTTATCGCTTCTGTCGTGCGTCCCAAGACGCACAAGTTTTTTTTACTTTTTACACTAATGTTGTAAAAAATATGCCAACTTTTTGTGACTTTTAAATGCATATAATTACAAAACTACACAAAATCTTAGTTCTTTTTACTTTTATCAAGTTTTAATACCTAATTATTTCTGAATGTTTATGTTGGCAAATGCCCAATTATATTAGATCGACTAGGTAATCTACAAGACTCCGAATCTCAAGTACTCTACTCAAGGCGGCTTCGAACAAAAAGTAATATTCTAAACAGAGTTCAAAATTTAGCATAGCCGTAAAAACAGAGTGTAATTAGATCCGAATATCTTGTTTACCGACAAAAACTAAAAGCTTCCTCACGCTTCGATAGACAAATAGTTCGTTTACTCCGCGGCATGACTCCGCTTGGTTAGTCATTCAGATTGGGATGACTAAACAATTAAGCCCGTCAACCTAATCGCGATTTCACTGCCAAGTGCTAAGTAATTTAGGCATTTCAAGTTTCGAACAACAGCTGCGGTTGAGCCTTGAAATGTTTGCGCTTGATCCGAACCGATCATAAATGTATTTAGATTTACTGTTATAGTTGGATGTACTAACTAGAATCTAGACTAATGGTTGAAATAAAAGTACCTTAAATGAAGAATTTTTCATTTTAATTGTCATTGATAAATCGCACAAATAAGATTTAAAGCGTTATGATTTTTTCATAACAGGTAGGTACACCGTACAGGTGTATTTTTTACGATAGCAATCTACCCAAATATGCTAATAGACATTTTATTTATTTACGCGTTGTTTATCTCAAGAATATAAACCGCGCTCAGCTTTTTCTGCCATAAAGAATAAACAATAATTCTCGTGGCAGCATTCTTGTTCCGATAGTTTATTGTTACTCGAGCGAAGCTTACATCGTATAAACTAAAACCCATACGTGCTATTGAAAGGTTACGATTAGAGTAACTGGGCAATTACCATTTACCATCCATAAGCATGAGAGTTTAGCATAGCGACGAGTAACAATTTCAACGTCCACAGTTTTGAGTTACGACGCACCGCGATGGTTTATTATCGGGCTCACATCTTCCGCCCTTGTTGGTCCGCGATTTTGTGTCGCCGCACAACGGTACTCTACACGTCCGCATTATTAATCTCGCCATTGTATTAGCTACGGGCATGTCAAAACGTGTACGTACTGATAACATTAATGGAAACACTCATTGATGCAATCAATAACTTCAATTACAGTTACTGGACACCTCCTATCGGATATCTCCGAAGGGAAACACCTGTATTACTCGGAAGAATCTCGGCTGTGAGTAATTGAATGGACGCGAGAAGATAGTTGCAGTATTTCGCCTCTGATGTTATGACACCAACACTTATTATTATTAATTAGAACTGTATCGTCAATTTTCTTACTTTCATGTATCGAGAAAGAGGCGCAAAGACAGATGAAGCACAACAAATGCAAATGAATTAACGAGTCAATTTTCAAATGAGAACTTCGAACGTGACTGTTTTATGAGGTCAAGGCTACTTTTTATTAATATGGTTAAATAGTATTAAAATAGCTTATGCTATTTTTATATATATTTAGCTCCTAAAAATTATATTCAAAATAAAAAAAAGATTATATATTAAAATGGTTTGTTATTCCAATGTCTCGCTAAAACTCGAGAACGGCTGGACAGTTGTTATTTATTTATTCCATTTCATAGTTAAGACAGAACGTGTGTCGGGACAGCTCATATAATTAGTTGAATAAATTAATATAAAAGGGGACACCTAAGAAAACTGCCCACGCCCATCGCCTTCTCCCAGGCGGCGCGTTTTGTGCACCTACCCTCTCTCCAATTATGATAACTATCACTCAAGGCGAGCGGAACGAAAGGGGGAAGGCACCGGTTAAAACGTGAAATTACACTTCAATTTTTACTCAACAGCGGGCGCACAATAAAAAACAAATATTCTCATGGTGTGTATCGACGAAACGTGACCGGCCCTCGTCAAAATAGTCGGCCGTAGTCTTGCGGGGCGGCGCCACGCGGCACCGAAGTGCTAAAGTGTAAAAAGGCTGCGGTGAAATTTATAAGCAGTACGTCACGATTATTGAATAATGACTTCACAAATTAGCGTCCGCCCGATTTAACTTGTAATCTAATGTGGGATCTTAAATCTGAAATAATAACGCACGGTAATTTATAGCTCCGGACCTCTCATTAAGATTTCGCAGACGGGATGCTTTATCAGGGCTGCACAACAGACGCAATGCGCACAATGTCTTCGGACTGATCACACTAAACTTCAAAATATTAGGATTATTAGCTCGTTATTTATTCGGATGCTCGTTAAGTTAATCGCCGTGGGGAGCGGCCATTTATTGTATGTCGTTGTCGAACTGTGTTTTCACAAGAGCGGCGTATTACAAGCAAATTCAACAAACGACGAGGCGTCATCTATCAAAAACGTTAACGATCTCGGATGCCGCGCCGCGTACAATCACCGCGCATCAATAATATGGGATGATGTCGATGAAATATATTTAATGCATCTCTGTAATTTACTTTCGAATGGCGTCAAAACAGTGACACTTAATCATAGAGAACAGTTAATGGGTGAGCTACTTAGATTCGGAGAACCGATTCGTCGCTTGAAATTGTAAACAGATATGCCAACAAGCGAATCAACAAAACAGAACATTTGGGGGCTTATATGTGTTTGGAGAATTAGGTACATATTGAATCTCCAAATATTGAATATATTCACAATGTATCTGATCTGATATTTATTATTGATACATCCAATCGCATAACAAATAAGTATTGTATTTCAAAGGATTGCTAATATTATATACTTTTATTCGAAGGAGATAACGAAAAGGGTTTGATATGTAATCCGGTACGCCTGCTCGCTCCGGATTGGATCGTTAATAATAAATTTCCTTCAACACATGTAGATTTCTGCACATTTATTTTTCATAGGAAGGAAAAAACGCGTTTTCTTCGGAAAAGCCATTTTGAATTGAAACTTAATACTAGGCGTATAAAGCGTTAATCTTCCTCAAAGATTACGTAGAAATATATCACGTTTAATGTAGAATATTTTGGGAGACATCATAACAGGCCAATTTTCCGAAACGAATAAGCAAATTTCATTTACCGAGAATTTGACTATATTTAGCAAAATCAAATACACAAGTTTTGCAAATAAAAACACTATTTTCACATATTACGAGTAATATTAATGACGTAAATATTTTTCCAATTCCAATAACAGCGATACAAATAAAACTTACAATGTACATGTCATAATTAGTTACGTATATTTATGGTCAGGCGTTTGAAAAGCAGTAACCTACGGGGTAGGGAACTTTATTGTGACAAATATCGGGCCGTATCAAATGTCAATTTATTATTACCTTTGGGAACTAATCGCTGCGGTTTCAACTTTCAAGTCATTACTACCGTACCTATTTATGTAATGATGTGTCAAAATGATATAGCGCCTTTTAATATTGTGTTTAATTGCTTTATTAATATACTTTATCCAAATTATTAAATGGACGTCACTATTAACGAAGGTGCTTAAAAGCATCGTCGAAAAAACTTACAGTCGTCGCTTTTTTACCAAATGTATTTGTAATGTAATCAAATCAAGTTGAAAATGGGAACTTCTGTAACTTTTGATAATATATCAAAAACATCATATCTACTTTTAAATAACTATTTTTAAACAAAAAAAGAAAACCGACTACCAAAGTAAAATGCACAAAAAAGTATGAAATAAAACTTATTTTATTAGTAGAAAATAAGTTTTATTTCAATCCTTTTTTTGCATTTTTACTTTGGTAGTCGGTTTTTATTTTTTGTTTAAAAATAATATTTTTTCTTTTTTTAATAAATTTTATTATCTATATTATTATGAACACATTGATATCGATACACAAAACTCTGATAAGTAGTGAGTACCTTTGTCATCATAAAATATTATGTTGGTATTTCTTGTGAAGATGGTGGTGATGATGATGATGATGATTACTGTAAGTCTTATGATGGCATATGCTGGCAGTTCTTTAAACAAGGCCGGAATATCCAAACATGTATCTATAAGGACTCAGGAGTTCTGTTCAGTACTTCTGGATCCAGGGTATACCTTGGCATAAAAGCTTACTTTTTGGTAGCATATACTTGGAATACTTCAGAAAAAGTCGAAATAGGTTCGCGAATAGGTTCACATACGCAAAGTAATTACTAATGTTCAAAGATATCCGTGTCGGTGTAAAATACTATGAGAAGTACCTATTATATCATCATAATCAAACATCAAACGTGATGATGTATGGTGTGATGATGGTGTTAATGATGATAATTACCGTAATTGACATAGTGGCATATGCTTGCAGTTCTTTAACCAATGCCGAAATCCCCAAACATGTATCTAAAAGGAGTCAGGAGTTCTGTTCAGTACTTTTGGATCCAGGGTATACCTTGGTGCAGAATACATATATATACACAGCCGAATGCATGACCGCCTCCTTTTTTTAAAGGCAGTTAAAAATGGGTTGCAGTTTCAATGTCTCGCTAAAACTCGAGAACGAGAGAGTAGGTACGCAGTACGCAGATGTATATGTAGGTGTAGATGTAGTTTTAAGTTATATTTATTAATTCCAGACAGAACAACATGTGTCGAGACACCTATTATAACAATATTACTAAGTTACCACTTAATTGCGTTACCCTAAATATTTCGGTCCACTTCCATTTTTAGGATTCCGTATTACATAAGGAACCCTTATAGTTTCGCTCTGTCCGTCCGTCTGTCTGTCTGTCCGCGCTTCTAGCTTATGTAATTATGAATATAAATGGATGAAATTTGGTATAGATAGTGTGTAGATCTCGGTTTTAGCATCATAAAATAACATTTTTATTTTATTTTAGGGGGGCTCTCCATACATGTGAAGTGGGGATGAAAAATATTTTTTCATTCAACCCCATCGTGTGGGGTATCGTTGGATAGGTATTTAAAAATAAAAGCAAGTTTTCATACAATATGACTGTTTACAAAGTCGACCATTTTCGAGTAATCGACCTCCAAAGTGGTAAGCTACAGGAGATAGAAACTTGTAAGTTTTCATGCTGATAGATCATGCTAAAAACTCTTTAGGAAAATTATTTTGCGTGAAATCGGACAATAACTTTTGAAGATATTTAAAGAAACCCTTTTGCGCGTTGATAGTTATGGCCTCTTACGCCCGAAATTAATAATCAATCTTAATCTCATTTTAGCTATCTGAGATCAAGATTTCAATACATTTCAACGATCCTAGGATTGACTTTACGTCAATTTACGTAAATTATTGTTTGCGAATCTAATATTGAAGTCAATCTAAGATTTTAGATACGTTATTAATTTCGGGCGTAAGACAGGTCCTGACATGCTCTTGGTTAGGTTATACATTGATAGAAATGGCATAATACAAAGATAATACTTGCACAAAATACATTTACAGGTTTATTAATTATTTTCTTTAACGTTAACATATTTTTTCAACAAACAAAATTATTACTTTTCAATGGGTTGATTATCCCATGCCGTTCAACACATGCCGCAGGGATGGTGTTTTTTGCCTAAATAATAATTAAAGAAATGTTTTTTCAAACCATATTCTAAAGCCATCGTTAAAAGAATTCACTTTGAGGGTAGATTTAATAGTTTAATCTATTAACAACCGTTACTATCGTTTTCTTGTGGGTTTAACGGTAACATTTGTGGCACATTTTTAAGGTATTTAACTTCCTGACGGTAGAACTTTTTAATTTGAGACTTTGCCGTTGATCGTTAACTTCATGCTTTTTACATTCAAATTGGGGCTATAAACGTTTATTTATAATCACTTCATATGGGTAGTTTTATAGCGTTTAATTTTTTTGCAATAATAATATTTTTGTATAAATTATGTATTTAGTGCTTAAACATAAAAATGATCATGATAAAACAGACAATTGCAATATGAGTCACACATAAATTATGTACCAATGACACTCACCCATAACTAAAATGAACATAAAACCACTGTTGTAGAAAATCAAAACTAGATTACTATCAAAATAGAGAACATAGCGGGTGGTCAAATCAAGCGTACAACAGCACACTCGAGAGGCGTATAACAAGTGCGTTACATAAATAATATCTTTGATTCGAGTGTGGTAGCATAAAGAACGAATGACATCTACAATAGTGTGTATCAACATGGACCGATCACTCCTGAGCCGGGGGACACACGGGTGGTCCCAGCGGGGAATCTATCCCGAGACATATTTCAGCGATTCGCGCACACGTCGACTCCCCCCTTTATCTGCCGCGACATCCAATACCTTATCCGCATCTAGGAAGCACTAAGTCAATTTTATCTGTGATAAATATGCTCAGGTGACGTAGGAAATAATAATTTAAGTATGCAAGGAGGTGTAATAGCTAAAAGATTGCGTGACGGTGAATTAAATGAGTTTGCGGTTGGCTTCAATTTGTGCGAACAGTGCTCGTTAGTATGAGCTTACGAACTGAGTAAAACGGTAAGTATTATAATATCATACGGCGTACTTAATACTTTATAAGTATGTGAACATTTTATAAGTACGAAACACGCCTCAAAGTTCGCATACATGAACTTCAACATTTTCAACATTTTGTTTTGCGTTTGCGGGTAAGTACGACTTTTTTTTTTGTTCACTTCGTAGTTTTTTATGAGACTTTGCTCTGCTAAAAGGATTTTAACGATGGATATGGATTAAGGATTTTAATCTGTCAGTAAATAGCGCATGTCAGGATATGTCTATGGAGTGTGTACCGTAGCTATCAACGCGCAATTATCCTTTCAAATTACTTTAAAAGTTCCGTTCAAAATAATTTTCCTAAAGAGTATTAAGCAGGACCTATCAATATTTAAAGTTGAAAGTTTCTAGCTCCTCTAACTTATAGTGTGAAAATGCCAGACCAAGCCACTTTGGAGGTCGATTACTCGAAAATTAAAAATTAAAAAAACATACGGATTGCGAATGAAAAAAAAATAATCCCTACTGCAGATGTTACGAGTCTCACCCTTAAAATATAAAATTATAATTAAGTTTTTTATGATGACAAAAATAAAATATATATGCAATCAATAATTATACAAACCGAGCGGACCCGATAGATATTGTCCTGCGGGGCTGATTTGTGAATCTAAACCATCAAGGGCATAGAATAAAATTCATTCAAATCGGTCCAGCCGTTTAGGAGGACCGTTTAGTTCAGTGACATACACACGTACAGTAGAATTATATATATATATAAAGATTTTGTCTATTTATATTCATAATTACCGAAGTTGGCAAGGGAGGACGGACTGACGTACAGACGTAGAGACAATGCAAAACTGTAATCTACAGTTTCGCAGTCCTAGGGATTTTATGTAATTATTTTATTTCACCTTAGGTATTTAAAACAGGAGTAGGTACTGCTATTACGATTTTTTTAAGATTAGATAGGTACGTAAAACCGTAAAGTTAATCATTAGGAAACTGCGTGGCTCAGAAAGACTAAAGAATAACAGAAGAGAAGTTAAATACATAATATTAGGTCATGGTCATTACATATGAAATTGGCGTTTTGTAAAGGAGGAACATAAAGTCGATATTTTTTAAACATAATATATTTATTTAATCAGTTTATATAATAATAATATATTTATTAAATTGCATAGACAGCAATGGTATATAATTTATATACTATTGCTATCTATGGAATTTTGCCATCTCATAGGTGATTTATGGATTCCTTTAATTAATAATCGTCGTATCGTAAATAGCCGCAATCGTCTGGCCAGGTTTAAGAAAGCTGTAGTGAACGACACCGGCACTAGTCCACCAAACGCTTACAAGTAACTTTTTTTGAGTCAATTTTCGCTTGGGGCAGGCTTTGGCTGGTTCACCAGGGTTCAGCCATTGCGATGAGCGTTTCCGATTATCGTACAGGATCCACTTTTCATCACAGGTAATGATTCAATTTAAAATACCTTCATTATTGTGCCGGTTGAGTAATGTAACGCAGCAGTCGACGGGCGTTTGTCGCTTTGCTGTACTCTGTTGCATATTGACAAAAGTAAGTATCAATGTCATTTTGACATTGACAGATGTCATGAAGTAAAGCCTATTGAGTTACTTTATTTTAGTTGGCCAAAAGGCTATAAATAATGTAGACGTATAGTATTGTGTTAGGCATACGTCATAATATCATAATATCATAGTCATAATGTAATACGTATCAGTGTTAAGCACCAATAAAGGAGAATATAAGAATTGTTGCTGTATTATTATCATCACCACTCAAGCACAAGAAGGACATACAAATCAAGAGGCCGTAGCCCGCTACACACTCAATTCATGAGTTACCCACCTTTCAAGCTTTTTTAACCTACCCAATTTACTTCAAGTGAAATAAAACAGTTTTCTCACTAGCACCGCAGCTTACAGCTAACTCCAGCCTTCAATTCTTTATTATCAACTTTGGTCTCCGGCCGTCCACGGGGCTCGTTCTGCAGGTCGAAATTTCCTGAACGAAAACGTCAGAACCAAAAACGCACTGTGTTTTCTTTTGCGACACCGCCGCCATTCACATCAATAATCCTTCGAGCCATTTCTGCAGCACTGGTGCCACGGTGGAACTCGTACTCGAAAATAATACGATATTTCATGTTTTCCATTTTGTAAACAGAGTGACGCAAAGAAAAAACCAAAAGAGGAAAAAACAAATGAATTACGGTTTTCGAAACAAATGCATGAGTAAATAGCGGTATAAATTTGAAATTGGAATTCCTAACCAAAGAAGATATATTTGAGATCAAAGTGGCCAGTACGACAAAACGCCAATTTCATATGTAAGGACCTAATATGTTAATCTTCAGTAGGCCAGCATGGTTGACGAAAGCTTATACTAAGAGACCCGTACCCCAATAGCAGAGACGTAAGCAATCTGGTGATGCATCACTTAAATGATCACTTAAGCATTCTTAATTAAAGTTTACGCCAAACGCTCCCAACACACAAAACATTAGATTAAACTTTTATGTACTTTAATCGCATATCGGCGAAGACTCGGGAGTAAATATAATCTTAGAAAGTCAATTTAGTTCACTAACGAGATTGGATGAAAGGCGGGCGGATGATTAAGTCCCATTAGGCGAGACTGCAGCGGCGACACTACTCAAACAAACCGCACAAAACCGCAACGTCACGCGGCAAACAACCTACAGACATATATTCCGCTAGACCGACCTTTGATGAAACAAAGCGTAATTTTCACAGTAAGAGCTGTCACAAGACCTATTTCACGACAAACTATAGTGATACAAACAGTTGACACCTACTGAACTGATTTGTTTGAAGTGTAAAGCCTTGTTAGACTCAATTTTGAGTTGAGAGATGAATAACAACAATGTTTAGTTGGGGCAAGGGGGACATACTTTATATTTCTTTACGAGTCAAAAGGTACATATTTTACTTGACTCTTCAACAATACTGTCGCCCTGTGGTCGTAAATGGCTATTATAATTGAAATAATTATTAAATTTAAAAATTTATAAGGGTTCTTTTGCCTCCTATATATAAAAATATAACATACAGTCAACGTGTAACAAAACTGTATCTATCAAAAGTGTGTGTTAGTAATCTTAGGTAGTGTGTGTTGTTGTTATTTTTATTAATTTTATGTATTTCTAAACATTATTTAAAATTTCTAAATATTTTTAAATTTTCTTTCTGCACACCTTCCTCAACATAAACTTGAATTTTACCGCCCAATTTTCATACTCCGCCGATTGCACAATTCTCGAATAATCTGTAGGTACTGGAAATTTTGGCTTCACGTATTAATATAATAATTACAATTTAGTTTACTAATCATACTTTAAACTCTCAAGTCAACTATGCGGCGTCTACACAAATGTGTGTCTATGGGCTGCCCATAAGCACCCTTAGGCATTTATAAGCTTTCCACTTTGCGTAGCTCTCACTATACATACAATAACAGCACCACAATTGTTGGCTTGGTTGGCTTTGACGTGATTACTAGGCACTTTGCGAGTGCACTTGGCATATTAACATGTTTTAGCACATTTTAAAGTCAATTATCGTCATAGTGAAAGAAATTCACATATAACGTTGTTCTAAATGAATTGTCTCCTGAGATGGTATCTACAAAAAAAACACACACATTTTGACACATAACTTTTGCAAGTATCCTATTCTGCAAACATTTTGTACGTTTGATTTTGTATTTATTATTCGTAACAGCACACTGTGCAACAATAATTTAACTAAATATATTTTTAGACATACATTATACATTAGTAGCGTGCTACTAATCTTGTACTTCAGACGAGACAATATTGTATACATATAATCGGTTTCTCGAAAGCGGCTGCAAGTATTACCATGAAATCCCTCGGAGAGGTCTTATCCCTCGCAGACTGCACATTTTTAAGCTACATATATCTTTCTTTTATTTCGTCGTGCAACAATCCTAATACTATTATAAATGTGAAAGTTTGTGAGGATGGATGCATGGATGTTTGTTACTCTTTCGCGCAATAACTATGGATAGGATTTTGATGAAATTTGGTGGGGTTAGGCTCTGGATTAACACGCAGGCGAAGCCGCGGGCAAAACCTAGTATATCAATAATTCTACTCTACTCTACTCTATATATAGTCGGATTGGTAGTTTGGTATGCGTGTGTATAGTGCTTTGTTCGAAAATTCGAAATGTGGTAGGTTCAAATCCCGGTCAGATAAATGTTTTTGTGATTCTTATTGTTTATTTTTAAATTTATCAGAACTTCGTGCAAAGCCCAGTTACCCAGGTACTATACTTGATGCAGGGTATAAGTTCAGAGATAAATCTAGATATATAATATTAATTTACGACATAAAACATAAATCGTTTAGTAAGAATACTAATACATTAATGGTTAGAATCGTAATACAACTTAACTTCGCGGACATATTAAGTTATAACGCCGTATATCATTTAGTAGTTGCAAATAATTTTCTTATAGTTACGCGACTTGGCCAAGTGATCGCCATGTATATGTCGTAGGGTAACTAAAAATTAGGATCTTTGCAAAGAGTCGGATTGCTTGATACTGAGATAAAATTTCGCAATTCTAAGCTGTCGCTAAGAGAGTTTTTAAATAAAATAAAAATACAATACATTAATTATAACAGCATTTTGTTTTTAATTTAAATCTATTATTATTACCTAACATTTTACATTTCTAATTATTATTAATATGTTTTAATTATAATTATATATTTGATTTGTAAATTGTTATTTTTCTTATATTATTAAATTATTCTTAATTCTAAGATGTGGAAGTCGCCTCATTGGCGTAGGTAAGAGTGCTTTTAGAGAATCTTTATTCTGATTGGTCGAAAATCAGCTGTTTTAAAAAATAGTTTAATTAATTCGTCCTCTAAAGTCCAAGTTAAATTGTTCTTTCTCTGACATAACCTCCAAACATCCATTAAGCGGGTACGGCAATAGAATTAAATAAACTTCTGTCACATAACTCATTACATGTGGTTTTAATTTCACAGTAATTTAACGCAACACCACTAACAGACTATCAAAACAACCGTCCGTCCATCCGTCAAAGATTTATGTTCATATTAGTTGTCAGAAATTTTTCGCCATTATATTGCAGTCGAGATTTTTTTTGCGAAGATGTTGAAAATTGTTAGGAAAATGGCGAAATTTTATCTCAGAATCAAATAATCCGACACTTTGCAAATATCCTAGGATTATCGCAAAGATTCTTTGATTTTCCAATTATTCTACGACATATCATATAATTGTTTAATTTGCATCAATAATGGTGGGTAACGAGGGAGATCGCGATCCAGTTCGCGCCACCTGGACAAGTTGATTGCGTCGCGTCGTTACATAGGAGCATACCCTATCATAGAGGTGTTGAGTTATCGATACAAATTAGAATATTTTTTGTCATAGTTATTCAACAACTGGATCTACAGTAAGCATCGACATATTTTTACCCGACTACGGTGAAGCCAAAAGGAAGGGTAATTATTTTGAGTCTATGTATGTGTATGTTTGTTCCATCGTAGCATCTAAACAACTGGTCCGATTTTAATAAATAAGGTGCCAAAAGATTCGTAACGATTCCGCGGGTAACATAGGCTATATAATTACTTAGTTGACAATTTATTTAGTCGATTGATTTTGTAGACAGACTCCTAACAATTATTGTAGTTAGACTCCTAAAAATTATAATCTACAACTATATTTGATTCTTAGATCAATGTGGGTATTAATCAACTATGCCTAAGACAATTAAAAATTGATACGTGCTCGCTAATTGACTTTATTCAGAAACTAGCCTCTTGCACAAGTTTTGCGGGAAACAAATTTAATTTAATTCTCATCAGGCTGCTAAAAATTGGTCTACTGTTTACAACAGTACGTAAACATGATTTCTATAATTATCGCTAGAATAACTAGAAAGAACATAAACATTGACTTCGTTTACTCAAATAGAATTCGAAACAAATTTGTATCGACGTTTTTATCGTCATCGCACACGCCAGCACTAATCGTGGCTAGTAGCTAGGGATCGGCCGCTAATTACAGTTATTAGGAGTCGCCAGTCCCGCAGGAGCCGAGCCAAGTTTATTTCTAACAATCGTATACCGTCAGCAAAACATGTACTTACAAGTAGTAAATATTTTTATTTGAAAATCACGAAATATGTTTTTAATTATCTTCCCATACTTTACATATATTCCTTGTAGACTTGTAGAGTGATTTTTATTCCAACATAAAATGTAAACTTGAGTTGTAAAACTCCTCTGTGAGTAAGAATTAAGTATTATTTTCAATTCATATCTAAACGCTCTTTCAATCATGGACTTCTTTGCTGACTGTACGATGTGCGTACATGATGAACAAGAATCTCCAATTGAAGTATTTTATTGCGAACCACTTCATTATATGATATGTTCACGCTTGTTAGCATTTTCAATCCGACTTGTAAATAAATATGAAGGTCTATTTCTAGTCTACTCTTATGTTTTTTCTACATCCTGAAAAAATCAACAAAACCCCTCATATGAAAGCCTTTAAAAATAATAGATATCTACCTTCATTCATTACAGCAGAATCAAGTCTCAGGCAGACACGACTATGTTTTTCATTTTTGTTCACCGTCGTCTATTTAAAATTAAATTAGTTACAAAAAATCCAAACCACCAACTTGATAAATACGTTGTTTGTTTTGTATGATATTTCAATAACAATATGTATATTGTATGTTTACGCATATTTTTGTGCATGAAAACGGCAATTAAAATTCTAGCAGCCTCGCCTCGCCTTCCAAATTTTTAATGAGTCTGAATAATGCAACGCGTTAATGCCGGCGCGATACAGTGTGATTTAAATGTAAACGAGTATCAGTATGGCTTACAAATAAAATATTGGCAGTTATAGGGACTGCCGATAGAAGTGAAAACGAAAACACTATTTCAACAATGTACAGTATATACACATTGAACTTTTCACTAAATCCATTCAATTTCACTAATAAGATGTACACAGCACTTATGTTGCACAATACGTCAGCTGTATAGCTACAGATATGACGCGAACGCACGAGTTTTCACCCATCCAAAAAGCGTCTAACGCGCACGGCACACGGCCGCTGCGCATGCGCCAGTCATGAGCATGTCGGTGTCGCGAACCCATAAGATTTTCTCCTACCAAAAAGAGCCCAACGCGGCTAAAGCAGTTTTCACTTCAAAAATAATATTAACTGTCTGGTATTCGCTATGTTGGTAACGTAAATATTTCGTCATTAATCATTATCGACCATTAAAGAGAAACAGATAAACAGCTACATAGTTAGCTCACGATTTGATTGCATATACGGTGTGTCCACGAATCTCGTCTCGCGCACGCGGCAGTAGTGAAAAAATCCCGTAAATTCGTGGACTGTCAAAGGGCGCGTCAATATTATCAAATTTCGTGATTGAGTTTTTATGTCATGTGAGATCGTATATAAATAAAATAAATAAATAAACATTTATTTGACACGATGAGACATTACACCACAAATTATTATTTATATTATTACAAAGTCTTACATAATACAGATTTTCTTTCAAATTCAACATTCAGTAGTAACGTAACAGTGACATTCAGTAACCACATATATATATGACCAGCGGTGAACTCGAGCTAGGCCTTATTATGTACTGGCTCTAGTTTAGAATGTGTGGCGGTATAATGTGACCTATTAACACTGATAATATAGACGGTTCAAAGTTTTTTGTGTCTGCTGTCTAATGGATATTAAAACTTTATAATATTAAAATCTATACATCAATTCATAAAAATAAATAAAATTGAAGTGTCTGTTTGTAATTTCAAATTAACAGCTTTGCACGAAATGCATACGATATTATATCCTGAAAAAACGCTGGGATTACGTACTGCAAACCTAAAAAGAGTATCCCCAAGTCTCGGTACAAAATAAAAAAGGGGCACCCGACCCCGGCCACTTATGGGGTAGACTGTTAATATTATATTATACCTAATACCTATATCAGGGAAAAGGGCATAATTGAACGAAAACACCGCCGCTGCTTTTTATGTTTCCATTTCATTTTCTTTAACGTATCGTATATAACGTAGATTGAACGGTCCTTTTTATTTTAATTTTTTTACTGATTAAAATGTGCCTTCATTCCTTGCGCACATCACAACATTGATTAAGGTTAAGTTCACTCCGAGACCGTCGGGGCGCGATGATGCTTGAAGATGCTGCAATAATATAATAAAAACTTGAGAGGTGTCAAGGGACACCCGGATGGAACGAAGTTATAATAAGTGAGTCCCGTGAAAATCGGTCTAGCCGTTTCAGAGATTAGCCGGAACAAACACACAGACTGACAGACGGACAGAAAAATGTTAACAATTTATATTTTATTGTAAGTACCGATCATACTTTTTAATTGCATTAAGTGCATTAAGTGAAAATAAAAGCTGTTAATTTGAAATTATCTGTAATTTCAAATTAACAGCTTTTATTTCACACTTCAATTTTGTTTATCTGTATAGATATAATATATTATATTATACAAAACAAATAGTTGAACTAAGTATAGTGCGCGCGGAAGTAGTCGGCCGCGCCTTAGGTAGGGACAGGGGTGAGGGGGTGGGTTGCTTGCTGCTCGCAACGCACATGAGATTAGACAGTGACGACCAATCTCGAGATATCGTGAACAATAATGGTTCAATTATTGAAAAGAATAAATTAAAGACGCATCAGTTTTATCTAGTTCTAAACTATTGACGTCGGCTTTCCGTTTTTTAAAAAACGTACGCACTTTAAATATTATTTCCTTAAATTGCCTTTATATCGGCGGACTCATCTTGCTATTGCAATTTCTTGTGCGTTTTGTCTAAACTAGCCAGAACTGTCAACGCGTGTTGCCGCCGCGAAGTCCGGCGCCGAACTGAGTTATAACATGAAGCGCCCCGCCTCTCCGTCCCACCGCTCACATACCTAAGGCGCGGCCAGCTAGTTCCGCGCGCACGTTGAAGGAATGCCGATAAAAGTCACAATGTGTAATTGTTAAACTCTACATTATTGTCAAGGTGATAAGGTCGTTTTTTGTATCATTCTTAATAGTCGTTACTACATTGTGATTTCGAGTGGCAAAAAGTGTCGTGCCTATTTTTTCCGTCTAGCCCCCATTCGCAACGCGCCATAAGGAACTTCGTTCCAAAAAAAAAAAAACAAAATTAAAAAAATTAAGTAACCCTGAAATTGTCAAGCAGCTAGCTGATGATGATGAATTATAGCTAAGAAACTCACACTCTTGATCATATTAGCCTTAAAAAAACCGCATCTTAATCGGACCTTTCGTTTAGGAGCTACGATGCCACGGACAGACAGACATATCAAACTTGTAACACTCCTCTTTCTGCGTCGCTCAGTGTGAACTGACCACTTGTAAAGAATGAAAATATCATCAATACTCCAATTCACGTAATTATTTCTATTCAATTCGCAGCTAGGTTTCAGAGCATGCTACCGCACTCGTGCACACTCGATTTGATGCGAGTGTGAGTGCGACAGCATGAGCTGTCACTGGGACCACACAACGAATTGAACAGGAATAATTACGAGAATTGGCCTATTGATAAAACCCACTACGTCCTAATTGATAGACTTTTTACCACTAGACTACTAGGGCCTCATATCATTTGTAATAATGAACAGCTTCATACAAGTCTGGGGACTTTTATAACAATGGTGTGGCATTAATTTTGCATGCTGCGTATATCAGAGTGCACACCCGCACGGCCGAACTGCTAAGTAGGTCACATTATACCCCCACACATTCTGAACTAGAGCCAGTACATAATAAGACTTAGCTCGAGTTCACCGCTGGTCATATAGATATGTGGGTACTGAATTTCACTGTTACGTTATTACTGGATGTTGAATTTGTTCGCGCAGAATAATAATAATCTGTACCTATACATAGCTGAGAAGGTACATTTTTTACTATGTGTGAATTTGAGACTTTATGACATAAGTAAAGTACCACACGTTAACAGACATTATGAGTAAGATTATTTATATATGATATAGTAACCTATATATGGTTGTTCAAAATTAAAAACGGATATTTTTGGCGGAAAAATAATTAAGACTTCGAAAAAATTATAATTTAAAATAAATTGCATTGAGCTCTCTAAGGCGCTGAGGTCATTGACCTCACAGAAACAGGTGATTTAAAGAGAAGCAAAGACTTACCCGACACTTACAACAATTATTAAGAACATAGAAGCGACATAACTTCTGAATAAGCTATTCGACACTTATTAATAGACGATTGTGAAACAGCAGGTCTAAAATGGCCACATTAAGTGAATCGTATTATGAAACATCATCTATTGAAGTTAAATAAATGATCTTTCATATTACATGCAACCTAAACAATATTCTAGTTTCTAGAACAATAACTCCTCTAAATTCACAACAGCTCCAACGGTTTTGGAATATGCGCGCGAAAAAGTTTGTAAAATTGAATCACGTTTAAAAGGCCGTGAAAACTGAAATCTAACGGCTCTCTATATTGGTTTCACTCGTTAGCCGCCTGTCTATTACAAGCGTTTGCACGAAAAATCACAATTTTCAGGTATTCATTCAAACGGATCTTTTAGCGTATACAGTTTTATAACATTTAAGATCGAGCGTGTAAAAAGATATTATCGATCATTTCAGTTTCTTATTTTCATAATATTTATATGTCTATTTAAATGGATATTTTATCTAGGTATGGAGAAGGTAGAAGGCAAACATATCTAGGTTTTATAAAAATCTTAAATTCATATCCGTTTTTATTGACATCCAAGCAAACATCCACATTTTTAATTGGTGCCAATATAAAGGCATTTTATGAAAGATATGGAAATGATGAGGGGTCTCAACACTCTCAACTCCCAACGCGTACCATATGTATTTAATAACTGTTGTAAAATCAGCGGGGCCCAATTATAATCCTTAAGCAGCTGGCGCAACGTAGGAGCAAATAAAATTTGTACATTAGCAATATGGGGAACGCAATTTTTTGCTTAATAACATTCATCTTCATCCTCATAAGCAGCCGAATTGCCATATTATACTTTTATAAACGTATCCCAAGATTAAAGGCCTCAAACGTAAGGCTCGGTAAAAAAATAATGTGCCTAAATAAGGTTTGTTACCTAATACCTAGTAGAATAAATATTATGTTACAAATGCCGCTTATTGCTTACATAATAATATTAGTACCTGTGGAACCGGCAAATTATATAAAATCAGTCCTTATTTATGTCAGCCCAAGCTGCCATTTGAACTTACATTAATAGAGTCAAAAATATTTATGTTATATTGTTTCACGAGAAATGCGCGATTTCTCAGGGCTAAAACCTAGCTAGCTCGATTTTTCTCCCCCAAAGCCCCCTGCATACTCAATTTCATGGAAATACTTGCAGGCGTTCCTGAGATTCTGATCCGGTAGGTATACTACTTAGTCCTTTTCATCCGCTAATGGATGATTTATACAGTATTCTCCGAGCGAATAACCCACTCTTCAAATACTGTAGTGCCTGGGACAGTTGGTTTTTAAATGTCGTGTGGTTGCCCAAGCACATACGGCATTCTCACAACATAGTAAGCCTAGTCCAGAGGAATGTCTGGTCAATACGTCTGGAGCCAACCATGTGGGGAATACCTGCGGGAAACCCTCACGATGTTTTCCTCCACCGTTAGAGCGTCCGTATAATGTACATGAGATCTGAAAAAGTCTCATTGGTACACGCCACAACCTGGGAATCGTACCTGCACTCCTTCGAGTGCGAATCAAACGGGATCAAAAATCTACCCACTAGGCCACGGAGCTCTGATTAGGTATATATACGTATACGAGCGGACCTGACAGACATTGTCCTGCCGGGCTGATTTGTGAATCTAAACCATCCAGGGCGCCACCCAAACGCATACAATAAAATTCATTCAAATCGGTTCAGCCGTTTAGGAACAGTTCAGTGACATACACAGGTACAGTAGAATTATATATATAAAGGTAATATATATACAAGAATTGCTCGTTTAAAGTATAAGATGACATACAAAATAAAGTAGATTTTATTTTTCTTTGAGTTCTGTAGAAAAACTTTCTAAAGAAAATTAAAGCTACAATTTTATCCCTACATAGCCATTACATTATGTACAAAAAACTGAAAGTCGAAAAGCAAACGTAAAATATTCAAGTGTTCTGCTCAAAAAGTGGTCCTTTCTTTGAGATTTATGAACCACTCATGTAAAGACACTCATCGCATAGGGTTATCAATCATGAGAAATGATTTGCACTGTGGAAACTTAAAAAAAGTCCCATAACAATAATAGAAACATCAAGATTACGTACATTACATAATAATGTAAGGTACTACTTTTCAATTCTAAAAATTAAATGTATAAGTATTTTAAATACTGGATAATAATGTTCTCCTGAGATTCTCGTATTATAATGTATTTTTTCAATAATTTATTATTATAACAACTTTAGTATAATTTTTCATTATACCTTTTGTATAATTTTTCAATTAAGAATATTTTTTTTATCTGACAACCCTAGCCAAGGGAACCCTAAAGAGGGCCGGTTCCATCGCATGCGTGTCGCGTTATCGCGTCCACAACTGGCCAAATTAAGTCACTTTATGAAGACGTACGACGAACTGTGTGCATTCGTTATAGGATTTATACACGCGGCACCATGTAGAGACTGCAAAACGTGTAAAAGAACATTTAAAAGGTTACTCTTTGGACATAATTGTTAAATAAATTATCTTATTTTCAAGTATCCTAACGCATATTCAATTTTGAATCGTTTCGTTTCGGTGTGAACTGACCCTTACAGCTTGCCTGTACTATGTACACATTTGCGAAGAACCCTCCTTACGTAATGTCTCGTATTTAATTAATCTAAAAAGTCGAGATTAAAGCGACATTAAAAATAACGTTATTCTATTTACCTGCTCACTCGTTCCCCATTTTAACAAGAAATTGTATACCAACAACAAAACAAGAGTTTTGGTAAAATTCCATTTTATATTCAGTGACTGAATTATATTATCCGGCTTTGTAGATAATGTACAAGCCCTTATTTTCCTTTAAATATAAAACATTTATTTTTATCAAAGTGATTATATTTTGCGCTGGCAATTTCGTCAAAGGCTGGAACTTTCAACTCTATTGTGGGAGCGCAAAGTTTTATTTTCAGTGCTCTGAATTTTGCCGGGCCCGCCGGATTCCGGATATCATCCCCGGCCTAATGTAGGTCTAAAAGATTATTCTAGAGAAAATTCTAGACGCATTAATGTCTGAAAGTTATAAGTAATATTATTTTTCAATAAAATTGTTAGATACATAATTTAATAATGTTATTTATCATTTTTAGCACACACAACTTCGAAAGTTAGAAAGTAGACTTCCATAAGCAAATGTAGAGTTACATTTTCACAGTTTCTTAAAAAAAAAGCCATTCTAAATCAATGATTTCAAAACTGAGGATGGCCTATGAGTATGACGTACATTTAACAGAAAATATATTCATAAAGGCCTTACTCACCGTCCAGCCTGCAAATCCAGCACCGGTACATTAGCTCGTCATTAGTGTCCACCATTTATAATGTTTGCCTACAAGTCCGCTTCAAAGCCGCGTTATTGGATGTGCAGGCTGAATCGTGAGTATGCCGCTTTACAAAATAAAAATATGCATTTTTAAATCAATTATTTCAATACCAAAGATAATGTAATTCACTAAGGATGGGCCATGACGTACATTTGACAGAAACAATCTTCGTACAAGAAAAAGTTACGCCATAATAATTTCAGAAGATTGGTGTCAGATACATATATATGCAGACTGATGAAGTCAAAATATCAAGATGACAAATTTCAAACCTCGACTGCCCCAAATCCCAAAAGTTTAAGTGTAGACACTTTTTGCCTCGACATGCCTCGTCTACAATATATAGATATGTTTTATGTAAAGGCAGTCAATATATTGGTTCACACGCCATCATTCCGTCTCCACGCGCGATCCGAGCCAACGCACAATGAATACGAAATAAGAAATCAAGGCAACCGCACTTTCCCTAAGCAATTTTCTTTCATGGCCAATATTTTAGCGACTCCGGCGAAAATACGTTACGAGTGAAACATGAGACTGGCTCCTGAATTTTTGTTTGCAATGCTATTTTCCGTAGTATATCAGGGTTTTCGTTACCATAACGCAACTAACCGGCATAATAAATCTACGAGACCGTTCCGATATAAAAGAAAATCGATTAAAGGGGCACTTTAATCGATTTTCTTTCCACGATAGCGATCATTCAAATGAAGCTATATATTTTCATGATCGAACGGATCTAAGATCGCAAACGACTGACAGCAGGCTCGTGAGAAAATTGAATGGAACATTTTCTTATTTTAACAGCATTCGCCTCTGATTGAAGGATCATTTGTTTGGATCTTGGGAAGGTCACACGTGTTATCGATCTAAATCCGTGTATTCTTAAAAGTACTGGTTATATTACAGTTCTTTACATAAAGCACGCCTTTATTACGCTGGGACTATATGATCCAGAATCCGGTAGGCCGGAGAAAATTCAGAGCATTGAAAATAGAACTCTGGACTAATACAATAGATCTGAAAATCGTATTAGTCCAGAGTTATACTTTCAATGCTCTGAATTTTCTCCGGCCTTATGGATTCCGGACACTATAGTATTAGCACCCTTAGAGCATGCAAACTGTAGTAGGATTTTTTTTTCCTATATTAAGTTAACCTTAAACATTAAGGACGCGTTTACGAAACATCGTTTGACAGGCAAGGCAGGCAACTTTGTATGTTTTTTTCAAATAGTTTTTTCATATTGTTGTATTATTCTTTAATGGAATTTAAAGTGATTACATCCGCTATGTTTGGCTATCTTAAACGACCAAAATAAGAGCAGAAAAATGATCCTAAACACGACCTCTATTTGTATGGGTGAAGTCGTTCTGGAATTTTTTTTTTGTTATACCCAAAAACATTTTTTTAATAATATTTATAAGGATTTTTAGATAAAGAAGTACTCTATTTGTGACAATTGTTAGTTTTGTAGGATTTGGTTTCATTTGGACGCAAAACTTGCAGCAAAACAGCCAATTTATGTCAAATTTGTAAAGTAACATTTGACTCGTACACGTCAAGAGTACGAGTCAAAGTAAGTAAGTCGTGACAAATTGTTTTGTGCCGGGTTCTTCATGATACATCTTCAATCTACATGGCACCCTGAAACAGTTATGGCAAAAGTTTGATGACGTTGGATAAATGAAAATTATAATATTTACCAATCTTGGCCTCATTGTCTGAATAGGCACTTGAATGCTTTTAAAAGCTATATTTAATATTATTTTCTTTTATATTCAAATTCCGTTTTGCTTATTGAAAACACTAATTTCGTTTTTACATTTAAACAGCGGCGAAAATATTAATTGTTATATCTCAAAATCGCTGATTTCATGAAGAGCATTTTAATTTTAGTGTGGCTTTTCAGATCCAATTAAAACTCATATAGCAAAGCTTGTTTTAATGACATAGTTAAAAGTTGTATTATATTAATTTGCTTCAGTCGATCGTCAACGTAAATTGGAGGGTACGAGCGTAATTTTGTGAGTTGCGTATTTTCGGTCGCGTAAGTTTTTTTCCAGACTAGAGGAAAATTGATTTTGTATCGCCGTATGAAATGTGAATCAAATAGGACTATTCTATGAAACCGACTGAAGCAGGATTTTAACCGACCGAAATTCTGCGACTCACAAGTCACGACTCACAAAATTACGTTCGTTTCGCCTCGCCCTAAGAACAACAAATCTAGGACTTGTAAGAGTGACAGCATCATAATAATATTATGATATGAGCTTACGGTGATGATAACGATGATTCAGAATCAATTTAAACTTAATCCTACTAATATTATAAATGTAAAAGTTTGTGAGGATGGATGGATGGATGTTTGTTACACTTACACGAAAAAACTACTGAACGGATTTCGATGAAATCTGGTATGGTAGTAGTTTAGGCTCTAGATTAAAACATAGGATACTGTTCATCCCAAAAAGTACAGTATTCCCGTGGGATACAGTATTTACGTGGGCGGAGCGGCAAAATCTACTTTCTCATATTATAAATAAAATCTTGAGAGAGGTGTCAAGGGACACCCGGATGGAACGAAGTTATAATATTATATTTATTATAATATAAAAATATATAGTTGATAATGAAGAATTGGAGCCTATTTTGGAAGAAATATATATAAATATATATAAATATATAAATATATATATACATATATATACAACACATATAACAATTTATATTTTATTGTAAGCAGGTACCGATCATACTTTTAAATGCATTAAGTGAAAATAAAAGCTGTTAATTTGAAATTACAAACAGACACTTCAATTTTCTTTATCTGTATAGATATAATATATTATATTATACAAATAGTTGAACTAAGTATATATAGTGCGCGCGGAACTAATTGGTCGAGCCTTAGGTAGGGACAGGGGTGAGGGGGCGGGTTGCTTGCCCCTTACGTCCCACGGCTCGCATACCTAAGGCCCGGCTAGCTAGTCACAATATGTAACAGTCATAACAGTCACAATGTGTAATTGCAAAATTCTACATTATTGTCAACGTGATAAGGTCGTTTTTTATTGTGATTTCGAGTGGCAAAAAGTGTCGTGCCTATTTAATCCGTCTAGCCCCAATACAATTCGCAACGCGACATAAGGAACTTCGTTCCAAAAATTCATGAATACAAAACATTACAGCGACATAAATGAACAAACAATGAACGCCATTAGTAACTCCATACCATTGGAACCATAACAATTATTAGCTCAAAATTTGCATAAAAAGTACAGTCGAAACGACTACAAGTGAACTACGTAAAGTGAAGTACACTTACAGCAATTGACTTTGCCGAGACACGCCACTTTAATCAAGCACCATCGTCAGTCAAACCGCGTAATTATGTTCTGAGGGCCCGTTTTTGTTTTCAATTTGTGTTAGCGTGTTCTTTGACGAAGTTTCATTGTTGTGCGCTTTGTTTTCTGTATGAAATTTGCGTGTTAGTTTTGCAAATTACGCATGTCTAAAAAATATACCTAGTAGGAGCGCTAGCAACCAACTTTGGGAAGACCTTTCAGACACCACGATTTTATGTGTTTTTATAGCACACATTAGAAAAAGCATACGCACTATTAGCATGATAAGACCGATGTCCGCTCCTATAATCGTATGAAATAAAATAAAATAAAATAAGTAAGCCCGTCATTGCCAAGCAGTAAGCGACCTGATAATGAGGATGAATTATAGCTAAGTACTGTACTTTTTGCACTTTCGATCAGCTCTTCAGCTTTCAAACAAAGAAAAACTAGGTCAAAATCGGTTCAACCGTTCGGAGTTCGGAGCTACGATGCCACGGAGAGACACATACAAACTCACGCACGCACTCATCCACTCACGCACGCACGTACACACGTCCACACGCACGCACCGAGAGAGACACGTCAAACTTATAACTCCCTCTCCTGAAGCTCAATTCTCGTATTTAAAGTAGACTTTCATTTTACTTTGATTGTATTATAAGTGAAGCGACTTGTCACTTTGTGAAGTTTGGACCAATCAGTTTAACGTTTACGAGAATACCGGTTTAGCTGTTTAAGCGTATCGGGACTTGATTGTAATTGTATTATTGCAGGTTTTATTTAGCAGAATTGATCCTCTGTTTCCCGTCTGGGGATAAAAATACATCCACATAATACACTCTACGTTCAAAAATAGTACGCACTATATCATCACAGTTAAATATAGCTTTATTCATACGTGTAAATTATAATTTACATAAACATGTCACTGCTACGTTACTATTTATTTAAATTATACCGCGTCAATCCACCTCACTTATGTCAGTTATTTTACTGTGACAAAAATGACGAACGTTAGTAATAAAGACCTGCCCCAAGGATATGAAGAAATCACGTGGACGTCAACGCGTTGTTGCGACAACAATGAAGCGTGGTCACGCACTGCTTTTTCTGGTAATTTATCAACTTTCGCCACAAGAGACGAAAATAAAATTACATTTAACGGACCATAGTATTTTTGTAGTCGAGTATCGTACATGAATATTTTTATATCATTATAAAAAAAATCATTATAAATATTAAAGACGATATATTTATTACAATATCAGTTTTAATCTGTAGCGCTCAGTCCAAATAAAAAATTGAAGACAGTGGCAGAGCTTTTTCAAACAAAGACAGTTTTTTATGTACTTATATACTATAAAGTGCGCGTGGAGTGCGTAGCTACGCACTACATAGGTACATAAAAACAAACACTACGTCAGCTCGCCTTACAAGTTGAGGCGTAGTTTCGTTGCGGTGTGTGCCACTGTTCGCCTAGCACGCCTTGCACGCCTAGGAACATTAAGGAAACAAGAAGGAAATAAGAACATTAAGTTTTTTTTATGTAATTCTATAAGAATACATTAAAGGTGCTAGTACAAAAGTTGATTTGTCAACCAAAGTAATAAAATTTTGAGTTTTGTGGAATTGAACAAAAATGTCGTGAAAATAATCCATCAACAATATTCAGAATTCAGATAGCAAAAAAAGCTTAAAAGTAGGGGCATTTTCTCACGTCTATTTCGCATTTGTGGCGAACAAGCTCTTGTCACTTATGCTATGGCACGTTAAATTTTTCACGTCTAATCAATTTGATGCCGTTAGGCGTTAGTCATTGGCATAGTATCATTCAGGAGATAGGCGTGGCAAGGCAATGCAAAATTTACACATAATAAATTTGTTAAAACACGAGAAAATATTTTTTAAATTATTAATTATTTTATAATTTTTCCGTACATTTTGCTTGGGGTGCGATGTCCATAAATATGGTACATGGATGCCGTTTTTACCGATTCCTGTAAATGATTCCTGTATTTTTATAAAATAGATCGGGAAACGAGCAGACGAACCGCCTGACTACCATAGTCCATGAACACCTGAAATACCAGAAACTAGTTGTTTCCCGCGGCTCCGCCCGCGTAAATATAGTATCCCACGGTAATACTTTTCTTTTTCGGGATTTTTTCGGCCTTTGTTTTAATCCAGAGTCTAAACTATTACCATACTAAATTTCATCAAAATCCGTTCAGTAGTTTTTGCGTGAAAGAGTAACAAACATCCACCCATCCTTCCTCACAAACTTTCACATTTGTAATAGTAGTAGCGCCATGTTTCGGTGTGAATTGACCCTCAGGTTTTGTAAGATCAACTTTTACTTTTAGCTAAAGTATTTGTGTTGAAACAGCAGAAATTTTGGATGTTTGATGTCTGTCTTATTTGCCAAAAACTATGATAACGCTTTACACATTTGCATTAGGAAAAAACATTCAACTACTTACTCACTCAACACTAATCTAATTCAAAACATTGTGAGCAGGGTGCATTAAAATTTTCATTAAAATCGCTGGAAGTGGAACACAGATTACCTTTATCAATTAGAACAATGCTGCACCAACCACCTCATAAATACAGAACAATTAGACGATAAATTCCCACTTAAATTAGTATTTTTATTTGCGTCTCACGTCCGCTATTCTTCGTAGCAATTTATGTTTGGAGGCTTGAAACTTAACAGTACAAAGAAAGTAATAGCGTGCTCACCGACTACAATTGTGGACAATTTATGCAGTGGATATATGCAATAAAAATTATTGTACCCCGGCTCCGCTACTAGTTTATGAAAATTTTAAATTTATCATTTTAATAAACTTCCATATAATTTTCTTTAAACACTATGACTATGAGGATATGAATACGTAAAGTATGTGCAAGTTAGTTTATATGTTCAGTAAGTTTAACTTTATCAAAAGATGTGGTTAGAGGAGGGACTTATGGACATTTGTTTTCGTTGAAAATATGCATTTATGAATAAACTTGATTAGTTGAATATACAATATACTAGCTGTCCCGGTAAACTTCGCTACGCCTTAGAATTTAATTTATTGACGTACAGCAGCGCCACCAAATTGTGACAATTCTCGAATCAATACTTGAATACACACAAAAAATTTCATCAAAGTCGGTCCAGAGGTTTAGATTTTTTATTTTTGTTCATAGTATGCATAAGTTGGACACACATTACACAAGTTTGAGCATTTTAACGACAGATACATAGACACATACGAGTCATAAGACAGACGACATAGCTGATGCTAGACGAACAACTGACAAGATGTTACCTCAACTAAAATGGTAATTCTCATTCATAATCTATGCACAAAAGACCAATCTACCGATCAATGATTAAGGAAAATACTCGAGCGTGACACAGAGTACGATAACTGGAGAAAAACGAACAAGAAGCTATCTATCTGCCCGCCCGCGAGTTATTAAATATTAAAATAAACTCGCATTCCGACACGACGCGATACCAGATTACCGCGCACAATGAACCTGCGATCGCCCTTATCAGGGCCAACAGCAGCCATTTACATACTGATAATGTTTACTTTATCGGCAATTTCTTAAGATGGCCGTCTTTCAGTTTTTTTTTAATAGCAACTTAAAGCTATACATCCACGTCTTCTTTGCCAGTCTGGCCGGTTAGGCATCTCGAACACTCTTAACGATACCCAAATATTGTTACCTTAAGGATGCGTTTACAAATTTGATATAAATTACGTGTTTTTGGTCGATTTTGCGACCAAATGAAACCAAATCCTACAAAATTAACAATTGTAACAAATAGAGTACTTCTTTATCTGGAAAATGGTTAATTTGAAAAATATTATAAATAGTTATTTATGATTTTTAGTATATTATAGCCAAAACAATTTTCCAGAACCTTTTCACCCAAAACATACAAAAAAGGTCGTGTTTAGAATTGTTTTTCTGCTCCTATGAGCGTCTTTTGTTTGTTTAAAAATACCTGATATAATCAAATTAAAATTGGCAAAAAAAATCGAACAGTATTAATTTTTTTTTGGAAAAAGCATTAAAGTCTACTCAAAATTTTCTCGTGTTTTGCTAGTATGCATGAATCTTAATGCGTGGGAATAAGGTTTACTTTAATTGGTCACTGTATTTATTGCACAAAACATTTGGTTTGGTTTCGCATGCAACGGTATGCGTAACATAAGTGTTTAACTGTCTAATGATAGATTCAAAATTTCATCATCATCAATCATTTGCAAAACAGCAGCCAACTCTCCTAAATAACTTACACTTTCATTTTACTTTTATTGAATTATAAATGAATCGTTTTAATATCATAAACTGAAATTTGGAGTTTGGACCAATCAAAACGGGCTTGTCGTTCGTTTGACGTTTATGATAATACCATTTTGCAGTTTTAACATATCGAGAGTCGGGACTGGATCGTAACTGTATTATTGCAGGATCTAATTAGCAGAATCGACCCTCTGCGACCAACGTATCTGTTAATCTGAATAGTATAATACTAACCTCCTTGAAAAATCGTGAAACGATTATCACTTACAGATGAATACATTATGTGACACGAGTTGCCCAAGACTCGCTCTGCCCACTTACCTGAAACAATGCATCATTATAATATCATGAATATTAAATCAAATTACGTTAAATGACATCATATTTTATAATGCACTTATTATCGCGATGAGTATTTGAATACTTGAGACAGGAATGAAAACGAGGTAAGATATATAAGGCTTAGTTGTACAACGAGTTAGGTTACATTGTACTGTATAAAATGTATTGTACGCTAAAGTTTGTATTAATACGAATATAGAAGTTGTTAAGTTGTAAACCTCTTTGGTGCAACCCAACATAACTAGTAACTATATCCCCCTATGGATAAGTAAATATGCATTTATTGCCTTTACCAATTAGTGTCTGACCTATTTGTTCGTTTCATGTATCAATATTGTTCTAATTATTATATCAATGCGGTCTATCAATAAAATCGTTCTGAGTGCCCGTTAGATCACTCACAGTTATCCATTAACTTAGCTATATTCTCGATTTTAAGATTTCTTCCTAAGATGTCACTTAGTGAAAGGTTCCTGATTTAGAATTATAACCAGGAAATAGCGAGCTTTATTTTATATACATTTACAGTAAACTAGAGCTCTTCAATCGAATAGTAACTTTGGTCTCGTCAATAAAAGTTATTCCTGGAAAGTATACAGTGTCGTAAATACCAGTCTAGTTTCCTTTTAAAGATTCTCTGCTTGTGAACTTAACGCTCTGCTTTTATACCAATTACGTGATCTAAAACCATTCCTTAGTTATTCTAGAAATATAGTGGTATACAATATTTAAGCCAAACCTCGGACAGCGGTAGGCTAGTATTGTCTATCTTTCTCAAATTTAGATAAAACACAGGAGTTTCCCAATAGTGAAAAGTGGGAGGTGGTTTTGTTGGTCGATGAAATTGAACTATTGGTTTTAGTAACATAAATTATGTTTCAAGACAGAGGAGGAACTTTAAAGATCAAAACCAATTCAGTTCGGAGTACTAGTTGATATTCTGGTATAACGGATCCCAAATTTTGCAGTATCTCCTGGATAATTCATTCTGGTTTAGTCAACGCCCTTAGACCTGGTACACGGCTCACTTAACAAAGGGCCCACGTTCGAACTATCGTAGTCCTGATCTGTCGTCGTGTGCAGGCGCCGATGTTCGCTAATGTTGCTTAATTAACTCGTATTCATTACAGGGGGATGCCACAGGTGGACCACCGACCGCCTACGAAATATAATAGCATTGTTTGCGCACAAATATAGGTACCTACTAAGTCTAAATACGAGCTTAAGTATTAATTACATTTATATGTACTTGGTAATTTGAGTTAATATAGAAAGCGGCAGGAAAAAAATTCACTTTCTATTTTACAAAAAATTTACATATTACCTTTAGAATAGACTTAGCCCCAATTTCTCCAACGAATTAAAACTACTTTTAACGCTGAGGTAGTTTTTCTACGTTAGGCTACGGTTTTCGATCAGTCTGTCCCGTTCTAACATTGAATTAGATAGAGATCTAATCTGGGTTTAATAAAATTAAGCGCGTTTTTAAAGGTTTGGCGAAATCGGGGCTTAAAAGTAGTTTATAAGCTCAAGTCATTAATGGCCATTAAAGCTTTTGTAATTTGTAACCTTAGTAAAGCACGAGGTTTTATTTTCAGAAGAACTAAGGTTAAACTGGAACGAGGCATAAGCGCGAAATATATTTAAAAAATATACCTACGTAATCACCTATACCTAATCACTACTTATCTTTATATTATCATCTCTAATAGAAAATTGTAGGATTTTTGTCCGGTAGCACGATAACATTAAGGTATGAATTCGAGCGTTAAGTTCGTGTCGTTTGAGCCAGAGAAATATAAAGGCTATTAATATTCGTCGGGTGCTCACCAGAGATAGTCAGGTGACCGTAATACATTCGTTCAGCTTTATTGCGGTATGAGGACTGAGAAGGTAGTACGAAATATTCAAATGATTATAACTAGGGTAAAATTTACCTTTCCGCCGAACGTTGTCATAAAATGGTGCTTTATTTTATCTGACCCCACTTAGTTAAGAGTTTAGACTTAATTTTTATGCGAGCATTATGTTTAAGCGAAGGTAGAGTTTATTTCCTTTGCAATTCGACATAAAAAAACATGTCGTGTAAGGCCTGCCACGTGTTCTACGTGGCAGAAGTGAAACATCATTTAACGTTTAAAATTCAAAAATACTCTTATCGTGCCTAAAAACACCACTTCATAAAAGAATTGAAAAAATAAAAATTGTACACCTAGTGCCATCTGTGTATTGAGCCGTACTTTAGGAAGTTCAGTTGTTATGTAGGATGCTCATAACAGATTGCGTCATATACAAAATCGTGACGTGACACAATCTTGAAATTTCACTCTCAACGCCGCTAAAGCAGTTTCACTGCAATAATATTACAAGTTGCCTACATTAAGTATAACCAATGTGTACTTTATGAGAACTCGCCTCGAGGAGGAGAGTCGTATATTATTAATAAAGTATTATAATTCTCTGACATTGTTGGCAGACAAATGAACGAATATTTTACAATCACCCGGCTGCAACGCGATAAAATATCAGGAAAATGCCAAAAAGATACAAATATTGGGCTCTCGGGCGCTGCATTATGAAAATTGCAAACAAATAAATTCTCATTATGAGCTAGTAAGGTAAACAATAATGCTACGTGTTAATGGCTACCCGGCTCTACAATTCATTATTTACTATTGCACTGCATTATATTTTAATAATGGATTGAATATTATCATGGTAGGCACTAGATACCTAAATAATTATGAATTTGTAAAATATTTATAGTACCAACCTCCCGCGTATAATTTTCATTTGAACTAATATTTACTCATAAGTACTTTGCAGGTTTTCTACTACTTCGGAATTCGTATATACATGTGAGGGACAATTCATATAAAAGCTTAATATTTTCAGTCCAGAAAAAAATTATGTTTAACAGTTTGGTCGTCTTCGTAATTTTTTGGTGTTATAGTAATGTCTATGGACGCTTTACACCACGTCAATCTGGCCCCGCGCTAAGTACTCGAAGAACTCGTGTCACGAGGGCCAGACAAAGGGAAGTATATATAATCTTTAATACTTTTATATTATACATATATTTAAGATTTTTTTATTATATTATATACCTAATTAAAATCTTACACTACACATCCATGACCCAGGAACACAGAAAAACTTTTTTATTCCTTCGGCGGGATATGCCCGGCTTGAACACCGACGCGCTCAACCACTGAGCCATAGAGGTCATCAAATACTGAAGTGTTATCGCAAAAGTGCTGTCGCAATTAGACGCTTACCATCGGGAAATAAAAACATAACCAATTTCAGAAGTATACCTCACGGCTAAAATATATGAGCAGTAGGTAACAGATAGTATATCTGTCATTCAATCAACCTACAGCAACATATTAAGGTACAAAATAATATACTTTAATTAGTTTATTATTGAACACATAACTTTCCATTTTGATAATTGATATTGCCAAAGTAAGAACAACACTACGTAACGTGAACTTACAAATGTAAACGGGGCCAAGCAAAATTAGCATCCAATAGACTGAGATTGACTGCCGAAATTTAAATATTTGGCCCATGACAGTAGGAGTGGTTGGCCTCGATTAGGTAACCCAGCCAACTTCATAAAAACTGTCAGGTGATAGGCTTGATGATGGAGATAAGAGACCAATAAATTTCGTTTCGATACTAATAAAGATTATTATAATTAATATAAGTCACGCCCTTATCTTAATAGTGTAAATAAGTATAAAAACATAAATATTCAAGAAGATATTGATAAACGTTGGATTTGTTAAATACAGAACCAAGTAAACTGGCAACTTAAAAAACACGTCACTCATGTTCCGGATACAGGATTATAAGTCTCCAAATAAACATATATTTTGTCAGATGTTCAGAGATGACGAGCATAGAAAAAGTATGTTACTAAAATAAACAAAATAAATAATTAAGTAACACCCGAATTGTCTAGCAGTGAGCGAGCTAATGATGATGAATTATAGCTAAGAACACTCTTGATCATGTCAGCTTTCAAACAAAAAAACTAGATCAAAATCGGTTCATCCGTTTGGGATCTACGATGCCCCGAACAGACACACACAGACAGACACGTCAAACTTATAACCAGTCTAAAACGAGAAAGAAAAATAAAGTGTAATCCACTTTGCGTCATCTAACCTTATCTATACTTTCTATACTGATATTATAACGAGGAAAAGTTTGTTTGCTTGTATGTTTTTTGCATTGAATAGGCTTCGAAACTACTGGACCGATTTTTATGAAATTTAGCACAGATATAGAGTAGACTACAGGGAAGGAGGTAGGCTACTTTGTATCGCGGAAAAATGTACGGTTTCCGTGATATTAACTTTTGCGCGCACGAAGTAGCGGGCAACATCTAGCTGTTTATAAAAGCATCATTAGAAACGTTCACAACCTTAATGTACTTTTCTAATTAAAAGAGAGAACATGGAAATATTTCATTAAAATATTTTAATAGAGTAGTAATAAAAACGAATGGAAAAACAATGTAAACGGTAGTAGAAATGTGGCATACATTATTTTTCGCTCTAACGAATTCATTATATATTTAAGTTGTTCCTACGAGCATTATCACATGTATGATATAACATAAAATGCAAATGTATGTAAGACTAAATGTTACCCGCGACTTCGTACGTGCAAAAAGAAATTGACGAAGATTAATTAAAATCTTAAATATAAGTATAGTGTAAAAGGTATTAAATATCTCTCCGTTGTCCGGTACCCGTAACACAAGTTTTTCGGATACTTACCACGGGGCCAGGCTGACGTGTTGTGAAGCGTCCATAGATGTTATTATTATTAAATCACGCAGAAACCATACATTTTGCTGCGATACAAAGTAGCTTATGTTTTAATACAGAGTCTAAACTACTACCATACCAAATTTCATCAAAATCCTTTCAGTAGTTACTGCGTGAAAAAGAAACAAACATCTATTCATACAAACATTCGCGTTTATAATACTACTAATAAGGAAGTAAGGATTTTATATGATAACAAATATGTAGTTAAGCATGTTTTCAGTCATTAATTGATACAACTAATGATTGTCTTATCTATGCTGCGATTGGTATCTTTATTATAAAATCAATTATTTTAATATCTGAGACCATGGATAGATGTTTTCTGGATTTATAACTCTGTCGTCAATCTCCAAACGAAAAACAAACTTAAACTTTTAACACCGACGACAGTGACCCTTTAAATGAAATTCAGAAGTCTAGGTAGAGACATGGAAAATAGATACCGTTTTAGACCCCAATTCAATTTATCTAAGGCACCGCTGACGAAGATTTAGTGTACATTTCAATTTCAATTTCAATCGTGTACCGTGTACAATTGGGTATTTTCCTACATGTAAAAATTAAACTTTTTTTTTAAATAAATTAAGAAATAATTAGGTATTACAATTTGATAAAAGTAAAAATAATTAGGATTTTATGTGTAGTTTTGTAAGTTGAAATATTTTTTTCAAATATTAGTGTATAAAACCTACATAATTCAGTTTACTTACATCAAATAAAAAAAGATTTACTATGGTATGCATCAACATAAACGCGCAAAATTACGAAATATTAGAAATTTTGTGCATATGGCCATACATTTCGTAGCAACATTACTAGCGTGTGACGTCACCTACTAGTACGACTTTTATATGGGGGGTTTTCACGAGACTCGCAATAGTCCTTCAAACAATCCGCAATATCTTTGAAAATTTTGATTTTTAGTATACTATTCCTTTTGTAAACTATCTTATTTTTCAGAACACTATTCATTTATGTATTGAAAAAAATACAGGAAAATTTTTTGATGAAAAAAATTATGGCTAGTTAAAAAAATAATAAAACTACTTCCGATTGAGTTTTAAACGTCAGTAGTAGGACTGACGGCCCGTTTCAATAACCTATCCACCAATAACTATTTGTTTTTAGTCGTATACTCCCACAACTAATCACCGTCGAAAACGAGTGTTTACTTTTTTTTTCTTTAAATATATGGCGTCGGCTTATAACTATTTGCCAGTGTCAAGTTAAAAAGGCAGGAAATAGAATTTTCGTTTCAATTTTCAACACCATATTCCTAAATCGTCAAGTCTAAAGTCTAGTCAAAGTCCAAATAAATAGTCAGTGCAGTCAATGAGTCAAGTCAGTCGATTCAGTAAAGTGGTAGAAGTTTTACTGAAATTTCCTAGGGAGTTTTGGAGAGAACACAAAATAGCACGTTTTTTGAAGTTGTACCACTTGTCCACACTTGTGCACGTTAACGAATATTTAATGGTTAATATTCTACCAATATTACACATTAAGAACCGAAATAACACAAATTTATTAAAGAAATACAAAATCCACAACGTCGCCCATTGAATTCCCCGGCAAAACTCCAATTAATATGTTGTACACAAAATAGCAAAGTTTTTTTTTTCGTGATAAGATTAAGAACAAACAATTTAGCTAAACCAATCGTGGTCAACGGTGAATTATTTTTACCGTATACAACTGTCAATAATTTTCATGTGTCAAAAATAAGCCATAAGTAACTTTTGACATTTGACATGATTGGAGAGCTTAATAAAAAGTTATCCGGAGTTCCGACACATCGTTACACAAGAGCTTTGCTTTGGCTTTGTGGATTAATATCTGTACATCTAACAGATATTAATACACAAATAAATAAAATTGAAGTGTCCGTTTGTCAAATTAACAGTTTTTCACTTAATGCATACAAAAATATATACGGTACTAACAATAAAAAAAAATTGTCTGTCCATATGTCTGTCTTTCTATTTGCTCCGGCTAATCTCTGTAACGGCTGGACGGATTTTCACAGGACTATCACTGGCAGACAGCTGATGTTATAAGTCGTAACTTAGAATACTTTTTATCCTCATCATCATCATGAAAAAATGTTTTAACGCCCAACGAAGTGGGTAGGGGTCTGCTAGTTTATTTATTTAAAAATAAAATTGATCCATAAAACATGTGGCTTAGTCACGGCCGAATACTTAAACACTACGTAAATTTAATGGTTTTTAAGTCATATGCTGATTGATGTCCTTGTTCTGCCAAGCACGGACAGTGACAACCTGTGATTTAGGGGGCATATACATAGATCTAAATACTACTAGCTGTTACCCGCGGCTCCGCCCGCGTTAATATACTATCGAGTATCGCGCGGGAATACTGTACCTTTCCGGGATAAAGAGTAGCCTATGTTTTAATCCAGAGCTTAAACTACTACCATATCAAATTTCATAAAAATCCGTTCAGTAGTTTTTGCATGAAAGAGTAACAAACAAACATCCTACCATCCATCCATCCATCCTCACAAACTTTCACATTCATAATATTAGTGGGATAGACGAAGCATATCGAGGTAAAAAGTGTCCAAGACTTAAACTATTTTTGAGGAAGTTTGGGGCAGTAGAGGTTTGACATATGTATATACACATAATAATTGACAAAATCTTCTGAAATAAATTTTTCTTGCATGAAAATATTTTCTGTCCAATGTACTACGTCATAGACTATCCATAGTTTTGAAATCATTGGGCTCATAGGTGTAAGTAGCGATTGAGAATTTGGTCGTCATAATATGTCGTATGTATTCAAAATTTCCATAGTTTGAAGCACAATACTCGTTAAAAAAAATATTTAATTAGTACAAAACAATAGAGACATATAAAACATCATAATATTACACATTCCATTTTCATTTTAAGATAGATTTTATGGCGATATCGATAAAATCAGCAACCATACAAGTAATATCGGGTAATTTTATTCCGAATAGTTGCGACAGGACATAATATATAAAGAGATAAAAATTTAGATTCTTATTTAAATCAACAAGAGATATATTTCAAGCTGAGTGTTATTAGTTTGTTTTGTATTGATAAGATAAAGAAAATTTATATTGATAAGATAAAAAACCGAATTCAAAGCGGGTAGGTCATAAATTAACAGTGCTACTTTATGAGTTTTAAATTGAGCTGATTGGCATTCAAAAGCTCCAAGCTAATCCGATGATTTTAGGGGTTCCGTAATCCTACAAGGAACCCTTATATTAAATAAAATAGCTTTCTTTATTTTTCAATCTTCTACTACGACTTTGTGTTAAAGTCAGCGGCAATAATGCTTTAAAATATTGTAACAACTTATTAGATCCATAAAAAGTACAAAAACAAATAAATTAAAGGCACACAATTTTGAAAAAAGAGTGGCGGAGAGAAAAAGTCGTAAATTTCTATAAAAATCTTAAAAGTCCAAAATCTTTATTCAAAAGATTTTGTACTTTTATTTAATCAAATTATAAATTTTTGCAAATGGGTTTCATTTAAGAAAATATTGGAAATTATGGAAACTACAAACCCTTAAAGGATCAACATCGACTTAACCTATAACCCTGTATATTTTGAAATCATTGTAATAGACAATAGATAACACGATTGAATAAGCATGTAGATATTTTGTCGGGATATTTATCTAGAAATTATTGGCTCGTTATTGACGAATGGCAGCTTAGCTGATCGGATATACCTCGTTCATTTGGTTGATTGAGCGCGCTTAATTACAGCTAGATACATATGTCTGACTGTCCGATACTATACAGACGAGCTGAGGCTTAAAAACAAAATGTTACTGAACTTATTTCAGTAACGTTTTCTTTTGAAGCCTTTACGGCCGGTTTCAATAACCTATCGACCAATAACTATTTGTTTAAAACGTCGTCATTCAATCATTTGCCGGATTTTTGCGATACAAATGTGACGTTTTTATCAAATAGTTATTGGTAGACAGGTTATGGAAACGGGTCGTTTAAGTGACTTTAGCTTTTGTATACAGAGGGTTTAGAAATAATATAACCTCTATTGGAATTCAAATATTGCAAATACAATAATGTAAGTCTTATGTTTCTGTTTCTGTCAGCTATAAAAATATGTATTTAGTTTCTGTTACTGACATTGTAAATATAAAGATGATTCGACTATAAAGTAGTAATTAATTCTCCCTAGCCACTAAAATACAAAATTATAATTATTTATGGTTCCAAAAATTAAGTCTTTTGCAATCTAGAACCATACAAAATGTCATATCTCTTTATATTCAAAATTGCCGAAAATAGCAAAGGAGGTCGGAAGGACATAGCGAAACAATAAGGATTCCTTGTACTTACCTACGGAACCCTAAAAATTGAGACTTCATATTAAGTTATAGTAAGTAATGGGTTACTTAATATAATTTAGTTTGCAGTGAGTTGTCAGTGCAAATGTCAAAATTGACCAATGACGCATGCACCGTGTTCACATTAAGGGGATGTGCGCTCTATAGAACTGAAAATTGGAGTTCTTTGAAACCTTTTTTCTCAGTAGTGGTTGTATTGAAAAATCCCAAAAAATTATATGTGAATCTGCATTATATTAAGCCGAGGACTCTCTTTTTATATATTGAAATTTTTATGTAAGTATTGATTTAATATTATGCTATGTCTGTCTGTCTGTATGTCTGGCATTCACCTCTCGGACAGTAACTTTTGAAGTAACTTGAAAAAAAACCTTTTACGCGGTTATAGTTACGGAACCCTCCTTAGACATGTCCTGACATGCTCTTGGTTAGGTTATTTTAAGTTAAAACCTTTTGTCTCTTCTTCTATAAGTCACGCGAGTGTGAAAATTATTTCAGGTTAAACTGCGTTAGTGAGTTCTGTAAGTGATGTCACCACTGTTGCTAAAAGTATTTTTACCAACAATCGTAGGGTAATCGCCATTTCCTACTTTAAGCAACAATTTATAAAGCTGTTTAGCAGACTGTTCACCTCCCAAATGGACTCTTATGTTTTTTTAAAGCGAGCTTTTGTGTGTGACTCCACATGTATGATGACTTTAAACACGACTTTACCTCATCCACTCTTGTGTGCCTCTGGGTACTACGGGTATAAAGAGCTTGAAGAGAACATTCCAAAAATATACGAGTACAACAAATATAGTAAAATGGTCAAGCATGAGTCTGACTCTGAAAAAAATACATTCATATCGTTCACCCCTTTAGGGGTTGAATATCGAAAAATCGTGAAATACGTGTTTTCTTATTTTCTTGTAGGACTATATTTACGTATAGAACTTTAGGAAATATTGAATTATAGTTTTAGTAGATCATGTCAGAGAGCAATATCACGAAATTTCAAACAGATCTGACTACAAACAAAAAAGTTACATACAAACGTTGATACCCCTTTTTACCCCTTTAGGGGGTGAGTTTCAAATAATGAGAGTTAGCAAAATACCTTCTTAGTGGACCTATACGTCTCAAAAGGAAGCCACAAAGTATTTTATTACAAAAATATTTTACCGGGATTCGAACCCACCACATTCCGAATTTCCGAACAACGCGAAAATTAACCAAGTTGCCAATCCAACTGACATTATAGAGGCGAATTTATTGATATATTGTTACACGACGAAAGAAAAAACATACATAACTTGAGATGCGCAGTTTCCCAGGGATAAAACCTAGTTAGACCTATTTTTCTCCCCCAAAACTCCCTGCGTGCTAAATTTCATGTAAATACTTGCAGCCGTTGCCGAGATTACGATTATATAATATAAACAAGATTGGCTTGTGTAAAGTATAAGATATTTCATTTTTTTTTCCTTCAAAACGGTTAGGCTACAGGGCAAACCCTTAACCCGATCGTCATTGTTTAAGGCTCAAATTGTAGCCGACTAGATTGGCCAGGGGAATTGTTCTCAAATTTTTGATATCATTCTTCATATCGAGCAGCGTCTTTTGAGCCTTTTTTTAATATTAATTTCAATTTCTCCGAGAGATAAGGGGATCGCACTTTTTCGTCAAATCTGGGCCTATACTGGAGCGAACGAAAAGACATTTCCAATGTCAAAACTCTAAAATATTTCAGGTTTAATATTAGTAAAACTTCAAAAAATATTTTCAAAAGAAAATCAAGTCCTTAAAATTTAAGGCTTAAAATATAAACAAACTGCAAAGTCTGCTTTCCTAACTCGTTAGAAGTCTGACATGCAACAACGCAATTTTTAACCTAGTTATTGTACCACTTTCTAGTTACCTCATCAAAACATAGTACCTTGTTGTAAGATAATATTTTATCGATATCGTTATATTATAGGAGGCAGCACTAGATTTAAAACTAATGATATTTTAAAAATGTTTTATTTTTACTGACTACTTATATAAGATGAAAACAATTTTTATCCGACTTCCAAAGAGGAGGATCTTCCTCCTCGTCTATTAATGTTTTGCAAAATCAATTACAGAAACTCTGGGCATATGATTTCCTGCTTCAAAGACTTTTAGGTACTATTATGTAAAAACGTTTAGGAAAAAAGGCTTACAAAATAATTTTGATAATATCAATTTCAATAAATTGGAATCAGCTGTGTGAGATTGAGGACATTTTTAGCGCCGTAGACTCATTGATACCTACTAGAATACTAAAACTAGAACCGTTGGGTTTTTTTTTGTATGACCATAAAGAAATATGAGGATAGGTAGATACACATGAAATTGATTTAAAAAGTACTATGTGCTACTAGAATTCTCACGTACGATCTTCAGCTAGAATATAATTTCAATGTTAAATAAGGTCGTGGTATTAGTAGATCAGAAATAAGTTTTAATAATTTCATCATAAATAACGCCGACCGTAACCCGCATTTGTATTGAGATACATTAAATTGTAAAATTTACATTTAGTAGGTATCTGTCTGAATATGTAACTTAGAACTAACTTTAAAAGTATATTATTTGTAGGTATAAGTATATTTAATGAATTTTGTAGATTACACCAAATACAATTCGTGTTCTTTGTTCTACGACAGAAGGAAGTGACGTAATAGAGTGCGACATTATGGCATTTCGTGCAACGTCTTAATCGCGTGATCTTTACGGAAAGTACAAACGGCCGATGTGATGCTGTTACAAGAGCGCGATCCGTCAATCAATTGCGCAATAGGGAAAGTAACGAGCTTTATGGCCGCGACAGTACCAACGAATATAACTGAGGTTTAACATAGAGGCATGTCTTAAGACAGTCAGGTATATGTTGGTCATATAACGACACAAAATAAATACGCTCTATCTATACAGTAGCAAACTAGGACTAAAGTCCATTATACATTCAACAGTCAAACAGCTCACAAATTTCTATAGAATAAGTTTTACCGTCCAGATCATCTAAAAGTATACAAAATCCGCAATTATTATATTAAATTAATTTTACATAATTTAATTATTTGTTTTGGTAAGATTTTGTATTTATTGATTGTTACTGGTAGCAGGCGTATGAGTATTTTATAGAACAGCTGATGTAAACGTTTTTAAGAAGCCAGAGTATTTCTGGAATTAGTTATTTACGGCCAAATACTGAAACGATAGTTGAATTAAGTGACGCTCAAGTCACATGCTGTCCTTGTTATTTCGGCTAGCAGAGCCAGCCAGCCAGAGCCAGCTTCGGCTGGCTAGCAGAGACAAGGACAGCCTGTGAATAGCAGGGTTCTTAATTTTGATTAGCGTTTCAGTCGGTAGTCAGTCCATACTGTAAGTACCAAAGTAGGATGTTCAAATGCATCCACGATCGCAATTAGTATGTAATCTGTAGGTATATATCTGCCACGGTTTAAATATTCATCGGGCGAGATTGTCGCGCAGGTCGCCGGGGTGCGGTCGACACACATTAGACACAATGAGATTTGCATCCACTGTTACAGTGGTGTACGAATTTACACATTTTAGATCATCATTATCATCACCGACCTCTTGTACCCCAAAGACTGGGGTATCTCCTCAACTTTAGGAGGGTTACGCCGCTTCCTAGACTATGAGTCTTCATGACAAGCAAGTTTTCTCACGGTACTGTCTTTCATTGTTTGGAATGTACTTGAGACATTAGAAGAGAGAGTCTTGTAAGAGAGTCTCTTCGGTACATGTATCGAACATGCACCTTCTCGAGAGCAACTCAAGTAATCTATCACTAAACCACAGACGCTGACATTTTATTTGCTGCTTTGAAGCAAAATTCGACGTAATAAAATACAAACTAGTTTCAACATTATGATTGATAGAAAATAGCTTGCTGCAGCGTCGCTTATACTAATTAAAACTTTATTGAAACGCCAAACTATACGACCATCTGGAGTTTGAATATCCTCAATTAAGTAAGTAATGAAGTGCACGAGCAAACTTAAAAAATTTATCCGGCGAATTCGTAAGCAAAACTGTTAGAATAGTTCAGATTTTAAGGCATCTCTAAAGAAATATGTTAAAGTCCAGCATGAATAAAAATTATATAAGCAGTTGTTGAAATACCCATTATATCCCCTCACACTACGCCATACCCTTGTACGGCCTTTAATAAGAAACGCCAGTGCATACTTACAATCCCACTTCCCCTCATGCATGATAATTTTCTAACAAAAGTAGGTCGCATCTGAATAAGGCCCAAAAGGCAATGCTCATTTCCAGCGGAGCACTTACACCGAAAATACAGTTTGGAGCTTAAGGGGCATTGTACATTCTAGAGTCGTGCCTCGCCGCGAGCCGCCAACCACAGCCTTGCTATAATGCGCTTACAGGGCTGCCGCGGTTCTCAAACTGTGTGGAGCGCCCCAGTGTGTGAAGAGCCATTATGTTCAGCGGAGAGGCGCTCGCGTTGTTACCTATGCGATTAGGGCTTATGGCAATTCAGATAACGTTATTTTGGTTAAATCAAAACAAAAAGTTACTAAACTTTAGGTGCTACCCTTTTAGAAGTATGATGAGGTATTACAACTTGATAAAATAAAAATAAAAAGATTTTATGTGTGGTTTTGTAATAAGGACAATTAGGTTCATTTCATAGTGACAAAAAAGTTGGATTTTTCTTTACAATACTAGTGTAAAAAACATAAATAATAATTAGTTTACTTACATGAAATACAAAAAGATTTACTATAGTAAGTATAAACATAAACAAGCAAACTACGGAGATATCAAAAATTTTGTGTATGTGACCATAATTTCGTAGCAACTTACAAGGATGTGAAGTTACCTATCTACCAATAAGTTTTTTGTATGGGGCGTTTTCACAAGACTTACGAAAGTGCTTGTAACAATCCGTAGTTTCTTCGAAAATACAGATTTTTGGTATGCTGCTCCTTTTGTAAACTGCCTTATTTTTATAGCACTATTCATTTATGTTATAAAAAAAATACAGAAAAGTACCTTTAACTATTCATACATTGAGGTATTTTAATTAAGTAATTCAAGTGAAATTATTAATAACTTCAATTACACGCATTTTTAACAACATAATACAGGTGTTACAATTCGTAAACTATCAATCAAAGTTTGGAAAGCGCTGGCTCATACTCGAGTGGTTGGGCGCCCTTATAACTCCATTCTTTGGTACAGTGACTGGGGCTAAGTCGAAACCCGTGTTGCTTTTGAAACACTTAATACATTATAGTTCCGCGATAAAATATATTGTATCACACAATACGACAATGTATAAATTTACTACTTCGTGTTGTTTACGCTTGGTAATGTTATACTTAAATACCAATTAAGTTTTGTAATTGGGTCTTTAGTAATACCAATCGTAGTATGTAATGTTAATTATTACCAATCTTACTGTATTTACTGCCCAATCAGAAAATCGATTAAACGATAAGAAATATACATTATCAAAAACAAGACATTCATGCAAAATCCAAGCAATCTTAACAAACAATATGCAAACTTGACAGTATAAAGAAGATTCAATCGCTTTAACAAATTGAATAAAAAATACAAAAATAAAAAAAGTATACGGGCGCATACCGACATTTACCGCCCTGATAACAAATAGAAATGAACCGCATCTGCGATCCCCGCGCTCATCTATTTCTTCTTTAATGTCTTAAGGAAACTTAAACAAGTTTTATCAGGAGGACAATTAACCCCTGCCGACTCATTAGCTAAACGTAGCTCCAATAAAAGCGAAACATTACTGGATAACATTGAACGGGATTAAGACGAAACTATTCGTTAGGTTATATCTAAACGGCATAAATACATGTTATACAGGTTTCATAGTAGGGTAACAATCGTATCGTTGACTTGGCAATATTATGTACAAATTGACTTATAAAAACATTATCGTATTTAATTCACGGCAAATATTTGCCCGTGAAAACTACGTTACGCCATCCCACACGCCTATTCACAGAGCTCTACGGCCGGGTTTTATGGTGTAGAAGAGAAAGGGTAACTGATACACATTTTTTTTAAATCTAGTCTTACAACGATATTGTTATGCTATTGTATATAGCTAAGACGACGATACCAAAGATACCTTGTCCGTGAAAAAAGATATAATTTTGCCAATTCCATACAAGTTCAACGGTCGCTAATTTAACAGGATTTTATTTAAAAGGTAAAAGACAACGATTGAACCAGAAACGAAACATCTTTAATACGAATTGACACTTTATTCAACAATTTATTGTAATTTACAAAAGACAAGTTACGAGAATTAAGTCTCGTTCGACAATTTTTTCAACAATATGTGGAACATTTTAAATAATATGTGGGACAGTTTTTTTAGTTCTCTTTTTTGTAAACGGAGAATAAAATATTTTTTTTACATGTAAAGTAATTTGATGGTCTGTACAATATATATATATATATATATATATATATATATATATATATATATATATATATATATATATATATAGTAACAGCGTACCTACGACATGGAAGGTACATCAAAGGCCTATTATTCTTGAAATTTTTCAAAATATACATTAAGTATATATATATATATATATATATATATATATATATATATATATATATATATATATATATATAGTAACAGCGTACCTACGACATGGAAGGTACATCAAAGGCCTATTATTCTTGAAATTTTTCAAAATATACATTAAGTGTTAAGTTTTATTTAATTTTAGAAAATTACATAAAAATCTCTTTAAATATGCATGTCAATGCACTTATACATAAACTTTACAATACATAGACTTTGACCATTGAAATCCACTCTATTCTGAGAATCTGGATAAATTCAAGTCACTAACATGGGGTTCATGAAGTATTTCACAAGATATTCGATGATATTGATAAATGTAGACTTTACTTACGCGAAGTTGTAAAGATATCATTATGTGGAGTGATAAAATAGCGGAGCCGCGAGGCAAACGCCGGCCGACGGAAGTTGAGGCTGAGGCACATTTCACAGAAACTGGGACTTCTGTATATTAAACGAGAGCGCTCGTTATATTTGTCCCATTGTCCAGAATCATTATGAAACGTTTCCCTCATTTCAAAAATTAACTTGCGGACTTTTGTTTGAAAAGTGGAATAAGGGGAAAATCTGTTGTGATTTCATGTTACACTTATATAATTGCGTTTGCATTATTTTCCTTAATAGTTAGGAGTAGGGTCTTGTGATGGATAGCCATAACCCACTTATCACGGAACACATGCTTCTAAAAGAACATTGGATTGCTATAGTAGAAAAAACTTTTGTTATCGTATATAGTTTTTGGCAAGTTTATTTCATGATTAAAAATACACCGAGGGCAGAAGCAAGGGCAAAATGCCTGCAAAGAAAACATATTATTGGATTGTCTCAAAATAACCCACCCGGAATGTAAAAAAAAAGACATAAAATTACCAAAAACACATCCGCATTCAAATTGAACAGCCAACCCTATACGAAGGATATAATCCAGAGAAATATAAAAATTTGCAAACCAAATAAATATATCAGACAATAAAGTTTATGACTAACACAGCGTATATGCGTTTGGAACCTTTATGGTACTCGTAATGATACTTCCAACAGAAATACGACCGCTTAATGCCGATGCCGAATTGCAATAAACCCGCATCAAGAACAATTTAAATATTTCTCATGATAATTTTGTACTACGTTACAGCAAATGTGGAATGAATGTGATTTGAATTCAGAACTTTATATATTTTGATCCCATTTGTTCATTTTAAATTCTTCAAATGCATCACCCATTGGTTCGATTCAGGAAAAGTGTACTGCTGAGACGAGATCTTAAAATATTTCAAACTTTTTTTTTAGCTTTGAATCTATTCATTTACATATATCTTAGCATTAGCTAACAGAACAGTGGATATTTCGACTTTGAAAGTTGCTCTGGATAATTTTCTGTAGAAGTGTTTATTTATAGCTTTTGATTTAACTATTATAAATTCTAATACTACACTTATTAACCAAAGCAAAAACCAATGCATAGCATAGTTTAGAGTCAGACGCTGTTATGTAGAAGAATAAACATTTAAATTACTTTTATAGACCGACTGCAAGATCCCCGCCGTGCAATAATACGAAATAAACAGCTTAAACGACAATTACAGTTTCTCGTTAAATTCTCTTATAAGTAAACAAAATTAGTTAAGTTCCAAAATATCATTAAAGAAAACTGTATCCGAAGTGAATAGAGCTATATCGAATGCATTTCCAGCAGACGAGATTAAAACTTCTACACTTGAAAGTGTAGTGGCCGCGCTCGGAGTGAAATTTACTCTGGCAAAAGTTAATATAAGCGAAATTTGTCGTGTGGCGAGCAGTTTGCTGCCCAACCCACAAACTTGGCGCTTCAGCTAACTAACTCCAGCGTTTTGCCACCTGCGGTTATTTTGCGACTTTTCTTTTTAGGCAAAGTTTATGGGGTGACACAAAATAGTTTTAAACTACAAATTGGTGTCGGTTGGTTATATTATTTTTGATGTGGATAACGATTTGCAATGACTGTTTAAACTTTGAAAGATATTGGATTAAAAGGAGATACAGAAGAAAAAAGGAACGGTATAAGATTCTAAGGGCTTGTTTCACAATCTACTGATAAGTGTTAGCTAGCTTGATTGCATATTTTTTTTCTCTGTGGTTCTATATAATAATAATAATAATAATAATAGTTTTTTTTTTTTTTGGTTTGTCTAATTTTCACCACCTTTATTTCTTCCCGGGCTGTCCCTCGTATTCGGGGGGGGGGGGGGGGGGGGGGGGGGGGGGTTCACCGTATCGCATCCTACTGCCCAGTCTAGTACTGCTGCAGAGAATACTAATATCCAAACAATAAGCAACACATACTCATATCCTTCATCACCTACCTCATCCGTCAGCTTGTTTCCATCGCTTCACTCTTCACCGCAGTCATTCATCCTCAATAACTCATTCTCATCACGATCCACCACATTATCACCATTGTCAGACGATGTTACACAGGAAGCAATAGCTACTAATCCGGTGCCCATTCCTGACACCAGTCCGTCTACGAGAAATTCTGAATACATTAATCCGAATATCGTAGATCATAATACTCATACGCAGCCTCATCTCACAAACACTCCAGTAAGAAGTGTTTTGCAGGAAATGCTTCCTCCAACCACTCTCGCTGGAAAAAGTAGACAACGGATGAAATGGACTGATCAAATAAACAGAGATTTTCTCCGTTGCTACTACATTATAACATCATGCGAATCTAACCTCACAGCATTCAGACCATCACTCCATAAAAAATTCACAGAGTCCTACCCCGAATCCCGATAGTCATCTCCTCAACGGTCGTTATTCCAAAAACGCTTGCCGTTGCACTTAAATCCTTAACCTTCACAAAAACACATATATACAGTTACAAAAGTCAATCGTTATAGATACCTGCTCTATAGTCCGCCGCTTCCTTGATTCATCTTCATCCTTCCCTACAACTCACACCAATTAAACTTCTTTCACGCTACATGAACAGGATACTTGGCAATCGCCCGTACCTGCTTTATTCTACGGTTAAGCCGAGACAAATATATGTATAATAATAATAATAAAGCTTTATTTAATTCCATACAAACAATTTAGTTACAATACACAATAATATTTCATATAAATTAACTATTATTCGTAACATTCCATTAAATTAGTTCGATTAAAATATAATTTAAAATCGTTAAATTAACAAAGATAAATAAATATTAATTTTAAATTATTACATTGTGCTTATGATTTTATGGACCCCCTGAGGGTAAAAGCTCCTCCAAGGTATTCCACTTTTCTCTTTCTTTTGCTATTTCTAGCCATTCTTTCCATACTACTGCTACTTAGCCTACCTCTTGCTCTATTGCTACCTCGTGGTCCAGACCATTTCACTGATCTTAAGGTCCATCTGTCATAGTATCTGGCCACGTGACCTGCCCACTTCCATTTCTCTTTAGCGATAAAGTTAAAGCAGTTACCTTCGTTTTTTTCCGAATTACCGCATTTCTGTTTTTGTCTATTAGTTTTATACCAACTTTTTTCCATTTGTCTTTGATTGGTTTGAATTTTATTTCTAGTTCTTATGTCGAACGTCCAAGTCGGCAACCATAGGTTAGGCAGGGTAATATTTCTAAGTCCATCACTATTTTCTTACAGTAGAATGGGAGCTGAGATTTAAATATTTATTTTTGAGCCCAATATTTTTTCCAGGTGATCGCATCTCTTCGATCTACATCCTCAGAATTTCTGCCTTTGTTGAAAGAAATTTGTTTCCAAGGTACACGTATTTTTCTACGTACTCGAGAGTGTTGTTGTCTACCATGATGGGTAGGTACCATGTGTAGTGGTTAGTCATCGTTTAAACCTAACCTTTTTTGATTATAAAAAATGTGTATGTGACAATTTATAGAGTTTTCATGTTGTCAAGTTAGTTAGAAAATATAATAAAGATGGTTCATATCAAGAAGTTGTAGTTTTATCAATTAAGTAGAATATCGTTATACATTTATAGTTATACGAGCGGACTCGACTGACGTTGTCCTGCCAGGCTGATTTGTGAATCTAAACCATCCAGGGCGCCACCCAAACGCATACTATAAAATTCATTCAAATCGGTCCAGCCGTTTAGGAGGATTTCAGTGAAATACACACGTACAGTAGAATTATATATATAAAGATTAGAGCCGGATTATGAACAGAAACATGGATTGGATAAAGGTACAAGAGGATTTGAAAATTCAACTTTTTCAAGTTAAAATTTATTTTACAAAATGTTCCAAGGAATTGTTAACAAAGACGTATGTAGAGACAAGAATGCATCTTTTATTTATCAATTAGAAAAGAAATAGAAAGCTTTTAATGACAATCACATAAAAGTAGTGAAGGCAGGCGGTCAGGAATTATCTTACTTCCAGGAAGATTGATATACGAAAATAGAGGATTTTTTTTCGAATTGTTCCAAAGAAGTACGGTCGGGTGGAGCACACTCCCTACATGCATACAAAACCCTTTGCGCTTTTTCTAATCAAAATGATCACAAACTTAGTAATTGTAAGAAGTTCAGTAAACTGAGCAGTGACAATAAACGTAACTTTGTTCAATAAAATAAGCTTTGTTTTAACTGTTTGACAAATCGCAAGAAATTGCCTTAGTTCAACACGTTGTAGAGTTTGCAACAGGGCCCATCACTCACTATTACACTTTGGGAACCGAGTAGACAATAGTGACAGGTTGAACGTGATAGAGTTGGATAATGCTGCAGAAGTGCTTAATATGGCAAATAATATGAAATATATGATGTATAATATGAAAAATCCTTAATATGAAAATAAGGAGCCTACGAGGAGTATCTTTTTGTTTAAAATAGCTTAGATCAGTACTCGTTAATATCCACGGCGATAGTTAATGTTAAGTCACAGTCGGGATCAAGTATACGGTTACGGGCGCTGATTGATCAAGCATCTCATTTATCTTTAATGACAAGCGGTTATTTGATCAGTTGGGGTTAAATGGATCAATAGTTACAGAAAATATATCAGGTTTAGGAAGTGTTTCATCTGCAATTGTAAAATCGAAAACCGAACTTAATCTCTATTCACTTGATTGTACTGTTACAGTCGAAGCATACATCTGAGATAAGATAACAGGCTTGTTACCACCTAGCAAAGTAGCTATTGAATCATGGTCAGCTCTAGACAACATGAATATGGCTGATCCAGAGTACAACGTACCAAATAAGGTTGATCTCTTGTTAGGCGCGGACGTTTACGGTGTTATTTTAAGGGAAGGTTTCTTAAAATTTCCATCGGGGTCTTTAGTGCTCAAAATACTATTTTTGATTGGGTATTGTTATGTGGTAAATTTTGTAATGTCTTTGACAGTATACCACAAATGTAAAAAAACATATAGTTCCATACCTTGCCGCTTGGGGCGTTAGTTGTCTTTTCTTTTCCCCCCAAAAAGCGTGGATGTAAAATTGAAGTTAATAGTAAAATAAAACAAGTTTATAGAAATCTTACTTATTTATTTACGGACCCAAAACAAATGGTTATGCGCCCAGAACGCTTCGTAAATAAATTAAGTAAAGAGCAGAACATAAAATGCAAATGTGAAATAGTGCAAATATACGTGACACCGGTTAGTAAGAAACAAAATGGAAGTCACAAGTTCAATGAGAATTGAGAAATTTAATGAAAAGGATTTTCGACAGTGAAAATTCCAAGTGAATTGTGCCTTAAAAGCGAAAGGCTTAAATATCCATGAAGAAAACGTGATACGACGAAGTGAGACAAAAATGATGGCATGGCCATGTTTCTCATAACTTCGTCTATGGAACTAAACCAAATCTCATTAATTGAAAATTGTGAAACGGCAAAAGAAATGATGACAAAGTTGGGAGTCGATTTACGAACAAAAATCGGAGCTTAACAAAATGATGGTGCATGAGAAATTGTATCAATATAAGATGTCACCGACCGATAGCATTGCACAGTATATTTCAAAAGTCGAGAATTTAGCGAAATAATTAAAGGAGACTGGCGAGGAAATAAGTAATACAGCAATAATGACAAAAATATTAGGTAAACTGCCTTAAAAGTATCGGTCTAGAGTCTCTACACATAAGAGTATTTGGTTCAGAAGGGTATGTACATATACCTGATGAAAGAAGAAGAAAACTAGATAAAGAGTGTAAAACTAATATTAGTAGGATATGAAAATGAAAATTATAGAATGTTTGACATTGAAAGTGGGAAGATAACAATAAGTAGGAATATACACTTTAATGAGTATAACATACCTGTGCTAAAAAAACACCACTTCGGTTTCTATCACCGACGAACAACAACAACATCAAGGAATACAAGATATACCAGTTTCACCAGGAGACAACCAAGATGTTTCTGAATCTAGTTTTGAAAGTGTAGAATCACAAGAGAATCCTAATGATATGACATATCAGGCGTCACAAATAATTTCTGAATATGATGAAAGAAAAATTACACTGAGATCTACAAGGAAAAGGAATTAAGAAGCAAATTTAATTGAGTTTGATGTACCTAGAACATATGAAGAACCTATAAAAAGCCAGGAAAAGTCTGTAAGTGTCAGTGTCTTATATGGGCTTAAACAGTCATCTCGTTGTTGGAATAGAAAATTCTCTTCTTTCCTAACTGCTTATGGTTTTGAAATGTGTCCCTCTGACAACTGTATTTTTATTGGTCGTTTTAATAATTATAAGGTTATCTTGATCTTGTATGTCGATGATGCTTTATTATTGTCAAAAAGTAAAAAACATATTATAAATAATTTAAAAGAAAGTTTTAAGATAAAAGTTTTACAACTAAATATATTTGTTGGCATAGATATAACTAAGAATGATGAATTAATTAGTTTAATTCAGAAACACTACATAAAACAAATTATAAATAGATTCAACATGTCAGATGCCAATATTTGTAGCACCTCTGCTGACAATAATGTTATCTTAAAGAAAAATGATAACGAGAGTAATAATATTGATTTTCCATATAGGGAGCCCTGATGTTTGTATCAACCGTATCTAGGCCTGACATTTCTTATTATTTTATTTTTTAATTTAGTTAGTAGATATTTAAATAATCCCAGTAAAGATCATATAAATGCTGTTAAACGAATTATTCTTTACTTGTTAAAGAAAAGTGATGTTTGTATTACTTATAATTGTAAGAAAAAACTTGTAGGTTTTTCTGATTCTGATTTTGCCGCAGATATTGATTGTAGGAAATATAACACAGGATATATCTTTATGATGAATGGTGGGCCTGTAACTTGGGCTAGCAGAAAGCAAAACACTGTGGCGTTATCAACTACAGAATCAGAATACATGGCTGCAAGCGAGGCTGCTAAGGAGATATTATGGCTTCGACAGTTATTAATTGATATTGATGAGCCTCAACTGGTGATAACTCTATGTATAGATAATCAGAGCGCTATTAAACTAATTCATAATTCCATTTACCATAAAAGAACAAAGCACATAGATATAAGTTATGATTTCATAAGCGAAAAGGTAGAACAAAATTTTATAAATATTCAATATGTCAATAGTTCAAACCAACTTGCAGACTTTCTAACAAAAGCTTTACCTCCTGGTAAATTTATTAATAACAGAGATCAAGTACTGATTATAAATTGAGGTTGTTAATTTAATATTAAATACTTATTCAGTCTTTAAGTTTAGAAGTTGATTCTTAAGTAAAGTTTAATTCTGTTGAAAGATAGAAGGTTGGTTTGGAGTTAAAATTAAGCTTACTATTATAATAATTCTAAAATTTAAGTGGGAGTGTTTATTATGTGGTAAATGTTACATCCCGAAAAGCGTGGATGTAACATTGAAGATAATAGTAAAATAAAACAAGTTTAAAGAAATCTTACTTATTTATTTACGGACCCGAAACAAAAGGTATTAACTGGCAACAGCTGGAAACGGAAACTGGAAGCAACTGGAGCAAAGCTGTGAAGATATCTTATTTGCAAATACTACTAAACGTGATGGTCGCGATCGATTTAAAGATGATGGTGACAAGAACGTTTTAGCAGCTGAAAAGTTAAGAAATGAATATTGTGTGGATGAATTTATATCTGGTTGTGAAACAGTGAATGATGCGACTCAAGTGTACAAGGGAATGAAAGATCTAATCAAAGAAAGAAGATTTTTATTACATAAAAGATCGATTAGTGATAGCGAAGAATTGAGAAAGATGATTATTGAGAGAATTAGTAACAAAATAGTAAAGAAAATAAGTTGAAAAAACTATTTACATCGAAGAAAATACTTAGATTAACTTGGAATAAACAAAGTTTCAATTTTCTTTTTAAATTAGCTTATGTGTATATAAGATTGATTATTGTACTCAAACAAAATTATAAAAGGTTATTGATGACAGACATTGATTGGAATGACGAATTATGCAATGAGTTTTGGGATGAATGGGTTTTTATCATGATAAGATAGAAAAATTTGTATAGTTTAGGTTATGTTGTAGAAATAGATATAATAATAACGAACGACCAATAGAATGTAATAGATCTCGTGATGTGTCTAGTTTTGTTTGGAGTCTTTGTTTTGGAGTCGTCATGTTGAGTTTTGATGGTGGTGGAATTCATCAGGTGGATAGGTTAGGTACGTGGAAGTTAATTGACTACTTAAACAATATTTACCTTAAGAAGTTCTCGATTCCAAGACTGGAATTGTATTACTGGTAACAGGTTCAGGATAGTGTTCTGAAGTATTAAATTCATACATGGTTTCTGGCTTGGTTAGATTCTAAATCAATATAAGGTATTTTATGAGGAAGAATGAGTTGATTTCGATGTTATCTTACTTGTTTTGTATTCTTTATGTGGATGATGGAGGTTATCATGTCGATGATAGTTTTACAAAATATTGTTCTGATAATAGAGAACAGTTTACATCCTATGAGATGGCTTCAGCAGATGTATTCATACAAACATGATTGGACAAGGTAACGCAGGCGTGATGAAAAAATTAAGGCATATAGGTGATATGTTTTGAAATGTTATGGATGAATATTATTTATATGTTAGTTGTAGTTTATACACTGATTAACCTCTTTTACGGGTTGATAATATTTATTAAGTAAATACGACGTTGGAGAAGTAGGAGTTGTTACATACCTCACAGAATTTCCTTACAGAATTGTATTACCATTATTTTTGTTAATTTTTGTGTAGGTTATATGCCTTTAATGGTTCAAAATGTCTTTTATAAGTTGTTAATGGAAATAAATACTGGCTTTTTTCCGCTCGGGTAGACCTAACCTTGTTTATGTGTAAATATACACAGAAAATGTTCGTTTGGCTTAATATATTATGTGTTTAATGAAAATAATATAACAAGTGTAAAAGAGAGGTAGCGACCATTCACAAACTATAAGATACAGTCCACCGAAGGGTTTTGTTACGAATTAATGAAGTTTTGATATATGTTGTAACGTTAGTTAAGGTTTACTAATGTTTCGTTTGTTATTTTTATAGAAGAATACTAGGTACATTTTTTTTAAGGAAATTGTTTTTAAAATATATCGTTTGTTTGTTATTCATCTAAGACTATAATTAAGGACTGTCCGTATGTTTAAAACATACCGCTCCCTAACCTAACCTAACCTAACATACCTTTTTTTATTATAAAAAATGTGTATTTCGTATGTGACAATTTATAGAGTTTTCATGTTGTCAAGCTAGTCAGAAAATATAAGAATAAAGATGGTTCATATCAATAAGTTGTAGTTTTATCAATTGAGTAGAATATCGTTATACAGTCATAATTTTTTCGAGGTTCTTTCCTAGTGCCGCACTTGCGCTGGCCTGTTGCAGTTCGTTAATCATACCGTTGTTGTTTTCCAGATTTCGAGAACAAGACAATGTCGTAGGCGAATCTGAGGTTACTAAGAAAATTTCCATCTATATTTAGGCCTTTCATTGACCACGGTTAGGTTTTAATAACATCATGTAGGATTATAGCCGTATAAACAGTTTAGAAGAAATAAGATCACCCTGCCTGACGCCTCTGTTTATATTAATACTTTATCTAGCCTGACTCTGCTTGTTATGTTGTCATATATATTTCTTAAAATATTGATGTATTTTTCTTCAATACTTTGCATTTTCAAAGCTTCCCAGATACTGTTGTGTGTTATTAAGCTTTTTTGTAATCGACGAAAGCCACATACCTACAATGGTTTGCGTAATTCTAAATATTTCTCTATCATCTGATCAATAACTCGAATGTGATCGACTGTACTGAAGACTCTTCGGAATACAGCTTGTTTGATAGGTTGTTGTATGTCAACATTTGATGATATTCTTTCGAGCAGGCACGATACGACGAGATTGTAGAGTCCCGAAATGAGGCTTATTGGACGGTAATTATCTATGTCTTTTTTGTACAGCAAGGCGATTTCAGCATCCGTCCATAAGATTGGTACTGCTTCTTCCCTTAATATTTTATTCCACAAAAGTGTAATTGGTAGTAGAGTTTATACGAATTTGATACCCTCGTTTGTGATGGCGTCTGGTCCCGGGCTCTTTTCGGGCTTAAGCTTATTTATTTGTATAAGGATTTCAGGCCCTGTAAAATCTGGAATCGCAGGAGTTTCTCTGCTGTAGTAATTGATACTAGTATGTCTGTGGGAGTCTGATTGGCTATATAGCTTCGCATAGAAGTCTGTGACCATGTTTATGCCGTCTAATCGGGATTTACTTTGGGTAGAGCCTGACTGAAGTGACAAACACGTCGAAGTCGACGTGTTTAATTCTTTATAAGCCTTTTTAGCGGATCTTGATTCATCAAGGTTTGTTTATATAGTGTTTGTTCTGTAGACGTCGTAACATCTTCTTATTTATATTTTTGTAGTTTTATAGAGTTCTTTTAACTTCTCTTAGTCGTCGTTGTTTAAAATTTGTTTATTTTTCAGTTGGCTTCTCTCTTTCATTACTTCTAATGCTTTTACTGATATGACTATATATTTTGTTTATTTAAATATTTTTCAGGCTCTCTAGTATAGACTTTACAATTTTTTGGGAATATTCATTAGCTCTATAATTTTCATGTGACGACATAAGTTCGGGTATACGAATTTTTAGGTTTTCGAGATAAGTGTTTTGCTCTTTCGCATTTTTTAATCTTCTCGGTGTACCGCGGTAGTTACGCCAACTCTTTGATTCTAGATTTATTGTAGCTCTCAATAGTCTGTGATCTGATCCGAACAGAAATGACGAGACCACGTCATATTTGGAAAATAAATTAGGTTTGGAGGTCATGATATAATTAATTTCGCTTTTTACGTTTTCGTTTGAAGAGATCCATGTCCATCTGTTTTTAGGTTTTATTTTGAAATATAAGCAGCGACAAAACTTTCGACGACAAAACTAGCGACAAAACGAAAAAAAAAATCAAACAATTATTAGAAAATTGTGAAACAGGCCCTACATAATATCGGTAATTTAAAGTTTCTTGCGTTGCGCTAAAAAACCCACACGAAGCGGTTTTCTTGTCATAGCAAGTAGAAATTCTTGCAATTCGATACTATTCCAATCTACAATATTTTAAAACATTTTAATGCAACATAAAAATTAACACGTAATTACACACGCCGTATCAGATCCATAAGTATTTTTGTCGTTCATAAAATAAATTCTCGTTAAATTATGCGGTGATAATAAATTTATTTTCTTACTCATAAACTGTTATCATGACTTTATAAAACCATATGAGGCTCGAGAATTGTGAATTTAATTAAAGCTTCTCCTGTGATTTCACATTTTCTTATCAGATTGCACCGACCATCAGTAATTACATCGGATAACGTTTAAAAATAAGCCGCGGTATAATTCATCTGTCAGACATTTGTTTGATTAATTCCCGATGTCCCCTCTAATTTAAATTAGCGACCCATTAGGGTTTAAATTAATATTGCCTTTGCAGTGAATAATTGCGAGTTGCAGATATGTGAAGCTTTAATTGCGCTGCGATTCTTAAAGCCGCGCTACCAGTTTTCAATGCCACATCACAGCAAAAAAAAAAAATTAGTAAAAATAGAAGAGTTTCTTAACTTATGGCCTCCTTAACTATGCGATTTTTTTAAATACTTAGTGCTAAAAATAACGCTTACATTGAGTTTTTTAATTTTACTGTGTAGAGTGCAACTAACTCTTATATACCTTAGGCTGGGACAATATGATACGGCAGGCACGGGAAAATTCAGAGCATTGAAAATAGAACTCTGCATTGTTACAAAAGAGCTGATAATCGAATACACAAGAGTCGAGTTAAATATAAACGTCATTTTTGACAGCTCGATACTCGACACTTCCATTTTGAACTCTATTGTATTAGCGCAGAGTTCCATTTTCAATGCTCTGAATTTTCCCCGGTGTTCCGGATTCCGGATCACACAGTCCCAGCCTTAGTTCTCGTATGCGTCATGTAACTTAGCCAGTTCACTAAGACCTCTTAATTTAAATTGCCTACCCTCAATCGTGGATCAAGATTAATGTTTTGAATATTTGATGGGAGATGGTGAGAGGTGACTCACTTTTAGCCTATGTGTATTGTGTACAAACTTCACATTCAAAAGGCCATATAAGATTAGAAACTTAGTTTGTAATATAATAATGCAATTAAAATTACTTTTATGTAGCCTGTAGGTATAAATAGCGAAAAATTGTCTAACTTATTTAATTTCTTGGTTGTCGAGGGTATCTCTGGTGGATAAAATTCGTAACGATGTCATTCGCCAGAGAACTAAAATCACCGACATTGCTCAACAAATTAGCACGCTGAAGTGGAAGTGGGCCGCCCATGTCTGCAGACGGACAGACGGTCGATGGAGCAGACAAGTATTAGAGTGGAGACTACGCTTAGTTACGTTTGCCTAGTGTAGGACATCTTGCGGCACGATGGACCGACGATTTGAAGAAGGTGGCGGGCTGCCCAAGATCGGGATGGTTGGCGCTCATTGGGAGAGGCCTACGTTCAGCAGTAAACGGCGATAGGCCGATGATGATGATGATTCAACTTCTCGTATATAAGCATATCTTATGATTTTCGAAGTTTGGAACCATTGCGAAACTTCTGACCTATTTTCCGAGCTAGTGATGATGACTTGCGTGATAAGTAAACAAATTAGTTTGTGCCAAACGTCAAGCGTATTAATTCGCTTTATTTAGTTTAGTTGGTGGTTTAAACTTAAATGCGGTATTCACACAACACTGGACATCTTAATTGAGTTGTAACCAGGGGACATGACATGTTATGAACGATATCAAAGCTCAAAGTTTATTATCACACGCGAAATAGCCATTGGCACGACTCGGAAAATTTGCACAAATTGACTTCTTATCCGAGCTACCCACGAGGGAACATAATGCGACGAGGATTATGAAATCACTAGAAAATGTGGAAAAGTCGCGAATAAGGAAAAATATCTGAGAGAAGCTAGTAATAATAGCCTAAGAAACAAAGATACGGTGGAAATTCAATACACGGTTTACACATAACAAAGAGAAAAATAGGATACAAGGATATTATTGAAGACGATGTCTTTGTGTACGTTGCTTTGTTCTGATGTAGCACCAAATAAGCTATTTTAAATGTAACGCTGCATAAACAGCAACTAGCAGAAGTGAAGTAGATATCTCGGATACTCGGAAGTTAGTGTGTGCATAAATTAAAACAAGTGTCTGGACAAAAAGTTGATAAATGGCTTTCCACAGCCGCCGGGACAAAAAGGGGGACTAGCGTCAAGCGAAGCGCCAACGTTGTTTCATTTTGCACTCGCGCCATCTGCGATTTTATTACGGTCAAATTTATAAACAGTTTACAATCGGTCGGACATTTTCCAAATTTCCGAGCAAAGTTCCACTTCGCTATTTCCATCATTAGCGCATGAGAGGGTTTAGTCAAAAATGTAGACTTCTCAAAATACTGAATTTTTAAGTCACTTATTAAAGCTTCCAAAGTTCAATTTTATGAATTAAATAACATTTCATAAAAAAATCATAATATCCTTTTATAGAGTTCCGTAGTAACTATATCTGGCCGTCCGTCTTTCCTTGCTAACTTCGGTATGAATGAATATAAATAGACGAAATTTTGTATAATTATTATAGATTGCATACAGATTTAAATTTTGGCATTATAAAATAATTATATTTTTGTATTTAAGGGGTAGCAATTTTTTTTATTAAGATTGGCGTGTAACCACACAATGGGGTAGACTGAAAAATAATATGGAATCGAATAGGTATTTTTACATAAAAGCACGGTTTCATACAGTTTTTTTTTATAATGTAAACCATTTCAACTGACTTCAAAAGCAGTAGGAGGTTATTGAGTAATTGACCTCCAAGGTGGTTTACATCAGGGATGTTGCGAATATTCGCATCCGCATCCGCATATGCGGAACATCCGCATCTATTTAGACATCCGCATCTGCATCCGCATCATCCGTGATGCGGATGCATATGCGGATGTGTAGCAGGTCGCGACGAGAAAGAAAGGGGCGGGCCCGGCGAGTGGCGCGTTTCGAATGTCGAGGACCGCACGTGCTGATTGACCAATAGGAAATAATAGGAAAGCAATAATTTTGTTTTGGACTTCGGTGAATCGGTGACGGTAACGCGCCTCGCTTTTGTTTTGTCGTGACAATATCTGACGCACACGTTTGTTTTTATTGTGCTTTTTATTAAGAAATATCATCGTATACTAAATAACTGAGCTGTTTACGTAGGTACGTAATAGTACGTATGTAATGTACTACGTATAAGTATAAGTTTTTAAGATTGTGTTACGCGATGGAATAATACTTTTTATATGTTAGAGCGCTTTTTGAAAGCAAAAGATGCCTTAAGCCTTTTCATAAATGACAGCGAGATTGACCCTATTTTACCAGAAGAGTGAAAAATCATCTGATCAGCTGTTGAAACCTTTTGAAGAAGCCACACGTGAACTTAGCAGCTCTCAGACTCTCATTTCATCAGTGATTCCAATAATTCGAATGCTGTCGCAAAAAGTTTGTGACTATTTGACAGCTTCACCGGAATCTCCAATTCACCATGCAGCCACAGCTTTAAAAGCTGACATTTCAGAAATATTTTCCACTTTGTTGGAAGAGGATAACTTATACGTCATAGCCAGTTACCTAGATCCTCGTTGTTTTTTTACCCTACCAAACCAACACTTAAGATTTTTGTACAGATGCGAATTTTAAGAGGCTCACATCCGCGGATGCGGATGTGAGCCTCTTAAAATTCGCATCCGCATCCGCATCCGCGGATGTAAAAAAAATGCATCCGCAACATCCCTGGTTTACATGTTGCCAGCCAAAGCCGTATGCGGTTTAAAGTTATTTTTCACAAAAACTTTAAACCGCATACGTCAATTAAAAAGCTAACGTTACCCGAAATATTGTAACGATTCTATTGACATCTCATTTATTAAAATCGGATCAGTAGCTTAAGCGCTACTGTGGAACAAACATGCATACATACATAGACTGCCAAAATCATTACCCTTCCTTTTGGCTTCGCCGTAGTCGGGTAAAAAGCAAAAGCTATAATACCAGTCCTATAATTTATTACTAGCCAAGCAATCAACTTTGAAAGCAAGACAAGAGCACGTCGCGCGTCGCACGATTACAATGAATAAAACAGCCAAAACAGACAGAAACCTGAATAATATCACAAACGTTCCCAGATGTCGCTTGCAACTTCTTCGCATACTGCAAACAGATGCATGTATTGTTGGGAATTTCAATTTGTCTTTAAACATTTGTTGGGACCACAAAGCAAGACGTCGCGGAATGTAATACAGGTCGCTACAGCGTTTATAAAACCACAATACCCCGCCATTAGAGACTAAGGCGGAATGTTAAGCGCTCCGAAACGCAATAAAGCGACATATGCACCGCTGTTCCGTTTGGGTCCGCACAAAAGAAATTATAATCCAGATCCTGGAGATATGAAACATAATGAATGTTAACGACGAAATATCCTTTTCAGAGAGGACTCGGTAGTGCATTCCGTAATCCGCTTAATTTTTGGCACACTTTGTAAACGACGGATTTCATGATTTTTATGTGAATGTGGACATTTATCCAGAGAAATTGCAGTCTGGGTCTATATCAATATATAAAAAGAGATGTACGGCTAGTAAGCGCTAATGGTAGAAACGTTGTTTTAATTCGTAACGTAAACGCACTCTATGTAAGGGATAAAGAAGTAAAATAGGGGTTAAAAGTTTGTTTGTTTTTTTTTATTTGCACCGATTTCTTTGTAAATTTTGATGTATGCTCATTACTTTTCATTAAATGCGTATTTCAGTGTTTATTACAATAGGGATGATGACTACATATATAAAATATTTAGTTTCATTGATATACTCAGAAATATTGAGGCATTACTACTTGGTAAATGTAAAATAATAGAATATTTTATGTGTAGTTTAGTAACTAGATACATCTAAAAAGTACAAAAAAATATATTTTGCTATATTCGTAAACAAATCCTACATCATTAGTTTACTTACATCATATAGACCGTACAAAACATTATGGTAAGTATGAACTTAAACGCACAAAATATTTACAAATATGTTCCTGGGGCCTTGTACTTCATGCTCTTTATTCTAGGCGTGACGTCACAGCTAAGTATGACTTTTGAATGGAGCGTTTTCACGAGACTTGCGAAATTTTGTATACAAATCGCTGTACCTTTGAAAATATTGACTTTTGATACACGGTTTCTTCTAAGAAGTTACTCATATTTAAAGAGTTCTATTCATTTCTGCAATCAAAAAAAATTAGTCATCTAGCTTATTCACCCTCTGAGGGTTTAAAACAAGAGTTGAAAGTTTGTGTGAATAATATTAAAAATCGGCCCCGATTTCCGTGAAATGTTATATTATCTGCGCCACTAAATACAAATAACTCGTATTGAGTAGGTACGTAATTTATAGTTTTATGAAATTCGTCACCTAATGAATGAAAAGGGGGTCCGGTCCACAGTTTGTATAGTTAAATAACAACAACGACGGATTGCGTTGAATTTTGGCACGCAAATAGTTTTTATGGCATAGAAATCCGTTAAAAAAGGGTTTTTCGAAATTCATCCCCACGGGATGGGGTCCACGCGGACGAAGTCGCCCGAAAAAGCTAGTTATGTATATATAAGTAACGTAGCTGTAGTCTTCCTTGCAATATGAATTGTTCTTATACCCTTTTAAAACATTAAAATTATTCTTGTTAATATATCCATCCAACTAAACTTTACGTAGAAAGTGATATTAAGTAGCAAACAAATCATGAAGTATTAATTTAGCAAATATTATGTTTTCAACCTTATCGCAATCTCTAGATAAACTACACTGAAAAGGTTCCGAGTTTCAGGTTAGATTCGAACAAATAACCTCCCGAATCGTACCACTTATGTACCACTTAACCACTAAGCGGTAAAGAGTTAATTGGACCACAGACCCCCATTAACGAAATAAGATGGGAAATCAGAGTATTAGCATAACAGTGAATTCAATTAGAGCTCACAAAGAGGATTACAACTTTAACAATGAGAAGTTAAAACGGAGGCCCAATAAACTAACGCTGAGTAATCAAAATTTGTATGAAAGCGATTATCAAGTTAAAATTTAATGAATTCCGTATTCAGCTCACTCTAACCGTAGAATTTCTCATTATGCACCTACACTCTACAGTAAATAACGAAATGGAACAAACATCTATATCAAAGATGAATAAAATTGCTTTTAAGAGATTTATTATTTCGAAAATACTGAGCATTTTTATTGCTTAAATATTTCTAAGGATTTTATTTAACCCCGGCGAAAACACAGGGGTGTTATAAGTTTGACGTGTCTGTCTGTCTGTTGTGTGTCTGTCCGTGCCATCGTGGCGCCCAAACGGATGAACCGATATTGATCTAGTTTTTTCTTGTTTGAAAGCTGACATGATCGAGAGTGTACTTAGATATAATTAATCATCATCAGCTCGCTTACTGATTGACAATTCGGGGGTTACTTAATTTTTTTAAATTTTGGTTATTCTCTGCTTAATTATTTTATTGTTGAACAAGAACTACAATCTTATCTTATACTTTAACCGAGACGATCTTGTATATATTAGGTCTTTACCTATGAAATTGCCGATATCTATGAAAAAATTTAAACGATTTTTTTTCATGTATTTTTTATTTGTATTAATCGAAGTAATCACCCATGGAATCAATGCATCTTTGCCAACGCAGTGGCAGTTTATTGATGCCCTTCTTAAAGAAATCAGCTGGACGGAAGGCAACAAATTCTTCAAAGGCATTTTGTACTGCCTCTCGGGTATTGAATTTTTTTCCCGCTAAGAAGTTATCCAAATTCTGGAAAAAGTAGTAGTCTGTAGGCGCAAGGTCTGGTGAGTAGGGCGGATGACGGAGAGCTTCCAACCCCAATTCTTGCAACTTGGAGACCGTCTGCTGTGCAGTATGAGGTCGCGCGTTGTCGTGCAGGAGCAGCGGAGACGAGCGATTGATCAATGCTGGTTGGAGATGTGGCAGCTTCTCCATCATTGTGTTCAGTTCTTTACAGTACACATCTGCGGTAATGCTCACCCCGTTTGGTAAGAAGCTGTGATGAATCACACCGGCGCTAGACCACCAAACAGTGACCATCACTTTTCTAGGGTAAGTTTTCGTTTAGGGCATTATTTAGGTGCTGAACCAGGATCCAACCAACTTGTTGAGCGCTTGCGGTTATCAAACAGAATCCATTTTTCATCGCAGGTAACAATGCGGTTCAAAATTCCTTGTCTTTTTGAAAATTTGTGTGTCTGTTGGTGCGTTGTTTTGTAGTTTTAGCTCCGTAAACGTCGCTGATGTTGCATGCCGTTTGTGCCGCGTTGCTGCCACGACGGTACTCATATTCCATAATTACTCGAATTTTTAACGTATCCATGATGACGAAAAAGATTGAAATGCGATGAAAATGTAACACTAATCAATAAACAAACGACTACTTTTGGAAAAAGAATTCCATGTTTTTAAAATAAAATTAATTTGAAATTAGAATTCTTAGCCAAACAAAAATTATTTTGATGTGAAATGGCCAGTACTGCAGAACGGCAATTTCATAGGTAAAGACCTATTATATAATTGGTATCTCGACAACGGCTACAAGTATTACCATGAAGTTTAGAAACTACGCATTTTTAAGCAATATATGTTTTATTATTTCATCGTGCAACAATATATCAATAATTTCGACCCTTACGTCAGTCTGTAGGCAGCTTAGTATGCGTACCTACGTAAAAATTTTACATTGTTTGGAAATTCGGAATGTGGTGGGTTCGAATCTCGGTAAGATAAATATTTTTGTGATTCTTATTATTTCTTTTTCTTTTACATTAATTATTTTATCGCTCTACTAAAACACTGAGTAAAGCTCGGTCTCCCAGGTACTATACTTTAAACGAGACAATATATAATCGGTTTATCAAAAACGGCTGCAAGTATTACCATGAAATTTAGTATGCAGAGGGTTTTGGGGGAGAAATATCGATCTATCTAGGTATTATCCCTGAGAAACTGCGCACTTTTAATCTATATATGCCTTCTCTTTCATCGTGCAACAATAAGTATATCGATAATTTCGACTCTAATATGTCAGATTGGTAGTTTGGTATGTATAATTGCAATATTTATAATTTTTGCTTTGTTCGAATATTCGTAATGAGGTGGGTGCGAATCCCGGTCAGTTACATTTTTTTGTTTTTTTTTTTTTCATTTTTTATTTACACCGAAGTAAGCGCGGTTACCCAAGTACTTAAAAATTGTATGAGTGCACTATAAAGACTTTAGCTATATTATTATGCTAATATACAAATGCAAGAATGCCTGAATGTCGACGAAACAGTTCAACACTCCAAAGCCCATAAAACTTTAACCCATGTTTTAAAACTTTTTCAGGTGAATACGAGCAAAAGCCGAGGATATTAAATGATCTAGCTACCATATACGGGAATACGGGATCAATGTCAGTAATGTATACGGCGGAAACAGCCACCACCAATTTGCGGCTCCTCGAGTACGTGGAATTTGAAGTATCCCGCGTTAATTCGATCGTGCACTTTATTTAGCCTCGTTAACTTAGTGTGAGTACTATCTCGAGGGCTTGTCAATTAGAAGTACAAAGCGCCGCCAATGGAAACATCGCACCACATAAATCTTCGGCCACAAAACTGCGCCCGATTTATCGCGATGGACTACTTACTTCGAAGACCGTTTCCCTCGACTAACGACTGCCTCCGGATGGGTCTAGTCAACTAATAAATTGTTTAGAAGGTGAGTCGGTCGTGATAAAAATCTTTAATTTAACCCCGACGATTTGCCACCAGATTTTATAGTGTCTAGAGCTGATGATGCAAATTGCTTTACATTTAACGTCGCGGGCATTTGGGTCGTTCGCCTCTTATAGGGATTCTTGTGAAAGCGAGCGAACAATGCGTGTCGCTTGCGCAAGTCAGATCACGGGGAACAATGGCGGATTAATAAAGCCATTCCGCGTCTCATCGCGCATGCGTCCCGCCCTCGACACCTTGAGCAACCGCGATTGCCCTCCTCCTGTTTTAAACGCTCTTAAATAACACACGTCTGCGTACGCGCAATGAAGTATGAACATTATGAATTGCAGATCCAATTCTAAATATGAAATATTATGTTAATATGTGAAATGAAAACTTTCGGTACAGTTTTACGAGAATTATGTGAACTTGTCAAATGTTTAGTTCTTATACCATAGACCTATATAGTGTATATAATTGACGAGGTATGTAGAAGCAAAAAGTAACCACACTTAAACTGCCCCAATTTGGGTTTGTTTGGGGACATTTGTCATCTAGACATTTTGATTTTTGCTTTCCGCAGTATAATCAGTCCGCTTACATTTGACAAGATGGCCATGGCGAAACTTTTTCTTGTTTGAAGATTTTTTCTGTGAAATGTACGTAATTGGCCCATCCTTAGTTTGAAATCATTGGCTTAATATACTACAAAGTACAATTAAATTAGTATGTGAGATAGAAACAGGGCCTTTGTTGATCACGAAAAGTAACATGATATCGATACGAACAATGATAATTTTTACAACAATAAATCACAGATACGCCATAAGCCTCCACAGACTACCCTACTCACAATCTGAGATTATAATCGTTACGAACCTCCCGGTGTAGGCGCAATCCTAAAGCGTCAGGATATTTTATTCATAGCCTGTGATAAATGAGAAAGGGCTCGTCTCTACTGGACTGAGATCCCAGGCGCGCCAGACTTCCCTTATATTCTTACTGATAGAATGTATATCATATTGTTGTATAAGTGTATACAATGAACGTATGCATGCCCGCTAGTTTGCGCCGGTGGGCCAATTCTCAGGTACAGGACGAAAAAGGTACAAAAAAATTGTGCGAACTTTTTGAAACACACCTTTAAAATGTACTTAAATAACTTATGTTATAGTAGAATAATGACAATTAAATATTATAAAGTGAAATTTACACCGATTACTTATTTTTACAAGCTTTTATTTAGTTTCACCTGTCCCGTTGTCTGTAATGGAATCTTGCAAGTTAAATTTGACCCACTTTTTGGTTTCCATTGAGGGTTTCGATTGAGCTGAAATTAGCACGAATATGTAAATCGCGTGACAATGCAATATTATGATGACGTGGAACTGATCTGATGATGGAGCTGGAAGGTGGCCATAAGAACTCCGTAATAAAACCACATAACCCCATCGAGTTTGGGCTCATTTGATTTGTCTTGATGAGTACTTTGTCTTCAGATAGTTTCCAGGGTCTGATGATGGAGTTAAAATAACCGGAATCATTCAATCAATTCATTTCGGTTGATGCAATAACCGAAATGGATAGAATGAGAAACGTTAGAAATACTTAATTAAGGTCATACTATATTTCCGTAATAAATCCAGAATCATAAATAAAATTAAACACACCTACTAAAAAGTTCAAAATAAAAATTAAGAAAATCTCTTTTTTAAAAACAAGCTTTTATTACTGGGGAGTAAAAAGAACTGAAAAGTTCATAATAATTTAATATATGTATGAGTATGTAATGTATGTAACTTAGTTGCACGAAGCACTTGCTTATGCTAATGCTAATGTTAGTGGTAAGAAAGGTCTTTTCTATAGGATTTAACAGTTGATTTGACACTAACATTTTATGTAGCATTAGGAAAAGTTTGATGTCTTTGATGAATCAAGTCTTATAGTGATAACAAATATACCATTATATTGGTACATTATATCCCATATTTTTACATAAAAGCGTGTTACATTTTGACAGCAAGAACACTAAAGAAGGTTATTATATACAGATATAAAGTTCATTCTGAATTTAGAGTAAAAACGACTAAAATAAGTTTTGTTCCTTACGTTATTCTAAAACCCAAAAATAAGATTGATACTTTATTAGAATGTATGTAAAGTTGGTAAATTTTTCCATAACTTTAGGTATCCTTACCTTGTATCTAAAAATTAGCCCACGGCACAAACTGGAGGGTAATGCATACGTTCATTGTGCGCACTAATACTACAATATAATATTCGCTCCTAATTAGACATTTTAAGGAGAAATAATTAATATTATTAGTATTAAATACATTTTATCAGTAAGAATATAAAGGTAGTCTGGCGCGCCTGGGATCTCAGTCCATACCACATTCATTACTGCCTCACGCGTGGCCTTATCAAAAACTTGTTGCGCGAGCCAGCCTATAAAACTATCATTCGAGCCACCACGGGTACTGGCCATTTATCATTCGTGAACAGCAACAAAACCTACAACTCACATTTAACGTTATTAGAAACAAAGTGATAATCAATGATGTATTTCGCCTAAAACGTTAAATATTGCCTTACGACGTTTTCGTGCAGTAGCCGCCTTAATATGACAGACGAATAAATTATAACAATAAGAAATTACTTTAGACAAGCGGACCCTGCGACTTCTTCCGCGGAAAATATGTAAAAGTAAAATATAGGGATTTTCCTTATGTGGACTTATCGCATATAAGGGAAAATTGTCTATTATTTTATTTTCTCTATTTCCTTACCTTTCTTGTTACCTGATTATTTCAGCAGTCTTCTCTCGGGGCTACTTAGAAGATAAATGCTCTACCTAGTAGAGATGTAGGAACTTATTTTTTTTAATCCATCAAGTTTACAACAAAAATTGCGGTCGTGGAGAACGTAGAATTCCGTATATTGACTCATACGCGTTTACACAGGTACGCAATGGGAGCGCTACAGCTATATATATATTCGTGCGCGAATGAATAAGACAAGTAACGATAAGTAAATGAACGAAATTCTACGTGCTCGGCGCCCGCACTTTAGTATATTATGAGATTTCGTTTATGGTTTTAGATATCTATATTTAATATTATAAAGAGGAAACATTCGTTAGTTTTGATTATATTTTGCTTTGAAAAGCCTCCGAAAATACTGGACCGATTTTGATGAAACTTTGCACACATATAAATTAGACCACGGGGGAGGACATAGGCTACTTTTATTGCGGTAAAATGTACGTTTCCCATGGGATAACTCGTTTTGCGCTAACAAAGTCGCGGACAACATCTAGTATCTAATATTTTCATACTCTCGACTAGACATTTCGAAATGGTATTTCCGAATTGTGTTTCCGTGTGGCTTATGGCTCCGGCGTTATAATGATGAGTTATTTTATAGCGGTGATAAATATAATGCGGCGGGCGACTAGATTCACACGATGCCCACACACTAAACAAATTTTATTACAATGACCACATAGCCGCATAAAACGAGCATACAACAAAAAAAAGTCTACGAATAAATTTCGAATCGGAAATCGAAAGAAACAAGTTAAGAGCCTGTAAAAGCAAAACTAGTACCAACCCTATATTGCAGTGTCTGATGAGACAAGTCACGGGCGAAGATCAACCTCTTCAAAACGAACATAAAACGAAAAACATCTACGAATTTTGAATCGGAAATCGCAATAATAATTTTCAGTTTTTCCAGTGTAATCAGGCTGTCCTGAGATCAACAGGTCTACTATGAAACATGAAATTTTGAAGAAGATGCTCTTACAGTATCTTCTAATAATTCTATTTTGACAGTTTTCAATAGTAATGCGTAAAATGGTACACATAATAAGAATTTCTTAGTTGTCAATTAAATCAATACACAGTACGATTCATTAAATCTGGCCATTTTGGACCAGCTGATCTCAGGACAGCCTGATTACACTTACATTCTTACTGATAAAATAAATAATAGTATTAGTGAGTACAATGAAAATATGCATATGGTGAGCCAATTCATTGGTAAACATTTTGTGATTTGTCATTTTGTGCCGTTTTTCCAACTACACACTTTTGATATAGCAGATTTAGAACTTCTCTTACAGTCTTACTCTCTAATAACCAGCTTTTCTAGATACGATCTACGATCTACGATCAATCGCATATGAGTGGGGCCATTTAGACTTAGTAGATACTTCAAGAAAAACAATATAAATCAACCAACACGTTCTCCCATACTTATTGTCTTTAATTTACTGATAACGACGATATATCTCCTATTTTCGTGAGCTGAGCTTCCGAGAAATACTGCTATGAAATTGCAAAAACAAACTGAACATTAATGAACCAGGTCTTAAATGTATTTCAAGAATCCCGTTACATAGAAACATCCACCGAGCCTGTTGAATGGCGAAATTAATCCTTATTAAGGAAATACTGATCTCACGTCCGTAATAGTTTAAAGATCTCAATTCAATTCTAAGTTTGAACTCGAACGTTGATATATTTAACGTCGGACGACGCGAACTACCAAGTATGGCTCCCATGCATATAGGCTTAAAATACGTTATCCCAGTAAATATAATAATTCTGCGACAGCGCGATAGCGGTTCCAGGGAACGGGTTAACAATCGGTCAATTTGTAGGGCCCCGCGGGCTCGACAATGGGTACCACACGGGCGTTGTCTGTGCGTTGCGTTAGCTCTGCTAACTTTAAGCAGCTTTAAAATGACGCACGACGACACAACGCCGAAGGGAGCTGCGTTGAAACGATGAAGCGGCAGCGTATGTAGCAACAAAAGAAGTATATTGTATCCTGACTGATGAGTGCTTAAAATGCTAGTAAGCGCGCCGAACGAATGCAATCCCATTCGTGCGCGATATATTCGACCGGCAACCAGTCTAAAAAAGCATGGAATGTCGTATTTTGGGTAAGTATTGAATTTAATATCTTAATGCGCTTTTAGCGAAATATAACTTGATCAAAATGCAATTTTATGTTAATTCTAAATCGTATGAGCCGTCCGCTAAGATCCCAACTGGCATTTCATTCCCGTGAAGTTGATCGTGGGTATAAGTTGAATACGATATACTATGCGTCATACATCACAAAATATTGTATTTTAAAGTGTAAGAATTAAGGTTTTAAACAATTATTGTAAAACAAAGCAAAAGTCATGAAAAAAATCCGATCTTAGCAATGTTTTACGACAGAGTTCCAATTATGTGCTAAGTGTCTATGCGAATTAAAGCTGTATTAGTTATCAGTAAGGTTGATTTTCGATAACGTCGAATATAGTATTAGGACTATGTATCAACTACTTCATAAAGAAATTTTGTTATGTACTCTGAGGATGTTCTTTTTACTAAATTTTTGTTGGTTAGGCCTACCTAACCTAACCTATAAATAACCTAAACCTAACTATTAAGGAATCCAGGTCATCAAGTATGGACGTCGGATATTTCTAGTGTGGCGACGCATCACGCAGCGCAGCCGCAACGCTCGTGTGGGATGTCTCTATACCACTCTATAGTGCACGCGACTTACTGCTCTCATACCTACGTATACAATCAAGATATCATTTTTCAGCTACCTACGCCGGAGAGAACAGCGAGAAATATGGCGGACACGCACCGGCCCACAAAAGCGTCCCGGGATGTCGCGATACATATCTGGCTGCAGCTTAGGCTGTTGTGTTTTATGTTCGACAGAGTTATGACGAGATTGCGAGACGATAGTTTGGTAAATTTTCAAAAAACAGCATTTCAGAACTCTCAAATTGTAGCCATACCCCATATTAATAAGAATATTTACATGCTGTATCTGCCTGTCATGTGTCTTTTCCAACTTAACAGACAAAGACAGCAACATGGATTGCGAAGTTTCGAGCCGATCTCAGCCGAGAACGCATACTTTTTAACCTCGCTCCGTTTTAAAAATTAAAAAAAGTGGTAAAAAGTGCACCGATTTTGATAATTTTGGTACTAAACGACGCGTCTCGGTACCCCCTACAAAAGTTCGAAAAAGTTGTGAAAACCTGGAAAAACCGGAAAAACCGGAAGTGTTAAAAATTTAAAACTTTAAACCGCGAAAAAAGACGCTACAGTGAACGGATTTGTGTGATAGTTTTAAGACATTGTGCAGGATTGTGAAGGACACACACCTTTGTGTGTGTTGTGATTTTCACGATTATAGTCCAACCGGAAGTACCTTTGACCTTGTGTTAAAGTTTTTGGCGTCCCCACGAGGTCAGGGAAATAAAGGGTCTAGTGGTAAAGTTTGTGTAAAGCCGTGAAGACGACGGATATAGAAGGCGAAATCCGAAAAAAGAAAAATTTTATCGATCATAGGGGGTGAGTAAAGTTAATTAAAAAGTGAAACTTTAACACTGAATAGCGCAGCGGCCTCCAGAGACGCGTGGGATTTGACGAGCAAAAAGGCCAGCATAAACAAGCACCAAAACAGCTACATTGCCAAAGGTAGGTAGGTCTCCAACCCGGAGAGGTTGGAGTTCCGGACCGGAAAACCGAAATAACCACTTTTCCGGAAAAACCGCAGTAGCAAAACGCTGAAGCTGGTCGCGCTACTCAAATTACCACCACAGACTGCCTACACTCACCCCCAATTAAACGCCAAAAACCGCGCGCCTCCAGCTGTTCTGGAACCGGAGAAAACCTAAAAAAGGTAAAAATTCAGGATAGAAAGGGAGCGGCTGAAAGAACCGGGAACCAGGTACTAGGAGCAGACGACAGACGTCGAGACGAAGCGAACGACGCCTCGCACGCCCTCCTACGGTCACTGGAACGGGAGACAGAGCCAAAAAAGTGTTTGGCCGCCATTTTGACAGCCATTTTTGAAAAATTAAAACGTTTATAACTCCCGAACCAGTTGACGTACAGAGGCGAGCGGCGCTTCGCTGAAAAGGGTTCGAGGAGGAGCACCCGACTACTAAAGAAAATCCGGCGAAAAGTGGGAAACCGAACCGAACGTAGCCAAGGAGGCCGCTCTGCGATTGAAAAGGAGGCCCGACTACGATCTGTGTCCTGTTTCATTCGTCAAGCGTATCTTAAGAGAGGATACGGTTGAGGAATGGGACAGGAGATACGAAGTGGGAGGGACGGCCGGAACCACGAAGCTCTTCTTCCCAAGCGCTGCTGCTGCATACAAGATAGTTAAAAAGATAGACATAACACACCACACCACACAGATCCTGACCGGACACGGCGGATTCGCCTTCTACTTGAACAGATTCAAGCTGAAGGAGGATCCGTCGTGTTCGTGTCAGCCGGGAGTTGAGGAGACGGTTCCTCACCTGTTACTGGAGTGCCCAATTTTTGCTAGCAATAGATATGATATTGAGCAGAAATTGGGCACATCTATGACGGGTGAGAATCTGCCTTCCATCCTGGGGGGAAAAAAGAGGGATATATTCCTGGCTTTTTGCAAGAAGATAGTGGGAGTAGTAAATAAGAAAAACTGTGATAAACTTGTGTGATATTAGTGTAGGCTCTAGATGTACGATTAGACTGTGATAGTAGGGTTAAATTGAATGTGTGTGCCGTGGTTTTATCTTTTTAGAATCTTTTATCAGTGACATATTGAATTATATCATTTTAGGTAATTTTTATTGGATATTATTGTATTTTATTGTATTTTTTTGGATTGTATTGTATTTTAATTGAAATTTTATTGGTTTTTAAACAATTGCTTTTTATATCTCTGATTTTTTACATATTGCTCTTTATATTTTTGACATGTACCTAGTACTTCACTACAAAGAATGTATACAATGAGATAAGAAAAATTGTAAAAGTAGATGTAAGACCATTAAAAAAGAAAATAGAAAAGAATTAAAAAGAGAAAAAAAAAACTAAAAAAGAAAATAACAAGCCCTGATAATGTTAGGGGGACGGAAAAAAAAACAAGGATTGCGAATCCGTGCAGGTGTACCGTGTAAATATTTTTATTAATAAGGAGGATTATGTTTTAAAGTATAGCGTTTCTGCTCTAGTGTAATGTTGCAACTCTGAGCTTCAAAACAACGATTTTGAAATAGCTTCAACTTGTATTAAATAAACTTTATGGAGTAAACCGTCGTTAGCGGTTAGGGCATACAAGCAAAATTCACTTACGCAGTTACGCAAGTGTTAAAACAAGGATCACGTTTTCGCCACGCTCATTACAATTCACAGAAGTCAGCACATAATTCATCAGGAAAATGGAACCGGCAAAAGATAATAGTAATTATTGACACGAACCAACGCTTGAAGGGAACGGCTCTTTACAAAAAGTAACTGGGTACTAACTCGAAAATTCCACATAACGGAGAAAAACCCTTAGGGCACTTAGGGCGAGACTCGTTTGGGAAACTATTCAATGCAAGGTTATATTCGGATTTGATAACATTCACAGACTTTAACGTGCTGTACACACGGCAACAACCAATATAAACTGATCTTTCGGATGTTGACTATTGATAGGTTAGTTTATTTAAGTAATCTGTGTTGCCGTCCGTACATACCAGATGCGATAATTTAAATTATCAAAATCTATGGAATAGCTAAACAAATTCTTAGCAATGCTCGCTGTTTATAGCCTATAGGTGTTTAACTACGATTGTACAATATTATCCATGTAGGAAGGATTAGGTTATGCTTAATGCGATTTATAGTGAGATATGTTTGGAACGTAGTTCCATTACTTCAGTTAAAATCATTTATGACGGCGCTGCTAGCGTCATCTATGATCTATTCTATGTCCTATTAGCCTTATTGTTAGCCGTTTTAGAGGTTTAAGCGCCATCTATCGGCGAACGCTTTTATTTAAATGGCGTTCGCCTTACTCTAATTATTGGATTCTTATATCGATTTTATCTTCGTTTTAAATCATAAAAATAAAACATTTAAAGGCAATCAAATAAAATAATCTTAAAATGCTAATTTAAAGTAAAGTAATAATATAACGTTATAGTATAACATACATGATTATTCTTATAACATATTTTTATTTTGACATTCGGACTTTTGTGTTTCCGCTATAGTTTTTGGATTTAAAAAAAAGAAGAAGAAGAGTATTTATGGATTTTCGCCTAATGACAGTTCCTTTTTCTTTGAAGCTAATTGTTTGCTTTTATAATCAAGATGTAGTATTTTACATTTTTTTATCCCGTTTCACGGTGAGTTTTAATATCTATCTTGTGAAGTTTTATTAGGAAAATCATGCTTGAAACGTACCACTTGTTATTTTTCATGTAAATCATCAGATTGTGAAATTAGTTGTCAAAGTTGATTAGACGAACACGTGTTTCATTCTGTCTGATTTCGCAGTGTTATATTAGGCTGATTGTATGCATTATGCAACTTTGTTTTAGTTTTTAATTAGTGTTTTAATCTGCTTATTCTTTATATCTGTAATAGACACAACCCATGGTTACATCGGTATGGGATGAAACCATGTGGCTGTGGGTCCACACCTACACACGCTGGAATGGATTTTTTCCAGGGAGCAGACTGCACCGCTCCGGGACGATGTACGTCGTGGCGAGTTTTCTGGCTGGAACACTGAACCTAAAAACGCTACCGAAAGTTGGCTCACCGAGCCACGTGCTTTCCACACGCATACGGAACCAGCTAAGTGCTCGTGTGGTTAAAGTCCCTCCGCTCCCCAAAGACACTAGACTCTAGAGGCTAAACCAGATCATACGGCCTTCTGTCCATGACCGCCATCTAGTAATTTTTCGTATAATATATATTTTGTTACGTTGGTAATTTTGTGTTTTAATTAATATACCCGTAGGAGTTTTGCCGGGGAATTCAATGGGTGACGTTGTGGATTTTGCATTTCTTTCATAAATTTGTGTTATTATGGTTCTTAATGTGTAATATTGGTAGAATATTAACCATTAAATATTCGTTAACGTGCACAAGTGTGGGCAAGTGGTACAACTTCTAAAAACGTGCTATTTTGAGTTTCCCTCCGAAACTCCCTAGGAACTTTCAGTAAAGCTTCTACCACTTTACTGAATCGACTGACATGGCTCATGGACTGCACTGACTATATATTTGGACTTTGACTAGACTTTAGACTTGACGGTTTAGGAATACGGTGTTGAAAATTGAAACGAAAGTTCTATTTCCCGCCTTTTTAACTTGACACTGGCAAATGGTTATAAGCCGATGCCATATGTAAATAAAAAAATATATATACCCGTAACATGTATGTGGCCTTATACGAGAAATATTATCTTCATTTAGGAATAAATCGTAGGTAGCCCTTGAACTGTCTGGCGGCCAAGTGATTATTCTCTTAAATTGTGTACTTAATTGTATTTTTTACCAAAGACTTGGTTGTGTCTTAAATGAAAAAGTTACTCTGCAAAATATTTTGGTATCTATTTTTCGAATTGTCTATTTCAAATCTACGCGACATGAAGTTTGGCAACCCGCTGTACGCTAGCGTGAAAGACCACAACCTTATACTTTTTGACATTGAGGAAAGACCAATATATTGGTAGCAGTAGGACTGTTACAGCTAGTCACAGTTACAGAACTTAGGCTTTTCATATGTTTATATTGGACTAGCTTTTTGCGCGCGACTTCGTCCGCGTGGATCCCCATTGCACCCCCATGGGGTATGTATTTCGAAAAATCCTTTTTAACGGATTTCTACGTCATAATAACTATTTGCGTGCCAAACATCAACGCAATCAGACCAGATGTTGATATTTCACTATACAAAATTTGGACCCCATTTCACCACTTTAGGGGACGAATTTTAAAAACTATAAAATACGCACTTAATAATTTATTTCCTCGGATATTTAATTCATGGAAATCGGGAGCAATTTTAATTTTTTTTTCATACAAACTTTCAACCCTTTAATTTCTAATAAATTCTGAAACACGTAATGTAATAAAACGTATTTAAGAGCATGAATCCCAAGTTTCATCTAAATCTGTGCAGAAATAAAGATTTTGCATACAAACTTTCAACCCCTATTTCGCCCTTTAAGGGGGGCCTTTGTCAAAACCCTTCTGAGTGCGTGTCTACATTGTAAATTAAAACCACTGTCTAAATTTCACGTTTCTATTGTTAGCAGTTTTGGCTATGTCGTGTGTGTTTTTCGAGTGTCTATACGTCACTGACCAATAGACACTCGAAACAGACACACTGACGTATGGTCAGTCAGTCAGTCAGTGCCCAGTGGAGACTTCTCCTTTTATACTGATATATACAAGATGATAAGATAATAATAGTAGTAGGATTCTCCGAGCGACTTCGCTCGGAGGTTACTTAACCACTATTGAAATACTGTAGTGCCTGGGACAGGCGGTTTCAAATGTTGCCCAAGCATGCGGCGTTCTCATAAAATAGTCGGCCTAGTCCAGAGGAATGACTGTACATCTAGGCACAAATGACTAAATAGTTACCACGTAAATCTAGGGCCAACCAACCATGTGCGGGTTTCTACACGATGTTTTCCTTCACCGTTAGAGCGAGCGGCCGTATAACGTATTTGATACCAAAGTCTCATTGTAACACGCCACTGAACCTGAAAATCGAACCTACACCCTCTCACGAAACAAACGGTCTATCTACGGTTATAACGATGATAATAATGTCGATTGACTAAGACTTGATAAAAATATTAGTACCTACCTGTCTATTTTTCAAAAGAGAATATCTGTCCTTATTTTTTCAGGTATTTTAAAATCTTCTATTACCCTATAAGTACCTAGATATTCAAAATATACACTCGTACGCCAACACACGGCGCGCATAGCATACGCTATAACTTCAATTAGAAGCCACTCGTTAGCGCAGAGTCACCATTGTATGCGACACAAAAGATGCCACCGAATAGAAATAGTTTCCCTTAAATGGTATATTCACATTTCATTTGTTACGTTTCCTTATCCACGTATGCATTTTCATACATTACATTAGCGCATTTAAACACTAGCCTATAGATGTTTATCTATTTTTTACGACTGCACTGTACTTTTAGTGCTAATGGAATTCCTTCTAGCCATAAATAGTACCTTATTTACACATACATATTTTCATTTTGTAAGGGCATACTTTAATAAATTAATGTCTTCATAAATGACAATAGATTTTTTTACTCTAGAAATGATATTTAAAAAACCCGTTCCCGAAAAGCATCCTAAATTTAAACAAACCAATCACACAAAATATTCGTCAACTAATTCATATTACTTTAATATATACTATAATTTTTATAAAAAAAAAACTATAACCCGACCGCGAAAATTAAGCCTTTGTTACCCGGGCTATTATTACGAATCTATTGACACCTCATTAATTAAAATCGCAACAGTAGTTTATGCGCCAGGGTGGAATAAACATACATACAATATACATAAATACATACATAGACTGCCAACATCATTACCCTTCCGTTTGGCTTCGCCGTAGTCGGGTAAAAATACATATTAGGATGATCACAGCTTATTTATAAGCAAATTTTAACTTTTAGCAAGCATTTATAAGTTATAAGAACGATGCTGTCTGTGCCCTAATACACTGTTAAATAGAGAATTAGATACAATCAGTATAACTATTTTATTAGGCTTTTCCTGACATTTCTACCTACTGTACCTATCAATACTGAGTATTTTTTACGTTTCAGAAGGAACAGGGCATTATAGGTACATGGAATGGAGTACTTTGGCATTCTTGGTTTTTTTTTCTTTTTCTATCTTGGAGAAAATTTGTATTTCAACCTCGCGATACTAATATAAATTTAACATTTACTAAATTATTATTCATATTTATTCACAAGTAACCAAGTCACTAACAAGAGAAAAGCTGAAACAGTCGTACAGAGGTTGTGGTCCGTTCCTGCACCTCAATATTTACTAATTTATACATTTAAAAAAGTATTTCAGAAAAAATGATAAATATATTGAAATTAAAAATATTTGTCACCGTCGTCCACACAGTAGGGTTAACTAAATTCATCATCTTTTTTAGATTTTCTAACAATACTTAAATACTTTTGAATATTTATTTAAGTGTCATCAGTATTCTTTTGTATCAAAAATACTTGGGCATTTTCATCCATTATTGGATGATTTATACAGTACTCTCCGAGCGAAGAAATACTGTAGTGCCTGGGACAGTTGGTTTTTAAATGTCGTATGATTGCCCTAGCATATACGGCATTCGCACAACACAGTCAGCCTAGTCCAGAGGAATGACTGGTCAATACGTCTGGGGCCAACCATGTGCGGATTTCCTCACGATGTTTTCCTTCACCGTTAGAGCGTCCGTATAATGTACTAGAGATCTGAAAAAGTCTCATTGATACACGCCACAACCTGGGAATCGAACCTGCACTTTCTCGAGTGCGAATCAAAAGGACTACCCTCTAGGCCACGGAGATCTTGAAAATCAAAAATAATATATTCTACTTGTGATACAAAGCGAGCCCTGTTTCTCTCGAAACGGAAAAAATCACCAGTATTAAACGATATTCTAGAAATTTCTTACTTCTAATACAACAAAGATCTAGAAAGGTGCCCTCTACCTGTCAGGTGATTGCCCGTGAACTCGAAGTCATCGTCCTGGTCCCAGTGCTTGAGCGACAGGTTCCCGAGCGGCGTGGCGTTGGCGAACTCCAGGTTGGCGAAGTGCCAGTCCAGAATCTGGCGGTCGCGCACTGACAGGTACACCGAGCTGCAATATTATTACGAGTAAGTACATACATCCATAGTAAGTGTGATAAATTATTTAATGTTTTGTAAAATAAAAATACGTGTGGCACTCGGGGTCTGCCGCGGTAAAGCTATTGCATAGTAAGTCTACACGCATACGTCTAGTCGCACGCACACAAACACCGTGCCGAAGTCTGCCGAACTGAAACGACGTTAGACGATGCACGGCTTTCAACGCCGCACCGCTGTGCCGGTCGGAGTGGGGGGTGTTAGGTTTATTTTCGTTACGGAATTTCTTGATTCGGTCGCCGCGCTCAAAGCCCGCGATAAAAGTTATGCAATAGCTTAAAAAATCCTAATATCATTTAGTTTCCGTGTGATTTGGATTTGATCAGAGATGTTAAGGATATGGCATTTCAGATATGGATACGGATATAGAAATAAAATTATATCGGTTTCGGTTACGGTTTCGCATATTAAATTATGCCGGATTATCCGTTACTTTCAGTTGCGGTTATATTAGGTTTATGACGAATGTAAGTAAAACGCAAATACTTACTTGCATTTTACAAGTTTAGTTAATCATTTAGCCTAAAAAACTAATGAGTCGGCACGGCCGGCAAATCAAATAAACTTGTCATATTATACTCCGTCTATATGCGAAATTATCCGAATCTTTATATGGGATTCGTTTACAGATCATTTTTTATTTTATTTCGCACAGCACCGTAAAGGTAGGGGTATTAAATTTGCCCATACAAATGAAGCTATAGATTAACTTACCTGGGTGGGTTAGCCTCCAGATGCGTTATCTTATCCTCTATCGTAGCATTCTGTGACGTCAGCGTCTCATACTCGTTACACAACTGCGTCATTTCTCTGTTCAGTCGTCGCACGTTGAACTCGTGGAGTATACCGTCTGTCACCGCTCCGTTCTCCTTCTCCAATAGTAGTGCGTCTTTCTCCGCCTTCATAGAGTGGAGGAGTTCTTTTATGTCGGACATCCTGTTTAAAAAGTTAATTAACAGAAAAAGTATGCGTATAGTTGACAAAATATACAACGACATAACGTCATTATAAATAGAAACTAAATTATGAGGACGTTTAAACTCATACCTATTTACTGAAAGCTGAAAGTTGTTTTAACAATTTTCAAATAATCAAAAGTTAAAAACTATAACCCGACTACGCAAATTATATAGCCTATGTTGCCGGGCCATTATTACGAATCTATTGATTCCTGATTCATTAAAATCGGATCAGTAGTTTAGGCGGTACAGTAGAACAAACATACATACATACATAGACTGCTAAAATCATTACTCTTCCTTTTGGCTTCGCTGTAGTCGGGTAATAAGTGTCAGATAGCTTATTCGGAAGTTTGTCGCTGCTAACTTTACATCGAACGACAGCGACTAAACATGCAATTACGCTATCTGCCACTTATTAGAACAATTTGGAACAGGTCCTTAGTAACAATAATATAGAACAGAGTTTATTACTCACTTGTTTATATTCGCTTTCAACTTCTCCTGTAGTGTTATAAGAGCTTTCAGGTGTTGAATCTGTAGGATAAAATAATCATTTGTTTATTTGTATCAAAACAGTTTTGACGTACTTATTATTATACTTCAAAACTATTTCGCTTTTCGATGATCTCTGAGGGAGATTTCGTGCAAATGAGATATTATGCGGAACCTTTCGTTCAAAGATATTGTTAACGTATTCGTTATGTTTTAAGATATTGATAACATAGTCCATATTCAACTCTAACGCATTTAGGTAATCCAATAGGGAATATGCATGTATTTTCGCCTTGCACACCCTTTACTGTACCGGGTGATAGAAATTCTCGAAAAAATTACTATTCCTGGGGTCCTTCTATTCGGATTTTCCAAAGATCTGTTGTTTGTATCGAAAAAGTGATAAAAATCAAAAAGGTTTGTTTTGTCGGGCTCTATTCGGTGGCATTAAATGAGAATAGATTTTCACCAATTTTCTTTTCTTGGTTCGTTTTTACTGGAAAATGGTGGGTCCTAGGCGAAAAGTGCACTGATGATTTTCGTCTTATTTTTGGGACCTCTACACGATAGAAACAAAAAACTAGCGGTTTACATTTTTTTATTTTTCATGAAAAATTTCACAAGTCCCAGAAGTTTTATATGTCTCTTACAAGAAACTGGTGGGTCCTAGGGATAAAGCTTACTGATGATTTTCGTTCTATTTTTAGGCGCTCTACAAGATGGAAACGAAAAACTAATCACTTATCACAATTGCAAATTTTCGTCGAAATTTCGTGTTTTCGCCTTGCACACCCTTTGCTACACTCTGACCTTTATTTTTTTAAACGTTTCTACTGGTTATAACATTACCAAATATATATATATATATATAACGCATCCAAAATATTAGGCTGTAATTTTTTTTTAATCACAATATTTTTTGGGCGATTTAAGCACGCCATTTTCGCGCGCTTGAATTGTGTGCGATGGCATCACAACGTCATCGCACCTAAAATAGACAGTTGACAGTTAAAATCATTGTTTGACTTTGAAATACAGCTAAACAAGTACAAGTTCGATGTAAACAAACAACAAAGTGGTTAGTTCACAAAGTTATAAAAATAAGTGATAAAATCAACTTACTACCATGAAAAAGCACAGCAACCCATGTTATAAATATTGTGTCGTCGAATGTGCGAAAATAACACAAAAACTGCATCTGACAAAGTTTATTTTCGTATGCCGAAAGGTGCAAGTATGTAAGAAAAAGTGGTGCAAGGCGATGAGAAGAGAGAGACGTGTTTGAGCACTTTATAGAGTTGTGAAGATCAGTCAGTACATTGAAATAGATTTCCTACGCATACTTGTTTTATTTACAAACCTCGACGAAAAGAACCTAGTTAACGAAAAGTTCGCAAACATTATTTAATTCATTCATTTTTATGTAATATCCTAGTGATAAGTACTAAATAAATCTAATAAATATTCATATTTTGAAAACAACAAACCATAGAAAACATGAATTAAGTTTTTTTTATTATTATTATTTATATATGGCTTATAACCATTTGCCAGTGTCAAGAAAAAAAGGCGAGAAATAGAACTTTCGTTTCAATTTTCAACACCGTATTCCTATATCTTCAAGTCTAAAGTCTAGTCAAAGTCCAAATATATGTATAGTTAGTACAATCCATGAGTCATGTCAGTCTATTCAGTAAAGTGGTAGAAGCTTTACTGAAAGTTCCTAAAGAGTTTTGGCGGAAAACACAAAATAGCACGTTTTTAGAAGTTGTACCACTTGCCCATACTGTGCACGTTAACGAATATTTAATGGATAATATTCTACGTCGGGTAAGTCGGGTCTGCGCCTGATCTCTCGCCAATCGTGACGGTTATCCGTCCCACCAGGTTTCGAGAGTAAAGGAAGAGAGTGCTGGGCACACACTTGGGCACTATAAAATAACTGCTGCGTAGCTGCCTTGTTTCAATGAAACTGGCCACCTTCACCGAAATTGGTGTGGGGAGCTATTGTTATTACAAATCGGGTACCTAATAGATAGTAAATTAATATTAATTAAACTATTTATTAATATTAGGGAAGTACATTACTTGTTTATGTTTAACATTTTTCTGTTGTAACTTAATCACCCACTCTAAGGCTTGTCCAAGAGAAACGGGCGTATCGTTATAGTAATTAAAATCGACTTGATGCGATAAATACGACGTAGCATCTAGCAGACGATTAAATTCTCTTTCCACCTGAAAATAAAGCACATTTGAAAATAGTAGCATAGTCATAAAAAGATGTCAACCTAGGAGTCTAACAGAAAAAGCAGAATTTTAAATCTTTATTTTATAATTACGAATGTTGTGTTGTGAATGTTTATTTTATCAAAACGACGAATGTGTGAGATACACCTAACATATTATTGTCTCGTTTTCTCTGCCTCCTATCTTTTTTGCTTGTAAAAGTTGTAGGGAATAAAATCCTCTACAATTTTTACTTATAACGTTTTTTTATATGTGGAACCGTTTTTTAGATAGAGGGCGCAGAGTGCGAGATTGAGGTGTGCTGCTCAGCCATACATGTTAAAAGTTGTTTTATGAACTAAGTATTAAATTTGCTTTAAATATTATTTTACCATCAAAATAGTATTCTTGGCTATCTATACCAATATTCAGATGTTGGTTGTATTGTTGGAATGAATATCTGGAAGGCGCTACGTTGGCCTCTTTAGCTTTAAAAACTTGCTCGTCGGACTTGCGCGCGACGAGGCATACGCGTGTTCAGCCTGGACTGTACTCTTATCTAATACTTGGATAAGATGTTGTGTTTTGTATAATATCTACTACTATTTAATAACTCATTTTGCAAATAAAAATAATTTTACAAACCATCTCATCCTTATGCTTGGGTACTTGATGTCCGGTAGCCTCATACAAGGGGCATTTCTGCTTGATTTTATGTAGCTCCATGTTCATCTGCACTGACAACGTAGTGACAGGATTTCCACCCAAACCAGTCACAACCATTGCACCTGGAATTTTAATAAAAATGCGAAGGTAATACTATATAAGGAATACATTATATGACTATCTTAGACTACATGATAATGATATATATCTTACACATATAATGTATATATATCTTACACTAGAATATTAAGTAATATGTATGGTCGCTGACAAGATAATAAAGTTCAATAGTAGCCCACTGGCTGAAATGTCTTATGTATTTTCTGTTGACATGATCCAAAATTATAAAACACACCTGCTTAGCCTAGCTTAGTGCAAGTATCTGAGAAGATGTTTTTAAACTTACCTAAATCCGCTACATATGGACCTTTCCTGTAGGTCACAATTCGACCACCTACTCTGTCCCGTCCCTCCAATATGACTACTTCACAACCAAACGACTGCAGTTGTCTCGCTGCAGTTAAACCAGAAACACCTGAAATCAACGAATAGCGATCAAAATATGAAGCATCAAAGTTCTTAATTTAATGAGAATAACAAATAATTCTCATTAAATTACGAACTTTTATGCTTCGTAATTAATAAAATCGTTTAGACTTTCTATGAATAAATATGATACTTATAATTATTATTATGAACACAAAATTTCAGATGCCCTAAAATATTTGAATTAGTACCTGCTCCAATAATGATAACTTTAGGCCTCTGTTTCCCTTTAGGTGGCGCAGGTATGGGAGTGATGCGTTCATATATTCCGTAGTTTATAAATCCATGACGCTCCAGAAACGCATGACTTCTCATGACCAAAGCTGGATCACCATTGTATGGAGGCTAGAAATTTCAGAAATGTATAAGAGGAAGGATTCATGGAAGGAGAAAAAATGTCAAGGAGAAAGATTAACGACTAAACATTTTATTGTAATTCTCCGTAAAAAATTTAGCTTTATTGCATTTAAAATATTCATACCTCCATCTTCTGCACAGCATGTTCCTGAGTTAATTGTTTTTTAGGATCTTCAAACCACAGTTTTAAAATACGGTTCCTTATTTGAATGAATGCATGGCTTGATGGACCTTGCAAATCAGAAAAACATTCAGCTTCTAGAGAAGACATCTTGTCAAAAGGCAATCTTGACTGAAAAGCTGCTCCTTCTAAACTGTAAATGTCAATAAGGTCTTACAGTTTTGTAAATTTGTTAAGAAATGTAAAAAAAATACAGAAAAATAAACTAACGGTGGTTAGAAGTTGTGAATTATTCTTTGAGAGTGATTCATTTTATGCCACATTCATAATTTATTTATTTATTTATATTAAAGGACTATGTTACCTGTTTAGCATCTCTTTGTAATTAATTTCTTCGATGTCTTCGTGTTTCGACTCCTCGATAATGATAGGTTTATCATCTTTTTTAGAATCGGTAGTACGGCTCGATGATGACTCGCGACGACTGATAACTGGTAGTGGACTGCCAGCAGTAATCTTACTTCGTTCTGATTGATCAGATTCGGAGTCTTCTTGCTTTAATTTTTCATCCAGTTCCCGGCTTTCTACCTACAATCGATAAACATAACCTATCGAGTAAAATAAATAATTATGAGTGAAAATTTATGTTGAAGAGGTCTTGGTTTCAACAATACCTTAGCGCGTTTCCTGCGACTCATTTTAATGATATTTCTTTTCGAAATATTATAATAAATTATCGGATTAATATAGAAGTAAACAATAGCACCAAAAGTCACAACTCAAATATGACAATTGTCAAAGACTTTTTTTTATTTATGTATTTATGGCATCGGATTACAACTATTTGCCAATGTCAAGTTAAAAAGGCGGGACATAGAACTTTCGTTTCAATTTTCAACACCGTATTCCTAAATCGTCAAGTCTAAGGTCTAGTCAAAGTCCAAATAAATAGTCAGTGCAGCCCACACAAACACACACAGACAAAGAGTCATGTCAGTCTATTTAGTAAAGTGGTAGAAGCTTTACTGAAAACTGGGAGTTTTGGAGGGTAACACAAAATAGCACGTTTTTTGAAGTTGTACCACTTGCCCACATTGTGCACGTTAACGAATATTTAATAGTTAATATTCTACCAATATTACACATAAAGAACCGAAATAACACAAATTTATGAGGAAATACAAAAAACCACAACGTCACCCATTAAATTCCCGGCAAAACTACGTGTCTTCTTTTTCTCCCATCCCTTTTTCAATAAACTTTTTTGCCATTTATTCTTAAAAGGAGGTTGATAAGCTTCACATTATTAACAAGTATTTTGAAATCAAAAAATGATTGATATTAAAAAAAGATGATAAATTAAAACAATAGCTTTAAAATATAACACCGATATTTCTGAAAACTTTTTATTATCGTTAATTATATTAATTTTGTAAAACAATCACATTTTCATTATGAGGTCAGTGGTCACGAATCACGATGGTGTAGAAGTCGATCGTAATATTAACTTTATGAACTTTTCCTGAAGTGGCTTCGCATAAAACTATAGTCGGAATATCCAGCAATTTCTTGAGGTATGATTGAGCTTTCTTCAATGGTGCTACAAGGCCGGCATAGACATTCCAATGGTGCTTTGGTCGTTACCTGTGAAAGGAAATTTTATTCAAGACAAAGTTGAAAGTACCAAAGACACAATATTTTTAGTAATTTATCAAGTTGCTTAAACACACAACGCCGAAGAACTTGATCGAGATTGAGATGAAGAGGTGTTTTAAGGCCTCAGGGCTACATATTAGGTATTTACCTATGAAATTGCCGTTTTGTATGAAAAAATTTAAACCAATTTTTTTCATGTATTTTTTATTTGTATTAATCGAAGTAATCACCCATGCGATTAATGCATCTTTGCCAACGCAGTGGCAGTTTATTGATGCCCTTCTTAAAGAAATCAGCTGGACGGGAGACAACAAATTCTTCAAAGGCATTTTGTACTGCCTCTCGGATATTGATTTATTTTCCCACCAAGAAGTTATCCAAATTCTGGAAAAAGTAGTAGTCTGTAGGCGCAAGGTCTGGTGAGTAGGGCGGATGACGGAGAGCTTCCAACCCCAGTTCTTGCAACTTGGATACCGTCTGCTGTGCAGTATGAGGTCGCGCGTTGTCGTGCAGGAGCAACGGAGACGAGCGATTGACCAATGCTGGTTGGAGATGTGCCAGCTTCTCCATCATTGTGTTCAGTTCTTCACAGTACACATCTGCAGTACGTAATGCTCACTCCGTTTGGTAAGAAGCTGTGATGAATCACACCGGCGCTAGACCACCAAACAGTTACCATCACTTTTATAAAGACTATAAAAGTGATGAAAACGTACCTAAACGAAAACGTACCCCACGTTTTCGTTTAGGGCATAGTTTAGGTGCTGAACCAGGATCCAACCAACTTGCTGAGCGCTTGCGGTTATCAAACAGAATCCATTTTTCATCGCAGGGAACAATGCGGTTCAAAATTCCTTAATTTGTGTGTCTGTTGAGCAGTGCAAGGCACGTCTCGACGCGTAGGTACTTCGCGCTGGCGATCATTGAGTTCGTGGGGCACCCATTTGTCAAGCTTTTTTACCTTGCCAATTTGACGCAAATGGACCAATATTGTTTTGACGCTAACGTCGAAAGCTACTGCTAATTCAGCCGTAGATTGTGTATCATCAGCTTCCACAATCGCCTTTAATTCGTCATTGTCGACCAAAGTCTTCGGACGACCGCGAGATTCATTTTTCAGGTCGAAATTTCCACAACGGAAACGAGCAAACCAATAACAGGTGGTGCGTTGGTTTGTAGTGTTAGCTCCGTAAACGTCGTTGATGTTGCGTGCCGCTTGTGCCGCGTTGCTGCCACGACGCGACGGTAGTCATATTCCATAATTACTCGAATTTTTAATGTATCCATGATAACGAAAAAGATTGAAATGCGATGAAAATGTAACACTAATCAATAAACAAATGACTACTTTTGGAAAAAGAATTCCATGTTTTTTAAATAAAATTAATTTGAAATTAGAATTCTTAGCCAAACAAAAATTATTTTGATTTGAAATGGCCAGTACTGTAGAACGGCAATTTCATAGGTAAAGACCTATTATTTCCATTAGTTGGTAGAAAAAATAAATTTGCCGAAAATTTAAATTAAGAACCGAAACTATAGCGTAATGTCCAATTTTACCGTTTCCTTCCCTTTTGTTTTGATAAATGAGCAGAAGACGAAACGCAAAATCAGCCGCGGTACCACAGTCGCGTATTTTCGTTAGAGCGTTTTCCCACTATCCGATTTGATATTCCTTAACACGCCCATATGGGACCGATAATGACAAAGACATGAGAAAGACAGGTAAATATTACATTAAGAAACATAATATTATACCTGTCTTTGTCATCATCGGTATAGCGAACATCGGATCGGATAATGGGTAAACCAAAGATTTAAAAACTCAAAATCGGCTGTGACGTACATTTGACAGTACAAATCTTCATACAAGAAAATGTTACACCATCTTGGTTTTCACCATACTTCAAATGTCAGCCATCTTGTTTTCACCATACTTCAAATGGCCATTTTAGTACTACATACCTCGTCTATAATATATACGTCTATAGGGAAAACGCTCATAAAATACGTGTTAAACTTTTGTCAATAGGTACGTTATGTGGTAAGTATAAGTGCGTTTTCACATCATCCGATTCGATATCTGATATCGGACCGATTATGTGAAAAACAGGTATTATATTATGTTTCATATTTATACATAATATAAGTACCTATCGGATCGGATAATGTGCAAACGCTTTAATATAAACGAGATCAGTGATATGAAATAAAAATCTATATTATAGGATTACCTTAATTAGCGTAATGTTTCTTCGACACTAAACTATTTATAATACTGCACACATAAAACGCATATTACGTGATTATTTTTTAAAGATTTTACCTTTTGATATCTTTTTTCTTCACTTTTTGCTTTTGGACAAAATAAAGTAACCGTTGCTTCACGTTCGCCTGATTCTTGACAACAAGTGCACGATCGCTCCATTTGCCATATTTTACTTCCTGATACCTACACACAGACATTAAAATTGTTATCGTTCCTAGAATCATAATAAGTTTAAACCAATACAATACCAATCAAAATACCTAGATGCCTTGGAATTATAATTAATATAAATAATTCCAATAATTTATATATCATGTAGGTCAGAGAATAACAAACCTGTACATAACTGGAACATTTTCCAATACATGCATATGACGGAATTGGCTTGGGAACGCAGCCTGGATGTTGCAGAACGTGGATTACTGGTGTCATTTGACATTCTTGTCCTATGAACGAAAACAGAAAGCAATATTACATTTCAGAAAACCGAAAAATTTGGGCCATAATTTAAAAACAAACAGTTCCGTGCGAGATTCTTACACCGGTTCTTCTCGGTGCGATAGAGTTGAAGCGGTTGTAGCTTTTTCTGTCGACTGTTCGAAAAAATCTTGTTAAGTTATTGTTAATTTAATTTCAAATTGTTTCAAGCAGAATTTTGTATCGTAAGAGCTGGTAAAGTAATATTTCTGAGATACTTTACCTGGTGGCAACTGAACTTCTTGTCCTCTTACTTCCTGCTTACTAAAGTAAGATACTATTAACATTAATACAAAAACATAATACATTCCAAACATTTTAGTTAAATTATCCTTGACTTCTGCACACGGTCCTTGGCACTAGCCATGTGTGCAATGTGATGAAGGATTTTCGCTTATATAGGGCAAAATGTTCTGATACTGAAATAAAAAGCTTGTTTTTTCTACTCAACATTAATAACGTTTTAGTAAACTTGTCTGAAACCACTTACCACATGAAGTGATCACGCTGGGTAGTGACACAGCAAAACATGTTGCACATTCTCTGTGGTAAGCCTGTAAATGGTTTTGGCGTTAATATACAATGAATCTAAACCTACATAAGTACTTACCTAAAGTACCCGTGGCTCGTGGCACAGCAAAGCTTTTCGTGTGCCTAGTTAAAACCGTTACTTTAATGAACTTTATTCTTACTAACTTTATGCAATTTTCAGTGTTGGTAAAAATCAAGCCGTTTGGGAGCTTTAATCGAAGGCTCTGCCTAATCCGTTGGTAATAACAAAACAATGTATGATGTGATTTTTTCTCTCATATACAAAATATCTATCTTTTAAGGATTAAGTAATATGTGGTATTTTCAGAAGCTATTTAGTCTGATACATGACGGATACAGTATTAATCCTTATCAAATTAAATACTTTGGTCACTATGAGCATTTCATACACATTATAATTATAGCCCTTTACACCATAGGTTTTAAATTGCTATCTTAGGGGTTATCGTAAAATTCAAAAGTTCGTGTGAAAAATTTATTCAAGCTGTTATAAAGAAGAGTGTATAGCTAAATTTAACGCGAGCTCATCTGCGGACAAAAGCTAGTAGCATATAATTTAATCAATGACCCTGCATATTTTACCTTGGCCATATTCGTCATAATATATAATAATCACCTTTACAATAAGTATGTACTTATTGTATAAAGGACACTGGCGAATCGTGCCCGATTTTCCATCAGGGGCGGTCAGCGGCCAAGTTTCAAACATGATATGTGGTTTTATAGTACTTAAAAAGATATTATAAAAATATATATATAAATAATATATGCGTATTTTGCACTATATATTATATGATATATAGTGCAAAATACGTACTTATCTGTGGTTATAGTTGTCATCATATTATCTGTATAGTCTATGGATATAATTATTTTTTAATGAAATGAACCAGGAAACGAGCAGCCGGATCGCCTGATAATAAGCGATTACCGCCGCTCATGGACACTCGTAATTTCCAGAGGAGTTATACTTGCAACTCCTATGGTGTTGCGACTTGCGTTGCGTAAAATCCCCAATAGTATACTTAGTAGTATAGTACTTTATTAGTATTATAAAACGTACTTACTAATACCGGCGTGAGATAATATTATATTAAGTATATAGTTTAGAGTTGTTTTACATCTGACAAGACCTTTATGTCGACGACATAAGGATCACTCTCATAGAAACTCTGATGTAAAATAACTCTAAACACGACCAACAACAACAGTTGGTGCTGTAACCGAACGTCGATACTAATTAATTTAATATGTTAGCGCGAGCGAGCGCAGCGAGCGAGTATTTTTGTCTGTTTGAAACCTAAAAGACTGTATAAAATTGAATTATAATATGAAATAGCCTAAAACTGGACGTCAGTACTAAATATTATAATATTATGTTCTTTACACCAGGCACGAGTGAGCCGAGCGAGTAAGGAAAACTTGTTTTCCATTTTACACGTTAAAATCTGTTCAAAATAAAACACTGAAAAACAGTGTACTTCGGAAAAATACCATAAAATCGACAGGCTAAAACAGAACATCGGTAAAAATAATATAATATGTTAAGGTTCAAATCTGTTAAAACTTTAAACCCTAAAACTGTGATAATAGGATCATTTTGTAATTTTGAATTCATGTCAAATTAGAGTAATTTCTGATGTTCCAAAATAGATCACAAATAACGTAATATTATGATAGATTTCGCAGTAGATAATTACACAATTTAATGATCAGTGACGTGCCCAAAATATTGTGTAGCGTGCCATTGATGGCACGCATACCATAGGCTGGTCATCCCTTGCTTTAGGGCATCAAGTTACCTTAATCCGGCACTGTTTATGAGACTGTCTACCATCGAGCTAAATGGTGATCCGAACTCAGACCCTTGTAATGTTTGAAAAATTATTTATTTAAGCATCACATTCAACTTTTAAGCTAAAGCTGTGAGAGAAATATGCATTTCTCTGAAGATTTATGTAAAACATTGGTTTCAATCCTCTACCGGTTAGTAAGCACCAAGAAACTACGATTATTGACAGACCTAAAACTTAAAGCTTTTGGAAGATAAGATTTAACGAAAAATAAAAATAGAATTAACTACATAATATTATTTAAAATAACAACAATAAATTTTGTAATTTTTATGACCTGGCTTGTTTTAAAAAAAGGAGTGAGCCTTACAGTAATCTAAAAAATAATCATAAAATGTTACATATTATATGTAACATTTTATGAAATTATTTTAAAAAATCACATTGCTTAGTAACTATAATTATAATTTTTCTAATATGATAAAAAACGGAAACTTTTTCTATTAAGCGATCTGAAATCAACGTCAAAATTTAAAAAAGCTAAATACTGAAATATTTTATTCGAATCTGACAGCCAACTCTACCACCGCGCGCTCATTCGTCAAATCACATCTTCGCGCGTGTGCTTCCGCTACTTTCTGTTGCACACTTCCGTCCCATTTCACGAAATCGCTCCCACAAATTGCATGAAAGCGAGAGGAAAAATGTTACACATCAAAAATCAACAAATACAGAATATGTGTTTTTATTTAAAATGCACACCTTGGTAGCTATTCAAAAAATTTCAAAAAAATATAGTGATAGTTTGTTACGGTATATAATCAATCACGTGGTGCCCAGTGAAATTAAAGAAAAAAAATCTTGGAATAAATTTTGAATATCCATAATTCTTTGTCACTATATTTACTATTTACTACACATTAAAATGTTGTCTGAATTCATTGTTTTCTCTAGAAACATCTCCTGAAAATTTCGTTTATCTGGTGTAATCCAAACTCAAGTAATAAGGGTCCAAATAATCGTCGAAGCGCTTCGAGAAAAGGTAAGTCTGGTAGTGTCCTAAAGCAAGGATGGCGAACCTTTATGTATTAACGTGATTTATTTTGTATATTTTGTAAAAAAATCTTTAATGAGGTCATAGACGTGCCAAATTTTTAATTTCATTTTTCTTTGTGATTAAGAGTAGTATTTAAAGGTTTGACGCCCCAGGCCAGTAAAATTATGCCGCCCATTAAGCAGTCACGGATTAACTATCAAAAAATTTGTTTATTTTACGCGTAAAAATCTAATTAATCTTTAAATCCTATACAAAAATATTTAAATATCAATAGCCTAAAACCGGTCGTCGATACCAATAAATTTAATATGTTAGCGCGAGCGAGCAAAAAATATTCTGTTTTACCTGTTTAAGCCCTAAAAGACTGTGTACATCGAAAAAATACAATTATATGAATAGCCTAAAACTGAATTTCAGTACTAAATATAATATTATGCTCATGAAGCCAAACATGAGGGAGTGGAGCGAGCGAGCAAAATTTTTTCCCCTTTCACAGGTTAAAAGCCTATAAAAATAGGATCATTTTGTAATTTAAATTGAAGTAAAACTAGTGTAATTTCTGATGTTGTAAAATAGATTACCTACAAATAAAATATTATTATGTTGGGTTAGTCATATAATAGGTTACCGACTTCACACTTTTTTTGCAGTACATAATTACAAAATTTTGTAATCAGTGACTTGTCCAAAATATTGAGTCGCGTGCCGTCGATGGCACGCGTGTCATAGGTTTGTCATCCCTGTCCTAGAGCTTCAATTTACTCGTCTTGGCGGGCGCACAGTACCTAAATTCTGTCTTTGTCGGTAATTTGTTGTTATTTTAAAAATAAAAAAAAGTACTATTTAGCAAAACTGCGCATGGCGCTATGAGTACGTGATCATGTTTATGTACGGGATCCAAGGCCAATTAACTTAAAATATATAGATCTGTTAATAATATATTTCAAGGATCAATTATATTCCATTTAACTTTATATTATAACTTAGATAACTATACTAAAAATATAAAAACTTTATTTATCTTACCTATTTTATGATAATAAAAAATCAAAATATACATATTTCTTGTCAAGTTTATTAACAAGTTTACAAAATTACAATATTACCAGTCAGCTTTAAAGATTTCAGAAAAGTCAATACAATGCAAAGTTGTGTGATTCATCAAATATTTATTTATCGGCTGTAGTCTCCACATTTGTGGCACTTGCAGTCAATAGGCTCCTTAATACGAATGTCCATAGTGGCTCGCTCTTCGTCCTCCAGCCTTAATCCATCCGTATCATAGCAGTGGGTTAGTGTAATATATCTATCTTTCAAATGTTTTTCTCGACAGCAGTAACATTCCTGAAAAATAATAATCCGTATTACGATAAATTATAAACGTACAAATTACGTAGGCGTCTTAATAGGTAGGTAAAGTCTATACTCGAGAGTAGGGGGTCGGCAACCTTTTGGCAGATATAGGCCACATAGTGAAAATTGACCAAAAATCTACCAAGTCCCAATCGATCTATTTTAGGTAAGGTACTGTAAGTGACATTAAAAATTATTTACTTTTATATTAATAACACAGATGATAAAGAACAATAAAATGAAATGAGAGGAAAACAAACAAACTCTATGGAATTTTTTTTAGCCTGAAATAAATTATTTGTTATGTTAAAACTTTCATTTAAGAAACAGTTGCAAGCCACAAAAAGCTAGCTTTGCCGACCACTGCTCTAGAAAATTATGTATTCCATAACAATGAAACAGGAACTTAAATAGGTATATACGTTCGTTGCATGTAATTTTTAAACGAATTCAAAAAAGGAGAAGGTTCTCAATTCGACTGTTTTTTTAGATTTGTTACCTCAGAACTTTCGACTGGGTGAACACTGAACCAATTTTGATGATTCTTTTCAATTTGGTCCAGTTCTAACAATGACATCCATTAGAAAAACATAATATTAAAAGTCTTCGACTTTGGAAGTTTTTTACTTTGGAAGTAGGTTTTAATTTTTTGTTTAAATTCTGACTAAGTACTAACTTTTAAAAATCCTGTAGCTGTAACAACAGATGGTTGAATTTGACTTTTACAAATGCCTTCGCACTTGTTAACGCTCACATCGCCACTGCACGATCTTACTATATTTCCCATATCGTCATATTCATCTAAAAATAATACAATATTTAAAAGATTATTTTTATAGCTAAAATAAAACGTATGATCGAATAACAATAAGATTGAAGGATTACTTTTGAGAGTTACAAAAATTTTTATTTCTTTCTTACGTTTTAATTGGTGCTAAATACGTATTATCCAAAAACAAAATACAATAAAGGAAATTGGTCAAAATACCTTTGGTAATATGGATTTCTGACGGTAAAGTTTCACAACTGTCTTCTGCGTAGCATTGTATTATACAAATTAAGAATAATTCGAATATAAACATTACTACGCGGCTTGAACAAAAGCTCATTTTATATTTAAAAATAATAGTGGTTCCTAGTTAATACTACTGAGAATACTGAGAGGAACTAATATCGCACGTAAAATTTTCCTCTTATATATGATTTTATTTCCAGCTATATTATGATAGAAACATGTTACTCAGCACAACCCCACTGTGCTTACACATAGAGGGTAAGTGTAATGTCTTGTAAGTGGAAAGGAGTTTTATGAAAAAGAAAATTTTAATACTTCAGTATCTGATATAAAAAAAAAAGATGTATTATCATGTGATTTGTGAATCTACAAAATATTTTATATTATATATTACAATATCTATGTTTATATGGATGTAATCTGTTACTGTAAAAACTCAGTGGGTTTATATTATGTACTTTTATTGGTCAGATTAATCTGAGGGCACGGCAGTGTCCAGTGGCCAAGATGACCCAAGCGAAGCGCAAGGGCCTGACCACCTTTTCTCGAAGTGTTTCGTTGTATATTTTTCTTTTAACTACAAGTACTTAGTACGAGATTGAAAGTGTCACTTTCATTATAATTCTATCAAAAATTTTAAGGACTCCATAAAAAACTATAGAAACAGATATGTTAATTATTGTAGTTCTAAGTATTACAAATATTGAGACGAAGAAAACTTATCAAGTAAAATGATTTTGTTAAAGTTTATCCATAAACATTGCAATCCTACTAATATAAAAAACCGACTTTCAAAGTAAAAATGCACAAAAAAGTATGAAACAAACTTTTAAATTTGGCTAAAATTTTAACTATTTCTCTACTCAAGCTTCATAATTTTGAAGTCGGTACCAACCCGAACAACATCCTGATAAAACAATGTTTAAAATAGAACTCACGTTCAAGTTGGCTGGTACCGACTTCAAAATTATGAAGATTGAGTACTAAAATAGTTCAAATTTTAGCCAAAGGAACAAACTGTATGGGCAGTGGCCCCCCCACCCCCCAACATATTTCAAACCTATCTCAGTTAATAGCTCTTGCCACGCTGATAATTATTTAGTAATGTCACCAACATTCACCTCAGGAGTGGGGTTCCGGTTTTGACAGTAATTGGATACATTCAATTCACATGATACTTTTACTAAACATGAATTGTATTTTTCTGATCCGTTATGATATTCTCCGGCTGCAGGTGAATGATTATCCATTAATTACGCCACAGCCTGTATATAAATGTATATAGCCGAACGTATATCCGCCTCGTTTTTTTGGAACTCTGTTAAAAATGTGTAAGTTTCTGTGGATGGATGGATGGATGTTTGATGGAATTTGGTATGCTAGTAGTTTAGGCTAGAAATGTTTTAACATAGGCTACTTTTTATCCCGGAAAAGTACAGTGTTCATTTCAGAACTCTCAATAGACGGTGCATAAACAAGTGGCATAATTCTGCACAACCTGTGCTAGTTTATTATTTGACAAGAGTATAATGAGTTTTTCCGGGGAATTCAATTGGTGATGTTGTGGTTTTTGTATTTCCGTTCATTTCCATTCCGGGGAATAATTCCCCGGAAAAACTCATTATACTCTTGTCAAATACTAAACTAGCACAGGTTGTACGGAATTATGCCACTTCCACAACCACAACATCACCAATTGAATTATTCAATTGGTGATGTTGTGGTTTTTGTATTTCCTTCATAAATCTGTGTTATTTCGTTTCTTAATATGTAATATTGATAGAATATTAACCATTAAAGATTCGTTAACGTGTGGGCAAGTCGTACTACTTCAAAAAACGTGCTATTTAGTGTTTCCTCCAAACTCCCTGGGAACTTTCAGTAAAGCTTCTACCACTTTACTAAATCGACTGACTTGACTCATTTACTACACTGACTATTATTTTGGACTTTGACCTGACTATAGACTGGACGATTTAGGAATACGGTGTTGAAAATTGAAACGAAAATTCTATTTCCCGCCTTTTTAACTTGACACTGGCAAATGGTTATAAGCCGATGCCATATATAAATAAAAAAATTGAAAAAATATCATTTGTCACTGTCAGTTATCACTATTCACAATTTATTAGCGGTAGAAACTTGCCGCATGATAATTTAACGAAAAAGAAGTTATAAATTTATATCAAAAAGATGGATTTTGATGAAAACATGTTGTTATCATTAATTTTTATATTCTCATGGCTGGAATACATATGGGAACTTTATCTATCTATACGACAGGTATTAACATCTAGTAATCATTGTGACGTGTTGTAAATTATCTGGACTATGTATCGTTGTTGGATTACAACATATTTGTTGCGCCCTTTAACATAAATGTTATTGTTTAATGTCGATTACTCGAAGAAAAACAAATTCTTACTACTTAAAGTTCAAGCATAGTCAATAATGCAAATTTCGTAGCACATACATTATTAGCTAAAAATTTGATGTTTCTTGCAAAATAATTATACTCTTTATTTCAGTTAAATATTTACAAAACAAATAATTCCATTCCCGATGACTTGACAGAAATGCTAAATGAAGAATCATTTGAAAAGGCCCGATTATATGGAATTGATAAATCGCAATTCAAAATAGTAAAGGAATTCTACAGTATAAGCTTGACGTCCATAATACTTTATAACAGATGGATTTCTGCAGCATGGGTTAAGTCAGAGGAAATAGCAGCAGTTGTCAATATATCACCCTCGCAGGAGATATTAATCAGTTGTGTGTTCGTGACATTTGTGACACTGTTCAACATGTTTGTGAATATGCCATTTACCATCTATGGCACATTTGTGCTAGAAGAGAAGCATGGATTCAACAAGCAAACGGTGGGATTCTTTATCAAAGACCAACTGAAGTCATTAGCTTTAAATCTAGTTATAACTCTGCCAATTGTATCTATTGCAATTTATATAATAATGCTTGGAGGCAACATGTTTGTTGTCTGGTTATGGCTTTTCACAACTGTAGCAACATTGCTACTATTGACAATTTACCCATCAGTGATTGCTCCGTTGTTTGATAAATTTGTCCCGCTGCCAGCAGGTTCTCTTAGAAAAGGCATTGAGAATTTGGCATCAAAACTCAATTTCTCCCTGTCTCAAATATATATTGTAGAAGGTTCAAAGAGATCGGCACACAGCAATGCATATTTCAGTGGCCTGTTTGGTGCAAAAAGAATTGTATTGTTTGATACATTACTTGAAAAGTATGATGAAACTAAGAAAGTGACAACTGGATGTACTGACAGTGAAATCTTGGGTGTATTGGCACATGAACTTGGCCACTGGAAATGCAGTCACATTTACAAGTCAATTGCATTAACAGAAGTTAATTTATTGCTTCTTTTCTCAGCATTTGGGTTCCTATTTAAGTATTCTTTATTGTATACTACTTTAGGTTTCCCATCAGGCCAGGAACCAGTTATTATTGGTTTAATTGTAGTTTTACAGTTAATTCTTGCTCCATACAATTCCATACTATCATTTTTTGCAACTGCATTGTCAAGGAAATTTGAATTTGAAGCAGATAATTTTGCCGTTGCTTTGGATTATCCCCAGGAGTTACGATCAGCTCTTATTAAGCTAGGCAAAGATAATTTAGACTACCCAATTTATGATAAGTTATATTCTGCTTGGTATCATTCACATCCTACACTTTTGCATAGAATTGAAAATATAAAAAATCAAATTTTAAATGAGAAAAGAGACTAAATTTTTCAAACCTAATACTGTTTAATTATTTTAAGATTCATAAAAAACTGTGTTTATTATACTTCATTCAGATTATAATAGCTGGTTACTTGAAATTTAGTGATAGAGACAAAACATGCAAATAAGCTATCTGACACTTTTAAGTAGATTATGTAATAGTCCCTTTGTCTTTTAATTTGAAAATAAAAACATGCATTTATAATAATTAAACTATAAATAAAACACAAAGTTAAGAGTGCACTTTTTGCTATGTAAAATATTATGTTTTTGTACCTATAATGTAAAACTAAACAGTTCACATTATACACCAAGAATAAAATTTGTGGATGTTCAATAATATTGGACTAAGGGGTCTATATTGTTTTAATGCTAAGTCTAGTGACTTTATACAATTTAGGCTCCTTAGTTCATATTATTTTATAACTTCAACTATTATAGTCTAGACCACAGCCTAGGAGAGTAGGAGAGCTCTATTTTATTTTTATACAAGAAGATGACCAAACTTACGAATCTTAAGTTACCTTTTTTTGTAATGATTTCTAAATGAATATTTAGTAAATACTTAAACAAATAAATGTACTTCTTTGGTCAATAAAATATTGCATTTATTTTCAGATTATGATTATTATTTTCCATAAAAAACACATAGGTATCATTTTATATCTTATCTAGCTGCACCCAACAGAGGTTGTTTTGTCCTATCTATGAACTGGAATAATTAAACAACTACCCACATATTCTACAGTTTCTACACCTACAAGCTAAACCTAATACCTACTTCTACACCTACTCCGTTCTGATTCAAAGTAATCTAAGACAGTGTCCAGAAAGGAAAAAATACGTGCTTAAACCTACGCGCGTAGAGATTCTTCATCTTATCAAAACGAAATATCGGGCGGTCTATCTGTGATGCCAACTTGGGACTTTACCTAAATTTAGGGAGCAAAGTTTCTGAAATAAGCATAGGAATATGCTTGTTTCATATAAATATGCAATGAATCTGCTTGTCGACAAGTAATAATTAGAAAAATGAGAGCTTGAACAAAACAATGTTCTTTTTTTAAAGTAAATAGACATTATAATGTATAATTACAGCACACTTCTTTTTAGTATTTACCTAACTATTACTACTAATTAATATTAAATTACAGCCGACGTTCTGATATTTAATCACCTATAACTATAACATTGGTATAAAAAAGATTGTAAGATTATAGGATAGACACAAAAATAATCGTTTTTATCTTCCTTTTGTGGGAAAATGCCAGCCACGAAGGGTACCGTACTATAAGTCTGGGACTATATGCTCCGACTGACTGACTGACTATATGCGTTTTGCCAAGTTCAATGGGTGACGTTGTGGAATTTGTGTACTTCATATAAATTTGTGTTATATCGGTTCATTATTGTGTAATATTGGTAGAATATTAACTTATACGTTATAAGCCGATGCCATATATAAATAATAATAAAAAAACTTCTATGTCATCAGCAGTACAAGTATAGTATACCATCACATAACCAGTAGTTACAGTTAGTACCACTTAAAGTAGTACCAACCAGCAGTAGTACTTATCATCTATGGTACCAGCTATGGTCATCAGTTGTCATTTGATGTGTAGGATATTTATATTTACAGATCTCGAAACTTTTTATATAAATCGTTATTTATATGTGTATTTAACGAATTACATAAAAACTTTGGTATATGTGCACCAAAGTTAATATAAAAATAATAGTTATATTTGCGAAACTTCATACGCGCAAAAAATCCCACATAAACCATTCTATTTATTTTAGGGGGAAATATTTTTTAAAACTAGGCAACACGATCTTACTACGCTTTCATTGCACTCTAAAGTATAGGTGACATTTTTGAAATGTTCAAATCGATAATAAAAATGTGTTTGGACGTTATCATAAAAATGTCTTCTGAAAAAAAATGGTTTTGACAAAACATTGACAGTACAACATTTCTGAACACTGTAAAGTAAAATTTCACTAGTGTGAAAATGCCAAAATTACCAGTTGCCAACAGTTTCAACCGATATGAATGCTGTGTAACGAATGAACTGAATACATCTGTCTCACTCTGAATCATACAATCGGATCAAGAAAAACATATTTATCTCGCGCGCGAGTCGAGGTCGCGGCACGCACCTATATGTCTAGTATGAGCATGCCCACAACCTTACCAGCCATGTGACTGCAAACTTTCAAGGTCTATTAATTTATTATCAAAATAGGTTTAGAAGGTAGTTTTGGTATTGTTAGCCTTTAGTATTGGTATTGTTAGCCTTTAGTATTGGTATTGTTAGCCTTTTGAGTCTTATCTGGTGCTTCTTACTTGCTGGTCATTCTTATATCATCGTTAACATACATATTTACAGTAGTGGATTTAGTGTAAAGCGGACCTTTAGTCAGGTAGATTGAAGAGAGCCCAAAATTCGTCATCTGTCCGTTAATTTTCGGCCCATTTTTATTTATTAACTTTTAACAGATTTAAGAAAAAATATTACTTTGTTTCAACCGTTCCTTTCGATGTAATATTTTAATCTATAATTTGTGTATGTTTTTTTTACTATTTATTCATATATATTTTTATTAGTACCTCGACACGCGCGTCGGCCTTACGTGCGTATGATTACTCGGTAAATACGCGCTTTCTGGACATAGTCTTAATATAAATAATGCTCAGGGCAGTGATAATGCCAATTTAAAGTACTTGGGTAAGCGAATTTTGCTCGGAGTTCTGATAAATATAAAAAAATTAAAGAAAACAAAAATATTTATCTGACGGGATTCGAACCCACCAAATTCCGAATTCCAAACTGCCAATCGGACTTAATAGAGTTGAAATTATTGATGTATTGTTGCACGACGAAATGCGCATTTTCTAACCTATCTAGATCGATTTTTCTCCACCAAAACTCCCTGCATGTTTTTATGGTTATACTTGCAACCGTTTTCGAGAAACCGATTATATACAAGATTGTCTCGTTTAAAGTACCTATAAGATGCGAGTTAGTCACCGCGAAATAAAGAAATACAATATCACATCTTTTTATTATAATACAACTATGCAATGACACATTAATTTGGTAGAATTAGTTATCAAAGGGTAGAATACAAGTATCCCCTTAGTAGTCTGTGATAGAATATATTTTTTGTTTACGTTTGAATTAGGTACATTGCATTGTAACGGATTATACCTTGACCTACAAAACATAATATACTTACTACTTACATTTACAACTACCTACACCTTTTGCCACAGTTTTTTACAGTCTACACATACAATCATAGCATACAACCTACACCGGTACCTACCCTACAACCTACAGGTGATGTGTGAAAGGTTGAAGATTAATATCCCTATTAAACAAACAGTTAAACAATGGGGGTTAGTGTTAGAAGGGTGAAAATCTAAGCTGTAGTCCAAAGACCAAAACGCTAGCCTACTGTGGGTTGGTAGCTCGTTGGCAGACATCAATTAATGTCCTAATGCTTTAAATATATGAACTCAGTTTTTATTCGGCTCGGAACAGTATAGTTTTTTTAATGTATGAAAAAATATTCGGTATAATTTAATAACCACCGCTTTCGGTATAAAACAATGTACTCTGTGCGCTAGGCTCAACTCTCTTACATGTACATCTTTACAGAGAACAGAGACATCTCAACACGACTATCCGAGCTTAAAAATTTTCGGATAGCCACAACAGATGACACTAAGCGGCTCCTACATAGCACTATCGAAGACAACGCGGTTGTTTATTCTAAGATGCTCTCGAACATTTTAGTGACCATAGCTTATACAGATATAATAAACTAGTATAGATGCGCAACTCTAAAATTCTAACAAGTCTTGCTAAGTTTCGGGATATCGTATGTAGTTGGCGTTATACCGTTTTATTTACCATTGATGCAATGGTCCCCCTGGATGGAAGTAGTAATGCCTGATAATTTTTATTGAACCGAAATAAAGACAGAAATTACGTTAATTACTTTGTGCAGTGTTCGTGTGGAGCTACAACATGGACTATAAATTCAATACTATATAGGACTTTTTGGACAATAAATGTGCTTAGGTATGCTTAGGTGATCACCAAAATAATTCAACTTACAGGTAAAGCGCCTTACTCACGGTCCAGCCTGCAAGTTCAACACTACTACTAAGCCGTCTACTAAAAGTGTCAATCATATAAAATTTTGGCTACAAGTCCGCTTCAAGGCCGCAATATTGAATTTGCATGCTGGACCGTGAGTAAGGCGCTTAAGAGCTCACACCCACGACAGTTTTTTTTGTGGTCGCGACCGAAAAAATTGCACTGTAAATAGAACTCTACGCTAAAACAATAGAGCTGAAAATCGTGTACAGCTGTCAATTCTGTCATTTAACGCTTGACATTTCTATTTTCAGCTCATAATTTAATTTATAATTAACGCAAAGTTCTATTTACAATGCAGTTTTTTCTGTCGCGACCACAAAAAAACGCTCCTGTGTACGAGGGCTAAGGCTACTTTCCGTTTTTTGTGCAGTGCAGTTTTTTCTATCGCGACCTCAAAAACTTGCTCGAGGGAACGTGGGGGGTGTGGACTGTGGTTATTGAAAGATTGAAAGTCATGAGACTGATAATTATTATGGTACTTCCAAAGTTATTTTAACTAGCAACACTATTTCCTACTTCTTTTTTCTGAATTTTGATAAAAAAATTGATTGACGTTTTTAGTTTTTGGTAGGGGATGGTTCATGAATGACGATTTTATTTGTGTGTTGATTAATTAAAAATTAACTCTTTTAATTGTTTGATATTTGGTTTTGCTGAATGTGTATATTTAGAAGCTAACAAGTATGCCTCTGGCAAACGCCGTCGACCCATGGCGAATGCAAAATGTTGGAGATGGCACGGTATGTTTTGTAAATCATTGAAGGATTTTCTGTTTGTTTTCCTGGATATTACTCATCTTTACCTTACTACGTACCATTCTATACAGATTTGGTTTCGCTAACTCCGTTAAATGATATTACATACTGGAAACAACGCTGGTTATTCCGGTAAATGTAGTTTTATCTGTACAATAGTCCATCAAATTTTAATTGTTATACTGTTGGTCGACGACCGTAAAATATTAGGAATTTGTGACCACTAACTGTCCATTTAATTCTTAATTTATGTGTCTATTTTAAAAACGTAATAAAAATAGTAATTTCATTTGGTAGGATTAATATTAAGTTTGTTTACAGCGTGGTACTGGAACACAGGCTCCAAACAGTCTTCCTATGGTCGTCGAAAACTTAACAGAATCTAGGCAAACCTCTACAACAGAGAGCCTAGAATCATGCACATCAAATGATAGCTTTGAGAGGGAAGTTGAACTGCAGGAAGTTGTTAAAGAGGGCCATGAGAGCGCAGATCCATCTCAGTTTGAACTTCTCAAGGTACTTGGGGAGGGATCATTTGGAAAAGTATTCCTGGTGCGGAAGGTCAGTGGCTTAGACGCCGGTACACTCTATGCAATGAAGGTATGTATATATTTCATCACTTGTAAACTTTATAAGCAATTGTAAAGATTGGTATTTTTTCTTTGTTGTGTATGAAACACATCTATTCTTTTGCATTAAGGTAAATTATCTTTAGACCATAACAATTAACTTGATTTATCAGTTTAGAATTAATTTCGTGATTAAAATTTGATTTAATCTTGAATGAATTCTAAATGAGTGCTGTAATATTACTTATTTAGAATTAATTCAAGTATATACTGTAACTGTTGTAGTTTCTGTACATGAATTGTAATTTTAGGTACTTAAAAAAGCAACATTAAAGGTGAGAGACCGAGAGCGTACAAAGATGGAGAGGAATATTTTGGTTGAAATGGGGCATCCGTTTATAGTAAAATTACACTATGCATTCCAAACAGCTGGCAAACTGTATTTAATATTGGACTTTCTACGTGGCGGCGATTTGTTTTCGCGATTGAGCAAAGAGGTGAGAAATTGTACTAGTTATCACATCATGTTGGTGTTAGCTTTGACATTTTGTATGGACACATATCAGCTGTAGTGCTAGCTGTACACAGAGTATGGTAATATTATGTCAATATCAAACCCATTGCCTCGAATTTTTTTTAATAAATATAACTATGATTATTTTGTAAACAGTCACTAGTTATTTCTTTCAACTAACGCTATTGTAATCTTAACACAATGCAATTTTTAGTATTATATTATCAATTTGTTTTATTCACAATAATGTTTTACAATTTCCTATAGGTAATGTTCACAGAAGAAGATGTGAAGTTTTATTTAGCAGAATTAGCGTTAGCTTTAGAGCATGTCCACAAATTGGGTATCATATACAGGGATTTGAAGCCAGAGAATATATTGTTAGATGCCGATGGTCACATAGCACTTACCGACTTTGGACTGTCCAAGCTTCCACCTAGTAGTGATAAAGCTTATAGTTTTTGTGGCACAGTGGAGTATATGGCACCGGAAGTGGTAAACAGGAAAGGACACACTACGGCCGCCGATTGGTGGTCATTCGGAGTTCTTATGGTAAGAGATAATTTAAGTATTTTTTAAACATAAGTAGAATAAAGTAATACAAATATTATGATCATTACAAAACTTTATGTACAATATGTTTTATACATGACTTAGATGTTGCACGCAACTTCGTACGCCTAAAAAGTACGCCTGCTGGAACTGTACATTTTGCTGCGATAAAAAGTAGCCTATGTGTTAGTCTCTTGAGTTCTAGAAGAGCTCCGTGGCCTAGTGGGTAGACCGTTTGATTCACACTCGAGAAAGTGCAGGTTTGATTCCCAGGTTGTGGCTTGTACCAATGAGACTTTTTTAGATCTCAAGTACATTATACAAATGCTCTAACGGTGAAGGAAAACATTGTGAGAAAACCATGGTTGGTTGGTATTGACCAGTCATTCCTCTGGACTAGGTTGACTGTGTTGTGAGAATGCCGTATGTGCTTGGGCAACCATACGACATTTTAAAATCGACTGTCCCAGGCACTACAGTATTTCAAGAGTGGTTACTTCGCTCGGAGATTACTGTATAAAACATCCAATAACGGATCAAAAGGCCTAAGTTTTTTTATATGTTTGACTCTAGAGCCTAGACTACTACTATACAAAAGTGCATCAAAATTTGCTCAGTAGTTATTGCGTGAAAGAGTAACAAAGATCCATACATACAAACTTTCGCGTTTATAATACTAGCAAGGATAATATAAAATTTGGCCATAAAAGAAATCAAAATTGACGAAACAAATGGAAAGCAAATACAATGTCAAAAATTTGATTCAAATAAAAAAATAATTCTTTAACTGTAGAACTCTGAATTATTTATATAATGAAGCCCACTTTGTAATTAAATAATGTTTCAACATTTCTAACATTAATACCAATTAATACCAATTTCAGTTTGAAATGCTAACGGGCAACCTACCTTTCCATGGTTCAACGAGACATGAGACAATGACCCAAATATTGAAGGCTAAGTTAGGAATGCCTTCCAATTTAAGTGAAGAAGCACAATCATTGCTACGTGCGCTTTTCAAAAGGAATCCACAAAACAGGTATTTTTTTTTAAATTAAGAATTATAAGATTTTCTTTTCAGATCCAATCCAGTTACAAAATAATGTGATAGATATATTGTATATCGGGAATATAGAAAACCTTGCTATATTGCGGAAACATCAGAAACATTTTAATTGTGTTGCTGCAATACTTTTATATTGCCAGGAATATAAAAGGTTTTTTTATATTCCTCGTCTAGCTTGTGAAACATTAATTTTTATTAAGTTATTTAATAATTATATTTTTGTTTTAGACTTGGGGCTGGCCCCAGTGGCATTGAAGATATAAAGAACCATGAATTCTTCAGAAGTATAGAGTGGGAAGCTTTACTTAAGAAAGAGGTATTGTATAATCTGTAACTTAAAAAGTATTTTCTGTGGAAACAATAAGATTTTGGATTATAATGATAATAAAAAATAATAATACACTGCTTAAAAATCCGTATGAAAAGCATAATGTAGATAAATTAAAAGTATGTAATAGCACATTGAATAAAAGCGCCTTATCTCTGGTCACACCTATGGTAAATACAATTAGTTCCATGTTTTTCATTTTTTATTGTAGTATGAAAATATTCGCAATGTAATCTTGTATAGCTTCCCTCGATATACTATAGTGTATTTAAAAGCTAAAGCTATTTTGGACATATTAAAATTTTCCGTTTCACGACGCATACTTACTGTGGATAAAAATGTAATCACAAAAAATGTTATGTTGTAATAATGATATATAATAAATAATCTTATATTGAAAAGAAATAAGAATACCAGTCCAGTTATTTTCTGTTCCATTAAAATTACGAAAAATAAATTATCATTCATGTTTTTCACGGCGAAACGGAACGTTAAAACTCATAAAGATTGCTTATTGACAATAATGAAACGACCATGAATCGATTTAAATTTTACATTTTAAATACTCGGTTGTGTTTGACGGCGTTTTGAAAATCGATTTGGTTTTAACTTGTAACTAATAACTTTCTCGATGCGACAGCATAATATATCGATTAAACTTCTTAACACTACAACTTCAAATACAATGTGTCCAAAGTAGCTTTAGCTTGTTTTAAATTCACTATAGTACTTATATGCTATCTACACTTCTTTTGATAAAATTTAACTTTTCAGCTAAATCATTATCATACTAATATTATAAATGCGACAGATGTATTGTACTATGTATGTATGATGTGTGAACATGTGTAATGTGTAGGTTTGAATGTCTTACACGCTGAAACGGCTTAACGGATTTGATTGATTGATTGATTTGATTTTGAAATTTGGGACACAGGTAGTTTGTAGCCTGGATTAACACACAGGTAGACATTTAATTTCAAAAAATGTAGGGTTTGAAAGATATTCTTTTGCGCGAACGAATTCGCGGGGTAACGTCTAGTAAAAAATTTATTCATAAAGGTCTGGAAGTAGAGATAAATATTATGTATTACACTATACAGATAGTGCCGCCGTTTCGTCCGGCGGTGTCACGCGCAGATGACGCGATCTACTTCGACTCGGAGTTTACCTGCCGCACGCCGCGCGATTCGCCGGGCGTGCCTGCCTCCGCCAACGCTCACGAGCTCTTTAGGTAACTCTGATGTTGCGAAAATAGACTTTGACGCAACGTCATAAGTGCCATGATTGGATAACAATTCATGCAACATACCACGTCTACTAGTGAATTAGTGAGATGTTTGGTTAGGTAACCTCCATATCCCACCGCTGCCACCAACTGCTATCAGTATGCTGAGTGCGAGTTATTGTCTCTGCTCGCCGTGAGGAAGTTAACTATAGTGTGACATCGAAACATTGCCCCTAGTGGCAAACCATTGCATAGTAACTAATTCGATGCCATACAAATAGTAGTTAACTTCTTCACGGTGTGCAGTGACAATAACTCGCACTCAGCACACAGATTTGTGACAAATTTTCTAGAATCTGGTGTAGAAAATCAGTCACAAATCTGAAAGATTTATGCTTCCTCAAAATTATTAAATCGTTTCTTTTGTAAACCTACCCTCACAAGTCCAATCACGCTCTACACCTCAAATTCTAATAAATGGTATAGTTTTCCAGTAGCTGCTAGATTTTTACATAACAGTTTTTTGGTTATTATTACCCCTACCAATTACTTTGTAGTGAATATATTTCTAGTTAATGTATTTCTATTTTTTTTTATTTCAGAGGGTTCAGTTTTGTTGCCCCATGTTTGCTCAACGATGAGGGAGACAAGACCCTCACTAGTCAAACCCAAAATCACACAGCGCAACCCAAAACATCAACAGAAGACTTTTGGGCCGGCTTTGTCAACAGAAACAATTTCTTTGACGAATACAGGTATAGTACTTTCAAACTCCTGCATTTTCATCATTAAATATATTGTCACTTAAAAAATTAAAGTTATTTAATAAATAAGTAACTACCTAATTTGTGGTATTAGCTTAGTTATCTATTCCAAGCGCCACAGGGAATATACAGATTGAAAAAAGTTAGCCCATAATAAACAATCTCTCTATGTAATATAAATAATAATTTGAGTATAATTAATAAGATTATTTATTTATGTATTTCATTATTCAGATTAATGGGAGAATTAGGAACTGGTTCGTTCTCAGTAGTTCGACTCTGCGAGCACAAAGCTTCAAAAACTCAGTATGCAGTCAAGATTATGGATAAACTGCAATACGATCCACGGGAAGAAATCGAGATTTTACTAAGGTAGGGAAATAAATTCTTGGATACTATAACAAAATAAATAATTTGATAAATAAGTTACGTAAAAATACCGAAAAAAAAGTAGTCCTAAAAGGCCGAAACAAGAAAATAACTCGGATAGAAATCCAGAACTGCATAGGTACAAAAATGGTTAAGCTAGAGCCGTGGTCGCACCCACTAATGGCATCTAAGCGTCCCTAAGGCCTGGAGAAGTTTCTAAAAAATGCGTATATTCATCATACATTAATATCGATACAGACGGCTGCGATTTGACTTCGAGTGTTCCGAACCTTATAAAGTAGGTAGGACTACGGCTCTAGCTTGACCATTTTTGCACCTATGCAGTTCTGGATTTCTATCCAAATTATTTTCTTGTTTCGGCCGTTTTAGACCACTTTTTTTACATAGTCGGGTTATAGTTTTTTAAACTTATTTTTTTATTTCGCATTCGAACATATTTTTGGAATAATATTAATAAGTTTTGATTACAAAACACTTGAAATTAAAAACATCTTCACGAGCGCGGAGCGAGCCAATTTTTTTTTCCAGATTAAATGATAATCAAGAAACGCAATTGAGATTGAGATCTTAATAATTCAACACGAAAATTTCCCTTATTACACAACGATACTTCGATTCAGAAAAATGTAAGACCCGTATAGTGACATTTATCAAACGAATAAGTAATAAAAGTTATTTTATTTGCAATTTCTATTTAAAAACGGATGAACCGAGAAACCGATTTTTTTTTCTAAAGCTTACTGGTTCGAGAATGTTCTTAGCTACATTATATATATATATATATATATATATACATATACATATTTGTAATGTGCTTGCTAAGACCTTTCTTTTGCTACCAAACACGTGGTAATCTCTCTCATATTCGAAATACAAAATTTTGAAAAAATAATACCCGCGGCATCATTATAAATCTATTGACACCTCATTTATTAAAATTGGTAGTAGATTAGACGCTACGATGGAACAAACATACATACATAGACTGCAAAAATAATAGGGAATATGCACGTGACACCAAAATGGATAAAATATTTTTATTTGTAATTTTTATCACTATTAAACATACCTGTACAAATGTTTTTAAAATTTATCGTGAATTAATAGTTGAAATTTAATCATCACAAAGTGGTTTTTTTTGAAAATCCCGCGCTAAATTCAAAAAAGGATATATACTGGCGGATCGAAACGTGACGTCATCGTACAGTCGAAGTGTATCAACATTCAACTAGGGCCAGGCGGATTCCGGGTTATATAGTCCCAGCGTAATAAATCTAAGAGTAGAGAAATCTCGATCCTCGAAATTTATGTTTTTTTTATAATTAGTATAATGTAAATAAATAAAATCGAAAAAAAATCTATAAATTCTCGACACTGGCAGAATGGTGCAAAACCTTTGCAACCGCCATTGCCATTGCTATATATAAAAGAAGAAGAACTTAATTCATGTATTCTATGGTTTGTTGTTTTCAAAATATGAATATTTATTTATTAGATTTATTTAGTACTTATCACTAGGACATTACATAAAAATGAATGAATTAAATATGTTTACGAACTTTTCGTTAACTAGGTTGTTTTCGTCGAGGTTTGTAAATAAAACAAGTATGCGTAGGAAATCTATTTCAATGTACTGACTAATATTCACAACTGTTAAAGTGCTCAAACACATCTCTCTTCTCATCGCCTTGCACCACTTTTTCTTACATACTTGCACCTTTCGGCATACGAAAATAAACTTTGTCATGCGCAGTTTTTGTGTTATTTTCGCACATTCGACGACACACTATTTATAACATGGGTGCTTTTCCATGGTAATAAGTTGATTTTATCACTTATTTTTATAACTTTGTGAACTAATAACTTCGTTGTTTGTTTACATCGAACTTGTACTTGTTTAACTGTATGTCAAAGTCAAACAATGATTTTAACTGTCAACAACATTTTAAGTGCGATGACGTTGTGACGTCATCACACACAACTCCAGCGCGAGAAAATGGCGTTTTTAAAACGCCCAAAAAATATTGTGATTTTAAAACATTTTTTCCAGCCTAATGGATAATATTTTGGATGTGTTAAATATATATTTGATAATGTTATAACCAGTAGAAACGTTAAAAAAAAATACATGCATATTCCCTATTACCCTTCCTTTTGGCTTCGCCGTACTCGGCTAAATATACTGAAACCATTATGCAAGATAGTTTCATCGTTACATAATACATTGGCTGTAACAAATGTAAAATGTGCAATGCCTAGAATGCTATGTGATTAAATTCAATACGATGATAAAATTGCCACAAGTATATGTGACCATACAATTCTGACACACTAAAATCTAGATTAGTGCCTGTTACAATTTAACGTCGCAACATAAATAGCGTTATAGGGTAAAACACCCATTGTTGGCCCCGCCTTCCCCAATTATTGGCTACCCATTATCATATAAAATACGGGTCGCGGATTCGTTTTATCTTATTATACTCCTAGATGCTTGATTAAGTTTTTTCTTATTTTTTGTGTATAAATTAAGGGTGGCCAACACAGATATTATAGCCAATAATTGGGGGGATGCCAACAATAGGTAATTTTCGCCTATTATCTATTGTAATTTGTATTGTAATAAAAATAATCAATGCTTTGACAAATTTATATCTAATATACAGGTACAGTCAGCACCCACACATAATCACTCTGCGCGGCGTATACGCAGAGTGCGGGCGTATACTGGCCGTCACCGAGCTGTGTCGCGGCGGCGAGCTGCTGGACCACATCACCTCGCGCCGCTACCTGCCCGAGCGCGAGGCAGCGCCGCTACTGAGAAATGTTCTGCAAGCAGTACATTATCTACACGCGCACACCGTTGTGCACAGGTAACTAATATTATAAATGCGAAAGGTTCCTAGGACGTACAGATGTATGTTATAACGCATTTGATAGCGTCATAGAGTTAACTTTAAGCCTTACTAGTCTCAATTTTCTTGGTGTTAGCGACGCAAATACCTATCGCCGCACTGCCTTTGCCACACGTCCCTTAAATGTGAAAATATATGTCAATATTGTATATGTGCAAATTTTGCCGCGCTTGCCCCGCGCCCGCGCTTGAAAACGCGGGAATTAGTTACTAAGTTCGGGTGGTCGAGTGCATGAACTTTAGATTTAACTTTCGCTGTTATTTATTCGATTAGATTATGTTCTTATGACTTCACTTACAAGAAAAAAATGGCAATATACAGATAAAACTAGTTTTATTTTGGAAATTAAAATAAATCACCTATTTATATAACAAAATAGTGTTGTTATAGTATTTCTTATGATAAACTTGAAACTATATAAATAACAAATTTATATCATTTGATTTTGATTGATGAAACTAGCCTATTGTACCTCAAACTCGCTAAAGTAGTGTAAAAGTGTTTTAGTGAATACACGGATTTCATTATCGTATATCCAGTCCTTTCACTCGTGAAGTTCCTTCTCCCGTTGCCTACACTCGCTATGCGCACGAAGTGCAGGCAATGTGTGTACGCATGCACGTGTGCACGCACACACGCACCCGTACACATATTTACAGTCATTTACATAGTTTACGTATCAAAGTTTTTTAAGAAACTCTGTTAGTTACCCGACCCCCGACGATACGCGGCGCTGCATTTTTAAGATAGAAAAAAAAAACCTTATTCACTACTCAAGATGATACACGTTTCATATGACATCAGTCATAGACTTCACATGCGCTGTGCAGCGTGATGCAACTCGACATTCGAACTTTTACAATGAAACGTGTATCTTCTGGTGTTATGAATAAAGTCAAATGTGCCATGACGCGTATCGTTTCGTTTCGGTGTGAACTGACACTTAAACGTCACAAATACTATACGGTTTATTATGTAACAAATAACATTTATGGCAATAGCATACATAAAGTATTAATGTTTTTCAGAGATATAAAGCCCTCGAACATTCTATTCGCGACGGCTGAGCGAACACCGGCTGACATTCGTCTCGTCGACTTTGGCTTGGCCAAACAGTTGCGAGCAGAAAACGGTCTGCTCATGACGCCATGTTACACCGCCAACTTTGTAGCCCCTGAGGTGCTGAAACGTGCTGGTTACGATGCCGCCTGCGACATATGGAGCTTAGGTGAGTGTAGTGATACCACGGGCTCACTGAAACCCAGCGTTAAATCGTTAAATAACACACATAACCGGTGGCCTAATATTTATGATATTTCAAGAAAGTTTTAGCAGAGTGACATCTATCGAGGTACTGAGTAATCTAGTATCGGTAATGGCGCTGACATTGTGAGAATAGCCACTAGGTGGTGTTAGTGTCATCAAATCATTACACAAAATAAGTGGTCTTAAAAAATAATTTTGTACCGCAAAGTTTTTATTTACCGAGAAGCTTCACATTTACCACGCGGCGAATCCGAAGTTAAAAAAATGTAAAATAAACATGCTCACTGTAGTGCTAAGCTGTTTCAAAACGCAAAGTCGTCTTTTGTCCCAGTACCCATCATCTGTACGATCTATAACAAAATATATTTATCCATTGCATGTACTAACATTGTACAGGTGTGCTGGCATACATAATGCTCTCGGGGCGGACGCCATTCGCGTCCACTGGCGACGACACACCAGAAGCTATCCTCGCCAGGATTGAGTCCGGAAAGGTAATTGTTTTACGGGTGCAGGAGTTATAAAAGTACTGCCGGTAACCAAGAGTAGCAATAAAGATGTGCCTTTTATAAGGACTTACTTTTTAATTTTTTTGTCTTTAAAAAAATAACCTTACAAAGAGCATGTCAGTAGTCAGGATAAGTCTAAAAGTCGAGAATAGTTCGCTTTTAAATAATAGGTTACATAATATTATTTAAAAATACTTATTCGACGATACCTATGAGAAGAAAAAATCAACTCAACTTTACAGGTACGGGGAGCCACCCTATTATTATTTTATGATGGCAAAAGTAAAATCTATATGCAACTTGTAACTGTAGTAAATTTTGTCAGTTTAAATTAACAATTACCAAGGGCAGACATACAGACAGACGGTTGGACGTACAGGGCGAAAGCGTTCCTTATATTACGTAACGGAATTCTTAAAAACGTTCCTTGTTTTTTACGATAAAAAAATACCTTTCAGGTGGATCTAGAGACCGGCGCGTGGCGTTCCGTCTCCGTCGAGGCGCGTTCGTGCGTCCGCCGCATGTTGCAACTGGAGCCAAATCGGCGTCCCCGCGCGGCCGCGCTGCTACGCGAGGCGTGGCTGAGCCGGCCCGCGCCCGCCGCACCTGCGCCGGCGCCCGCGGATGACGCCCCCGCACCCGCCGACCTGCGCAGAGCTGTGGACCTCACGTTCCAGGTACTGCCGACCTTTCATTTATTAGTATTCCAAATATTGCTGATTGATTTTTAGTCACACGAGTAATGAAGGGGTGGTTAAGGCTGGAGCTATATGATCCGGAATCCGGCGTGCACGGGAAAATTCAGAGCACTGAAAATAGAATCCTGCATAAATACAATTGAGTTGAAAATCGAAGTGGCTAGTTTCGAACTGTCTTATTATATGACATTGGCATTTGAATTTTGAAGATGTTCGATTTTCAGCTCTATTGTATTCGCCCAGAGTTTTATTTTTAATGCTCTGAAATTTCCCGGGCCTTTCGGATTAGGACAGTAAGACCCAGCCTAAAGTCGGCACGCTCCCGCCTCGCCCGCGCCGGTGCCGGCAGACGACGCGCTCGCACCCTCCAACCTGTGGACCCCACGTTACAAGTATTGTTGTCCCTGTCACACATCCGTATTTCACAAACTATCTTAGTCCTAATGACAGGACTCACTGTTACGGGAAGCGAAACTTAATTAATATAAGTTATACTGTATCATTTATTTACATAACACACAATATGCTGTATATTGTATAACTTATACAGCAGATAATACGATGAAAGCTAAAATTTGCTGATATGTTAATGTAGCGAAAATTTGAAAAAGCTGATTTCAGGGAGTTACAACTCTGAAATAATATAAAAAATATATGCATACTTTTCTTTTGTTTCAGGCTATGACTTCCGCCCCAATGACCCCGCACGTGCTAGGGCCTGTAACTCAGTCCACGCTGGCCCAGCGCCGCATCAAGCCGCAACGTCGATTTCCGCCCACACAAGTCTAAAGGTGATATACACTTCGAATTGTTCCAATGTTGCCAACTGAGGGTTTTACCACCTAATCTCCTGGTTTTGCTGTTATTTCAATAGGTAAAAATTGAAGAAAACCATTTCCAAATTTTGCGTGTTAATCAAGTCTTGGCTCATTGCGGATAATATATCCTTAAGTGATTTTCTAAGTATAGGGGGTTTGTTTAAATAAAGTTGGCAACAATATTAATAACTTCTACGCGCCTAACCGTAGGCATCGATAGTAAGCCTAAGATTATCCCATTTAGTTGTGAGTGTTGTCTCTTTCTGTCTGGGTCTTTCCAGTAATGTCAACAAGTATTTCTAGGCACTAATGTGTTCTTGTGACTCTCCAACTGTGTATATTACGAACTATTTTCGTCGTTCTATTATATAATCGTTAATGTTAAGACATTCCATATTTCTATATTATATAATTTTTCTATGATACGAATTATTATAGTTTTTCTATAATTATTGTCACCCGGGACGATTTTATTTGTAAGTAAATTTATTGACCTATGGGCGCACTCGAAGTATTCGACATACATTTTTTTAATGCTTAATAAGATTATGGACAATAATTTAACAACCCAACAACATTGCCACTCTTAACAAAATGTTGGTAGGTTTCTGAAGATCTTACATAAACTCAAATTAAACTCGCGCCAGGTTTTGAGACCAAAAATATCCATCTAGTGGTCACTAAATAGATATTTTAGTTTTGCTATAATTCGGCAATGTTACTAACTAAGCTTTATGAAAAAAATGCTTAAATGCTATTGTGGGAGTGAAATTAATCGCCGGGAGTAAAATATTTTAACTAATATTCTTTATTTAGTTTCTTATCCCCTTGTTTCAAATGTGTCGGCGCCGTCTATCAGTAGCAATTATGGAATCGATAAACGAAAATGTGGTCCACATTGGTAAGCTAAGTTAAACTTAGTTAATAGTACAATTAGTATCAGACCGAATAGTCACCGACAAATTCACCTCAAAAAACCGGGTACAAAAGGCAAAAAATATATACTTAATATAATATATAGCAAAAAAGAAATGAATAACGTCCATTGCATTTATTAAGTCAGTAGCCACGCCCACCGAATGATTTTGTCACTAGCGCCATCTTAACATAGATATTACTGGCTATTCACAATTGTTGTTTTTTTTAGAATATTCTCAAAAGTGTGCTCATAAGTCATAATCTAAGTCTATCTGTGCCATTATGCCTACGAATTGATTTTAAAATTGTGCAATTGCTAGAACATAGTGGACATATGTTTAGAAGCTTTATTTTATACAGTATTACGTGAACATTGCTCTGTTGTATATATTATTATAATACTCTATCCATGAAATCGTTATATTTTTATACCATTTATATTAAATATGAGATGGGACTTTTATACACATAAAATGAAATATAGTCTACAAACTTGTGATCGATTTCTAAACTATACTTTCTATTACAAATCAATTCCACCAACATAACTTAGAGATTATCGAATTTTGGTTCCTATTAGTATTTGGACCAATGTTTATATTCTCAAAGTGTCCTCATAAAAATCTATAGAATTTGCAATTAATCGATCACAATAATATATTCTTATAACTTGTTAAATGTTAAATAATTTTGGGGCATAGGAAACAAAATGCCAATCAAGTATTGTTTTAATGTCTATTTCTAATGTTAGATAGATAATATGAAAAATGTTTTTTAACTCTGATATGACCCAAAATTAAGTAAAACATTGCAATTGCTTACTTTTCGGCGCGGGACTTTAATTTATAATATTTAGAGATATAAATATCTCTATAATATCAAATAAATTAAAGTCAGCCGCCGCATCTGTTTGTCTGTATGTTCGCGATAATCTCAAAAACTACTAAATGGATTTTTATTTGGTTTTTATCTATCGACAGATCGGTCCCTTAGGAAGATTTAGGTTTAGGTGTATAGTTTGTAATGTTATGTGGAAATTGGTTGAAATGTGACGATAATTGTTGAAGGTATCTATAAAGATCAAGCCGTCTTAAAGCTTTCATCGAAAACGCTGCCTAATGCGTTGGACAAAGCAATGTGTGGTGGGATTATTTCTTAGGTCTATAAAAAAGTCCGCAATGGCAATCCTAAATCTTCTAAGGATATCTTATTGTACCTAATATCCATTAATCCTTATTAAATTAAATACGTTAGGCACTTGAAGCATTTCATGCACACTACAATTGCTCTTTACACCATACTGTTTAAATTAATAAGAAGAAATCGTAATTTTAAAAAGTACGCGTAAGAAAAATAAATTCGACGATGCGCGGAACGACGACGGGACTAGCTCGGTACAGGTGCTCCGCCCGCGCCCATATTACGAGTACAACATAATTACAAATATGCTATAAATCATAAAGGTATCGTTTAAAACACAATGTCACGCGGGCGAAACCGCAAAATTTATTCATAAATATAAGTTTAAAAATTAAATCATTAGAATATTGTGAAAAATAACGATTTTGGGCTCGAACGTACTACGTATAGTATTAGAACATTAAATTGTAGGTAATAATTTAGGTGCTTGAAAAATTAATTATTATTATAAGTTGATATAATCGTCATAACTTACAATATGCAATAACATTTCGAAATTATTTGGTTCCTTCTTTTCTTTCTTTCATTCTCATCATTCTTCCAAATCCAAAAATCCTTCATTGTTAAAATAAATAAAATCAAATCTTATGATTATATTAAATATGATTTCTTATATTACGTTAAAAACAACTAGACAAGGTATAAAATATAAGAATTATAATATTAAGTATGTAAGTTTATACGTTTCGCTTACATATGCGAGAGTGTAATTAAAATGATTATAAAATTGAATAATAATTACTTAAATCATATTTTTAATACAATAATTGTTAAATGACACAAAATATATTTTTATATGTGTTCAAAGTTTGTATCTCAAAAAATACGGTCGCACAAAAATGTTATACAGTAACAAAAGTTGAGATTATTATTTTTCCAATATGCAAATTATTTTTAAATAACAAAACAATAGAGTAAGTTTGAATTATATAACCTGTATTAAAGTTTACAAATTAATGTAAGAAATGGTTTGTGAAACTCAAGATTTTTTATTCCAATTCATAAAAACACTCTCGGGAAAAATCTCAGAATGCACTTTAGATACTTATGCATTTCCAAGAACAATTTTATTTTGAGAAAATTGAAAATACTTTTCATTTAATTTGTAGCCTCAATGACACAATAAATTGTTTTGCTTGCCAACCACATTCAGATTAAATTACTATCCTTGTAACAGTTGTAACAATATTCTTGATAATACTTTTCTAAATCAAATCTTAAACAATGTATATATTAAAATTATGCATAAAGCTTTTTGCCTAATATTTTCAAATTACCGTAATTTAAGTGTTAGTAAAAAATGACAAATGTCGTTATATGTAAATTTGACAAGAGTTATAGAAATATATATCTGGTATTTTGTGTATTATTAATAATAATAATAATATGTAATCTGTATCATTATTGCCAAAGATGTATTTTTAGTCACGTTTTATATTTAAATGTATATTTCATCAAATATAAAATGTATTTTAGTTAGTTGGCTTTTGTACTTAGATTGGTAATTTTTTGGAATATTCTTTTTCTCTGTATAATTTGGTATTAGACAAAACCTTACATTTTATTCCATCACAGACAAAAATATAAAATATACTACCATATATTAGAGTTTGAAATGAAAAGCCATCGCAAAACGAAAATCAGTTTTTTTTGTTCAAGATTAAGAAGTTTTGAAATTCACAATCTGGTCTTGGATGTATTCTTTCTAGATTTTATTTAAGACGAGCTGTTCAGTACTGTATTTTTTTAATATTGCTCACTTATAGGTCCTATGACTAAACTCATATATTAAAAGAAAGGCAAGTTATTATTTAAAGTCTAAATATTTCCCAAGTTTATAACTTAAGCCTTAATTTACTAACCACTTGTAATCAGTTTTTCTATATATAAAAGTATATTATAAAAATGTCGTGGAATTGAAAATGTTGTAGTTAGGGTATAAATATTTTCAATATTCAATTTACAAATACATCCTTGTATAATTAAAATGAGCTCTAAATATTAATTATATTATACAATTAAAGGCGTGACTCCTGCTCATGTTTTTTCAAAACATTACACAGAAAACATGAAACAAAAACATTTGTTTTCATACACAACCTGTCACCAGCTATAGAAAATGTTTTGATTGAAACAAAACATTTTGTGTAGACAAGATCATGAGTTCCGATGAGGAAGACGTAAGCACTCGCAGTTTTAGCGATTGCAGATGCAGAATCTAGCAGAAAACACAGGGGGTCTAAAAAGGCCACTTTAGGTGTTTTATATTTTTTTTAACTCATATTATTTGCGCCATTTTACGCATTTACTAATTTCTTTTAAAAACTGTCAAAATTGATGTTTTCTAATATGATGAAATCAGATGAATCATGTAGCCATTTTACTATTTCACAATTTTTGTATGGAAAAAAATATATGAAACATGATATGAAACATCTAAAGTGGCCTTTTAGACCCCCAGGTTTCGAGTTAGGCAATATTTACTGACCTGTAATTTTAGTATTTATCAGGAGTTACGAATAGAAAACCGATTTGAGATTGATAAATATCTCTACCCGCGCGGGAAAAGTTTTCCGTCCGTCTCGGAAGACAAAAACCTTGTGTATTCCTACACAAATGTGTATAGCCACGCCCCAATATTTCCATGTTTTGTGTAATGTTTCGAAAAAAACACGCGCAGGAGACACGCCATAATATAGTGCTCATAAGTTCTTTAAATTTAAAGTCAAGAAAGTAAATAAAGTTTATAATACTTACCATAAAGTACTTTATTTACAAATATCTTAATATTTAAAGATTTTTTTTCCTTTTTAAAATAGTAAAATTAATTATCTTTTTTTATCTGAAGCCTACTTAAAAAATATAAAATTAAGGGCATAAAACTATTATATAAATATTTCAACGCATAATAAACATTTATAACATATACCCCTTACTAATAGAAATATTTATACAGTGTATAAGATATACAATGTTTTGTCATTGTCTGATACGTCGGTAAAGTAGCTTGACAGACAAGGTTTGTAAAAGAAAAAAGTAGCTTACAGCCTAAACATTGTATAAATATTTTTATTAGTAAAACGGGGTTAGAATAAAAATAAAACTTTCTATGTAACCATAATATTACAAGAGACATCTGATACAAACATATCTATTGAACATTTGTCATTGCGTATCATATCATTAATAGAGATTAGTACATAATTATATAATGTAATGTATACAATATTTTGACCGTACGTGCGTGTAATAAGTAATTCAGTAATTTTGGAAACATTTCTTCATCGAGTACAAATCATGTGATTTTGAGAATTCAAATTAAAATATTAATCTTACAACATATTGTCATCAATTATATTATTATGTACATAGATAGATATTGTGTGTCAAATAATTTTATGCTTTATTTCATAGAATTCATGTAAAAAGCATAATATAGAAGACATTACACAATTACACAATTTAATTTAACACAGTGATTATTATCACATCACATTAAAAAAACACAGTATTACACAATTCAAAATTGGCATTTTCATGTCAAAAAGTGCACAGCTGAAGATTTGGAAAATTTAAAAGTGAGGGCACTCTGAACTTTCCGTAAAACTTTCGTACTTGGCCATCAACAGGGTCGAGGTCGAGACAAACTCGAGGCCTTTAACCACTATTGTCATAGGAAAAATATTTTTACAAAGCCAACACTTAAGTAGAAACATATTTGTATCATCTAAGATGTAAATGATTGAAGATATATTTTCACAATAGATTCTTGCACCGTGCACATGCTAGTAGAGAAATGTAATATGTTCATGTAGACTATTTGTCTGGTAGGCTGTTTTCTAAGCCACTGTTGTAAGTGTTAAACACAGATATTTTTAATACAGTTTCCTGTGTATACAATATTTACAGTGTATAAAAAAAGCTAAGTTACATGGAAATGTTGATGTTAAAGTTATTTTATCACATCTATCTATTTTTCTAACTTTGAATTAGGTGACAACTTACTAATAGTAAATTGTTAAATGTAGAGATTATAAGTAATTACAAATATATATTGTTGACATTGCTTTATTTGTTGTTTTTTATTTCATTTATTATTTAAAAAACTATTGAGTATCTATATTATGAATGGTGACAGATAAAAAAAAACAAATTAGGTTTTACATATTATAATAAAACTTATTTTACATGTACACATTCTAATGTTGGTGCGACAATGGGTCCTTTGCCTGTGATTACAAGTGGGCTGTTTTTATAGCACGCTACCCGATCAGCGTTTGTCTTGAGGTCAGGGGCACAGGACTCAAAAATTTTCTTCTTGGGGTTAAGTTGTGGTTCTGGCTCACGAGGATACCCTTCACATGAGACGAGATCTCCGGGGATTGCTCCAGGCGGTGGGACTAAAATTTCTACTTTCTCAGGAGACGAAGCACACATTACCATAGCCTCTGAAGTGACTCCTCTCATCTGTAAATATATTAATCTAATGATTTGCATATATATAAAAGTGAATGAGCTATCTCATAACTAAATTAACTCTCATCTTTTATTATAAGCATTATATCATTTATAGTTCATACTGAAGAAAATATAAAAAAAAAAACAAATAATGCTTAATATTAACTGCACTAAAAATATATGTTGGAATAGGAAGCCCACACAATTTTTATTTCTTTTACATTATCTTACCTTAACTGGTTTCAAATTACATAGAACCATAACAATTCTGTCCCTCATTTCATCAATTGGCACATGATTTACAAGTCCAGAGACTACAGTTCTAGGGTTCTCTTCACCACAATCAATTTTCTCAACATACAGGGAATCTGCATCTGGATGCTTATTGATTTCTATGATTTTTCCAATTCGCAGATCCAATTTTCTTACATCAACAACTGAATCAACTGTTACTGTAATTTGCTCTTTATTCTTCTTAGCTGGTTCCTTTTCCTTTTTAACTTTTTTTGCTACTTGTTCTGATGGAACTTCAGTATTCGGTGTTGATTCAGTGATTTGAATTGGTATATTTGAACTAATCTTAGCAGGCAATGGGTATTGCTTTTTACCATTCAACACTTCCTGCTTAATTAAATCAGCTTTGGCTTTTTCTACTTTAGCAAGTAGTAATTTATTTTCATTGGTAAGTTCTCTGATTTTTTCTTGTATTTTGACATTCTTTAGTGCATCTAGCTACAATAATTGTAAAAACCACAATTTCATAATATTATCATACTAATAATAAATAGTAATAATTTTAGTATATTAAGTAAAATGCTTTGGGCTGAGAAACACGAGATTTCTACATTGCAATATGAGAGCGGGATCTACTAAAAGGATTGATTTTTATAATAGAATCAGTCGCCGAAATTACATGGTGGAAAGCTAGAGAAATAAAGGAACGTAATGCATATAAAACCTTGTGTCTTAGCTCTTTAACTCGTTTCTCCGCTATTTCAGCGTTTTGATAAAGCTTTGTAGTCATACTTGTAGATATACTTCTAGCAATAAAACGAGTAAACATGAACTTAAGTAGCTTATTTTAATTTTATTCGAAAATATCGTAATCGTTTTCATTAAAGTTTTAACCTAAAATCTAAAATGCTTATAACTAAGCAACGTCAACGTCAAAGCATCAACAATTTTTTTTTATTTATATATGGCATCAGCTTATGACCATTTGCCATTGTCAAGTTAAAGAGGCGGGAAATAGAACTTTCGTTTCAATTTTCAACACCGTATTCCTATATCGTCAAGTCTAAAGTCTAGTCAAAGTCCAAATAAATAGTCAGAACAGTTCATGAGTCATGTCAGTCAATTCAGTAAAGTGGTACATTCTTTACTGAAAGTTCCTTGGGAGTTTTGGCGAGACACAAAATAGCTCGTTTTTAGAAGTTGTACCACTTGCCCACACTTGTGCACGTTAACGAATATTTAATGGTTAATATTTTACCAATATTAAACATTAAAAACTGAAAAAACACAAATTTATGAAAATATACAAAATCCACAACGTCACCCATTGAACTCCACGGCAAAACTCCCATCAAAACTCCCATCAACAAATTTCAAAGATGACAATATCTCTACTTCGTCAGCAATAACGAGGTTCGTCTTCATTGTTTTGGCCACATTCCTTGCCCTCCTATAGAGATAACACGGTCAGCTCGTCTTGGAGTCGTGATTGGTGGATTGAATCATGGTTGTTTAGACATGTCAAACTCTAACCTCAGATTCATGGAGAATAGAGTAATTATTCTCCATGCTCAGATTAATAACTATAATATTCTTCTTCCAAGACTCTCCCACTCCATGGTGATCAACATAATCACTGTTCAGTGACGGAGCACTCGTGTATTAAGGGACACTTAGTTCAAACGTACAACAAACCACGGAAGAAGGATAACTAGATGTAAGGTTGTCCATCCGACGCATGGATCATCTTTCCTGTCAGACAATCAGGTGATCAGCCTGCATTTTCCTAACCAAACTTGGAAACAACAGTTTTTGTTATTCCAATGCAGGAATCGAACCCACGACCTTTGAGTCGAGAGCCAAGCTCTAACCACTAGACCACGGGAGGCTGAGGAAGAAGAATATACAAAACTACAATAATAATATGGTACGGGGTACGGACCGTACGTATTGCGGCAGCGGCAATTGCGACAGCAGCAATTGCGACATAGGTACCTATTCAACGCTCAGCCTGTAAAGTGTAAATAAATATTTGATTGAAGTCGACACTCAAAGTTTGATTTTTATTCGGCACAGTCGGCACGGTTGCGGAATAACGTCGTTTATCACACGTCCTAATTACATCTATCAGAAAAAACCTACGGTAGTAAATATTACTATTCTTTTACAACCACACCCATGACTTACGTGTAATAACCGTGTAATATACGCATTAGTCATAGGCCTTGTAACGTACTGTGATATGTGCCATCACGAATTTAAATGAAATTAAAAAATAAATGAAAATAACATGGCTGCTGAAATGGCGTCATAAATAGTTTCTGACGTTGTTTATATTTGTGCGAAAGTTCTTCTTTAAAAATATCGCTTACCTCTACACATTATTAGGAAAAAATGTGAAGAGGATATTGTTAATCGATTTACAATAATGTTAAAGAGATTTCGCCTAGATAGGATGTCAAATAACACAGTTGGCTCTTCGGGGCATGCTCCCGGCAAATTACGTGGACCTGGAAGACCTCCAAAACGTACTTGTACGTGGTGCGCTGAAAGTAAAACACCTCTTAAATATGTTTTACCTACAGAAAATGGCAAAAAAGAATTCTGTTCTGAAACTTGCTTGTCGGAATTCAGACAAGCGTACAGCAAAGGTGCTTGCCTCAATTGTGATAATGTCATACGTGCTAATGCTCCACCGAACAAAAACTTTTGTTCAACCTATTGTTTGGAGAAATACCAGAGGACTAAAGAGAAACGCACCTCATCTCCACAGTCTGGAAATGGACCTAATGGATCAGAAACTCATACTAATAATAATTCGGCTGCTTCCTACTACGATCCTTATCAAGCTTTCGATTGGACTGAGTACATGAAAGAAACCAATAGCGCGGCAGCACCTCAAGAGTGCTTCAAGCAAGCACCAGCACCACCAGTGAATGATTTTAAGGTAAACATGAAATTAGAAGCCTTAGATCCAAGAAACCTAACATCGACATGTATTGCTACGGTAGTCGGAGTTCTAGGTCCACGATTGAGGCTACGACTTGATGGAAGTGATAATAAAAATGACTTCTGGCGACTTGTTGATGCTGGAGACATTCATCCCATTGGACATTGTGAGAAAAACGATGGAATGTTACAACCACCACTGGGATTTCGTATGAATGCAAGTAGCTGGCCTATGTTTCTGCTCAAAACTCTGAATGGAGCGGAAATGGCTCCCGCAAAGGTATTTCAGTCGGAACCGCCAACACCTAAAATCAACTTATTTACTGTTGGCCAAAAGCTAGAAGCCGTTGACAAGAAGAATCCACAACTTATCTGTTGTGCAACTGTAGGTGCAGTTAAAAATGATCAGATACATGTAACCTTTGATGGTTGGAGAGGTGCATTTGACTACTGGTGTAGGTATGACTCAAGAGACATATTCCCTGTGGGCTGGTGTGCTAGAGCTGGTCATCCGCTGCAACCACCTGGACAGAAAAGTGCTATTACTCCATCCAGGTTAGTACAGTGTTAATAATATTTTTTACTAGTAAAAACTGTAGGAGTGGACGAAAAATAATAACAACTATACATTTTTGTACTATAATATGATTTAATCATAATTTATTTTTACTTCTCCATATTTGTGTGTAAAATGAGAGGTATTTAACTAAAGCTTTATTCCTGATATAAATTATTAATTAACGAATACTCCGTTCAGACACAATTTAATCTGAACATAAACAAAGAAAACAATAGCACTCTATAATGTTAACGATTTCAATGTCGCTTATTTACACTTCTCTAAAGAAATACACTGACACATTAATTGGTTGAATTATATATTTTTGTTTACATTTATATTAAATTGGATCTGAACATGCATGCAGCTTGATGATGATTATATTAGATTTATAATTAATTTAGTTAAGCAGCATGTATTTGCTCCATTCAGCTGTAGATACTCACTCATGAGTTAATTAAGATCTTTGGTATGTCAATCAGTTTATCTTAATAGAGTGTGGAGTGTGTCATATGCTTAAAATAACATAGCAACAAGATTTTTAGGTTACAAGATGTTCAGTCCACAGGTTTTATATTTATTATATCATTATGCCACTTTTTTTAACACCTTATATTAAATCTGTAGTTTTTATTGGTTTCTCATAAGACAAAATGTGTTTCTGAATATATCAGTTAAATGGTGATGTTGAATGTAGCTATAACATAACTTGGTCAACAGCAGATGTCATATTGTAAACTCATTTCAATGTTTGTGATCATAAATGTGTTGATGATTTTATTTCCTATGGTTATGATTTTTGAATTGTCAATTAATCTAAGATACTTATAAATTATAATATAATATATCTTTAAACATTTTTAGATTCAAAATGCGTCCAAGTGGAATACCAAATCCAGCATTGCCTGAAGGTGGGGCAACAGGTACGGGCACAACAAATGGCTCAACCACAGCCACACAGGCTGCTAATGTCAGTTTGATTATACGAAGCAGCTGCAATGGAGGGCATAGTGCCATGCCCAATTCAGTAACAGGCATTGGATTTTCGGGCGCTGCAGAAGCTCTCGTGAAGGAATTGATTAGTGTGCATCCAGATGCACAGAAGTTGACTAGAGCAGTCCTAAATGCTTCCAGTAGTTATTCAAATATAACTAATGTACAGGTATGTTTATTTTATATGGTTTATACATTCTCCTTGGCTTCTACTTTTATTTTAGTGCTATTTTTAATAACTACTTGAGTGATGAATTTTTTTAAGTGTTTGTAGTTGACAGTACATCATACATTAATTATTATTATTGAGGTTGACCTGTTGAAGTTCGCTCTTAATTATTCAGTACCTGTGAGATTGAGCTTTGTTTGGTGTTTAAGTAGAACGATAAAATAATAAATATAAATTAAAAGATATAAAAGAAAAGAACTATATTAAGCATCACTAAAATATTTATTTTACCGGGATTCGAACTCACCAGATACCGAATTTCCAAACAATGCAAAAATTACACATAGGTACACATACTAACATGCCTATCAGACTGATGTAAGAGAGTTGAAATTATTGATATATTGTTGCACGACGAAATAAAAAACATATGTAACTTAAAAATGCGCAGTTTCTAAGGCATAAGACCTAGCTAAATTGATTTTTCTCCCCCAAAACTATCTGCATACTAAATTTTATTGTAATACTTATAGCTGTTGTTGAGATACCGATTATATATATACTAGATTGTCTCGTTTAGAGTATAAAATATAATTTTTAAGATTGAACTTTTTAAGCGTTCTTTACAGATTGACAAACATCAATGTGTAACAAAATTACATCTATCATGTATTTGATGGATGTAATTTTGTTACACTACTTTATATTATAGGTAGTGTGTGAATTAACACCTATAATATAAAGTATTGCTAGTCATTTGCACAATTCTTGTATAACTGTATTGTACTTTTTGCTTCACATATTACTATTGTATATTGTCTGATACCAGTAACACAAGTTCAAGTTAGCATGGAATTAGATTGATGTGATATATATTATACAATTATGTATTAATATTGTTTTGTATACATTTTTTTGTGTGTCTGAATAATGATGATGATGTGTTGGAAATTTATATAATAATTCCTTTTATGTTAAAATAAGCTATAATATATTTTTTTATAATAACAATTGTAATATTAAAATTTCAGGTAACATCTGGAAACAAAAGTTATGCAGTAAAAGTACCCTCAGAATTAACAAAGAATGAATTAAAGAATTGGCTCAAACTGTTATGTACGGGTGTGGGATGTCCGCGCATGATTGAAATAGACACGGGGGAAGCTGCTGGTAGACCGTGCACACTGTGCGGAGAGTCTACATCCGACTCGTCATCAGCATTGAAGAGACCACAAAATGTAAGTGTTTGGATGGAAGAACCTTAGCTTAGCTTTAGGCTGTTTCTTTGTATTTACATATTTAGCACCTTGTATTTTGTCATATATAATAGGTCTTTACCTATGAAATTGCCGTTCTGCAGTACTGGCCATTTCAAATCAAAATAATTTTTGTTCGGCTAAGAATTCTAATTTCAATTTAATTTTATTTTAAAAACATGGAATTCTTTTTCCGAAAGTAGTCATTTGTTTATTGATTAGTGTTACATTTTTATCGCATTTCAATCTTTTTCGTCATCATACATTAAAAATTCGAGTAATTATGGAATATGGGTACCGTCATGGCACGCACAATCAACGACGTTTACGGAGCTAACTACAAACCAACGCACCGCCTGTTATTGGTTAGCTCGCTTCCGTTCTGGAAATTTCGACTTGAAAAATGAACCTCGCGGTCGTCCGAAGACTTTGGTCGACAATGACGAATTAAAGGCGATTGTGGAAGCTGATGATACACAATTTACGGCTGAATTAGCAGCAGCTTTCGACGTTAGCGTCAAAACAATATTGGTCCATTTGCATCAAATTGGCAAGGTAAAAAAGCTTGACAAATGGCATTGTTACCTGCGATGAAAAATGGATTCTGTTTGATAACCACAAGCACTCAGCAAGTTGGTTGGATCCTGGTTCAGCACCTAAACAATGCCCTAAACGAAAACTTACCCCTAGAAAAGTGATGGTCACTGTTTGGTGGTCTAGCACCGGTGTGATTCATCACAGCTACTTACCAAACGATGTGAGCATTTCTGCAGATGTGTACTGTGAAGAGCTGAACACAATGATGGAGAAGCTGGCACATCTCCAACCAGCATTGGTCAATTGCTCGTCTCCGATGCTCCTGCACGACAACGCGCGACCTCATACTGCACAGCAGACGGTCTCCAAGTTGCAAGAACTGGGGTTGGAAGCTCTCCGTCATCCGCCCTACTCACCAGACCTTGCGCCTACAGAATACTACTTTTTCCAGAATTTGGATAACTTCTTGGCGGAAAAAAAATTCAATACCCGAGAGGCAGTACAAAATAGCTTTGAAGAATTTGTTGCTTCCCGTCCAGCTGATTTCTTTAAGAAGAGCATCAATAAACTGCCACTGCGTTGGCAAAGATGCATTGATTGCATGGGCGATTACTTCGATTAATACAAATAAAAAATACATTAAAAAAAATCGTTAAAAATTTTTCACACAAAATGGCAATTTCATAGGTAAAGGACCTAATATTAAGTTATTAAATTGTAAAAATATTTTTTTTGATAACAATTTTCCATCATTTTACTAAAGGTCTCCCCGCGCCGCGAGTTTCTTGCGCCGGTTCTGCTCGCCGGGTAGTTTCCGATCAGGTGGTAGGCATCATGTAGGACAATTATTCTATAAGTGTTAATTTAATAACTTATATGGAAATAATTTTTTTTGAATTGAGTTTGAGTTTATAAATTGTAACAGAAATGTATATTACACATTCTGAAATACAATACAATTATAATTTTCACTACTACCATATTACTAATAAAATAAAATCGATTCGTGAAATGTGTAGGGCATGCCCATTGCCCAGCGACTCAAAGAACCATTTCTTTTTTTAAATGAAATGAACCAGGAAACGAGCAGATGGATTGCCTGATGGTAAGAGATTACCGCCGCCCATGGACACTCGTAACACCAGAGGAGTTACTACACTTGTAACTCCTCTGTTGTTGCGACTTGCGTTCCCAGTCCTTAAAATCTCCAATCTCCTTGGGTCTCCGGTAACCTCACTCGCTCGGCGAAACACAACGCAAGCGTTATTTCACGTCGTTTTTCTGTGGTATTGTGTTTGTGTTTGTGTGTGTGTGTGTGCGTGAGTGCATGCGCGCGCGTGTGCGGTGTGCGTGTGCGTGTGTGTGTGTGTGTGTGTGTGTGTGTGTGTGTGTGTGTGTGTGTGTGTGTGTGTGTGTGTGTGTGTGTGTGTGTGTATGGCTCTCCTACATTTGAACATCAACCAAACTCAAAATGTTTATCATTGACTATGTTTAAAACTAATAGGATTTTTTTTTATATATCACTATGTTTTAAAACACTGTTAAGATGTGAATGAGTAACAAACATTATGTCTTCTAGACCCCCATTGCTTATGACAAAAACAATGCGTGATTACATGCTGGGTTTCCGGAATGCTGTGGTTTACTACTTATAACATTACATTTGTTGTCCCTCAGTTATTTATGAAATGTTTATAATATTCCAGGACGCCGAACCTCCCAAACCTGAGGAACCCTCCACCAAGCTAGCCAGAGTATCGCCCTCACCGGAGGTGGCGTCATCCACGACTAGCGCGCCGCCTCCGCCGCCCGCTGCAGCGCCAGCTGACTGGTCTGTGGAAGATGTGATAGGATTCATAGCTGCCTCCGATACTGCGCTGGCGGCTCACGCTGATCTGTTTAGGAAACATGTGAGTATCTGCAGAATAAGCGTCTTCCCCTTGTTGGTATTTATTTTATTTGATACCTGATTTTGCCCGCAACTTTGTACGCGTAAAAGTTAAACTTGCAGAAACCGTACATTTTTCCGCGATAAAAAATCTCTGCCACATTTCATCAAAATCGGTCCAGTAGTGGATTCTGAGCCTATTCAATGCAAACCAACAAACTTTTCCTCTTTAAAATATTAGTTACAAGTTATAGGTAATATTAGTATAAGTCTATACATCATATAAGTATACATCTATAGTCATAGATGAAAGGAGCTTATCGTAAGCAAATATGTTGCCCATAGTTATATGCAACATATAGATGTACAATATTTAGGCACACTGTATGTTCGTTTTTGCCAAAACTTATTTTGATTGTTGTTCCGTGTGACCAAAGCCTTAATTTTCTGACCTTTAAAAGTGTGTTATTTGGTAGTTCTGTACTGTCATTTTGTAATATATTCTGTATTACGTCTTTTACAGGAAATAGATGGAAAGGCATTACTGCTGCTCAATTCTGATATGATGATGAAGTATATGGGACTAAAACTCGGACCGGCACTCAAGATTTGTAACTTAGTATCGAAAATTAAAAACCGCAGACACTACAGCACCTAAGTATTGCACTACACTTAACTAATACACTACTAAATAACACAAATTTATTAAAAATATTCAAAGGAAAATTCTTTTTGAATCTCAAGTTTAGAACTAAATGAGAATATACAAAAAAGTTTAGACAGAGCAAAATATAAAGTAAATATTTGAATGATAAGTATTTGGATTGATAAAAAATGCATTTATCGTAGATAGTTAAATACAAGCCAAGTTTTGATAACTCCACCCATACTTATGAAGTCGTAAGCGTATTTATATTATGCATTATATAGATTTTGGCTAGTCAAAAGTAAATTTAGTGATCTAGAAGCGAAGGGAAATGACTATCAAAACATGTGTTTTTAATGTGGTTTAAGATCAATTTTTTGTTGTATAGAAATATATAAGTAATGTAAAAAGGTCCACAAACGAATACTTTATGTATAAAATATGATTACATATTATAACATAATAATTTTATAAAGTTAACAGACTTAAAATACTTTTTGTGGGTGAGTTATTTTAATTTTTTTTTTTTGTAATTTTGTTTTCATTCCCTATTTTTGGTTGTAGTATTGGTCAATAATTTATTTAATGCCTGAATGATTTAGCTACTATTATGTGTGTTAGATATGTTAATCATTTTAATCAAACTTTACTGAAACATTTTATTGAATCAGATATTTGAGTTAATCTTGCTTTTGCCTACTTTATTTGTAGTAATCAAGTAGAAAACAAATTGTGGTAAGTTCAGGAAGTAAGTAAGTAGAAGAGTAAATACTATTCAAAACAGTCCAAAATACTGCTTAAATGCCTAACATGCCTAAAATATTAAGTGCATTTAGAATTTTTTTTTCTTTATATTATTTTGGTATTCGACTAAACAATATCCTGGAGATAATTTCGACGGCTTACTTCATAGTTTATAACAGCAGCTTTTATCTTAAGTATGTATAAAATAACTTGTTTGGTAAATCTTACCCTAAAGTTTTTGTGTCCTTACAATGTTATCAGAGACGAAAGATGAATTTGTACAAAATATACTGCATGCAAATTCAGTGTTGTGTACAGAGTAGATTAGGGTTTAGTGCCTTCCAATATTTATGTGTACTTAATAAATGTTGTAGTTTAGTCCTCACCAACCATAAACATGTAAAATACGCGTATATTATATACAATTTTGTCATTATATAATTTTAAATATACCGATAAACTTTTGCTTTTCTTTTTTGCCATAAAAACTGTCTTCATGTTGGAGTATTTTCTAGTGTTTATTATAAAACTGGCTATGACTGTAAGAAATTAATCAATTTACGTTTTAAACCATTTTTATTTTAATCTCTGATTCATTATTTTTAAAATCCTAAAGACTTACCTAAACTTCTACCATTAGAGTATAGTTTTTGTAATATATTTTTAGCAAAATAAAGTCGATCTCTCTACTCCCGAAAAAATACAATCTCTAATAATCGGAGGTAAAATGAACGTCAACGGAATATTCTTGGACATTAAAGGGTTTGACGAATGGATCTCTTTACAAGGTAGATTTTGCCTATTCATAGTCGATTGAAAAGTTGTATTATTCAATTATGTTCCTTGTCTTTTACTATTGAGGGTATGCTAAGTTTTGGATAAGGCTTATGTTTTCGATTTAGTGAGGTATATGGTGTTTAAACATTTCATAATGTGATATTTATATGTTATTTGTTATCATGATAGATAAAATAATATAAAGAAATCTGTTGGTTTATTAAGTAGAGTTAGAGCGTTTTCACATTATTCGATCCGATATCCGATATCAGACTGATAATGAAAAAACGATCTTAGAGTTTAAGTTTATCATGACACGTGTTTAAAGTGACGAGTTTGTTAGATTTGCCCATTGTACATTTTTAAGTTCTCTATTGTAAGTAAATTCCAAAACACTTTCAATAGTAGAAAAACTATGCTTACTTAAATTTCAGAGATTCAGGTACTTAATTATTATTTATTCTGAGAAGATATTAATAAAACAAATCGTAAGCATTTCTTTTATGTCATTTATTCTATTACGTTTACAGAGAGAGCTTAAAAATGTGTTCATAAAATAAAAGTTTCTATAAGATACTCTTCTCGTAAAATACATATAATAAATAAGATTGTATTTTGCAGATTGTTCTAAAAATCTAGGCATCAAGTTATTTGCTTGGTATGTTTGATACGCAGTTTCAATTGCGCAGGAATGTATTGTTATTAGAAAACTATGATTCTAACCCGGGTTTGTCTAAAAGATTCCTCACTTTATTTAGGATAGCGCCGCTTTGCCGATGTATTTGCTGTATATAATTATATCGAGCTCCTATTAGGAGTCCAATCGGTCGAGTATATTCATATATAGGTATATTATTTGAATAATAAATACTTTTATACAGTTTTGCACTGTTAGTTTAGAAACTTTGATTTACATGTAGTGTAAGTATTGTTTTGTAAAGTTTGCTGCAAGTTTAGAAGCGAAGGCAATAAAAATTGTTTGAGGTACGCGATAGGGTATGATCTGTAAATACATAGTCGGAAAAGACGATTTGTGAAGGAGTACATTGCAAATCTATTATTTTATTACAGTGTAGAGTTTAAATAATTTCATGTAAATATGAATATTTGAACAGATGTGTATAAGTAAAAATTCAACTATCACAATGTCTTTTTTATTTGTAATCCTATAGATTCCATAATATTAAACATAACAAATATCACTCGCCTTACAATTTACTACAGCAGCCAAACTAAAAGACAATTAAGTAAGTACGTTGATTATTTCAATTTTGAAAGTTGAACATTGGTGCAGCTATTTTCGAGACAAATCTATATATACAAATAAATAAAATTGTCTGTTTGTAATTTTAAATGAACAGCTCTTCACTAAATACATATGAAAGTATATTGATGATTTGTATTGTAAATACCGTAGTATTTACAATACAAATCAGTTTTTTGGCTGTCCGTCTGTCTGTCTTTATATTCCACTTCCGACTAATCTATGAAACGGCCAGACTGAACGGCTTTCTCTGGGAGATAGCTTATGTTTATAAGGAGTAACTTAGGCTACTTTTATCTTAGGGTTTCGTTTAATAAAATAGTTTCGTTTCCGTTAGTTCTACGCAAACGAAGTTAGTGTAAATAAATTTACAAGCTGGGCACCATAAAAATTTATTAATAAAAATATATAAATTCGCATTTTCTAAACATCAAATATATCTTAAAATATGCATTTATAATAATAAATAATAAAATAATATTGGTCCAGGGGTACGACATCTAGGTACGACTTATCGGCGTGACTTACAATACATAATATAATAATATTATATAATATGTCACCGTAAAATTGTAAAAACAGTTAGTTTGTAATATAACTAGCGAGATTGTAAAAATCTGGCGCAAGATTCTATGCTATATATTTATACAGACATGCAATTTGGTATCCCATTTGAAATATTAATATTATTTTCGACGTGCATATTTTATAGCTCGCAAGTACCTATAGCAATTTTGCATCTACCAAAATATGATGTGACTTCAGATATAATTTAATCCTAAATTGACAGGATACTATCCACATTACGTACAATAATTGTTCATTATGTTTCATTAAGGCCACTTGTGTGACCGATAATAATAGAACAACATAAATTACCACAAAATGGGTGTGTCATTTCATCATAAAGCTACATAATTAGTTTATCTGGATGACCTGCCTGGCTTCTCTCGATAACCACTGTTTTGTGTTTACTCTCTTAACGAACTGCTGTTGTCATAAAACAATGTCAAATCTATAAGTGTAATCAGCATAAACAAATCATTTTGGTAGTAGATAATACTAAGTATCCGGTTTTTGATAGTGATAAAATATACCTATAGAGTTTCTAGGAAAAGCCATAATACCAAACACCTTACGTAGATACAGCAGTACTGCACTGTTAGTTAAGTACCTAATATGCACACAACTCAGGTTTTTAACAAAACGAACCGCATTTATTATACTTAATTATAACATTGTAAATTTTAAAAAAACATTTGACTGAATAAATGTATAGGTACATGTCAATAAGCACATTGTGTCTTGTGTTGTTTCCTACTTGTTGCAAGTATCTACTAATCTGTAATTAACTAATACCTACTTAGTTCTTACTTAACTTTTATATAACTAATACTAGTTAGTAGATACTACCTACTACTGATCTATGGCACGTATTTACTACAAACCACATCGAACGGGTTGCGTTTCTTTTGTTTGACATTGATTTTATTGTCCAGACTATACTTAGGTACCTATATTTTGTATTGCAATGCTTTTTCTGAGCGATGTCCTCTATTTCCAAATGAAGCAGCAATCTTACTCGGCCGGTTTATTATTCCATATTGTGCTTTGTAGGTGATTTGTAAAATTAAACGCTTTAAAAAATATATCCAGAACTTAGGTAAGTAGGTACTTAAGCGATTTGCACCTTTCCTCTACCTAAGTTTACTACTTATACCTAACCAGTAAGATTTCCAGAAAACAAATAAGTATGTAAGTATATTATCTGCGCCTTTTTTACATTTTTAGGTCGAATTTTGAATTTTTATTATTTAATGTCGTAAAATAAAAAATAAAATAAAATCAGCCAAGTGTGAGTCGGACTCTCACAATATTATAACAATACTTAACATGTTTACATATTCTTTATCTATTTTTTATTATAATACCAACAGCGTATACATAATAAAAATGAACACTAAGCAATTAACAATGAATATGGTCAATAACATATTATTTCGTTAGTGTATAACGCCTAAATTAACAAAGTATAACTTAAAAAGCCGTTATAGTTTTCCTTTGAAGTTCATTACATGGACTACCATCATGATTTTTTAAAGATTTTCGAGCCAGCCGTTTAGCTTTTAGACGCTAGTGGTAGGGGGCTATGTTAACAAAAAAATGCGCTTTCAAGTTTAATATCTCGCAAACGGATACTTAAAACAAAAAGTCTAAATAAGCAATCTCTCAATGTTTTAAGATGCCTATCTAATAATTAAAATAAATTAAAAAATTAAAATAATAAAAATACGGGGTAGACGCGAGAAAAAAAAATCAATCCCAATTTACGTGTAATTACATTTAATTTTCGTGATATTGTTTTAGCACTTTGTCGATGTAGTAGGTAAACACATGTACATGCAAAGTTTCATCTTTCTACTAACCGTTTGGACGGTAAGCCGAAGATGGACGGACATGACGTAACCATAAGGGTTCCGAGACGTGAACTACGGAACCCTAAAAGACATACTTAGGTAGTGGCTATATCACCATCGCTACGTAGTTACATATATTTATAATTGTTGGTATTTAGAGCTACGGAGATGAGGCACCTACTTTTTATTTTGTGAAACACTATCTACTGAAGAGAAAACGAAAGAAAAAGAAGATAGGTGTTTATAGATATCTAACACATACCTATACAGTGCATACATTACATACCTACCTATCTAATATTACTAATACACATCTATAAACATTTCAACTGAACGTGAGCTGAATTATTTAATCAGAATTACCAATAGCACATATGACATACGTACACACAATATAGATGATATTGTGTGTACGTATGTCATATGTGCTATCTTACATCTAGGAAAATGATTTTTCTGAATGAGAATAATGGGAGTTTAACAACTGTGTCGTCACGTCACGGTTAGTTGGCAACCTTAACCAGCAAGGTTGGATGATTATTTATTTTAGAATTAAAGAATAGGGCCTTTAGCCAAGATGCATTCGCTAATAACGATGACGAAGTTCGGAAACAAAAATGTATGACACGCGTTATGTCACTTAACGAACGTTATGCCATTCCCATATATTTTCATTTCCGAAGATCGTCATTATAACTAACGATGGCATGTTGGCTAAGCTCTCTGCGTGGATGTACCAATAGATAACTACCAACATTAGAATTCGAGTAAATCGAGTTTACAGCTTTGCAATAACTTTTAAAGATATTTCATTATCTACGATCAAGTGATAGTTTTTAAAAATTGTGCTAAGTATGTAGGTGTAAACAGCTTAGGTTAGGTTAGCTAATATTTATTAAGGTTCCTAATATTTATTTTGTAGCTTATATATATTTATGTAAAACTGAATATACCTCCTTCTTTCATACGGTGTTATTGCACTTGCATTTGTACAGTTCATTGAAACTGAAGGTCACTAAGAACCCAGTACACCATGACCAAACCATGACACATAGACCACATAGATTTATTTGCAACAACGTCAATCGACCGCTGACTTGCATCATTTCAATTTTAAACTTCAATAAAATGGGTATTTACAAATTACAATACATAAGTAGCCCATTTCGTCAGTAGTACAAAACCTTTATCTGCTGTTACATTTTATCATCGTCGATTGTCAGTGTTTGAACTCAGAGAGCAGCGCGTGAGTGAGCGGAGACAAGTTAGTCTGTTGCCGGAGGCCTGGGAGTTTGGACTGTGTATGGAGGCAGGATGGAAGTCAAACAGAATAACGGCAAGTACAGTGAAAGTGCGTGTGTCCTCGATCACGCAAAATGTTTACAGCTCGGAATGTGATGTTTTAACTTTTAATGGTTTATAGTAAAATGCACCAAGTGATAATATTAATTGTTTGGTAATAACCAGTCTTTTGGAAGTTAAAAAGTGAGAGTGCTAATGTGTCAATGGATGTTCCACAGTTCACACCCTGTCAATCTGGATTCTGGCCATTCGCGGTATAAATACTGTCAAGTTAAGAGTTTATAGTCCAGGGAAAAAAAGTTAAATTTCCAAGAATAATATCCCATAATCGTCATAGTCGTGGTTGAGGGAATGGTGGGGAGCATAAGTTTTACCATTAGTTTATAGTATTATTCTACAATCTCCACAGTAGGAACTTAATAGTAAATACTTCTTCATACGTAAAATCAATACGACTATAAGATTACAATAAATGAATACCTAGTGCCCTAAGATGAGAGTAGGGGTGCCAGGTCGCCAAACCTAATAGCCAGACATACCAACCAGTTTGGCCGGAATTCGGGTAAAAAGGCCGGACACCCTACATTTTTGAAGATTTTGTCTCAGTATATTACTGAAACAATATACAAGCTTTTTGAATTTACCATAAATATTCTTAAATTCTAATGAAATATAAATAAAATCGAAGGCAATATATAATATAATTACTTATAATTTTTAATATAATCCAATAAATAATAAAATTGTAATATAACTAAACCTAAAATGCAGTGATTTTTGGGGGCTTTGGGGATTCCTAAGTTTATTAGGTTTTTTTGACAGTTTTCAGTATTCTTATAGTAGTTTAAAGTAGATTTCGACGCGATTTTAGTAGTTTCACAAAAACAGAGCTGGAAACACTGGAACGAATCGCTTCTCGAATTTGCACACAGACGGATACGATTTTCCATCCGTTCAGGCCGAACTGAAGGAAAACCGGACCGTATATGGAGCCCCTTAGCCTAGCGCCTAGCTGCTCTGGCCTTCGTGAAATAAAATAATACTTTTACCTTATCCACTTAATTCTTCCTTGGTCTATAATTTACCTCATAACAGATTAATATATATCTTACATATTCTTAAATATATATTAATCAATATACCTAAGTTTTTAACCTGTGTAGGTATTAACTATTATCCTAAAAGTATGTCAATAAATAAATCTCCATAAGTCGGAATACAAATTACAATCTGTCGTTAATCGTTACCGACTACTTATGTAGTTATGGAAGCCATAAATTTAAAGTCATAATTCGTAAACAAATAAAACAAATTTTACAAGCCTTTAATTATTATTTAAAGATTTTAATTAGAAATTTATTTAAGCTTTGGAACTTGAAGAATTTAAAATTGCTATTTCAACTTTATAAGATTTTAAATTAAAAAAAAAATGGTAACGAATATTCTTTTAATCGCAAATACAGATTGTTATTACAAAATTGAGAATAATAATCCACGCTCCGCAATCAGTCACGCCATTTTATAATCAACCTTCCTCTCCTCTCCACTCCACTCCTCCCCACCAGTCCAGACCAGCCGCCTCTGACGCACCTCTCCTCAACTGACTACCGCACCTCCGCTCCTTCCGTTACAGTCGGCCATCATGTAACAACTGCGCCGCAATTGGCACAGTGAAAAAAAAAAACATTAGCTCTCTAATAAATCCATCAGATCATCTCTATCAACTATTTCCTCATCGCTACTATCGCTATCCATCGGCAATGATGGTTTTGGAATAGGATGCAATTCCCCCGCAGGTTTGCCATAATCACCTTTTCCGTATGCGCACTCTAAACATGAATTTATGTATTTCTTAATAAAACGTGTCATTTTTGGGAACCAATAATCTGCTTTGATTAATTCATCGTACCGCCTAAAACCTACGTGGCCTATTTGATCATGAAATTTTTGCATTAATTTCCAACGAGCAAAGGAAGGAACTACAAGTTTTTCTCCGTTTAAAGTTTTCTTATACAAGGTGGCCAAAAAGTCGTGGATCAAACGAAACAGGGAGATAAAGGAGGTAATTTCCAACAAAAAATCTTTCTCCAGCATGGCTATAACTTCATTGCACGAAAAGATATGGACTATTTTTGTTTTTTTCAATGAAAGTACCGTTTTTTTTTACAATTTAATCAGTAAAAATTAAAATGATTAAAAATAATTAAAAAAAGCTGTTGATTTTGTATCAATACTACAAAAAATGTATTGCAGCTCTTGGTATCAAACTTAACGAGCAGTTAATGTTTTTCGTAAATTTTGATGCGTTTCAAAAAATTACTTCTCACTTTAAGAGCACCATTTGAAAAAAAACGTATTACGGAAAGGTGACCCTATATTATAAAAACTTGCCGGTTTAATGCTGATTAAAATGAGGTACAACACTTTACTTTTTGATCTTTAGTTTTGGTTTTATGATCGTTTTTTCATACCAAGGTGCAAATTTCATTAAATGAGCCTTATTTTTAAATTTAACGATTTATCTTTTCTAGGAAACGAAAGGGTCATACAAACAACTCTGTAAAAACACTCGATACAAAGGAATTGTGCCTCTCTTTCACACTAACCATTTAATCCTTTGTCGAAAAAGGTCAGAATACCCGTCTTAGTTCAGGTAGTAGAATGCCGGGCGAAGCAGAGCGGGAGGGGTGGAAGCGCGTGAGTATCTTTCTTTGTTTAGTGTCTCACTCACTTTCTGGATGTGACTACGCACACTTATTATTTTGCACGGTATTTTTTGTGATTAGTTGTGACCCGCGCTTCGTTTCTGGACTTGTGATTGATTGCCTACCTGTGACCTACGCTTTGTTTATGGACTTGTGATATTGCCTACCTGTGACCAGCGCTGTGTGAATCGGATTTTGTGATCACTTCGGATTGGCTAGATAAGCTAAAATGGCTGCTGCGAGGAGAGCATACACCCAACGGGAGTATGCAGAAATGCATTACCTTTATGGTTTTTGCGACGGTAATGCTCGCGCTGCTGCCAGAGAATATCGACAACGCTACCCTAACCGAGACCGTTTCCCGGACTACAGGGTCTTTATGCGCGTGCATAATGCGTACATGGAGGGAACCTTACCCGGGGAGCATGCTGCGAGAACAGGAAGACCAGTAGTACGATTTGATAATGAAGAGCAAATACTGAGATAGTTAAGATTGGACCCTGGTATTAGCCAACGCCAAATATCACGAAATCTCGGGATCCCACGATCGACGGTGCAGCTTATCATTAAAAGAAATAAATTTCACGCTTACCACGTGCAAAGGGTGCAAGCTTTACTGCCAGCTGACTATGAACCTAGAGTGAGGTTTTGTAGAGAGATGCTTAGAAGACACAGAGAGGATCCGCAGTTCTTCAACAAAGTGTTATGGACTGATGAGTCAAATTTTAGAAGAATGGGAGTTTTTAACATCCACAATTTACATTATTACTCCAGACTGAACCCACATATCATCAGAAATGATTGATTCCAGCATCTGTTTGGGATAAACATGTGGGGTGGAATAATTGACCAGCAGCTTGTGCTACATGAAATGCCACCAAGACTGAATGGTGCTATGTATTTGAATTTTTTACAAAATAATTTGAACCAAATACTGAACGAAGCTGAGATTCCTGAAGATAGAGTGGCAGAAATGTGGCTGCAACAAGACGGCGCCCCGCCTCATTACACTAGAGCAGTTCGAGAACATTTGAACGAGCGTTTCCCTAACCGGTGGATTGGTCGAGGTGGACCTATTGCATGGCCACCCCGGTCGCCCGACCTTAATCCCATGGACTTTTTTGTTTGGGGCTATTTTAAAGAAATAGTGTATCATGGAGAGAATAACACCGAACAAGAACTACGACAAAAGCTCGAGTTTGCTAAGTTACAAATTCAAAATAACAGAGGTGCATTCCGCCGATTACGAGCAAATTTTATTAGGCGGTGCAGATTGTGCGTTATGGTCAGAGGTAGGAACTTTGAACATTTAATGTAAAAATTTGTATTTAATAAAAGTACTAAGGCACAAACGTTGTTTTTATTTCATAATGGCTTCTGAAATTACTATGTAATATGTATGAGAAAAAATCAATTTTTTCCTTTGAATTTATCATTTTATGAAATTTGCACCTTGATATGAAAAAAGATTATAAAACCAAAACTAAAGATCAAAAAGTAAAGTGTTGTACCTCATTTTAATCAGCATTAAACCGGCAAGTTTTTGTAATACAGGGTCACCTTTCCGTAATACGTTTTTTTTTCAAATGGTGCTCTTAAAGTGAGAAGTAATTTTTTGAAACGCATCAAAATTTACGGAAAAACATTAATTGCTCGTTAGGTTTGATACCAAGAGCTGCAATACATTTTTTATAGTATTGATACAAAATCGAGTCATAATACAACAGCGTTTTTTTAATTATTTTTAATCATTTTAACTTTTTACTGATTAAATTGTAAAAAAACTCGGTACTTTCATTGAAAAAACAAAAATAGTTCATATCTTTTCGTGCAATGAAGTTATAGCCATGCTGGAGAAAGATTTTTTGTTGGAAATTACCTCCTTTATCTCCCTGTTTCGTTTGATCCACGACTTTTTGGCCACCCTGTATAACCGATCATTTTTGATTTTATAATTGTTAATCACCTCATTACACGCATTACCCTCTCTTATTTGTTTAATAATATTGTTGAGTTTTTCGTCTTGTAATTGCACTGTTAAATACCAATCTTCATTCAAAATTCGGAGTATATTATATTGATCATAATCATCGTCATTAACGGATGTAGATTAGAACATCAGCATGTTTCATTCTATCACCTGGCCTGTATTCTATTTCTATATCGTAATCTTGAATTAATAACCACCACCGTGTTATTCTAGGTATTAGCTCTTTTTTTTTGCAACGTATATCTGACTGCGGATCAATCAGTAACAATTTTAACTGGCTTGCCTAAAACGTAAACACGAAAGCGCTTAAGGTACGCCACAACAGCTAATGTCTCTAATTCATAGCTATGATATAAAGATTCTACGCGAGTAGTGCTGTAGTGCTAAAATAAAATACTGCCTTTAATTTACCATCCACTTGTTTTTGCAACAAAATTCCAGGTACCCCATTTTTGCAAGCGTCCGTGTGGATTTCGCACAGCAATTGTTCATCGTATAAGGCTAACACTGGACGAGAAACTAATTCTTCTTTAAGGAGCTCAAAAGCTGCGAGTCTGATCATGGCCCCATAGCCACACGTTATTCTTTTTAGTCAAATCACTACGAGGCTTAGCTAAAACTGCAACATTTTCTAAAATAACTACAAAGTCCTAAAAATTGCCTCAGTTCATGTAAATTATTTGGTTGCTTAAATTTCGAAACTGCCACTATTTTATGATCACCTGGTTTTATACCTTCGCTACTAATCTCATGTCCTAAAAATAAAACGCTTGACTTTAAAAATGAATATTTCTGCACATTTAGTTTCATATGACACTGTCGCAATTTACTTAGTAGTGTTTCTAATAGTTTTAAACCACCAGAAACGTCAGTTGTTGATAATAAAATGTCATCCATGAAACAAATAATTTCATCACTACCCACCATGCGTACTAATTTTTGAATAACCCGCATAAACACCGCGGGTGCATTCGCAAGACCAAAAGGTACCCTCAAAAATTCATATAAACCGTCCGGTGTTACAAAAGCGGTTTTATTTATAGAATCTGGATGTATTTCAATATGATGGTACCCGGAAAATAAGTCTAAATTTGTGAATATTTTCTTATTGGCCAGTTTTGGCAATTGGTCATCTATATGTGGAAGAGGGAAACGTTCCTTAACAGTTATCGCGTTTAATGACCTATAATCGACACACAAACGATAATCGCCATTTTTCTTTCGGACTAAAATTATTGGCGAAGTATATTCAGATAATGATTCCCTAATAATATTTCCCTCCAGCATCTCATTAATTTTATTAGCTACTAGTTCCCTTTCCATATGAGCTAAACGGTAAGGTTTTCTATTTATAGGATTATTACTAGTTAGTTTTATTTCCATTTGCCCTAAATCTGTAACCCCAATATCTTTAACAGAACTAGCAAAACAATCTGAATATTTAGACAAAAGTTGAAATAATTTTTTTTTATCTTTTTCACAGATGTTACCCACGTCTATATCATCACGTTCTACACCACCTATAGTACCCTCATCACCGCTTCTCATTAAAAATATATTTTTACTCACCTCTGTCACAACGTCGTACCTCTCCGCTCTGGTAATCGTCTCATCCTTCTTCCAAATTATCGGTCCAGTCCCGATATTACAGACTTTGATGTAGCCCTTGCCTTCTTGTAATACTCCACGTCCCACAGCATATACAACTCCACTTAAGCTGTATTGTCTAGGTTTTTTGCTCAAGTTCCCAGCAGGTGGATTGGCTACGTACACATTTACAAGGCTACTTCCGATCGGAACTTCAGTATCCTCGGCTACCAAAACTCTAAAACATAATGCTTCCTCAATTGTGTCTACGAGATTTAAATAAGCAACCGTTATCCTTTTGAAAAAAAACTCCATCTCTTGAAACACTCAGAACAACTTTTTCATTATTTATGACTCCGACTGGTTGTCCGATTAAAATAGCTATATCTCCCAAATATTCTCGTGTGATAACTGCCGTTGTACGTAATTGAATCTCATCAACATTTAAATCGAAATGTACTGTGCAATTCGTGTGGCAGTCCTCTAATAATGCACGAAACAGCAGCCTTATCACTTAGTTGACATCTGTAACACATGGCTTCTTTCTCCCGAAAATACTTAGAATATTAATTTCCAAAATAATTACGCCGGAAACGCTTCATCTTCTTAGCACGTGGTGAATTTATCCCGCTTCTGAGTTTTTACAAGCCTTTAATTATTATTTAAAGATTTTAATTAGGAATTTATTTAAGCTTTGGAACTTTAAGATTTTAAAATTGCTATTTCTACTTTATAAGATTATAAATTAAAAAAAAAATGGTAACGAATATTCTTTTAATCGCAAATACAACTTGTTATTACAAAATTGAGAATAATAATCCACGCTCCGCAATCAGTCACGCCATTTTATAATCAACCCTCCTCTCCTCTCCACTCCACTCCTCCCGACCAGTCCAGACCAGCCGCCTCTGACGCACCTCTCCTCAACTGACTACCGCACCCCTCCGCTCCATCCGTTACAAAAAACACTTTGTGTCGATCCAAACACAAAAACCTTACCTAATGATAATGATTTATTTCGTTCTACTTTTCTGGAGACTACCTATTTTTGTACATTTTTCCATATAAGGCTGACCCCAATTAGGCGTGCGCGTTACTCGGGGTGTAAGTGGCGCGAGCAGCGCCCGCATCGCTGACACGCAGTGCGCTCGCGGCGCGCACACAGCGCCTGCATCGCAGATACGCCCGAGGAACGCGCACGCCTAATGTGGGGGAGGCCTAAGGATACAATTTAAATTTTTACTAATTAAAACAGGAATATTATTGCCTCATCAGTGCTTAAAATGTCCTCAGTAAAGTAGGTAGGTACTTACCTATAAATTATTTTATAGAGGATATGGAATTACACTATAACAGCGAACATAAATAATATTTTAAAATAAAATTATTAAACAAAATGTAACACCGACATTTTTTTCCATTTTAAAATAAGTTTTTTGTTGAATGTAGTGTCTACTAAGTAATAGCAGCGTAGCATTAATTGATAAAATTAAATTCGAATTTGTATTACGAGTAGGTATCTCGTATCACATAATTTTAATTAAAACAATATTAGGTATTAAGCAATTGCTTACTTAATCAAATTGTTTTCTCGTCGGTTAGTCAAACAGCAGCTGTCGTAACATACATCCGTGTCGATAAATGTGATATTTTTCTGTAAAAGTTATGTTTGCTCAATAGTAATATCATGTTTACTTACCTACAAAGTTTAGCATACACGTATCAAAGCCATAATAAACTTGGCCTTTTCATCTGTAATTGGATGATTTATTGTAGTATTCACCGAGTGAAATAACCACTCGTTAAAATATGTATTTATGCAGAAATAGAAGAAGAAGATTATTTTTAAATTTCAAAATTCAAAATTCTTAAAGTTTGAAAAATTTATTTCAACTCTTACAACATTCTGTTATATAATTGCAAAAAAACTGTAATTTTTAGTGAAGTGAACACGAAATAAATATTTATTATGATCTAACAATGATTTTGATGTAATAAATTCATGTAAGTATATAACCACTATTATATAAACATGCTTGAACTGAAAGAATATCGATGAGTATTTGTATAAAATTTTTCCATAACTTCTCGATTTAATGAAAATAGACTTAAGATTACATTTGTTTCAATAAATAAAATATGTTGTATAGTGATTTTAATGTGCATGCTAAGATTTAAGATTGTAAAATGTAAAGATTCTCTACTAATAATATAAGAATCGAATGTTCAATAATGCACGAAATATGTTTTAAGCAAAGTCATATTATTGCTTACCTAATATTGGTTATACTTGATATTTTATTTATAAAAATACAGACATATTACGTTTTCTTCTACCCGTCAGTAAAAACTTTATAGTTTAAAAGAATAATATTTATACTTTATTTTTAATACTATTGTACAGTTTTCCCACATACTTAATAATCAAATTTTACATTTAGTAGAACCTTTGTTAGTATTGCGAATAAGTAAAATGTGGTATAATTTCATAATTTGTTTGTTGCAGGTATTTTTCAATATTATTCAGATTCCAATTTCAAGGGCCCGCAATAATATTGACAACATGAACATATTTCAAGAATTCTCATTCGATAACGTTGCGTTACGTGGTTACGCCGCAGTCAAAATGTTCCTGGTAGGCCCACAGAAGTGCACCTACTTTGCACCAACGTATAACCGCTGAAGATAGTCAGGCTATGCCGTATGTACGACACGTGCCGTGCTTACCTGAAATATTTTGGTTACAAACCTTTAGCCCTCGTACCCACGGGAGTTTTTTTTGTGGTCGCGACTCGTGACAGAAAAAACTGCACTGTTAATAGATCTCTGCAGCTAACCTACAATAGAGTTGAAAATCAAAGTGTCAAGTATAAAATGTCAGATTTGACAGCTGTACACGATTTTCAACTGTGTTGTATGAGCGTAGAGTTGCATTATATTCTATCTATTTCTCTATTTATAGTGTAGTCTTTATAGTCCAGTTTTTCTGTCGCGACTACATAGAAACGCTCGTGGGAACGTTGCCTTACTTTTGTATTTTTTTAATGCAATAAAAACGATCGAATTATAGTTGTTTTGTTGTTTTATTTAGTTTTTTAACCGAATAATAAGGTCTTAAAATAAAAAAATCGATAATAATAACTTACGTAAGGATTTTTTTTTTAATTTTAGGCTTGAATCTTTTGCACTTTTAGACGGTAAGACATATAAAAGGTAAACTTTTGAATTTCAAACATTTTTTTTTTATTCAAAGTGCCACCTCTTATTACGTAGTGTAGTTACATTATCTTTGAACATAATCAGCTAGTCTAGACTCAGGACTAGCCTGATTTTTTAAAAATTAATATTTGGTATTAATCGTCCAACAGCCTTATTTATATAAAATTAACAAAAGGAGATTATTAGACCTTTTATTTTTTCATACAAAAGTCCGGTTAATGTGTTTCCGCCGATGTCCGGAGTCTTGTCATAATGCTTTGTGGTGTTTGTTAACTATAGCTGTTATTTTCTTTGCCATTTTTATATTTTTATGAAAGTCTCTCTTTGTTTATTGTTATTAATTATTTATTTGATGTTCTCTCTGTTAATATACCTATTTAGTTTGTGTTCTGCTTCCATTCTGATGTTCTGGTGTTTTACGCATTCGCACAGTGAAGTCTGATCTGTTGTCCCGTCGCAATCGCATGCTCTACAATTTCTCTTTATTTTAAATCTCTCCAAGTAATAACCGAAGCCTCCATGTCCCGTGATAACTTGTGCCAGTTGTTTGTCGAGTGTTAGGGCGTTTATAATTTTGTGAGCTTGCCGGACGTCGGTGAAGAAGTGTGCAATGGTTTTTTCTTGATCTATTTGCCATTGTCAAGTTGAATTCTTCCTGGTATTTCGTAATTGAGTTCCTTCTTATCTGGCAGCGCTAAGTGGTACTGCGTCGTATGCTGTTGTGGTTTTTGCTTTCGTGGTTTCCTTAGCCAGGGTGTCGGCTCTTTCGTTTCCCTCCAGTCCTATATGGGCTTTGATCCAGCACCAGTTAATCGTGGCCTTCTCTTCTCTTATATGGTTTTTTATGGCCACGGCAACTGGGTTGAGGTTGTCTGGATCAGCGAGTGACTGGAGGCCCGATCTAGAGTCTGACACGATGTTCACTCGTTTGTCAGATTGTTTTGTTCTTGTCAGTATTTGGGTTGCTTGCCATATCGCCACCAGCTCTGACTGGTACACAGAGCAGTATCCTGCTAGCTTTAATTTGCTTTCTCGCTTTTCGCTTCCCATTTCCCACCAACTTACTGCAGCCCCGACCTTTCCCTCCAGCTTACTCCAATCAGTGTAGATCGTTGGGATATTCTTGTGCAACAAATCCACGTCTGCTTATTCAGTGATTAGCTGGAAGGAGATGAGACTTTTCTCTCAGATGGGCCCCGACTATGTCATCACACTAGTCGAATGGGTGAGCTCTTTTCTCGAATTCTCTACCAGGGTACTCCTCCATTAGTCCACCTCTCTTGATTCTATACAGCGCGGCATTTTCACTTATACACAGGTGTAGTGGTTTGGTGCCACTGAGGAAGGTGCTGGCCATGAGGAATGTTGTTTTGTGTGCCTTTGATATCTTGATCATTAACAACCTATTTATACGATCTATGTTTTTTCTTATGTACTTCCTCCTCAGTGCAGGTTCCCACACGCTAAAAGTGTAGAGAATAGTAGGCTCGACGACCGCGCTGTATATTGTCTTGACTATTTCTGAATTCAGCCCCCATGTAGCTCGTGCAGCTGTTGATAGTCTTCTGAATATTATGTTGATTGCCTTTTTGCTAATTTCTTCTACATGGCCATTGAATATGAGGCCGCTGTCTATTGTCAAACCTAGAAGTTTAAGACTTTTGTTATATTTAAGTCTAGTATTGCAGAACTCCAGTTCGGGTTGTTCAAACTTGACTTTTTTATGACCATTATAGTCTTTTGTGCCACGAACCGGAGTCTGTTCTATTCTCCCCACTTCCTGAAGAAGCTTGAGAGCCTCAGAACCTTGAGAGCTGCTTTGCGGTTTCTTTTACCTTCTTTGTGTTTTTCCCTGTGGCAATTATCAGTAGATCGTCCACAAATGCCTGGATATGGGCCTCAAGATTGTCGGCCTCGTCCAGTAGCGGGTCCATCAGAGGTTCCACATCAGTGGTCCTCCCACTGAGCTTTGTATATAGCCCTTCTCAGCCCTTCTTTCTCTGTGGTGTAGCCAGCATATGTCAAGGTGATCTTTCTTTCCGACAGATAGTTATAGAGGGTCACTAGTAGATGTTTGCCTATTTTCTTGTTTTTCAGTTGCCGCTTTATCTTTAGCCACCAGGCGTTGTTGAAAGCTCCCTCTATGTCTAGCGATACCACCGCGATGATTTTATTCTCCCGGACAGCTTGTTGTATCATGTCGATGGCATCGTAGAGGGCGTCCGCTGTGCTGCGCTGAGGCATGAAGCTGTACTGTCTAGGGTTGAGTTTCTTCTCCCGCCCAAGGCGCCAGAGGAGTATTCTGCACAGTATTTTTTCGAAAATCTTACCCACGATGGGGAGAAGGCCTATCTGGCGGTACGATTTAGGGGTTGTGTAGGTTTCTTTGCCCGCCTGTTACGGGTAATTTATATGAAACGAGGAATTACCAACGTGACAAATATATTAAATAAAAGGGAGCCTTTTCTTTAATATATCTTTCGGCCTTCTGCCCAGTCTTAGGACGTGGGCAGAAGGCCGAAAGATCTGGTTTAGCCTCTTGATGGCTGTGGGATTCGGAGGGGCCTTAACCACGCGGGCACTTAGCTGGGTCCAAAAGTGTAGTCAGCACGTGGCGCGAGCGAGTTGGGCTCCAACTTCCGGTAGCGTCTCTCTGTCGTTCAGGCCAGTATGTTCACCGCGACGTAGATCGTTCCTTAATGTTATTATGGTTGCCCTCTTCCATCTTCGGGGGAAGCATCCGTTTCTCAGGCATAAGTTGAATAGTGTCTTCATGATTGCTGGGTTCGCTCTATATGCTTAGTCACATTTGTCCGATGTTATTCCTTCCTCTCCTGGCGCGTTCTTTGGATTCATCTTCTTGATTGTGGTTTATATTTCAGTAGTATTAATATCAGTCATGTCTGTATTGTCATGCTTAAGTCTGTGGTAAATTCTTCTATTTCTTGTCTTGTCAGTCGGTGGTCGTGTGTGTCGTCATTGATATTATCAACAAGGTAGAAAGTCGCGGCCAGGAGTTCTGCCGATTCCTTTTGGTTGCAGTCATGGTCGTTAATTTTTAACAGTAAGTAGTCATGTCTTTTTCTTGTGTGTCCTATTACCCTGTAAATTTTGTCCCATATGTCCCGTTGATGTCCTTTTCCTGGGTGGTACAGAACCTTTTCCAGCTTCCTACTTTTGTGGTTTGTATCTTTTCTTTATAGTTTTTGAGACTCTCTAAGTAGTTATTTATGACATGTTATTTTCTTCTGGGATTGGCATTTGGATTAGGCTGATTAGTTGCTAGTTGTCCCTAGACGTATGGACCAGTCATTCCTCTGAAGTCCGGATGAATGATTGGTCAATTAGGTGTGTCTGGGGCCAACTATGTGCGGGTTTCCTCATGATGTTTTCCGTCACCGATAAAGCGCCCGTACCTATTATGCATTTGAGACATCATATATATATTATTTGCTTATTTGCTTATATATATTATTTTGAGTTTAGGATGTTTTGCCTGTTTCATAATCTTTTAATAAGTGTCAGATATCTTAACTGCATGTTTTGTGTCTGTCACTCGATATAAAGTAAGCAGCGACAAAACTGCTGGATAAGCTATTCGACACTTATTAGGCGATTGGAAAACAGGTCCTAAGTCTCATAATATTCATAATCATTATATTTATTTGCATTGAATATGGTACAATTTCATGTTAAGAATTAACATACATATAAGGTTCATCACTTTCTGCTTTTTAAGCGTGCAAATATTGTTAGGCCTAGGTAGTAACATAATAACAGTTTTTAGCTACAAAGAAAGTCACCTTTTCAATAATTAGTATTAAGGTTAATAAGATAAAAATTATAGAAATTGATTTGTTGATAATAATAAGAGTAACCATAATAGAGAATGTCAATAATAATTAAATTAAAATGTCACAGAAATAGACTACTTATTAAATATACAATCATAAATTCCTTATAATATTGCAATTTATTTTATTATTACATATAATTATTATTGCATTCTTAAATTCATTAATATAATGTTCATAAGTTTATAAGTTTTACTGTTTCATTAATCATTTAAATCAGTGGTTCCCAGACTCTTTTGTTTTATAGACCACTTTCAAAATTTTGCTGGATCCGAAGGACCCCCTGCATCTGCATTCTACATTACTACCGATTTCTAAATCGCGAAAAAAAGTGAAGATTAGATCGATCTACCTATGGAAACTTGCATTGTGGCTGTGTTTCAACGACGAATTAACAGTTTTTGAAAAAAAGGTTAGAATTGATTGCTTGATAGGGTTAATTATTTGATAATAAAGTAGGTAGAGAAAACAAATTTTCGATTAAATTTTAATTCATTGTGTTGTGAGTGGATGTCAAAAAAGCAAAGTTGGCCAATCGAAATAGTGACTCAATCCAACTTTACTTTTTTGAAATCTACAGTGACTCAGCACCCTTGTGCTGAGTCACCAATCAATTCTCACAACTTTTATTTAGAAAACATCCCATTCGGACTGGTAAAAAGAAATATAGTATATTTCCTTTTCTTGTAGTTATATATATTATATATTCAAATATATAAATTATTACACTAGTAATTATTATTGTTTTAACAGTCGTAATATAACATAAATTAAACACTTATTTATAACGTAATGTAACTTATACAATGGTAATTACAAAAAAAAAATAATGAGATGGATGTACTTGATGGATTAACAGCAAATTATCAATATTTGGCTTGAGTTTTGTACGGAATAACCGCAAATCTCCCCGTTCTGTGATATTCAATCTGTTCCTTTTTTTTGTTAATAAGTTTGTAACGGCACTAAAACTTTTATCGACGAGATATGATGAGGGAAACGCTATCAGAAGCTTTTGCGCGATTTCCCACAGTCCAGGATATTTTTCAGGTAATTCTGCCTGGAGCCAAAATTTTTGATACCCTCTTTTAAATGTCACTTTCAGCTCCTCATTAGTGCTAAGCTCGAGTAGCTCCTCTTGTAATATTACATTCTCCGCTTCCGTTTCATCAAATGGATTTATGATCCATGGTGGTATTTCCATCAACAGAATGTCTTCAAATCTGATTTTAAAATCATCATGCAGGGCAATCAAATGTTGAACGTATGTCTGAATATCTTCATCAAGGCAAGGCAAGGCAAGGCAAGGCAAGGCAACTTGTCTTGCCTTGCCTACAACAACGATAAGTTTGAAAACTGAAAATTCGCGCCGACCAATATTTTCCTTCATAAATTTCAATTTACTAATAAAAGCTGATATTACACTCTTTGTTTTTATTAAATTAAGGGGACAGCCCCTTGTAATTGTAAGTTGAGGTCATTACATTTTTTGAACAAATCTGTCAAATTGTTTTTTTTTTTAAATCAGGATTTACTTTCCAAAAATTCGAAAACGGAGTCAAAAAGTGAATAAAATCTTGATAAACTTGCACCTTTCGAAAACCAGCGTACTTCGGTATGTAACAGCAATCGTTGGAAGTTTTCATCATTTTCATCGCACATTGTGCAAATAAGCGCGTATTCAATGCATTTCCTGTAATTTTATTAACTGCATTAATCAAAAATTGAAGCGATTGGTGAAATACATCACTCAAATTTTTCGCTACTAGATGTTTTCGGTGGATAACACAGTGAATTGTAGTTACCACTGCTATAATTCTTTTAAGATGGCCTATAAACCCACGATATCGCCCGACCATGGCAGGAGCTCCATGTTGCCACCGAAATAACGTTTGTAAATGGAATCGATTTTTCTTTAAAAAAATCACTCAGGACATTAAATATTGATTTACCTTTAGTGTCCGTCTTCAAAGTTTTCGGGAATAGTAGCTTTCTTAATTTCTTCGCCCGAAAATAACAAATCGAATATATGCCAATAATAATGCTTCATTGCCAGGTAAAGTTGACTCGTCCAGTTGAATAGAAAAATGAGTCGTTTGCAGATAATCACACAAGAAACTTTCAACATCAGAGCTCATTTGTACATTTGTACATGGTACAGTGTTGTTACTCAAAGGAATTCTTTTGAGTATATCAAATGAAGATTTGTCCAGAACAGTTTTTAAAACCTCTTCAATAGCAGGTAAAATTAACTGTTCTCCAATGGTGTGCGGTTTTTCAGATTTTGCTATAAGTAATGCGATATTGTAAGATGCCCGCAAGCCTTCATCGTTGCTTTCAGACGTTGAAGCGAACATACTGTGCACGGTGGCTCTCTTTTCATATTTTTCCTTTAATGTTTGAAAATATTTTAAATATTTATCTATTTTATCAGTATGACACCTTCTTAGGTGGTCTTCCGGCTTTGATGGTTTCATAGAGTCATTGCTCAAAACTTTGTTTCATGAAAGGCATGTGGGCAATCGTTTATCTGCGTGTGATGGAAGAAAACCAAATTTTAAATATTCAACACTGTACTGACGACACTTCTTCTTAGATTCGGTCATGTTTCGGATTAATTATCTACCTGTAAATATTAAATAAAAAAATTCAAGTTTTAATACAAAATGTTGAAAAATGCGCCCTTTTAGCATTAGGCACGCGATAGATAGGTAGGTAGATATACAAATAGGCAGGTTACTTTTCCGACACTGGTAATCACTAATATTGATTCACTTTTCTTTATGAAGTTTCGGAAACAAATGAGTAACGTTTATCCTTGACATTCGTATTTATATTGGTGAAGAATTAAATACGTTCATACAAGATAGCAAGTACATACACCACAAGTCGTATTAATTTGCACGTTTGAACACGCATTGCGCACGGGACGGCGGCGGCCGGCGCGGCAACAAGTCTCGACGCGTTGTAATGAATATGGAATATGCAAATTTTTACAAGTAACAGTCGCTGAGCTTCTTAAAATATTATCTGCCTATATTGATAGAGATAATTGTCTTATTGAGAAGGTTTGATTTAGGTATCATATTGTTTGTGTTGTTGTATTACCGTATGATGGACGGTGTGGCTCAATAAGTTATAAATGAAATTGAAAAAGGAAAGTGGCATAGGGCCGGATAGTTCAACTGGTAGAGCACTTGGCGCGATACCGACATGGTCTGGGTTCGACTCCCAGTTCGGGACTATCTATTTTTTTCTCAATCTATTTATAAATTGTCTTATTGAGAAGGTTTCATTTAGGTATCATATTATTTAAAATAACAAGCCAACATTTTAGTTCTTTACTATCGAAACCAAATTAATTTTCATGCACCCTTGCTTACGATTGTAGACCCCCATTTTTTGTTACGTCCAACGTAGACCCCCGTCGAGTCTCCCGTGGACCCCTGGGGGTCCACCTGGACTACTTTGGGAATTACTGATTTAAATAATCCTTCACATTATAATACATTTTTGAAATAAGCCAGTCAAATAGAGCCTTCTTTAATATATTTCATGCTAGTTCAGTTATAGCTTGTGGTATTTTATTATAAACGTTGGTAGACGACGCAACGTACTAATTTATAACACTTTGAATTTAGTAAGTACCTATCCATAATTAAATAATGGGCATATTTTCAGATTTTATATTATTTTTTATCAACAGATATGGACGAAAAGAAAGTGCATCCAAACCAAGATTTAATTCAGAAGATAATCGGATCTTTTGGAAGGTATCAGCTATGGCTGTGCATATTGATATTCCTCACCAAATTCCCTATCGCCTGGCATCAAATGGCCATTATATTTTTGAGTCCAAAAGTAGATCACACTTGTAGCGGAGGAAATGCGACTTGCCCATGTCCAGAGCCCGAGTTCGACACGTCGATGTTCACGAATACCATCGAAATGGAATGGAACCTCATTTGCGAGAAGAAGTGGTTGAACAGTTTCAACCAAACCCTGTTTCAACTGGGAACCTTAATTGGCAGCGTTGTGTTCGGGGCTGCTTCCGATAGGTAAAAAATTTGATTAGTTCTACTTAGAACATAGATAGATACACAAGCATACTCGTATTAAGCATATTATGTAACTCACTCTAGTAATTTTTGTTTATAAAATATTACTAGCTATATATTTTATTATATTTTACGTTTTTTACAAATGAAAATCTTTTCATCTAGATCGGCCATAACATTTTAACTATACATTTTAAACATTATTAGTAAAATACCGAAACTAGTTATTAAGTAATGTGCTACATTTTTTCGGCCTTTGTTGCAAAAATAAATTTTGCAATGTTCTCGACCTTGATATCAAAATTAAAATCCTTCAGTGCCTTAATATCTGATAACGTCCAAGTAAATAAAAAAAAATTTTAGGCATCAGCAGGTCTAAAATGGCCACATTATGAAATATCAACTATAGAAATTGAATCTGCTGAATCCATTATGGATATGGAATTCGAAGAAACAATTGTAACTATCGACACATATAAAATTAAGGCCTTTGTTTCAGATTTGGAAGGAAGAAACCATTATTGTTAGCAGTGATAGTCCAAATAGCGATGGGGATCGGAGCCGCGTACATGCCGGGCTATTGGACGTTCTCCTTCGCGAGGTTCGTCATCGGAATGACGGTCGGAGGGACCATGGTCACCGGCTTTGTGATAGTGATGGAGTTCGTCGGGACTCAGTACCGCGACGTAGTCTCAGCTCTCTACCAGACGCCCTTCAATTTAGGCCACATGACGCTACCAGTTTTCGCATATTTCTTCAGAGACTACGGTACCTTCCAGATGGCTATATCCGTTCCTGTAGTCATACTTCTAATTTACTTCTGGTTAGTGCCCGAAACACCGAGATGGTTGATCGCAGTGAAAAGGACAGACGAAGCGATCGATGTTTTGGAGCGCGTGGCGAAAAGGTTAGTAATTTTCATTGATATCCAAGTAAATTAAAATTTTGTATTATGTAAGTTTTTATTGTTAAAAAAATATATTGAACATTTGTGATGCAACTAAATATGACAGAAAACGATTTTAATTTAAAGGTCATAAATTTTCAGGAACAAACGCTCGACGGAGAATATTCGGTCCAGTGTGGAGGCGTATCAGGAGTCCATTAAAAAGGATCAGCTCAAGAAGGGGAACCTCTTCGATCTGTTCCGAACTCCTAACCTTCGGAAGAACATTTTAGCGATGTCGTTCAATTGGCTCGCTTGCAGCTACTGCTTCTACGGCGTCTCCCAATACGTGGGACAACTGAGTGGAAATGTGTTTGTAAACGTGGCAGCCACCGCCTCCGTGACTCTAGTGGGTACATTCTTGTCGATACCTCTAATTAAAGCCGTAGGTAGGAGGACAATTTTAATAGTGTTCAACGCAATCTGTGCTACATGTTTAATAGTGCTATGTTTTGTACCGGCAGGCGTAGGCTCGGTGGTGTGTGCCATCGTAGGTGTTGTGAGCAGTTTCATTGTGTTCGTGACAGTATATTTGTACTGCACTGAACTGTTCCCGACTGTGGTGCGAAATGCCGCTCTCGGCTTTTCGTCTATGATGGCTAGAGTGGGCTCCATGGTGGCGCCTTTTGTGATAGAGTTAGGAGATACGGCAAGATGGCTGCCACCTCTAGTGTTTGGATTGGTACCGCTTGTGGCTGTATTCGTTGCTCAGTTTTTGCCTGAAACGAGGGGCTGTGAATTGATGACTACTTTAGAGGAGGGGGAACTGTTTGGGAAAAAACAAGAAGTAAAAACAGAAACAAATCGTAATAATTATAATATTAAAAATAGTTGGGAAAAGTCTGGTAACGAAAAATAACAAAATCGCACAAATTGCAGATTTGAGTTTTTAATTCTTATAACCAGGTAGTAGGCATATAATACGACGTCGCGAGTATTTACTGGTTAAATCATACATGTTTTTAGCGTGTCATTGTGTGTGTGTGTGTGTGTGTGTGTGTTACTTTGTTTACCTCCATATTTAAATGATTTTAGTGGCAGACGCACTCTATGTAGATTAGGCTGTAAAGTGTAATCTTCATAATCATTTTCTCTTATATAATATTATGTTATTTCAGTTATAAACAACTGCCACAATATGTATGTACGTAGATTGGGTTTTTACTTGTTAAACATTTTACAGTAGAATATTGTCAATTCGCGGCAGTGCGTTCACATTCACTAATTGAAGTGAGCTATTTTGACATTAGCACTAATGACTCATTTAGGGTTCTTTTGCTTTTTAGAAAAAATAAAAACAATAATTAAATGTAAATACTGTAAACACATTGACATAATATGTGAACATTTGTAAACACACGGTATAAATGTAGGTTATTAATCTGAGGTATTGTATTTCTAATCATTATTTAAAAAATATTAGCTTTCTCCACAAAAACTATGACATTCCCAATTATCTTCCTCCTCCGTTTGCATTTTCGTAAAAATATGGTAAGAGGCCTTACGCATTAATACAATATATTATATGATGATAATGATGATATTATATATTATCCATACAAGTGAGCAGTGATGCTTCTAGTTCCCTTCTAGTTCTAGAGGATGAATAGCTCTATATTTCGGCTTACTAGAGCATTGTAAATAATTAGAATAGGTTCGATGTACACAGCCCTGCAGGTGAGGGTTCCCTTGTAGACGACAGGGAGCCAAAGTGGATTATGTGTGTGTAGAAAATAAATTTTACTATTTTTATAAATTTTATTATAAAATAAATAGTAAATTGTGTGATAATAATAATCAATATCATACATTGTTAAATGTAACGTAACATACATTGTTAAATTGCTGTAGCAAAAATTTTGACAAATAACACACTGCGTGTTTTTCTAGTCAATGGCCAAATTTGAAAGAGTGAAAATACTCTTGAATATCAGCAACTTTTACTGTTAATATCGTGGCATAGATAGCACTTTTGTAGGTAGCAGCTGATTTTTCTTCGAGTAGGAAAGTTGATGCCGCCATAGTAAAAGTTTCTTATATTCAAGAGTATAATATTCACTCTTTAAAGTGTGGCCACTGAGTGATAGAACACCCAGTGTATTACCTCTAGGTGCTACTAGCATTAATCTTTTATTGTTATTTCACACTTATTAGAACACGTTACACGAGAAACATAAAATATTTTTGAAATAAGCTGCATTGCATTTATGTTATGAATCAAATAAAAAAAATATAGGTATAATCAAGAAAATTACATACAACATCATTAATTAATGCATATAATATTATAATATTAATATTGTATGTTACCATAATTGATAATAATAAATACGTGCATAATCTGGTTAAAAACATTAATGTATCTACTGTAAATACGTGTTTTATACGTATTGAAATGATTTATGTAATGTTACTATTGTTTAAGTAAATAAATAAGTCATTAAATATTATGTTAATATAAAATATATTGTTGTTTCTTTACCAAATAAGAAGTTTATAAAGGTCATGAGACTTCCCTACAAATAATATAAAATGATTTAGTTTTGCAAAGCTATTTGTGAAAGTTGTATTGTACTAGATGTCAGCCGTCAAGGCTATCAACTTGTTTAGCTTTTAAATATTAATTTATAATAGCTATCTGAAACTACTGTTGTCTAAACTCCTAACTACACTGCAGTGCCCTCGCAGGACTTTCTGGAATCACATTATTTACTCGAAAACTAGATTCGAACCTATTTTACTATTTCGCAATTCGCCGAGATCATTAGGTATATATGCATTCAAAATCGCTCCGACCGGAAATAACAGCGCTGAAAATATAACTCTGCGTTAATACAAGCAGTAAGTAAGTTAATACGAGCTGAAAATCGAACATATGAGCGTCGAGTTTTTATATTGCTGCCGTGTGTTTGAGTGTGTTCAATTTTCAGGTCTAGTGTATTAGCAATTAGCATAGAGTTCTATTTTCAGCGCTGCTTTTTTCCGGCCGTACAGATTGCTGATAAATGTAGTCCGAGCCTTAAATAACCATTAAAACTGATAATACGTATCACAAGCCCATAATGTAACTAAAGTGTGCTCGTGGAGAACGTAGAATTTCGTACATTGACTTATAGCTACTAGTCTCTTTCACTCGCGCACGAATATATTGCTTACAGTTTACACAGGTACGCGATAGGAGCGCGATAGCAATATATTCGTGCACGAGTGAAAGAGATAAGTAGCGATGAGTCAATGTAAGAAATTCTACGTGCTCCGCGACCGCACTTTACAAACCACTGGATGAGCTCGACAGTTTTTTTCGGAACGATTCTGGCTTAATAATGTATTGTCGCATTTTTTAGTTTTGGAAGGGCTAAGAATTCAAGGGCAAAGTACAAGTTTTATAACTGAGAAGATAGCTAATGTCCCCTGCATTCCACAAAGTTCCTATTGAATAAACCATAGGGTTTATTCAATAAGCTTATGATTTTCACCATATAACAAATTCGTTGGGAAAATTTATAAATGCATTTAGTTACATAACAGAAGTATGAACTTACGTAATAAGAATGAGAATATGGGTTTGCCCAGTTTTTGAGGGTTTTTTGTCGCTAGTTTATCTATTCAACAGCGCTTTTAATTGAATTACGCAAACGTGTCAGATGTGACGAGTGCTGTGATGTGAATAGTTTTTTTTATTTTTATTTATATATGGCATCGGCTTATAACCATTTGCCAGTGTCAAGTTGAAAAGGCGGGAAATAGAACTTTCGTTTCAATTTTCAACACCGTATTCCTATATCGTCAAGTCTAAAGTTTAGTCAAAGTCCAAATATATAGTCAGTACAGTCCATGAGTCATGTCAGTCGATTCAGTAAAGTGGTAGAAGCTTTACTGAAAGTTCCTAGGGAGTTTTGGCGGGAAACACAAAATAGCACGTTTTTAGAAGTTGTACCACTTGCCCACACTTGTGCACGTTATAGAATATTTAATGGTTAATATTCTACCAATTCTCCGGCAAAACTCCGATGTAAATAGTTTAACATAAAATCCTCTATAAAACTTCACAGATTTCGTGCCTCACACGACTATCGAGCAGATTGGAAATGAATCAACGGAATTAAAAAAAACTTGACTTTTTTCAAAAAGGTTAGGCTACAGGGCAAACCCTTCACTCAATCGTCATTGTTTTAGACTCAAATTGTAGTGGACTAAATTTTTCAAACGAAGTTTTCTCCAATTTTTGATATCATCCTTTGTTTCCAAAATATATAGCACCAAAATCAAAAATTCTGAAAATGATTTTTTTTTCACTGTTTCGGCCATAACTTTTTTCATTTTTAACTATCTTGAATAATTCTTTTTGCATCTTACAGCTCTCGTGAAACACGCATCTTTTGAGCCTTTTCTGAATATAATATCTTCAAAACTCACCGAGAGATAAGGGGATCGCACTTTTTCGTGAAATCGGGGCCTATACTGGAGCAAAAAAAAACGAAAAGACATTTCTAATGTCAAAACTATAATTATTTTCTTGTTAGGTGAGAACAAAGCTCTTTTTAAAAGTATACTTACACACATAAATTACGCTATAAGTGTATGTGTATAATAAAACCGTGTATGAAAAAAACAACAAAGTGTGAAAATTTATTTATGACTTCTCAGTCATACCTTTTTAGGTAGGTATTACATATTTTTATATCATAGGTATTTACAACTGGCACAAGGTAGTAGTAGTACTGTAGTAGATAATACACAATTTATTATCGAGATGTTTCTTGATGTTAGATATTTAGACATTATATAATATATTATCTAATCTATAGCATCTATATCTCAAGATAAGGGACGCGTTCCGTCGCCGGCCACTTGAGTTAATCTGTCATCTGTGTATCTAATGCTGACTGTAATGAAAATTACAGTCTCGGAGCTATGCATCATCAACTATCTGCAATACTTGGAAGCGTGTAGTTGCGTTGCCGACCTTAAAAAAAGTAAATTATTGTCATTTTTCTCTCATTGATATTAAAATGGCAATCAGGTCAAGTAGCCTGTCCCGGCAGCTATTAGTATATTGTATCTAGATTAATGTTTACATTAAATAAATTATGAGTGAATGCGATTTTAATTTATTATATGGAACAATCTGTCTGTCTGTCCATACAGATCAATACGTATAAGGAGATTTTTAGATTTACGACGTACAAGTAGGTCAATATTCAAAGCTGAATTTAAAGAATGTCACGGATCAATTCACACCGAAACGAAACGATATGCGATATAGGTATACTTTTATGGGACTTTAAATCATATTTTCCATTTCTCGGGAATGGAAAATATGATTAAATGTATGGCAATGGAAAAAATTATTTACAAGTTAATGGGCGTCAAGTAGGTAGCTGGTCACATATTGCATGAGGCAATATACTTGACTTGATGATCAAGGAAAATTGCTTTGCTTGTACCATAGAGCTTTTAACATAATATAATAGCACATATTATGTTAAACGCTCTATGGTACATATGCCTACAAGTAGCTGTTTATATGCGTTGAGCTATGAACTCATTCAGGCGAGGTCGCGGCCTGAAATTTTGGAGGGGGTCACGAATAATAATAATAATAGATACAATATGTCGAGTAAATAAGAATTTTTTGCACACATTAAATAACAAAAGCACAGCCTCCGTGGTCCAGTGCTTTAGAACTTGGCTCCTGACTCGTAGGTTGTGGGTTCGATTCCCGCATTGGAACATCAAAAAAATGTTGTTTCCAAGTTTGGTTAGGACAATGCAGGCTGATCACCTGATCTGACAAGGAAGATGATCCATGCGTCGGATGGGCATGTAAAAAGTCGGACCTGCGCCTGATCTCTCGCCAGTCGTGTCGGTTATCCGTCCCACTGGGCTACGAGAGTGAAGGGAGAGAGGGCTCTTGTGTACTGCGCACACACTTGGGCAGTATAAAATTACTCCTGCGTAACTGGCCTAGTTTCAATGAAACCGGCCACCGTCACCGAAATCGGTGTGGGGGAGTTTAACAAAACTAAATGGAAGACTCCTATTTTTATTGCCAAATAGGTTGACAATATTTGAGACTTCTGGGAACATCTCTGGGTGAATAGAAGATCTGGTGGTTAGAAGAGCTACAGCGCATGTGTAAGTGTACTAACGGGTAACTACCAATTCGGTACTATATAAGCTCATCATATAAGTATGAAATTTGTGCGACAAGATTTTGGGACCAGAGATTTAACAGTAAGCTCGCGGCCAAACCCAATACCTTCTAGGTATAATTTTTTATAATAACAGTAAGTGCTGCCAATTTCTGACTCGCAGTAGGCTAGCGTAATGGACAGCCTAAGCGTCCTCAACTCCTCACATTGAGGAGAGAGTCCCAGAGACGTCTCGTGGTCGTTTATAATTCTTTAATAACGAATGATTTACTTATCAATATTTACTTATAGTGAATTAGTGCTTGTGCTACAGCTTAGAATAACCCACCCAATAAATAACTAAAGCTCGAGCTATACGCATCTGGAATCTCTCCAGCCGAAAAAAAAACAGCAATGAAAATATAACTCTGCTATTACAATAGAGTTGAAAATGAAACACAAGAACGCCAAGGATTTAAATTACTGCCGTGAGTTCGATTTTCAGCGCTATTTTATTACAGCAAGTTCTATTTTCATTCAGCTCTTTTTTACGGCCGGAGATATTTCGGATCATGTTGTCCGAAGCTCAGCTTTTTTCCTCACCACAGTTGTCTGTCCACGATAATTAGATCGTATCATGCAAATATGTTATGTAAGGGCTACAGTAAGTCATAAGGGATCGTCGGGTAAGGCTTCCAGTCAGTGTGCTCAGACATGGCGATAGGCTTCCTAGTCTGTGCCGCTTGGTACTTCACTATATTGGCTGGTAAGTTTTAATGTAATGTATATTTTATTGTAGCTACTGTAATATTTAATAGGTATCTATTTAATAGGTATTTAGGAGAAAACTATGGCTACGCTGGTCGAAAATGAAGTTCACTGTCGCTAATCAACGGCGTTTTCGATATCTGACAATCTCTGTCTCGTGTTCGAATCCCGCCAAAGTAAGAAAATAAAACCGGCCAAGTGCGAGTCATACTCGTGCATAAAGGGTTCCGTACAAAACGGCAGACAAAAAAAGTGATTGTTGTATGGGAGCCGCACTTAAATATTTATTTTATTCGGTGTTTAGTGTTTGTTGCTAAATATGAAAAAAAAACCACTGTCTAGCTACAACTGTTCATGAGATACAGCTTAGTGGCAGACAGACGGACGGAAAGCAGAGTCTCAGTAATAGGGTCCCGTTTGACAATGAGTTTGCGTGCACATTATTAATGGGATATTCTTTGGGAATTAATCTTGCGGACAAAAAATAATTTGGCGACTGCACATGAGCATACTGTATTACTGAATTTAGCAGCGAATAAATATGTTATCGACAGGTGACAAAAACAAATCCCCAAATTGAATTTGTAGCATTTAAAACTGCTACAAATTCAATTTGCAGACGGAAAATCGCATTTTTGGATACTGTTGGAGTTTGTTTTCCTTTGGTATGGGTGTCGTTTTCAAGGTTTTTGGGGATGCTGATTATAAAATTGTCTTCCAATTTCAATTTCCAAAATGGAGAATTTTCATTCTTCATAAAAATTACATGAGCACTAATTTAGTTGTAGTAGCACAACTAAGTTGTTGCGGGTGCTGATTTGGATTGATGATTATTAACATAGTATGTATTAACATATTATGTAGTACCAGCTATGTAAACTATAGATTTTTTGGAAATTCTAGATATTCAAAAAAAAATCTTATCATAAAGAAAATACGTGGTTACGGGGTTACTTGGGGGGAGGAAATTTTCATTATTTTCTTAGTAGGATAACCTGTTCTCGAGTTAAAAGCGATTATAGGAATTACCTTTGCGGGGGGGGGGGGGGGGGGGGGGGGCTGCTGGAAAACTCAGGATTTTCAAAAATGATTTTCTCCCATCATTAAGAAAATATGTGGTTGACGGTTACTAAGGGGGAGGAAATTTTCATTATTTCTTCCGTAGGATGCACCGTTTCCGAGATAGAAGCGATTATAGAAAGAAATATGGCAATGCCTATTTTGAAATACGAGCGATGTATAAAGCTATAGAAATGTTGGAAAATTAAGGATTTTCTTATTTCTTTTTCTCCCATCATGAAGAAAATATATGGTTGCGGAGTTACTAAGGGAGAGGAAATTTTCATTATTTTTCAGTAGAACGGTCCATTTTTGACATAGAAGAATTTTACAGAAATTATAATATATCCGCCATTTTGAGACTTCAAAATAAATGATTTTTTTTTGTAATTAACATCCTCTAAACCTAGAAAAGGACACCTAGATTTATTTTCTTTCATCTTTGAAATTCAAAATGGATATCATTTTTGTATTCAGCACCCCTAAAAATCTCGAAGACGACACCCGTATCAATTTTACAGAAAAATAAATATTCGCCATTTTAGAAATTTCAAAATGAATCTACACAAATCTAAACCCCTGAAACCGAGAAAAATTAAAAATGGGAATTTTGTATGCTCCTTTAGTTTTTTTATGTGCACTCGTTTTGCTGCTTATTATGTTTTTTGAATTACCTACATCAGGGAAAATACATGTCCCTATTCTTAAATTAAATGTGTACTCTCAAATTGTCGCCAAGATGATTATTTGTTCGCTAAAATAATATCTGTCTGCCAGCTTAGAATATTCAGTAAAAGAAACTGGTATTAATTAATCACCAGATTTGAATTTTTTTGTTTCTTATATTCTTTCGCCAACTTGGTAATTTAGTATTCAATATTCGGTTTTTCACACCCAAAATTTGATTGTTTTGTCGCAAGTTTAAATACATTGCCATTATTAATTATTGTCTATAATTACTGTGAAGCAAGAAATAAAAGGCTTTTTTATTTTTATTTTATTTATACTATTTAATATAATAAAAAACTTGAATATCGTGTATAGTGTAAAAGCATTAAATATATTTCAGTTGTCTGGTGCCCGTAACACAACTTCTTCGAGAACTTACCACGTGACCCGATTGACGTGGTGTGAAAGTGTCCATAGATATTAAATTAATGTTAAGATATATATTAAATCAATGCGAAAATTGGTGCTAATGCAGAGTACCTTACTTATATTCTGAACCGTTTTTACTACTGAATTGGTTTAACCCTCGCGTTTCTTATAGTGATCTCTCACTGCTACAGTGAACGAGTTCTTCAGTTAGTGTAGCTTCAGTACGGAATTTAATTAATAGTAATATTAATTATTAGTAAAATACTAACGAAAAATACTCGTTTTACATACAAACAGTCGGTAATTGTTCAACTCGTGAGAATTAGTCGCACAATACATTAGGAGATTTAGTTCTGGTTGTTTTCAGTGAAAAAAAGTTAGCCCACAAATGTCTTGAGTTTGTAGGTATGGGAAAACCATGGGTAAACATATAAAATTGTTATTCAACACTTTAAAAAAACAGACGGTACATTTAAGAGCAGTGTAAAGATAAATGAGCAACTGTTGTTTATTACGAATACACTAATCCTTATATCTGTTTTAGCAGCTTATTATCTATATTTTAACTGACTTCAAAAAAGGAGGTTCTCAGTTTCACCAGTATGTTTGTATGTATGTGTGTATGTATGTATTTTTATCCGCGATTTTCCCAAAAACTACTGATGCTATTTAGAAGGGGTTTTTTTGAACACCATTGAATTTTCACCAGCACATTTATCAGGGAACGTTTTTGTTGTAAAACGTTTTAAGATCTGATCAAATTCGGAGATACACCTGGAACTTTTCAACAACTAACACCAAGTCATGCGCGACTGCTGCTATGATCGGCCTTAACTTTTTTGTTTATGAGTCAATTTTGATGGTTTTTTTTTTGCCACACACCCCTAAATATCTTATTTTGAGGTGTCCTGTGACAAAAAAAAATAGGAGTTGATGATAGAAACCCGAGGAAGTCGAGAAAAACCCTTAAAATTTGTAGTCGTGAATAGTTGCAGCGTCAAGTTATCAGTTTGACCCTTATCATGTATGTATGTACGTAGTAACTTTTTATTAATCTGTGCCTGTATGCTTGTATGTATGCATGAATGTATGTATGTATGTATGTACGTATGTTTGTCCGGGATTTTCTCAGAAACTACTGAAACCATTTCGACAGGATTTTCACCATTGAATAGCACATTTATAAACCATGAAACTCTTCACTACAACAACTAACACCAAAGTGACAAGCGACTAATGAAATGATCTGCCTTAACTTTTTGATTTATAAGTCCTAAAATCTGAAATAAATGAAGCACTTATCATTAAAAAGGATGAAATAAAAAAATAAAATAAAACAAAAACTATATTTCGTTTTTTTAACAAAAAAGGGAGCCGCTTTAAAAAAAAACAATCCACAGAAAAGCTCTAAAGTAATTCAATAAAAAAAATATGCAAAATAATTTTCCTTATGTGGGTAAAGTTAGTAAGTCCAAAAGTAATAAAAAGTTAGTACAATTACAAGTGCAAAGTAATTAACTCCCTGTATTTTTAGGTTTCTTCGTGTTGTACTGCCCCGTGCTGTATTTGATGTTCATCAACCATGCTCTCTACAGGAAGGCAGTAGATGTACTATTCGCTTTATGGGAGTTGTATCCAACGGTAGAGTATGCTTCAATATTTATGACTAGCCTTTTACCACCGCTCCGCGTATCCCACGGGAACACAGTACTTAGTCGGCATAAAAAATAGCATATATGTTAATCTGGACACCAAGCTGCTACCATAATAAATTTTATAAAAATCCGTTTAGTAGTTTTTTCGTGAAAGAGTCACAAACATCAATATATTATGTTATTATATAAGTTTGTAACATTGATCTTACATACATACTGAAAGACAGTTTTATAGGACTAAGCCTATTATGTATTTTTAATAATCCATCCATCCAACCATCCTTTACAAACTTTCACGTTTATAATAATAGTAGAATAATTAAAAAGATAAGGACTATTTCGCTAAAGTAATCTTAGATGTATTCATAGATTTGAAACACCAGAAAACATGTAGGGGAGACCGAGGGGTCTTGGAACAAAGGTGAAACAGTACCGATTTCTTGTAACTTAAAACCGTTGGCGGGTTCGCAACGTTGCATTTCAACCACTCCCCTCCACCCGTTGACTTGTCAATACGCGGTCGGTGGCGTGAGTCGCGCAGTGAAAAGTGAGTTATTAACGTTTTTTTACCATGCCTATATTTTGATAAGGGTTTTGTATTTTAGTTTGATTTATATTGGTTTCTCATTATCTAGAGATGGTACAATTTATTTTTGTGCATTTGATTCTTGATTGTAAGTTAAATAAATATTGGGAGTTTTTTTCTGACTAAGGAGATTTGAAACAGGCTGTTTCAAATCTCCTCGTTCACAATTTTGTATCACATAACAGTCAATTAAATAAAGGGCCTAAAGTAAATAATTAGGTTTTGTTGTTTTTATTTCTTTATTTTGTTTCAACATGCCTACTGATTATAAAATAAAGACTGACAGAGGTATGGCGAGTCGCAAAATATATGATCTCGCAGCAGAAGAAATAACTTTGCCACAACTGACAAACTTCTTGTTTTCTATTTACATTTTTGACATTTGTGAGATTATTGTAACACAAATATTTGAAGTAATATTGATAAAAACTAATTGTAATAATTAAGAAACGACTAAAAGTTACTTATTTTATATTGAAATACTTGTATGAATGTAAAACATTTTGTTTATCTGACTGTTATTTTAATAAATATTACGAATTTTGACGTTATGTTACTTTCAACTACTTTAGGAGCTTATCGTATTTTGTATCACAACTGCAGTTACCTACTTATGTAATATATCAGTGAAAAACATGAATAGGTACGTAAAACACTAAATACATATCTACGTGTTTGAATAGTTTTATTTTAATAAATACCTTTAAATTATTTATTTAGTTATATACATACTCATATATATATATCACAATCACAATTTTCAACTCTCCTCGACCCCTGTTTCATTTTACCTCTGTATGTGGGGAATTGAAAGAAGATGAGTTGTTACGGTTAAGTCGATTTTTCACCTCAATATTTAACGCTTACAATATATTTTTGTTAATCATTTGCAAGTGCAATGAATGACCTAAGGATTGGTACTAATATTTCTGTTTATAGTGTTTGGTGTATGAGACAAAATGACAAAATTGTTTCAATACCCCTCGGTCTCCCCTACTATCAGGGAATCTGATGTAGTAGTGTGTATAAGCAGGTAGAGTGTTTTCTTTATTTATTTGTATTACTAGCTGTTCTGCCAATATAAATTTAGGGTTGTATGTATTTTTTGATGCCACATCATATAAAATAAAAGTAAAGTGTAAAAAAAATTTAAATAAAATATTTTGGGTTTACCCTTATCATTTAAGGGTTGCAAAAATAGATAGCGACTGATTCTCAGACCTACCGAACATGCAAAAAAAATTCATAAGAATCGGTCTGGCCGTTTCGTAGGAGTTTGTCCCCGAACACTATGAATCGAGAATTTTATATATTAAGATAATGACGACATGCAGTCATAAATCACAACACAATAATTGTCAATGACTTGTCAGTTCGATATCTTAATATTAATATTACGACACAATCAAGTCTATGGATACACCATTCAACCTGCTTATTAATTAGATTTAAGTTCTGATAGTGCTACCTACAACTACAGTGATAGAGCTATTTATATACGTGTATGAGACTTCGCTTACATAGTGGATAACTTACATTACAGTAAACCTCCTTACCTCAATAATACAATGTATGGTAGCGTGTGCCACTGAAACGATTGCACGTTACAGGCATTATTCCAATGGTGCTGCAACACTGAGCTCCATCATTACGGCGATTACGTGGACCCTGATGAAACCACGATCATCTTCATGAACCATCGCACGCGACTCGACTGGAACTATGTATGGATAGCCCTCTATCATGCGACCCAAAAACCCGACTACTTCGAGTGCATATGCAAAGGCAATGCCAAATCGAGTTCAGCTGAGAAAGGCTTTCTGAATTCGATTGCAAGAGGAAAATCAAAGATTAAGTATGTCTTAAAGGATGAGATAAAATGTGTTCCTGGGATGGGTAATAGCATTTTCCTTCTTGAGTGTTGCTATTTGTGTTATTAGAATATTTTCATCGAGTGATTATTTATTTCTATTTGTTAACCGCTTATCTTATCTGAACTAAGCTACTAACTATCTTATTTACTAGAATTATTTAACAACAAAATACATGTCTACATATTATTAAAAATATTACTATATAGACGTCTGGCTTAGATTGTTTGCTTTTAAAAGGGGCTTAACTTTTTAAGTGTAATCACGAGATATTTGATATTTTGTTACAGGTTGGATAATGCAATTAAACTATTTTCTATACGTGAAGAGGAACTGGCAGGAGGACCAGCTCAGTCTGTCTCTGTTCGTGGACTACTACAGCAAGCTGCGGTACCATGTGCGCGTGGTGTTGTTTCCCGAGGGAACAGACTTGAGCGAAGAGAACAAGCGACGCAGCGAGAAGTTTGCTGCATCAAAACAGCTGCCGGTTTGTATTGTCCTTGAAATGTACTGCAGTAGTTATTCAAATAGATGAGCAGCAGATCTGTCTATATGATCCGGAATCCGGCGAGCCCGAGAAAATTCAGAGCACTGAAAATAGAACTCTGCGCTAATACCATAGAGTTGAAAATCGAAGTGTCGTGTGTCGAGCTATCATATATGACATTGATATTCATAGTACGATTCACTTAATGTGGCCATGAAATCCTGTACTGTATGTATGTCCTACATGTAGGTAATAATATTTGCTCCATTCTGAACAACTCTGTTAGTTTTAAGATGATGAAGGAAAAACAATAGAATTTTTGAATGAAAAAATTGAATACAAAATTCAATAAAATTGAAAATATTTTTGTTCTTCACAGTTCAAAATTGATCATCTGATCGAATATTTATCTATGTCAATTCGATACAGGTGATAAAAGTCCACTTGAGAAGGCACGTTAGAAATTATATCGCTAACATAGAGTAAATATTATATACTTACGTATCGCTAATATAAAACACAAATTTAAAAAAATATATTGTAGCGGCACTAACACGATTTTTGTAAAAATTGGTTTAATTTATTTTTAATTGATTTAAATATATTGACAGCATATATTATATAAAGATATTTTCATTTCAAATATTTTGAGAGCATAAATTATATTAACATATGTTTTTGAATATAGAATTTCAAATATAGTATATCAATATAGCAGAAGTGACAGTCGGACTAAAATGTAATGATGTCACCCATGGCATAAATAACGAGTGGATGTAATGGAGAGGACTATCCGACGTGCTATGCGACAGCCGAATGCCCATGCGCATAAAGGGACGAGTGTACAGAGCAGCTGTACAACTGACCTTGACCCACGGGGCCGAATGCTGGCCACTCAAAAAGCAGCACGAAAATCAATTACACTGCCCAGTGATGAGGATGCTAAGGTGCCCGGGTAGTGTAACTAAGCTGGATCATGTCAGAAACACACACATAAGAGGCACCTTCAAAGTGAGACCTATCCCAGATAAACTACAGGAGAGCCGTCTGCGGTGGTATGGACACGTTATGAGGCGACCATCCGACCATATGACCAGGATAGTGCTAGATATCAAAACTAAGCCCCGATGTCGAGGAAGACCCCGAATCACATGGATGTCCGGAGTAAATAAGAATAAAAAAGAAGCTCAAGTCAACAAAGAGACGACCCAGGACCGAGCTGCCAGGAGAAGCATGATACGGAGGGCCGAGGGGAAAAGGCCAGGCAAAGATAGTCGGGCTGTAATAGAGTCCTTGTAGATACCGCACGTAGAGGTTCTACGAGGGTCTACGGTGCTACGCACTTTTTCAGGGGTGCCAAAAATAACGTTGAATGATAGGTTGAATGTAATTAAACGAACCATGTAACCTAAAATATTAATATCAGATTTATTTTATTTCTGTATCATATCATAATATAATTATATATAAAAATAGATTGCAATTCAAATGTCTCGCTAATACTCGAGAACGGCTAATTTTGGCTAATTTTGGTCTTGAAATAATTGGGGCAGTTCAGGGAAGGTTCAAACGGTGAGAGAAAATGGAAAAATTGCGGAGAAAATACTGTAGGTCTACACCTAGTACCTACTAGATATAGGAGTAGATGTAGGTGTAGATGTAGTTATTTATTTATTCCAGTTCAAAGTTGAGACAAAATAACGTGTGTTGGGACAGCTATTGTTATATATATAATGGCTTAATGTTTTATGATATGATGTAATAATAAAAATATAATACGTAACTGTTACATATTCTTTAATAAATATAATATTATGATTCTACGAAATATTTGTAGTCTATCAGTGTGGATCTAATGTACAACCAAGAAAAATGAATTTAAAATTTTGATCGTCCTCGTAATTTCTTCGTATTGCGAGTGTAATTACATGAAGAAGTCATCAGCCACGCATGGTCGCGAAATAATGTAACATAAACTTATATAGTATAGACGAGGCACGTCGAGGCAAAAAGTGTCCATACCCTTAACTGCCCCACATTTGGAGTTGTTTGGGGCAGTCGAGGTTAAACATTTTGACATCTTGACATTTGCTTACTGACATTTCTTTTCTTCTGAAATCAAGATGGCGTCACTTTTTCTTGCATGAAGATTTTTTCTGTTAAATGAACATCGTAGAATAATTTATAAACTAAAGATGGATCCTTTGTTTTGAAATCATTGTAACGTAACCGATAATTTTAAAAGTATGTTCACCTGCTAAACATTAATTTCTCCGACTATACACATCTAGACGTACGAGTTCGTCCTCCACCCGCGAACCACGGGCTGGGTGGCGCTGTGCTCGCGACTTCGGGCGGCAGGCCTGGCCTCAGTCTATGACGTCACTGTGGCCTACGACAGGCCCGCGCAGACCGAGATGGATTTAGTCTGTGGGCGGATGCCGAAGCGAGTGTTCTTCTATTTCAAAAGGTACATCTGACTTAGAGATGGGAAAATGTTGATTCCAACGATATTATTTTTAAACCAAATAGGTAAACTAGACCCTGCGAAATATTTACATGAGTTTTGTCAGTTTTAAGATTTGTGACCTAAACACTGTTTCAGAATTGAGAAATTTACAGTGTAATATTATGAAGTGAAGACCTTAGGCTATCGTAGCTCTAATAAGAGGCTGTGAGGGAGGCAATGGATTTACTAAGTTAATTAATTAACATATTAAATATAGGATTTATTAAGTAGCTTCTAAACAAGAAATGCGCTATGAATACATTTTTGAGAACAATGTACCGATACTTTTTCGATAGTCATTATATACAGTCATGCTCATGACTTATGAGGCAATTGGAAGAAAATCATGAGATAAGTCACAGCTTCTCCAATAACACCTTTTTCACCCGACTATTTGTATGTTTAATTAAAAAACTTGAAATTGATCATCCGCTCTACTATCTATGCTTTGTAAATAATAACATTTTTGTATGATAACAGCAATAACAAGAATTGATAATAATTACCGAAAGTAAATATTCTGTAGGCATATTTTGTGCATGTACCTAAAGTTTACAGGCTTTGAGTGGATGTCAATAAAAATGATAACTACTTTAAATGTGTCTGGACATAATATTAATACGAAGACGCAATTTTAATCAATCTAAATTCCCTTATCAACATCACTGTTACAACAGACATGGGATGGTTAGGTCAAATTCATGCGCGCGCGATACTGCACCGTCTTACGTTGGCGACGAGGAGATGAGGACAGACCTTATTTTAGTAACTTATCAGAGGTCTATTTCTTAAATTTTTGTACATTAATAAGAATAAAGTTAAACGTAGAGTCGGTTGTTCTCTTGAACTTTCACTCTACTATCTTCATAGTTTATACTTATATTTAACAAAAATCTTTAAGACTTTTATAGGAGAAAAAAAATAATGTAAAAAGTAACTTCTGGCAATTGGCATTATATCTCAGTCTGAAGTTTTATAGTCACTAGTTTTTTTCCATGCAGGTACGCTATCGAAGATTTACCACACGAAGAGAACGACCTGCGGTTGTGGCTTCAGGATCGGTGGACTGAAAAAAATAGAAGCCTACAAAGGTTTCACGAAGAAGGTATGGTCCTGTAACTTAGTATTTTTAGAAGGAACTAAAAATACCAAAAATTAAAGAAAATCAAATAACAATACCTAATTTATTTTCATATAATCAAATACATATCATCGCTTCGACTGTACGTATTATACTGTCATGTCCCACAAATTACATATCTTCCCTGCACATTCACATTTCACAGACACGAATTTTTATTGTTGCCTTTTATAGTTACTTTTTATATATATATTAAGCTAAATGGGGGGCCATAATGCTAAATGTGAGGTTACTGAAGCGTCGTGGAAATCTAGTAGGTTTAATAGATTAGGCAATACGAAGAAAAGTTTTTTATTTTAGTCATGCGAATTGCGATGAGCGGGTACAATCTTTTTAAATTTAGAAAAAAGAAAATGTCGGAAAAAATAGCTTATATAGAAATTTATCATCAGGCTTTTGACAAGCAGGACTTAACTAATTATTCGAGTCCAATATCAAATATCTGTGAAGTTCAATTATTTATGTATGGTGTTTTATTTTTTTAATTCTGAATAAGTACCTACGAGCCTACCTTATTTTCAATACATCACTACTTTAAGTTGGAGCTACTTAATATCTTAATAGGATTCGCCTGATTAAATTTTGATGCTGTTTTTTACATTTTGAATGCCCCAACCAACTACCAACCAACTGATTTTTATACCTAGATTACCAGAGACATGTGGGAAATTAAATATATTATCCTAATCTGACGCGTTCAAAGTATATGAAAATCCCCTCTTGGGCTACCATCACGCTAAACATTGTACAATACAAAAATTAGCTGTTGTCAACTTTTTTAAATTTTCAGGTCTTTTCATCGACCCAGCGACTAGCCACAGCCCCGCAAGAAGACTGCCCAGATCCCTAGATGTTGCAAAATACGGATTCACTTTTTGGACTCTCATTGACGTTTTCTTCATCTATGCCTTCTGTTACAGTAACGTTTTCAAATTCTGGGTTATCTATCATAGCTTTCTGTTTATATTCGTGACAAAATACTTTGGTGGTTTTCAATATATACAAAGTAGATTATTAACGAAATAAATACAGTTCAAAAAATGTTATTAAGTATTTGTAATGTAAGTAAGTAGTCTGCCAAAGCAGTAAAGGAAATTAAATATACTTATTTGATTCATAACAATGATTATTATTTGCCTAATAAGTCTTTACTTCGTATCTTAGGCCCGTATTGATAAACCGTTCTTATCGCTAAGACAGTTCTCAATAATTCCATAATATGTATGATATATATGTCTGTTGCGACGTTTAATATTATTTCGGTATCAACCATAGGCTTACGTCGACATGGCTGACATTCGCCGGTCATCGAGTTGTCATTTGTAGAGAGTCTCGTCCCTGTGCTTAAGTACAGCTGTGAGTACGGCGTATCAAGTGAGTGCGAACGTATTAATAAACGAGACTCATTACTCAAGTACGCTGTCATTGCTGTCTTATCAACTATTACTCGAGACACGGTTTCGTGAGTACAGTCAAACCTTGACTTGAGTACGGCTTGGGATACAGTATAAAATTTTTGTTGTGTTTTTGGTTGTGTTACAATGATGTAAATTAAAATCTAAATACTTACGATTAAACAAAATCAGAATTTAAACTACATACTTAACACAAATTATAGTTATGAATAAAAAGTCGCTTGTTGCTACTTCTTTTTACCAATAACAAAGATAAAAGTCAAAACAAAAGTGTCTTGTTTTGACACAATCCTCATTATATGATTCCCTCCCTGCTACAATTTCTCGCCCTATCGACCCTAAAACCGTTCTGTGTTTTGTAAATACTCATTTTGTTATAACTTGTACATAACATATTCTTACTAACAAAATAAAACTGTGGTACTGGTGGTGTAGTTTTTGTGTTGATTCTAGGTTTTAGATTATTCTATAGACTTCCTACTGTAACACCGTACCCTTGTTTATTCATAAAACCCACTCATAAGTCAGAGTTTTCGTCAACACACACACATCGGCGAATCACTAAGGAGCCATTTTAAAGAAGAATTTTTTTTTAAATTCCAATGATCCGCAGTCCGTTTTACGTAGTTATTATAAAAATGTGGATATTAATATGTTAGAGATTAATAAATATTATTATCTACGTAAAAATTAATAAAAATCAGTTTTTTTCAATATAAAAAATACAGACTAAACTTTTTTGGTATTTATATTATTAAATATTACATTTTTAAAAAGAAATATTGAAAGAAAGTACAATCAATTAAGCCGCTCTTTTTAAAAGTGTAAACGAAACGTTATTTCATTCGTTCTTTGTCGTGCAGATGACGCTAAAAAGTTGAGTAAGTGATCTCAAACACGTTATCAAATGATACGGTCTTTAAATCATACAATTAATTACTAAATACATTCTGAGAAGCTAATCGTTACTTGAGACCGCTTAAGCCAACAAAGGTCTTGAGAACCATTTTGATAACGGTTTATTAATACGGGCTTAAGTTTATTATAAAATAATTTAACTGGATTAGATAAAAAGTCCTGTCCAGGCAATAATTTATATTAAAAATATTATAAGAGGTTTTTATTAAATTGTATATACTCATGTGTTTATCGAATAAATTTAAAACCAGACAGAAGGTAAGACTGTTATAAGTGAAAATAGCTAGTACCAACATACCTCGTTCATACCTGCCGAAAAATAGACAACCCAACGTTGGCATATTCTATAGGCTACTTACTTACATATTTAATAATATGTATAAATGTATATACGTCATAAAATATAAATAAATAAATTCTACAAAGTTTTGCTATATTAATAATCTAAATTAAAGTTGTTGATAATAATAAGGTAATAATAGCTTATAGTATTAGGTAAACATTAAAAAATAGTTGTCTCTATTTCATTTACATTAGGGTATTACTGTAAATAGAGGCACATATTTTTTAATTCACTTGAGTTTCAGGTAAACTTCAGTTTCCTTTGGTTTAACTTATTTTTACGTTATGTTTAACGTAATTAACTACAACCTAACTTCTGTATTAGAATTATCAACGTCATATTTTACATTTTTTTTCTCTGAGCTTTCAGTTTGTTCAATTGAGTTTAGTAATACAATGCCCCTTGTTTCTGGTAAGAAACAACACAATATTGCAGCCAAAAATGCTAATGAGCTGAATATAGTTAATGACGCCCATTCTACACCTATATTCACAACGAATGGTGCGATGAAACCACCAAATCTTGCAAATACCGATGCAAAACCCATTGCGGAATTTCTTATAACCGTTGGGAATACTTCTGAACAATACAAATATACTAGAACAAAGGATATGTAAGCACCAGTCTGTCCTATAAATGCTACTAAAAGCTTAGCGACATTTAAATCTGGTGGTATGAATATAAAACTTATCAATGATACACCTGTTAAAGAGAAAGTAAATATAGTTGACGTTTTTCTTCGGAAATGTAAGGTGGCGATTATAACTAATATTATACTAGGAGATAAAATCAAGCCAGACAACATAACATTAAGGTACACGTTTCCTTCCAATCGTCCGATGTACTGGTTTACCCCGAAGAATGTATGAGCACAGCAAAGCCAGACGAAAGCACATATTAATGCATACACCCTTAACTTAGGCGACTTTACTATGTCCAAATATGTTCCGTACTGCTGATCATCGTTTTTTACTGTTTCTTCGTATACTTTATCAACAACAGCCCGAACATTAACTGAAGGCCGGCGATTTCTGAAATAAAAAAAAAGAAAATCATTATGATTTGATAAGCAATTGCGTATAAAGTGCGGTCGCGGAGTACGTAGAATTTCGTACATTGATCTATCGCTACTATACTATCGTCTCTTTTACTCGCGTACGAATATATTGCTATAGAGCTCCTATTGAGTACGAAATTCTACGTGCTCTGCAACCGCACTAGGAAAATGATTATAACTCGTAACATAAAAGGTTTCAATAAAATAAAATTTACCTCTTAGCGATATACGTGAGAATTTTCACGGCTTCTTCTTTTCTTCCCACCGTAATTAGCCATCTTGGAGATTCAGGTAATATAAAACTGTAGCAAATAACGAACAGCCATGGTACAGATATGACTAGCTGTAGATATCTCCACTCCCGGAACACGTAGGCCAATCCAGGTAGAGATACATAGGCGACTATGAAAGAAATTTCATGGAGCCCTGTGATGTAGGGTCTGAATGATTTTCCTGTGAGCTCTATGATCATAATGTAGCAACACAGCATGGTGCCGCCGACTCCTGTGCCCATCAGGAATCTGGCGACGACGAACATCCATAGCTGAGTGACTGCAGCGGAAACAGCGACGAACAGAACCACAGAGTGCAACGCCAACAGACACGCGAATTTACGTCCGTACCTGAAAATTTTATATATGGCGGGTTACTTATGGTTTAAATTTACAGGTGCTTTTTGTTATCTCCACTCTAAAGTAAATGTCAATGCTACACATTACATTTACATGCTAAACATTATTTTCTAGATTTTCAATAACTCTTTTAATAACAATCCAAACATTTTTCCGATAAAATATAACCGCAGGCGTAAAGTAACATAATATTATAATATGTATAATACAGTGTGTTTCGTCTCGAGGTCAAGACAAAGGATTATAACAGTCAACTGTCTACAGAGTAGAGATATATACTTACATAATTTAGGTGCGATGACTTTGTGACGTGCTCTTTTAAATATTGAATGCATCAAAATTATGGAATGGGTTATTTTGTTAGGAATTTGTGTTTGTTAAGGTGAAAAATGCCATAGTGCATTAATTAAATACTAGCTAAAATACTATGTATGTGTAATAAATACAATGCTAAAAGCATAAATAATAAACTACGCTAGGGAATCCTTCATTCGATCATGATGTAAACGAGATTTCTCTGTGAGAATAGTCGGAGGTCAAGAAGCCTTAAAACAAACCCTTGCTATTAAAATATGGTACAAATATGGTACAAAAATAAAATGAAAAGTGGTACTTAGAGCATGCTCGGCGGACACAATCCTCCACTTAATAAAAACGGTTGGAGACATAATAATAAGTGTTGGTTAGTCTTAAAAATAGTTCCCGTTATATGTTGTATAAATAAAGTATTGTACCAAATAAAGTGCGCACATGAAGTATTAAAATAAATAAAGTAAAGTACCATTATAATAATTAATTTAAAAGTCGGCTATAAAATATAAAATTATGAAATGATGTACGAGTAAATATTAAACCATGATGATGAAAAAGCATAGAAATTTAAAATAAAAGAAATTAAAGTACCTGATGATTTAAAATGTGACTGGCCAGTCCACTAATCAAGTGTATTACTAAAATAAATGTTGTAATATAAGTGAAATGAAATTATTAAGAAAATGTATATGAAAATGGATTGACTTTATAGTGAAATAGAGATTGTATTTTTTTTAACTGAGAGAATATAATAAATAAAATAATAATATTGAGGTAAGATAGATTATAGATAGGTAAGATTTTTTTGTTTGGAAATGTGAAATATCAAAATTAAATAATAGGTCTTTACCTATGAAATTGCCGTTCTGCAGTACTGGCCATTTCAAATCAAAATAATTTTTGTTTGGCTAAGAATTCTAATTTCAAATTAATTTTATTTAAAAAACATGGAATTCTTTTTCCAAAAGTAATCATTTGTTTATTGATTAGTGTTACATTTTCATCGCATTTCAATCTTTTTCCTCATCATGGATACGTTAAAAATTCAAGTAATTATGAAATACGAGTACCGTCGTGGCAGCAACGCGACACAAGCGGCACGCAACATCAACGACGTTTACGGAGCTAACACTACAAACCAATGCACCACCTGTTATTGGTTTGCTCGCTTCCGTTCTGGAAATTTCGACCTAAAAAATTAACCTCGTGAAGACTTTGGTCGACAATGACGAATTAAAGGCGATTGTGGAAGCTGATGATACACAATCTACGGCTGAATTAGCAGCAGCTTTCGACGTTAGCGTCAAAACAATATTGGTCCATTTGCGTCAAATCAGCAAGGTAAAAAAGCTTGACAAATGGTTGCCCCACGAACTCAATGATCGCCAGCGCGAAGTACGCGTCGAGACGTGCCTTGCACTGCTCAACAGACACACAAATGAAGGAATTTTGAACCGCATTGTTACCTGCGATGAAAAATGGATTCTGTTAGATAACCGCAAGCGCTCAGCAAGTTGGTTGGATCCTGGTTCAGCACCTAAACAATGCCCTAAACGAAAACTTACCCCTAGAAAAGTATGGTCACTGTTTGGTGGTCTAGCGCCGGTGTGATTCATCACAGCTTCTTACCAAACGGGGTGAGCATTACTGCAGATGTGTACTGTGAAGAACTGAACACAATTATGGAGAAGCTGGCACATCTCCAACCAACATTGGTCAATCGCTTTTCTCCGCTGCTCCTGCACGACAACGCGCGACCTAATACTGCACAGCAGACGGTCTCCAAGTTGCAAGAACAGGGGTTGGAAACTCTCCGTCATCCGCCCTACTCACCAGACCTTGCGCCTACAGACTACTACTTTTATCAGAATTTGGATAACTTCTTGGCGGGAAAAAAATTCAATACCCGAGAGGCAGTACAAAATACCTTTGAAGAATTTGTTGCCTCCCGTCCAGCTGATTTCTTTAAGAAGGGTATCAATAAACTGCCACTGCGTTGGCAAAGATACATTGATTGCATGGGTGATTACTTTGATGATGATTTTGGTGATTGAAAAAAAAAATAGTTTAAATTTTTTCATACAAAACAGCAATTTCATAGGTAAAGACCTAATATATAAAGTAAAAATTTAATTTATTAAAAACAATTATGTAACCATGTAAAAAAAAATAAGTTGAATTTAAGTCAACAAGTTAGATCTAGTACTTCCGTTTATTTTAATTAAAAAATATATATATCGTCAACATCCAATAACATTAAAAACATTTTTTACAAATTATAAAAATAAATAGCATAGATTTGTATTTATTACTATAAGTACGAATAAGATATAGAGATATATAGAGATAAGTAAGAATAAAATTAGTAAATAATATAAAATAAATAAGGATTAAAAATTATTAAAAAGCAAAGCTATAGTATGGGAAAAAACTATGTACCATTTTATTTTCAAAAATACGGGGGAGGTGTATTCACGAGTGAGGTATCACCTGCCTACATATTGTACTGTACGAGCAATTCAGAGTTAATAAACATTATTCGCGAGCACAACATCTTTAATTGGACTCCCCAGGCCTGCACATTTATGTTGACGTTTAATAAACCTAAATAAATAATTTTATTCATGACCTTATTAAATCAAAATTGTCGCGTTTTAATCCTCATAATATTTTTTACATTATTGAATAATTTATTTCATTACTTGTCTCGAAAAAACCCTGAAAAAATATATAATATAATGATGATCACGAATATAATTTTATGAATTGTAAAATTTCAATGATAGCGGTGTAAAAGATTATGAGAAGTACCTGTGTCATAATGTGATGATGTATCGTGTGATGACGATGATAATGTAATTACGGTAAGAAACGTAGTAGCATATGTTTTCAGTTTTTTTAAACAATGCCGAAATTCCCAAACATGTATTTTTAAAGACGTAAATAAATTATTAATAAATAGTTCGGTTCAGTCCTTTTGGATCCAGGGCCTTGGTACAAAATCTTACTTTTTGGGAGCACATCCTTGAGTTACTTGAAAAAAAAATCGAAATCACTATAGGTATCCCTGTAAATTTCCAGATGTCCCCTCGACTTCTCGTGGATCCTATCATCACGTGACAGGTCTCCACTTTGGTTACAATGGGACCAATTACGGATTATACCCTTTACAATTTACAAAACAAATAATTTTGAAAATCGGTCCACAAATGGCGGAGTAATGGTTGAACGTATAAAAAAATAAAAAAAAATCACAACCGAATATATAACCGCCTCCTTTTTGGAAGACGGTTAAAAATCTAAAACCGTAGCGGGCAAAAAGTCTGTATAACGATTTTCAGTTATGGTCCAGGACATGGAGATTGACTGCCAACTTCTGTAAAGGGGAAAGTGAAATAATTGAAAATAATAATTAAACCTGTCTGAAATATATCCATAGAAGATGCTGCCCGCTAGAATCCCGACTTGTAAAAACGATTGCGCTAAGCTGGCCAGTTGCGTTCTGTCGCAGATGAGGTTCCACGTGCTAGTCACCGAACTTACTATAGTACTGGTGTCATACACGGGATTCTTGCAAGGGCAATAGTTTGTCAGGTTGTATGCTCCGTCGTCCATGCACACATAGTCAACGCTTGGCAAAATGAACACAACATTAGTCAGTTGATAATCCGTGGGCAACCGTCCCACAGATATCAGTATCAATATCCATATTTGATATCTTCCAAAGCTACCTATTATTCCTTCTATGTGGTCTACTTGTGTCATTCCTTTTTTTATACACTAACCCCCTTACTAATAAAAATATTTAAACAGTGGATAAGTTATACAATGTTTTGTCTTTGTCTGATACGTGGAAAAAATAGTTTGGCAGACAAGGACAAAACATTGCATTGCTTATTCATTTTGTAAATATTTTTATTAGTAATGGGGTATAGGTACAGTATACACCACATATTTTTTGTTTTAATTTATTAGATTTTTATATTTAATTTAATTTTCACCAACAATACACTCGCGCAGTATATTCTGAAATGGTTATAACTAAATCTCCGTTCAAAGAAATATGTTTCATATCACAGTACTGATAATGTGGTTACGTTATCTGTACTGTCAGTGTCGTCTATTCACTATTGTGAACATCGTAAAATCTCTAGCACGTCAACCTATCGTAAATGTGCAGTAAATTATAAGTACCTATGCTATCTATCAATCTATTTTGCACATTGATCAGATTATATTATCTACTAGTGGTCACTAGTTATTTTTCGCCGAGAAAATGCATAAGCATCCCATGGGGGATGGGGGTCCTACCCGTGAGTATGTGAGACTCTGCTGCGCCCGAAAAGATGGTGAATGGGCGTAGCCTCTACTCACTTAAAACTTGGCGACACTACACTAGTACACTCAATGCCGCGCTTGGCGGGCCACGGGATCGCATGAGCCTGCACCGCGACTCCGTCGGCGGACGTCTGCTATTTTCCAGGCCGAACAGAGGCCCCATCGGGGCTTGTGAGGGCAATTCCTCTTTGGTGTCGTGATGCACAGGAGTACATTTAGGCGCATCGCGACTATACGTCACCATGCGGTCGAAATTCGACCATAAATCACATTTTAATTTTTAAGCTTTAACTTTTTAGGTTTCTTTTGCCTATGGCAATTTACTTATATGTGAAAGAAAGATGGACAATTGTATTAAACGAACAACGAACTACTATATTACTGCATGGTAGGTACTGTGTTTTACTTTATTTTCATTAGTTTTATGTATTTCTCAACATTATTTAAAAAATATTAGCATTCTGCACATCTTCTTCCACATAAACTTTAACTGTGACAAATTTCATTCTCATCTATTCGCGTTTCGTACAATTCATAATTATAAAACTGTAGGTAGGTACTCAAAGCTTATGCTTCATCTCTGCTTCATTCTGTATCTTCTTTTTTACATGGTATAAAATTATGTCGCTTCCGCTGTCTGTTCGCTTAGATCTTTTAAACTACTCAACGGATTTTCATGCAATTTTCAGCAATAGATAGAGGAATTCAAGAGGAAGTTATAATATGTACATATAATATATTGCACCTATGCGAAGCCGGGGCGGATCGCTAGTCATATAATATGATACTAATATAACAGGTCAAGTGTGTGAATTTTTGTGCCCCGTGCGAGTTTCTTACAGCGGTTCTTCTCGCCGGTTTATTTTTTCGAACCGGTGGGAGGCATCACGTAGGGACAATTCCGTGAGTGTTATTTAATAACCTATAAGGAAATCAAAATTTTTGATTTGAATTTGTTTGTGCTTGTAAGGCATCACTGGATGCAATCACTGGATCTACTGAACCGATTTTAATATTATCATAGACCAATCATATATTATTAACCCGAAATACATTTTGCAAATAAGTCAGAGAAAAAATGGTCGAACGAAAATGTTTATTATGAACGCTGCTTTAACTATATTATATGACTATCATTTTCAGATCTAAAGTACATTATACGGACGCTCTAACGGTGAAGGAAAACATCGTGAGGAAACCCGCACATGGTTGGCCCCAGACGTATTGACCAGCCATTCCTCTGGACTAGGCTGACTGTCAGTGGCGTGCACAGGATTGTGACACTGGGTATGCGGCGAAGTACTCGGTCACAAAACTTTTTCGTTTATAGATTTTTAGCATAGCTACAGCCAAGCGACGGATCTCTAAGTCGAAACCATGCCAACAGAGCAAGTCTTAGATGTACTACTATTCATGTACATCTTCTACGGCAACGCAGACAAACAGCGATCGATCGTCGCGGCGGAAGAAATTCTAATAAGTAAAATAATAAGCATATTTTAAAATATTATAACTACTCACCAGTCAGTCAGCTTCAATCTTCACATATTCAAGGTTCCGGTTACTTGAGATTACTTTATCCCGATGTAAATTACTAAATAATATGCAAGGAAAACAATATAATTTAATCGTGTGTACACAACCACACAGCCAGTTATACGTTTCATAACTTTTAACATGAAATTTTCGAGTTACATTATTTTTTTGCTGGTTTAATTGTTGTAACTTTTTTTTTTTTTTTTTTTTTTTTGTTAGGAGGGGAAATACGTTACGTATCCCCCGCCGCCCCCGGGGGTGGGCAGCAGGGGTATGTCGGACTCCCCCGGCGCAATGGTGAGGAAAAGCGCCGAGGTTTATCGACTAAAACCCCTCCATGCCTCCTTCTGCGCCTATGCGGGGTCATGGGAACTGCGTGATACTACTACCACGACCCCGCAGCGCGCGCCGCGTCCGGCCCTCTCCTATCGCGGCGGCTGGGTGTAGTGCCGCCGCCTGCCTCATCGAGAGCTCCCCGAGGCATTTGGGGAGCTGTTCATCTCGGGGCCCACAGTGTGGGCGGCGATCCCCCGATCACCGCCCACGGGCCTAGGCTTCCACGTCCATGGCGGGGGCGGTCGGGGCCGCCCTTGCGCCTTCGGCTCTAGGCCTTCGTGGCCGAGCCTTTGGGGGAGCCTTTCCCTTCTTGGTGCCGGGGGGTGGTTTGGCCAGTACGCAGCCACTACTCCCCAGCACATGTCCCTTCTCTGGCTTCCCCATCGTCTCGCACAGGAGACAGTTTGGGGGGGCCGTACAATCCGGTGCCCTGTGCCCCGGTGCTCCGCAGTGGAACCATCGACCACTGAGGTCCACCGGGGACGGGCACTTTATAGCTAGGTGGCCGGTGTCAAGGCAACGGTAGCACCGCTTTGGCCTCGCGGCCAGCAGCACCACCCTCGCCGAGACCCAGCCGACCTGTAGCCGCCCTGCACTTGTTAGTCTTTTGGCTGCCGCTACCGGTGCGCACAGCCAGAGACACCTTTCGCCCCTTCGGCCCACTACGATCTTGCCCGACCGGATTTCGCCGGCCGAGCAGCCTCCCTCTTTAGCGACCGCCTCTATAATGTCGGCGGCCGTCGTCGTGTCGTCGAGCCCGGTGAGCAGAATTTCCGCGCGCTTCACCGGGCGACCGATCTTGATCAGTCCCTCATCCAGGACCGCCCTCATCTTCGCGGCAAGGGCGTCCGCCTTCTTCTGGGCCCCCTCTCCCGATAGCTCGAGAAGGCGGGCGCCCGTTTCTGCCAGGCGGAAGTCGACCTTGTAGATGCCGAGTTCCGCCAGGCAGATTTTCCTCTTTGCCTCTGTTAGTATGGAGGCGTATGTCGCTCTCCCCTCCTCGAGCACCCCCTCCTTGAGGGTGAGGGTGATCGCCGCGGTTTGGGGGGCTTAAGTTTCGCCTTCTTTCTCTTGGGGGCTGCCTTTTTGGCGGCACCCTTTTTTGCCTTCTTCTTCTGACCGCACCCACGTGACCCGTCTGTGGTCCGCGGGGCGTCCGTCGCAGGTGGGGCGGTCGTAGACCCCCTCACCTCCTCAGCCTCCCGTGCGGCCAAGGACATCTTCTTCCTCTTCTTATTCCTTTTCTTGGGCGGTGCAGGTGTAGTGGGAGCCTGTGTAGGCGCCACCGCGTCCTCCGCCGCCACTCTCCTCTCCTTGGCCACTGCCCTCTTCGGCTCCGGCCGTTCCCTTGCCTTCGGCGCCTCGACGCTCGGCGCGGGTGCCGGGGCTATGTACTCCCGGGCACTGTCCGCTGCGAGCGGAGGCCTTCTACGAGGCTCCGGCGGAAGGCGCTCCTCTAGGCCGGCCAGCCTCGCGTTGAGCATGTTACCGAAGGTCTCTATGTTTGCTCTAGAGACCTCCGCCAACAGCTCACGCACGTCCTTCTCTTTAGGGTTGGAAACCCGCTTGCGCAGCTCGTCGAGCTCCTGGCGTAAAGTTGCCACTTGCCCTTCAAGCCGCGCATTTTGGGCCTCCAGCCTCTGCACCTCGTCCGATGCCGAGCGATCCCTGACCTCGGTGAAGGCCAACCTGATCGCCGCAGCCGCTTCCTTGAGGTACCTTTGGTAGGTACCTTTCAAGTTAGAGGACTTCGCGGCGACCATGGCAATGGTCTCCAGCGAGGTCTCCACCGTCCTGCTCAGGTCAATGCCAGCTCGCTCCGACACTCCTTCTCCAGCGGGAGAAGTGGGGGGGAGTCGAGCGGGGGACGGACTGGAGCGTAAAGCCGCTCTCGCCACCCTCGCCTCTCGCGCAACCCTGGCGACCTCCTCCTCGGCTTGGAGCCGAAGAGCCTCCGCCTTCTCTTTATTGAGATCGGCCTTGGCCTTGGCCCAGCCGACATACTGGCCGGTAGTAGGCGGCCGTCCACGACCCCTCTTTGGCTTGGGCGCCACCTCCTTACTGGTGGAAGGCGCCACGTCTTCGTCAGTGTTGCGCCGTTTTCGCGCAGTCTTGTCCGGTGATGCGGGCAACCTCACGGAGTCCAGCGACATGTTGGATGCGCTGCTGAAATCCGCGGAGCAGTCCTCGCTCTCTGTTTCTGTGTCGCGGGGGACATATCCAAAAACGAACTCGTAATGAGTTCGCTTTATGCCGATCTTGTCACCCCGAGCGATTTTTTTGTCAATCAATGCCAGCAGCCGGCGCTTCGCGTCCGGCTGCGGCTTGGAGAAATCCGTCTCCTCGTCAGTAAGCAGATTCGCCGCCGGCGCGGTTAGGGGCGCCGGGTTCGAATCTGCGCGCGTCTTCGCGCCTCTCTCCTTGCTCGTCGTCGCAACGACCTCGCCTGCCTCTCTCGTAATTTGTGGCCCCCCCGTATACGAGGGCCGACCCCCCGCCGAAGCGGGAGTGTGGGATTCCCTCCTGGAAGGAGGACCCACCCGGGGAATACTTTGCAAATTACGTTCCGCCATCTTTGTAACACCGACACCCCGGGTCGCGGCCTTTTTTCAGGTGTGAGGTCACCTATCAGAAGAGTTAAATAAAAGTGAAAGACAGCAAGAGAAGAAAGAAAGATGGTGAAAAGATAGAAAAAACAAATAAAAACTAAAGCAAAAAACAAGAAAGTTAAACTAAAAAGGTGGTGAAAGATAGAAGAAGAAAGAAAGATAGAGCCAGCCTTCAGCCGCGTGAGTACCTCACCCCGCAAAAGACGGGGTGGCGTACCCAAGCGTTGCCCAGGGGCACGAACGTGGACGCACTGGCAGACCCCCTTAATTGTTGTAACTAACCTAACCTAACCTAACCTACCTTTAGACAGAATTTGAATCTTTTCACTGAATGACAATTGTGAGAACTTGTTATTTTTAATTTTTAATAAACACACATTTTCAAAACCTCACAGTCAAATAACATTTAAAAAAAATCGACTAACTCACTAGTAAAAGCAAATCACTACAATTATTATAGAAACTCAGTAATAAACTGTTAAATGTACACACTTTCAAATGTTAAAATGAAAAATCTTTTAAGAAAACTATAAATAAACTGGAGCGATTAAATTGTAAACAATGCTTATCACATGAAATATGCAATATGGCCCCCGCGAAACACAAAACGTTTCTTCTATTTAAACAAATAAAACCTTACTAAACAAAAATGCATAATGTGCATACGTGATTTATTAGATTTCCGACTATTCTTTTTACTCGGATTATAGGCAACGAATAATTTCCGACAAGCCAACTCGGCGGTTTTCGGAAGCGTTAGGATAGCCGAGAGCCATCGCCTGCCGCGGGAGTTGTGCTATATAATCATGTCGATATTCATGGGTGTGTGCGTTTGCGAAGTATGAAAATTACACATACATGCGATGATTTGTCCTGCACAAAGCAACCGCATGAGTTGCTATTTATAAAATATTAGGCGTTTTAAAGTTATTATATTTTTTTAATTAATTTATTTACTATTAATTAAAGTCATCTAAAACGTACGAACGTTTTATTAAAATATCTGTGAATGACAAGTAAAGCACTGCATTTCTGCCTACAAGGAGCACACGCCCCTGCTGACTGTGTTGTGAGAATGCCGTATGTGCTTGGGCAACCATACGACATTTAAAAACCGACTGTCCCAGGCACTACAGTATTTCATGAGTGGTTACTTCGCTCAGAGAATAATGTATAAATCATCCAATAACGGATGAAATGGCCTAAGTTTTATATTTTTCAAGTATTTATTAGGTTACATTCTTTGCGTCAAGACTTTTTTGATGAACAATTTTGCATATAAAAAAAATTATTACGTTTTTTTATATGCAGTACTTACTAAAGTAAAACAAAAAAATATTCACAGGTAAAATGATAGTAAAGCAACTAATCAATATGATTAACGAGAGACGAGTTATTCGACATTAAATTAGGACAAAAAACATTAGTCTAAATGATTATTATGCCTAATGATATAGCATGCCAGGAAACAAGTATTTCAAAATATTATTATGAGAAACAAAATTATGCCACGTTAAATTATTCCAAAAAAAAAATATTACGTTTTTTTTATATGCAGTACTTACTAAAGTAAAAAAAAATATATTCACAGGTAAAATGATAGTAAAGCAACTAATCAATATGATTAAAGACCAATTACATATCTAAATATTCATTAATATATATTTTCGGTCGCTATCCAATGTCATATAAACTAATAACTGATAAGTGATAATGAAATAATGCAGCTGTAAATACAATACGGTATTTTCCTGTATTTTTTATTACACAAATGAATAGTGTTCTGAATAATAAGTTAGTTTACAAAAGGAATATTATACTAAAAATAAATATTTTCCAAGATACTGCGGATTGTTTGAAGTTTTTGTCCTAATTTAATGCGGCATAACTCGTTAGGCGTATTTTATTGTCATAACAATAACTTGGCATATATAACGTATACATAACGTTTGTGTAGCTTTGGGTATGATTTTATGTAAAAAAATAGGGAACCTATTTGTGAGGCCACGTTACTACTCCAAAAGACGTTTTAACATAATAAAAAAGTTCTAACCTAACCTAACCCAAAATGACCCAAAATAATCCAAACACAAATGTTATTTATGCCTAACGAGTTATGCCAAAAAACAATTATGCCAAAGTATTATTATGGCAGAAAAATTATGCCTAACGAGTTATTCGACATTAAATTAGGACAAAAAACATTAGTCTAAATGATTATTATGCCTAATGATATAGCATGCCTGGAAACAAGTATGTCAAAGTATTATTATGAGAAACAAAATTATGCCACGTTAAATTATTCCAAAAAAAAATTATGCGCGAAAAGCTATCCCCTTTTTTTAAGAGTATCGTGAAAACGCCCCCTATTATAGTCGTACAAGTAGGTGACGTCACACGCTACTAATGTTGCTACGAAATGTATGGGCCATATGCACAAAATGTCTGATATCTCCGAAGTTTGCGCGTTTATGTTCATACATACCATACCATAAATAGGTTTGTATTTGATGTAAGTAAACTTATTATGTAGGTTTTTTACACTAATGGTGTAAAAAAATATTTCAACTACTTTTTGTGACTTCAAAATGCATATAATTACAAAACTACACATAATATCCTAATTCTTACACATATCCATGCCAAGTTAAATTTTTATAACACTATACGTTTGGACGGTAAACGGAACGGACATGACGAAACTATAGGTTCCGAAACGTGAACTACGGAACCCTAAAAATATTATATTAATTAAATGATATGCCAAAATGTAATCTTCAGTCTCATCTTTACCGAATTTGCTTTCCTTTTACACTGCTTTTTATGATATAACCTCAGATATTACGGTAAAGGCGTTCTGGTATTAGCTATAATGAGTTTGTTCAAAAGAGATAAATTCAAAGCATTCGTCATTCTAGATATCTATCTAGAGATTGCCAAAATAAATATATATAATAGATAGCACTAGTAAAATAAAGGTAAATAAACTAGTAAAATAAAATAAGAAAATAAATTTTATTTTCATTTAATTTTACGTAAATATCTATTTGATACAATACACAATATAATCTTATATCTATCACAGCCTATATTAATAGACTCAACAAATAATATCATTTTTGGCTCAGCAATTTTCGGATGACATTAGAATTCAAAAACATTTTTAGTCAAAACCTGAGTGTGCTGCTTTGTTTGTGCTAAACATTAAAAGTTACATATTTTATATAATATTTCTTTAAAAAATTCTCATACATTTTCTTTGATGCTGCCTTCTCAATAAAGAGGGCGAATTAACTGTATAAAAAGTATTACATCATCTAGCCTCTTCAAGTATTATATTATTGTCTACTTACAAAAACTTATTTCTGTACTCCAATGTTTATTCCTATCTATGCAAAGTAATAACATTGAAGTGTCTATTTTTGTAAATTAAAATTAATAGCTTTTCACTAAATGCAAATTATAGTATACATATAAGGTAGGTATCTACTTTAAATTTTTTTTTTTTAATTTATTCTGTCTGTCCGTCTGTCTGTTTGTTTGTTCCGGCTAATCTATAAAACGGCCAGACCGATTTTGACTTTTGACCGGCCTTTCACTGGCAGATAGCTGATGTTATAAGGTATAGCATATAATATAATAATAACATATAACTACTTTTATTTCAGGGTTCCGTTTAAAACATATAATTTGTTATCGTTTCCATTAGTTCCATGCAAACTAAGTTTCTGGCACTAGCTAGCTAGCTATAAAATTAAATTACGGAGCCTTAAAAACGAATAGCAATTCACATATGTTATATACATCTTATACTTTAAACCAGACAATCTTGTATGTTTTTTCTTACGTGTTGCAACAGTATATGAATAATTTTGACTCTATTATGTCAGTCCGATTGGCAGTTTGGTATGGGTATGGATAATTTTTGCTTTGTTCGAAAATTCGGAATGTGGTGGGATCGAATCCCGGTCGGATAATGAATATTCTTGTGAGTTTCTTTAAATTCATCAGAACTTCGGAGTTCTGATGAACGAGCAATACTCGGTCACCCAGGTAGTAATAATAAATACGACACAAGTTTCGCTTTCATACAGACACTTGATTAAATTTAATAAATGGCACCTTCTCCTGCTTTTTTTACATTTAAAACGTTAAAAAAAATTGTGATTACGGGTTAACATTTAGGTTTTCCCAAAATTTGACTACCAAATTTACAATTTACCGCAAATACCTTGTCAAATCTTGCTTAAATGTACCTACCACGTAATATTATATAAGACAAAAATCTACTAGACACAATATCTAGCTACCAGAGTGACCAGACATAATAATCACAATATTTTGCGATCTAGTCCATCGAGATTCAATTATTTTGTCAGTTACTCTGGCGGCACGGCAGTGCACGTGTCAAGACTATAAAAATATATTTGATTACAATTGTTAAATACACCAGATACTTGGTCATAAGTCGTGACTCATTATAACAAAACTAAGTATTTAAATGACTATATTAATAACGGACTTGTTTAAATACTTCATTGTACTCTGAGTGTAATACATTTTTTCCTCAAGCCTCTCCTTCTTCTAATGTGTCAGGTAATTTTTTGCCTCGTGTGTCCGGTAAGAATAAACAAAGACATGAACCTATCAGTGGTACAGTACCAAACAATACTGGTGGTAACCACGGAATGTTATGGGCGAGAGTGGCTATAAAAGGCGCGACCATCGACCCTACTCTAGCTAGAGTCGATGATAGTCCTACGCCAGTGTTTCTGACCACAGTTGGGAATAATTCTCCGGCGTATAAGTATACTGTGGCAAAGGATATACTCATACCAAACAGTCCTACACATCCCAGTGTCAGATGTCCAACACTGGACGGCACGAATATGATGAGGAGGCAGCTCAGTCCAGTGACGCAGTTCGACGCAATCAAAGTCACCTTGCGCCCGAGAAACTGGTTGGCGTAGATTGAAATAACAGTACCCGGAACCTGAAAAAACATTTCAATAATTCATTAAAGTATGGGGGAGACGACTACGTAAAATAATTAGTTTAATAATTCATATTAATATTAATAATCATTAGTAGTATCACTACTTGATAGATGTAAAAGATATAAAATTTTATGTGTGGTTTTAAAAAAGTTTCAATTTTTTTTTGCTAAATTAGTAAAAATTAGTATTAATTAAAAATTACACCGTTAGTTTACTTACAGCATGTAAAAAACATTAATCATATTAACAATTACTTTCTATCTCTAAAGTCTGTTACTCTGTTTTATATAATGTATAATAACGTGGTTTGGTGGCCAGTATTATGCCATAATTATTAATTACTCGAACATGACAACGTTTATTGAGTGACATAAAATACAATTTGATATCACGCTTTTCGTCTTATATTTTCGCTCCATAGATGTATATCAAAAGGAGGTAATAATTAATCAAAGTTTCGCTCTATTGAAATTTACATTTGCACATACGGAAGCGTGATACCCAAGTTCAAATTCTAGTTGTCCTTGATTTTATATCGCCAGACTCACCAGTATAGCAGCCGATATTGCGACGTTGGAGAATATGTTGCCAGAGACATGGCCGATGTATTGTGACACGCCAAAGAAGCAGAATCCACAGACAAACCAGTTGAAACATATGGCGATGGTGCGTATACGCAGCTTGGGCGTTCGGAACAGGTCCAAGACTGATGCACGCTCTGCATGTGAGTGACCATTATTGATTTCCACGCCTAGTTTCTGAATTGACGATGATATGCCCTCCGTAGGCCGTCCATTCCTTAAATAATAATTAAATAAATTAGTTCTTCTAAATATTTATAAGACTGCATTCTTGAAAAATATGTAAACTTGTTTCTTTTATATTTATTAGAAGTGGCATTTATGATGTAGATTATAACATGTATCTACTGTCTAGTCGAAACAACTTAATTAGCTTTGCGTGAAAAAGTGTAATTTGGGTCAATGATACTAATATTGATCCCTGACATTTTGCACTCGATTTTTATCATGTACATTAGGTATATGAGATAAAGAGAAGAATACTCACATATGGGCAGCTTTTTTCAAAATCTCAATGGCCTGTTCCGATCTACCAGTGGTTAGAAGCCATCTTGGCGATTCTGGTAGCAAATAATAATAACTGAGGAATAATAACGATGGGAGAGATATAGCCAACTGAAACTGGTCCCAGTTTCTTAGAAAGTATCCAAAAACTGGAAGTGTCAGATGTCCCAAATTGAAGGGTATTTGGTAGAGGATTCCGACCGTGTCCCTGTACTTTGTTCCGATCAATTCCATGGTCAAAACGAAGCTGGTGACCATAGTGCCACCCGTCGCTACGGCCAAGAAGAATCGTAGCGAGGTGAACATGTACCAGTTTACTGAGTACGCCGTAGCTACACCGGCTATCAGTTGAAGGAATACCGCTGATAGAAACGGCAGACGACGACCGAACCTGAAATGAAATAGTTTTGTATATAAACGACTAGCTTTTTTCCGCGGTTCCGCCTGAGTACATATAGTATCCCACGGGAACGCTGCACTTTTTCGGGATAAAAAGTAGCCTATGTTTTAATTCAAAGCCTATACCACTACCATACCGAATTTCATCGAAATGCGATCAGTAGTTTTTGCGTGAAAGAGTAACAAACATCAATCCATCCTCACAAACTTTCACATTTACAATAGTAGTAGGATGTTTAATTATTGTAACAGCACTATATTCTCAGTCATTAAGTCAAACGCTTTGTGTACTATATATGTATTGAACACTGATGTATTTTTGTTCAATAGCTAAGCATCAACTTATCACGTGTCTTAAATGTATATTCACTGTGCTGCAAGAAGGTTGCATCTCACCTAAAATTATTAAAAAGACCCAAAAATAATGTACATAAATATAAAATAGACTTAACAATTAAAAAGGTTATCAATACTAGGTTGAAAAGATGATGTAATGTCCATTCCTTGTGTGCTTATGACTGCATGATACTCCTCGACCAATGAATAAGGTCAGAAACACAAAGACTTCAAAGAATAAACGTATTACACACAAATATGTACTACAAAAGCGTTACTAATGAGCGAAATTGCATCCCACGAATAAAGTGACGTTTCATAAAGTAATCTCATCCGGAACCCAAGCGTGAATTCACTTCAACTCATCCAGGAAATGTCAATTTAGTCAAGTGTTTGTCATGTTATGCGAGCCTAGCTAAAATTCTCATGATATTATACCTATTTTAGTACCTAGACGGTTTTGTACAAAATGCATTCATAAAAACTTAGGCGCTTCTGTTAAATTTTAAGCATAGTAGCTAATTATTGTAAGATTTACATAAATACTATGCTATTGATAAGTTATAGTACCAATCTAAATGATTTCGTTTCCAAATCTTTCCTACAGGTATTAAAATATACGCATTCCTCTAGACTAAACCCAATCAAAGAGTTGTATAATAACGAACCTGTCTGAAAGATGACCAAACATCATATTGCCGACGAGAATGCCAAGCATGAATATGGTTTGGGTGAGGTTCTTCATCCAGTGTCTGTCGCACACGAGATCCCATTGCGAAACAATAGTCGCGTTGAAGACACTGTGGTCGAATTTGTAGTCCGAGCAGTTAGCGTGGCACTGGTTGTCGAACACGTCATTAGTTTGACAGGTAAAGTTCATGGGCGGGGCGAGGAATATGATGCTCATCTGATGCCAGGCCACCGGGAATTTCACCAGGAAAACTATGAAGCAGATCCATATTTGCCACTTGCCTATCGCTCCGATAGCTTTCGTCAGCGGATCTATTGCAGGCGTTTGTTGCTTTTCCACGTCTTTCGTCTCGTTCTCCAGCACTGGAAAGAAAAAAATATAGATTCAGTAAAAGTAATTCGAGTTTTGGTTTGACATAGATTAATTGTATTGTTGTAACAACAATAACAATAATAAGTTTCCGCGCCCTACTTCATAATAAAGTCAGTTTTATTTCAATAGATAAGACCTAAGTAGGTATTCTTTTAAATTACAACTGATCAATAATAATCAATAAAATCAAAAAATCAAGGGAAAATAAAAACTCACTAACAATTCAAAATATTAGGTAAATAAAGTTCCCAAAAATATTATTTCCAAATTATACACTTACTCGTAGTTTTTTCGTTCATGGTTCAATCAAAACTGGTTTAAATTATTCAAAACAAGTTGTATATGTTTAAATTTAATAGCAAGAATGGCGACCAATACACTCAAGCGTTGATAACTTAATAACATAAGTATTACAAAATCAATCTCATTTGAATAACTAATAATTACTATGCTCTCTGGCCCACGTCAGTGTAGCTTGGTAGCTAGCGGTCTTGGCTGACCGTAAACGAACTCGAACTCAGATAAGGCTCATGAGGCTTTTTACCCGACTACGGCGAAGGCAAAAGGAAGGGTAATTATTTTGGCAATCTATGTATGTATGATAATGTTTCTTCGTAGAGTCTAAGCTACTGTCTAAGCTACTGTTCCGATTTTAATAAATGAGGTGTCAATAGATTTGTAATGATGCCGCGGTAACATAGGTTATATAATTATTATCAAAATTTTGCATTTCGAAAAATAAACCTCAGATTCTAACATGTAAAAAAATTAAATCGATATATATATATATATATTATGTATATTATTGTTTAAGTTAAAATATACGTTTATAAAATGCGGTCGTACAATTTTGTTTAATTTTCTAACATTACGGTTTATCAGACTATAAATATATAATTTATATATTATTGTTCCATAACAAACTAATAAATTTAAAAAAACCCTGAATTGTCAAGCTGTGAACTAAATCAAACTAAAAATACTCAAAAACTCAAACTATAAAAACTAAAAATAAATAAAAAAAAAACTAAATCAAAATCAGTTAATCGGTTGTTCTGTTTTTAATAAGAAAATGAAGATGAAATAAATTACTACCACTTTTATTACTTACTAGTTCGATAGATGTCACTATACGGGTCTTACATTTTTCTGAATCGCGATATCGTTATGTTTTGATGTGAAGATATACTTCAATACAATTATCTGACTAAAATTGGGGGGGTCAAACTCCCTCAATGTCTCCCCACCAAGACGACTAGCCAACCGGCAGTCACCAGTCCGACTAAGACGGCCTCAAGCCATTAGCGTAGACCTATTCGAAAAAAGAAAAGAAAAAAAGATTTAAACATGAATAAAAGTGAATAAGTGAATTAATTGAATTGGTATTGATGAATGTTCAATGACCTCAAGTTTATTGATTATTCATAATTTATTTTAATATAATTATAACAATACAATCGTTCTTTAAATCAAGTCGTCATTTACTTTGTTTGTATGTTATGGATAGCTCATTTTAATTTCAGTTTTTCAGTTACTTCATTACCTATAAGTGCCTTTAATAATATTATATAATATAAATTACTGTTTCCTCGTGATACGGGCACTTACTTGATTTAAATTGTAAATAATTTGTTTAGTTTTGTATTACATTAAAGTTGTTGTTAAAGTATAGTGTATAAGTGTACGTCTTGTACATTCAGGTTTAGTCAAATAGCCCTTTTTAATAAAATCAAGGTTACATAGATGACATTTTTACAAAGCCAACCATTTTTGAGTAACCAGCCTCCAAAATGTTTTATAAGTTGCCTTGGCATTTCTAAACTTTAAGAGACATAAACTTGTACCTGACCTTTCGGTCATGTTAAAAACTCTTTAGGAAAATTATTTTGAGCGTAATCGGACAATAACTTTTGAAGTAATTTAAAGAAAACCTATTGCACGTTGGTAGCTACGGAACCCTCCTTAGATATGTCCTGATATTCTCATGGTTAGGTTATTTAATTTCAAGCTTGCAGACTTTAATTTTTGATGCTCATTATAATGTAGCATGGGTAACTTTTGACGAGCTCATCTTTGATCTTTCTGCACTTATTGTATTACTGTTATATTTTAACCAACCTCCAAAAAGGAGGCGGTTATACGTTCGGCTGTATATATCGTCAGCGTAGAAAGAGAACTAAATAACTAAAATTTTCTAGTTTCGAGATAATCGCGATTTATTGTTTTTTTCCTTATTTAATGGCGTCATTTAAAAATAAAAGCCAATTTTACATTGGGTAAATTTATATTCTTTAGATATCCATACCTCTTATTATATGCATAAACAACGAATCTCTCTCATGAAGTATAAAAAAATAAAAAACTAAGGTATCTAATTTTGCCACAACATAATATTGTAAATATACTGCAGTTAGCTACTTATTTTGGGTAGTTATGTAGTTCCTTCACTTCAAATGCATATAACAGAATAATTGAAGGGCAAATAACTCCTCTTATTGAATTCGTCACCTTCAACGTACATTTGAATATTAAACTAATATTCAAATTTGAATATTCAAAGCAGCTAAGAACCAAAGTTATTTTTTGCCGGTTTTCTGTGGAACTGCGGTATTTATCCGGTCGAACCGGCCCCGGCCCTCACATGATCTAAAATAAAGTAATCCACAACTTGTAAAATGCACATTTTACTTAAGTACAAAGGCACTTATTTTCATAAATGTTGCTAGTGCGAAACCGCAAATCAAAAAAAATCGAAAAATATATATATTTTTAATTTTTAGCTTTTGATAATTTTACCTCTAATTATGCGGCTAATAAACTAGTATGACATCGATATGAAGTTTCTAGATTTTATAGAAATATGCTTTAAATTATGCTGACGGTGAGTACTCCCCCTCCATATATAATATTTTACAAAATCGTGTTTTTTTTTTTGCCACTAAATATCTCGTAAACTGTAAACATTATTATTTTAAAACTTTTGAATTTACTCATGTCAGTAATGACTCATAATAAACCAAAAATCAGACTTCTAGCCTTACTCACTACAAAGCTATGAGGGCATGAAAAACCCGCAAAATGCTTCGAGAAAAGCTACCAGGTCAGTTTCTATATTCGCGGAATGAGGGGGTTGGAGGGGATATAAGGCTTCTTGCCACTCTAATCTAATCTTTAACTTATAATATAAATAAATACAGGGTTTTATTGTTATTGGATGCTTTCAATTATAGTCTTCAAATCATTTATCTTCTTATTAGGGTTCCGTAATACTTAACGAACCCTAATAGTTGTGTATACCCTATGTCCATCCGTCCGTCCGTCTGTCTGTCTGTCCGCTTTCCTCGCTTCTGTAATTATGAATATAAATATATAAAATTTGTTATAGTTATAAAATGTGTATAGATTTCGGTTTTAACATCATAAACTAATGATAATTTGATATTTTAGGAATGGCTCTCCATACATGTGAAGTGGGGATGAAAAATATTTTTTCATTCTATCCCATCGTGTGGGGTCTCGTTGAATAGGTCTTTTAAAAAGGCAGCAAGGACTGAATGTCTCTTTTACAAAGTCTAACATTTTCGAGTATTCGGCCTCCAAAGTGGTTTATCAGTTGGCCCTTTTTTGGAACCTAATGCACGTTGATTGTTACGGAACCCGCCTTATATATATAAGGAGGGTTCCGTAATAATCCTTGCCTTACAATATTCTCTAGTATTTCATGGTCATAAACCTTTGCTTTTGTAATTTTTTTGTAATCTATAATCACTTCGATTTGAGACTAAAAAAAGACAAGCAAATTTTTTTGCTTATTGTAAAGGCAATAAAAGAAAGTAGTTTATATAAAAAGTCCCTGAAAATTTACGAAAGTTTTCCTGCTTTTTCATGAAAATCATTCCCATTCCCAAGGGAACGCATTGCGCTAACTGACATGTATAAAATTGTCTTTGATATTTTAAACCATCTATTCTTTAGTCAATATTTAATCCCTAGATATTATTATATAGCCAAAAAATTAAAAAAGGAGCTGCGGTATCAAAAAATCTACCGATAAAAAAAGAACAGGTAGGAAATTTCGAGGATTTTACGAGAGAAAGACAAATCATTACCCGACTACGGCCAAGCAAAAAGGAAGGGTAATGATTTTGGAAATCTATGTATGTATAAGAAGAGATCCGTGGCCTAGTGGGTAGACCGTTTGATTCGCACTCGAGAGAGTGCAGGTTCGATTCCCAGGTTGTGGCGTGTACCAATGGGGCTTTTTCAGATCTCAAGTACATTATACGGACGCTCTAACGGTGAAGGAAAACATCGTGGAAGGAAATCCGCACATAGTTGGCCCCAGACGCATCGACCAGTCATTCCTCTGGACTAGGCTGACTATGTTGTGAGAATGCCGTATGTGCTTGGGCAACCATACGACATTTAAAAACCAAGTGTCCCAGGCACTACAGTATTTCAAGAGTGGTTACTTCGCTCGGAGAATATTGTATAAATCATCCAATAACGGATGGAAAGGTCTAATTTTTTAAAATGTATGTATGTATATATGTATTATCTATGTATTTTTATTCCCTCGTAGCATTTAAACTACTGGATCGATTTAAATAAATGAGGTGTTTATAGATTCGTAATGATGCCGCGGGTAGACTAAATATTTTTTTTTCAATTTTGTATTTCGAAAATTTAACCGCAGAATCTAACATCTAAAAAAATTAACCGCGATAATCATCACGTGTTTTGTATCAAAAGAAAGGTAATACTTAAGTACTTATATATTTTACATAATTTTCATGTGCTTGCACAAATATGTCAAAATACACGTTTAAAATGCGGTCGTACAATTCGTACTATCCCAGTTGGCCAATTTTCGAACATTACGTAATATAAAACTATAAATATATAATTTATATATTATATTATTTTACATTTATAAAACATGTTTAATTTTATATAATATAATAGACAATACACATCAAAATAAAATTTTAAATAACCCCTGAATTGTCAAGCAGTGAACGAGCTGATGATGGTGAATTATAGTTAAAACACTCTCAATGAATGTCAGTTTTCAAACAAAAAAAACTATATAATGCACATGAATTAAATTATTAGCACTTTTATTACTTATTCGGTCAATAGATGTCACTATACGTGTCTTACATATTTCTGAATCGCTGTATACATTTATTATACGGTGAATTAGTGAATTTATGTTGACTGTTAAATACTTACAATTGCGTTTCTTGATTATCATAATTTAATAATATTTTTATCGTTCTTTAAATCTAGAAAAAAAATGGCTCGCTCCGCGCCCGTAAAAAAGATATTTTTAATTACAAGTGTTTTGATTAGGTACTTATTAATATTATTCCAAAAATATGTTCGTTCGAGTAAACGGAAAAATACGTAATAAAAAAAGAAGTTACAAAAACTATAACCCGACTACGTAAAAAAGGGGTCTAAAAAGGCCGAAACAGGAAAATAATTCAGATAGAAGTCCAGAAATGCATAGGTACAAAAATTGTAAAGGTGGAGCCGTGGTCGAACCTACTTTATAAGGTTCGGCACAGTCGATGTCCAAGCCGAAATGCTCATTTAATATTTTTTCCCCATACTAAGTTTAATACCCCTTTTCACCAATTAATAGATCGAATTTTAGAAAATATTGAATTAGAGTTTTAGTAGATCATGCCAAAGAGCTACGTTGATACCCCTTTTTACCCCTTCTTAGTAGTGGACCTCAATATACGTCACAAAAGGAAGCCACGGTCCAAATATTATGTTTCTAGCTTCAGTAGTTCTGCCTCGACGTTGAAACACTGCGCCTAAAACCTTTCTATACTATTAACTTTCCTTATAAATTAAAGTTTTCTAGAAGCCAAATTTCCCGATGCTTTAAAAATCGCATAAAACCAATCGGCAAAAAAGGCGACACCCATACTCCCAGCAACTACAGATCCATAGCTCTTTTACCGACGTTTTCAAAAATATTCGAAAAGGCCATGTGCCAGGTTATATAATATTGTGAAAAAAATAAGAATCTTGATGATAGCCCAAATGGTTTTAGAAAGGCAATATCTACGACATTAGCTACGACAAATACGTTCAAAGGGCACTCCAACACATTAACGACCAAAAGTACGTGATAGGCATCTTATTGGACATGGACATGACTAAGACCTACGACTAAGTGCAATATAACATACTCCTCGAAAAATAACATGGCTTCGGAATACGTGGACCGGCCGGCATACCTGTGGTTCAAATCGTTTCTAGAAAATAGAATCCAAATAGTTCAAATAGAACATTACAACGATATGACAAAAGAAATCACTTTAGTTAGATCACCTAAGCAGAAAATTAATTGTTCCATTCCACAAGGAAGTGTTTTAGGGTGCATATTGTTTTTAATATTATACGACTTACCTAAAATTCTAAACAAAAAAATAGTAGTCTTATTCGCAGACGATATTTCCCTACTACTAAAATACGAAAATACAAATACATCATACACTTTACTACAAGACACACTAAAATCAAAAACAGATTGGCTTCAGGATCATAATCTAGAAATAAACTACAGTAAAACTAAAACTATCCAATTTAGATTATATAAAAAGCCCCCAATAAATAAATAAATATAAATATAAACACCTCTTTTCAAAATACTACCTTAGAATCTGTAGAAACATTTAACTTGCTCGGAATAAATATTTACCCACACGTAAATTGGAAAACTCTCGAAAAATTATCGAAATTTACTTATGCACCATTTAAAATGTAGCAGATTATAAAACAGCTCTTTCGGCATACTATGCTTATGCATACTCTTGGTTAAGATATGGTATTATTTTGTGAGGAAATAGCGTTAATATTCACGAATTATTTCTTTTACAAAAAAATGCATTAAAATAATAATTATAGCCCAAATAAGAAATCGAGCTGCAGACAATACTTTATTGAATACAACCTTTTAACACTCCCATCTATTTACATACAGGATATTAGTTTGTTTATTTAAAAAAATTTAGATTATTTCACAAAGGTTACCCATAACATCAATATTAGACATAAAGACAGATAACACTAACCATATTCTAGAATAAAAATGCTTAATGAAAGTCCATATTATATGGCAGTAAAAATATATAATAGGCTACCAGATAATATAAAAAAAGAAACAAAATTATTAATATTTAATAGAAAATTGAAAATATGCAAAAATGCTTTTATTCCTTAGAAGAATATTTTGCAAAGGATGAAGGTAATAAAAGTTCATAAAATATGATGTATACCTACGTCATTATAATTTTTTATTATTTATTTTATTATTTATGTACAAAAGTAACAAAAACACATTTTAAAGTTATATTAATACAATGGCGTACTTATCTCTTTGAGAGATCTCTTCCAGCAAACCGTAATAATATGTGGATGTTGGTTGTGGAGATAGGGCTATTACACTAAAGACACATTTAAAAAGTACTTAAAGCATTAAACTTATACTAACAACCTATAACCCACTACCCATTATAAGTGATATTGTCTAAATTGTGAAAATCTATAATCATAGCCTGCGATTTCTTGGGGTTCACAAGTAAACCAAAGGTATTCACAAACTCGTTTACGCTCTCAAGATCCTTGTTCAGCTGGTGCACTGCATCGTTAATATCAGAGAGCGTGGTATGCCTATATATTTGTAGATCATCTGCATAAAGGTGGAATAATGAAGTTATGGCCAAAGATATTTCATTGATAAATATCGAAAAAAGTGACGGTGATAAGACTCCGCCCTGAGGAACACCAGCAACGAGATTTGACTATTCAGCGATGAATTCCGGTGTAAAGATTCGCTGCTGTCGATTTCTCATGTAGGAGTCAAACCACTCTATAGCTGAAGTCGAACCAACCGAGCGAAGTATTGCGAGCAAGACGTCATGATCCACGGAATTAAATACACAGCTGAAATCGAGAAGTACACTTATTGTCAGTTGTCTGTTATCCGTGGCTTGGCAAACATTTCAGACACCTTCAGTAGTGCAGTAGTAATGCTATGCTCTGCGCGAAAACCGGATTGGGGAGGATTTAAAAACTAATTCTCGGGTAAAAAGTTAGTTAGTTGCTTGTTTACTGCCTGCTCGAGAATCTTGGACAGGATAGACAAAATTGAAATAGGGCGATAGTGTGAAGGAGAGTTAGGATTGGGAACCTTGGGCAAGGGGCTTTCTTCCAGGAAGAGGGAAAAGTGTTAGTACTGAGAGAGAAGTTGAAGAAGAAGAATGTGTGCGATGATAGGAGTGTATAAGTCAGCTACTGGAACAAGCATATCTCCACTGTCACATCCAAACGCTTTCGAAGAAATATTTAAGAGATGATTACGAACTTCTTCCTCATTAATATTTTTAAAAGTGAAAGATGCATTGTTACGATTGTTACGCTCAGATAATAAGTTAAGGCACCTACATATGGTTTGTGGGTTTAATAAGAGAGGCGGATTGGTAAAATGTTTATTTAGTATGTTTACATCTTTAAAATTAAAGGGTAGATGGTTTTCCTATTCCAAGGGAACCAAGGAATTTCCAAGTGTGTGCAGAAGGTAGATGTTGAATTGTAGAGTGTATGTGTATCGTCGTTTGGCATCACGACATTTTCTATTGCACAGATTGCGAAGTTTTTTATACCTAGCAATGTTGGAGGCAGATCGAAAACGTAAGCGTTTTCCAATTTTTTGGCTTTTTCTCTCTTAGTCATCAAAGTCCTTACTTCCGAGTTGAGCCAAGGAGCTGGGATACGCTTAATACGTATCGGTTTAACAGGCGCATGTAGGTCATATATTTTAGTCACGACAGAAGTGAAAATGACAATTTTAGAGTCGATTGTACTTGCTTTATGAACAATAGACCAGTCAACATTAGCAAAGTCGCAACGAAGTATATTAAGATCCGAGCGGGCAAAACTCACAACACGCCTCAGTTTACGTATATTGTATGATAAGTAAATCAGGTCGTGATAAGAAAAAGGGGAAGTCAGCTGTCCATGTCCAATGACACAAATTAAATCGAGAAGGGACGGGTCGTTGTTGGGAGAGAAATGAGTGGCAGAGATAGATAGAATATGAAAATCAAAGGATGACATAAGGGACTGTAATTTGTGGGATCTTGAATTATGCTTAATCAAGCAAGTGTTCAAGTCGCCCATTATGATGACATGATCGTAACTAGGGTAGTATTGATCAAGCAAGACTTCAAGATCACCGAAATAGTCGACAGTGGAGGAAGGAACCCAAAGAAGAACTTTGCTATGTGATACGCATAATTCGAGTAATAAATATTCGAGACAGTCACGGGAAGTGTTTGGAGATTGAGATAAAATATTATATAGGACGTTATTCCTGATGTAGATGCACACACCTCCGCCCCTGCCGATTTCACGATCGTTGCGCACAATAGTGAAGTCGGATAACGGATACAGCGTAGAAGGTAAAGAAGGTATAAGCCAAGACTCCGACACCATATGTATTATGGTGTATCCACCGGTACATCATTGAACGTTGCCAGGAGATCCGAATAGTGAGCCGGGATACTTTGGGCATTAATATGAGCGATGTCAAGACGGAGATGTTTCCGCGCAAAAATATCATGCTTTAGTTTGATATCAAGTGGAACGAAACTAGCTATGGAATCGTCGTCAGACAGTGCAGGTTCATTGGTGGCACTGTTCTCAGTCATCAGATGAGGCACAAGAGCAAAAGCTATCTTCACAGATGTTATAAAAATCTTTACTACAGTTCATTTTTATAACACTAAAATATTATGTATCTTCAATATAATATTAATATGATAAATATTAAAGTTATGTCTAATATATTGTAATCCTACCTAACTTAACTAGATATTAACTAAAATCTAATATTATTAACAGTAATTCAAAATTGAATAATACACACAAATCCTTAGTATCCTGCACACTAAAGCAAATATTAATAAAGTAAACATTTAATTACACACGGCAAACAAGATCCAATTAGGTATAACTAAATTTATAACTAATTTAAAACTAAACCATTTACGTTAACCATGACATCTAATAGAAATTAAACACAAACCAACCAGGATAAAACACAGTGTCCCCTAATATAATATGATTAACATCATGTTTAAATACTGAATAATAAATTAATATTTAAAATTATCGCTATGATTGGCATGCATTTTAGAAAAGAAGAATAATAATAAAAAAAAAAAGAAAAAAAAAAGAAATGTTAAGAATATAAATTGAATATAAGAATATAAATAATTATTAAATTTTTAGCAAGCGCCTCAAGGCTGCTAAGTTTGTCCTGTCAATATTTTTGATGTTGTACCTACTTAGTTGTGCTAATAAAGTTTTGAAGTTTGAAGTTTAAAGAATCAATCAGTCAGGACATGTTACTTTATTTAATAGAAGATTAACATAAGCATCCTCGATATAACGCCTGTAAATAAACAAATTACAAAATTTCCACACGCGTATCGAAGTTTGAATAATTGTCGCCGCGGCGCATAAGTATATAAAAGAAAAAAAAAGAATCACAAAAATATTTATCTGACCGGGGTTTGAACCCACCACATTCCAAATTTCCAGACAACACAAAAGCTGTGAATAAGACTGAAGTAAGAGAGTCGAAATTATTATTGATATATTATTGCACGATGAAAGAAAAAAAAACACATATTGCTTAAAAATACGCAGTTCTAAGGGATAAGACCTAGCTAGATCGATTTTTCTCTCCAAAACTCCCTGCGTACTAAATTTCATTGTAATAATTGTAGCCGTTGCCGAGATTTCGATTAAATATAAACAAGATTGTCTCGTTTAAATAATAAGATATTTCATTTTTTTTCAAAAAGGTTAGGCTACAGAGCAAACCCTTAACCTGAGCGTCATTATTTTAGGCTCAAATTGTAGCTGACTAAATTATCCAGAGGAGTTGTTTCCAAAGTATCGAGCACTAAAAATCAAAAATTCGGAATAAATTGTTTTTTTTTTCATTATTTCGGCCATAACTTGTTTCGATTTCGATTTTCTCGAATAATTCTTTTTGCACATTAATTCTCTCGTAAATAAACAATTTTTGAATATTATATATTCAAAACTCTCCGAGAGATAAGGGGATCGCACTTTTTCGTGAAATCGGGTCTATAGGGTCTCGGGTCTGGAGCGAACGAAAAGACACTTCCAATATCAAATAACCCGACTACGTAAAAATGGGGTCTAAAAGGCCAAAACAAGAAAATAATTCCAAATAATCCAAATAGAAATCCAGAAATGCATAGGTACAAAAATGGTCAAGATAGAGCCGTGGTCGCGCCTACTTTATAAGATTCGGCATAGTCGTCGTCAAATCGCAGCCATATTGAGGTATAATTCTAGAAACTTCTATAGGCCTTAGGGACAGCTCATACTTGGACGCAACGCATCTCGGTGTGAACTGACGCTTAGATGCTATACTGATAGCATTTTCTGACTGACAATTCATAAAACTGTTTAGGTTAAACCTACTGAGGTTTAACCTAAACAGTTTTATGAATTGTTGCTTAAAATAGGAAAAGCGTTAAAATTTTAACCGAATATAATAGGAGAATTATCCTTCGGGATCAGTCAAGGACGATAAGTATATATTACAAAGTAGTACCCGCGCTTGTCGCTAGTTAATGTAAGCAATTTTATAAAATACTTATAATGTCTGTAAAATATTAGATTAAATTTATGTTGAAAGTAAAGCCTTAAATATTTATTTATAATGAATTATTACAATTATTTAATATATTGAATTTTATGGTCATGAGCACGAAAAGATCATAGTACTCATGATCGGTTATTAACTTTTATTTTATAAACCGGATGTACGCCCCTTTGGTAGGAATAGTGGGGAAGTCAAGCCAGGGAGGGCTGGGGTGGAGCTCGACAGCCATTCTGTTGGAAGCAACCCAAGGCGGTAGACCCAAATTGTGGTAATGCTGTAATAATTTCAATAATTAAAAAGTAATTGTGTTATACTGAAATATATTGAGAAATATAGTGAAAGAAGACTTTTATTTCTGGAACTTCCCTATATTAATGGGTAAGAAAAACATGTATCCCAAAAGGAGTATAATGATGACGTTTTACGTAAAGTGAAGAAGTTGGAACACAAAATGGAAAGATGGCGGCAGCCATTATCTTCTGATGACGATGACTCGGAGGAATATATGGATAGTTAAGATATGGTTCTAAACAAGAAAGATTACAATCAACCAGGTATTTAAATGTGCTAGCATGTTTTCCATAAATTTTGGTAAAAATATCAAGCATAGTGACTCTAGCGCATGACGTCAACTCCGCGACATTTTGCAGTGGCGGGAATCATATTTCGATCATCAAGTTTTTTCCACGTGGCGAATTTGAGAAATACTAATTATTAATGCAGTTTTAAATTTCTTAGTATTATTTCCACTATGTTATTATACATCGTAAAATTACTAAAGGTAATTTCCTAATGCTCAAAGGTATTGCAAGTAATTCTTGCAAAAGAATTTAGAAATGATCGGCTTCGTATAAATCATGTTTTAGCCATAAGAAAAGTACAGGGTGCATTACCATATTAAATTCTAACAGTGGCTAATAATAAAATAAACGTTCCACGTAAATCGTGTGAGCTATATAATATGCGCTTGACCTCACGTAAATCGTGTGCTTTATTTAAGCCCTTGACTTCACTGTAAATCGTGTAGAAAGAAAGCTGCTGAAACTTAAAACATTTTAATAATGATAAAGAAAATGTAACTCAATTTATTCATTTTTCTTGCTAGATGAGAAAATAATGCATTCGGGTCAAGACAGGGACATTGACCTAAATGAAGATGATGTCCTGCTAACGGTACAACCCGAGTCACAGGAACATAACGAACCATCTACATCTCGAGATTTGCACACCACAACGCTGCCAACACCTGCTATGTCACACACAGAACAGAACCTTGAACCGGAAGTACCAGATATCTTAGGGGAAGACCCATCTGTAGATAGGAAACATGGACATGGCCTTCATAAGGACATCAAGGTGGGCACATAGTATTTTAATTAATGGCTAATCCAAGGATACACAAGGGAGTTGAGTAAACTGTACTTACCTCCAGAAAGCTGGCTTAGTATGAAAGCTCCAAAGTTTAACCAGGAAATAAAGGCAGCGCTGACGGAGGTCAACTTTAAAAATGAACTTATACAGCATAAGCAAACAGAACCAGTTAGGGAGTAAACTGGCGGCTATAGGGCAGGTCCTAAGATGGGCAATTCAAAACAAAATAACACCACAAGTAGTGTTGCCCAAATGCAAGAACAAGACGAGACTTAGCCAGCCTTGGTCTAGCGCCAATACACCTGGTCTTGGTCTTGGTATTGCGCTCCAAGTCTTGGTCTTGGTCTTGCAGCACGAGTCTCGTAAGTTTCGCAATTACCTATTAGCCTATTGCTATTTATTAAACATATTGTGTCGTTTACGAACGAACGAACCAAAAAACCCGGGTTGCGCGGTTCACTTGGTTCAATGGTTCACTCGTATGAAATTTATTCGGTCACTAGTGTCTGGTTCACTGATTTATTACCATATGAACCATGACTCGATTGGCTTAGTTCGAGTCAAACGAATCATTAGCTCACTGATTTATGAAACGGTCAAACGAACCATAGACGTGTTCCGTTTACGATCGTGCGATCTCGGATATACTGATTGATATGATATAGTTAATCGGATTAATAAAGTATTTATTTTAAGCAAATTTTGCTAATGAATGAGAGAGATACCTATCACCTAGCAATATGTACGTTGATCCTACTTCGCTTAAACATAATAATAGGACATTTAAAATTTGATTTTTGAAATAATTTTAAATTTGAATTTCTGTCTGACATATCAGAATAACTCCTCACATAGACACATACATATATGTGTCTATATGAGGGGTTATTTAGTACCATTTTCAAATGTTTAAATATTATTGAATAAAGACAAAATATATTGACCAAACATACGAGTTATAAGTTTGTAGTTTGGACTTTGCTGCTGTTGATTAATTTATTACATACAAAGATTTTATTAATTAATTAAAGTTGTTGTAATGTTGGGTGATATTATTTATTTAATTTTAATTAAATACAATTTAATTTAATTAATTAGTAATTATGTAGGTATATAGGCATTAACTAAATACTAATTAGTATTTAGTTAATGCCTATATACCTACATAATTATTATGCGTATGAAAATAAATGTTATAATAAATAAACAGTAAATATATCACCCAACATTACAACAACTTTAATAACTTTATTATTTTCACAATACAAAGGTCCGCGGGCCGCGTGCCGCGCGCTGGGGCGTCTCGCGTTGCCCGGGCGCGCGATATAGGTTTTGAATTTTTACTAAAAACTGTTTTCTAAAAGCATATGCTACCACCTATGTTCATTGATGATAGTGTAGAATTCTAATGGTGAAAGAATTTTCCAAATCGGTCCTATAATCTGTGTTTAGTAGATAAATATATATATATATATATATAACTTACTTATTGTTTGTTACTTACTTATTGTGTGTTGTATTGTTTGTGAGTTTGTTTGTTTGTTTGTTTGTTACACTTCCACGTGAAATGAGGTTTTAAACTTTCATCCCCTATTTTACTTTCTTAGGTGCTGAATTTTAGAAAACGCTGAAATACGTAACTCATTATTTTTTTCGTACCTACTTAATTCATACGAAATACCATGTAAATATGTGTAAGAAATAAAAAGTTTCATACAAACTGATATATTCTATTTTACCCCCTTGGGGGTTGAATTTTAAAAAGTCCTTCCTTAGTGGATGCCTACGTCATATGAGAAATACGTGTGCAAAATGTCAAATTTCGAGCCTCAAGGGCTGTGCGTTGATACATCAGCTTTACAGTCAATCAGCTTTACCTTTTATATATGAGGTTTGATAAAATCAACTACGGATATTTTAGGAATATGATCTACTGCTCATATAGACAAACGTTTAGGCAAAAAATTTAATGTCGTACTCAAAGTAAAAAAAATCAACTCATAATGGGTGAATCTCCGCTATCGCAAACTCGCCCATATAAAGGAAGTTTTTTTTTCACGTATAACAATAATTTTTCTGCCTTAACGTCTATACATAAGCAGTAGATCACATGCCCAAATTTATCCGTAATGAATTTTACCGAACCTTACATAAAGATAAATTTGGCAGACGTAGAGTAGACCACTGACATACCTAGGCTTTTTAGAGCGGGAAAATGTACTGTTCCTGTGGGATAGTGTATTTACGGGGGCGGAGCCGCTGGCAATAGCTAGTATAAAAAATAATTTAACATCTTACAAAGAAGTTCCGAAAGAATATGCGACAAACACACTCGGCGCGTGGGAGCGGTCTACGCGCGCACGGGCAGTTAAAGGTTAAATAACCAAAAACTATAAGGCTCGAGTTCACCAAAAGTAACTTCACCATTGATTTTGTAACCGGTCGTTTAAATTTTAAACATGACTTTAAACGAGGAGTCATTTTTTCCTGTTCACCATCGCTTCTCTTTCTCTGATTAGTAAATCGAGACAAAACTGGCCGTTTATGAATAAATGAGTGAGAAATGTAGTACAACTAAATAAAAATGTAACGCTACAACATAAAATGACATTTATGTTTCTGACATTTTGATTTGATTACGTAAAATTTAACGCTACAAAATTTGAAAGTTGTTGTTTATTGTTTCTTTTGTTTAAAGAGTAATTCATTTTAACTAGGACGTATATTTACGTAGACCTTATGTCAATATAGTATCGTGTAGACAATTATAGTGAAATAAATTACTTTTTTATTAAATACAACTAATTTTAGCAACAATGAAAAGAGTGTGTTATCTGAACTTGTAATGAAATACAAGAATATAATTGAGAATAAACGGACTGACGCCTCTACAAATTCTCAGAAAGTAGCAGGTTGGATACGACTCGCTGAAAGATTTAACTCAAATTCTAATTTATCTTCAATTAATCCAAGAATATGAATTGCACTCGATTTGGATAAGCAAAACCGGGTCTTGAATGAAACTTCAACGTATACTTCACAGAAATTACGGCGACTTTGACAAATCCGAGGTCTTCTCGTCATCGCTTCTAACTCGTCAAAATAATCAAGCATGTTGAGATTGTAATCTCCTTCCATTATAACATTAAAAGGCATCATTTTGTCTCAAATAAATAATATGTCTTTACTCTTTATTAAAACTATTAAATTTAAAGCTACAAAAGTTCTGTCAAATCACTATAATCGAAGGTTAAACAAGGGTCTCGGGCTTGGTTAAGGTAATCGGCCGGTTAACTTCTATAACCAGTGTTTAGGACGTGGTAAACAGGTTTTTTACAAAAACGGCCGATTATTTATTTAAACGGTTGATTAAATGTCGGTGAACACGAGCCTAAGTCATATATTTAAGTTAAGGTAAATTACGTTCCTATATGTCTATGGCTGTGCCTAATGCCTAATTTCATTTTTAATTTAATCCCACGAGAACACTGTACTATATACTTTTTCGAGATAAAAAGAAGCCTTTGTGTTAATCCAGGGCTTATAGTAGGTACTACCATAAGAAATTTCATCAATATCCGTTCAGTAGATTGTTCGTGAAAGAGTACCAAAAGTTATTTTTTTTTGCGTCTCATAGACTATAAGTCTCTAAGCGTATACCCCGAACTCCTATACTCCCTGAATCAAACACTGAATCTTAACCGCAAGACGCAAGAGTCTCGCAGGCTTAGTCTTGTTCTTGCTCAAATCTTGTACGGTCAGTCTTGGTCTTGGTCTTGCTAAAATTAGGCGGGCTTAGTCTTGGTCTTGAAAAAATGCAAGAACAAGACCAAGGCTGCAAGACCAAGACCACAAGATATGGGATACTAAATACTATAAATAGGAACACGAGAGAAACACTAAAAGATATTAAAAAATTGTTGAATACCTTTTTGGCTCAAATTTATCTGATCATTTAAAAACTTCGAAGGCTATTTCGAGGGAAAGTGCTGAATTGAAGAAGGCCCATCGCATAAAGTATAAACCAAGTAGCAAATACACTAGGTGGGCGCTTACAATAATTCTACGATAGGTGTTGTGATCTGACTGACGATCCTATGGTCTTTCAAATGGGTTAAGGGGTATAAAATACCATTTAAGGAACAACCATTTCAATCTGTTCACACAACCCAAATTTATAATAATAATTCAAACGAAGTAAAAATCATTGACAATTGCATTTCTGAATTACTGAGTTCTAAATCTATTTCTACATGTAAACTATGTTAGAGCTTGTCCAGAAAGGCAAAATACGTGCGTAAACCTACGCGCGTAGAGCATCTTATCTTATCGAAACAAAATGTCTGGCGGTCTAGCTGTGATGCCAACTTGGGACTCTTTCCCTAAATTTAGGGAGAGGAAGTCTATGAATGGGTTTTTAGGGGTTTTATATGCTTGTTTTAATTAAATATGCAATTAATCTGCTTGTCGACAAGTAATAATAAAAAAACTTGAAGAAAAATATATTTTTTAAGTAAATAGACAATACAGAACAGTAATTTTCATTATTTACCTACCTATTATTACTAAATTACAGCTGACGTTCTGCCCTTAAATTACCTATCACTCATTGGTATAAAAAATAGTGTAAGACCTATACACACAAAAATCGTAGTTTTTATCTTCCTTTTGTGGGAAAGAGCCGGCCAGTTGCTAGTCGGACTCGTGCACGAGGAGTACCGTACTATTATTAGGTGTTTATACAACTATATTTAGTAGATACTAATGTAAAGCAAAAAAGGGCATAAAATCACATTTCTTGTGTGACAGCCCTCCATAAATATTACTTAAATTTTATTTTAATTATACATTCATAAAGAGAATATATTATACAACCAAGTATTTTTATTTCAAGCGTCTACCTGTTTGTTGCCATTAATTATATCAGGCAAAAAACGGCAATAAATTAAAGTTTGTTTGTATGGGTTAAATAAAAACAACTGTTTTCTTATTATATTTTGTATATATATCAGAAATATCATGTGTGAAAATTTTAACTGTCTAGCTACCAAGGATCATGATCTCATGAACCTACTAAAGTAAGGCTTTTTGACATAGTATGTACGCATGATTCACTGCCTTCTTAACGCACGAATAGGGCGCAACCGTGTCATTTAGCATACTGCGTACAGTGCAACTAATTTGTTAATGCTCTCGGCAATCGTTTTTTCTACGAAAATGACGGATGTATGGAAAACGATGACTTCCAAAAGACATTAGCAACGTGGTTTTACTGTACGAAGTATCTTTATATGTATTGGATATGTTTTTCTATATAAGTAACACCTATTTGGTATGTAACTTTTGGGTTTTTAACATTATATTTGTCGTATTATGTCACTTTATGAAGTTTCGAGGTAACTTGAGTACTATAATTAGTTATATTTGCGAGACTTCGTACGCGAAAAAAAAAATCCCATGGGAACCGTACAATTTATTTAAGGAGAAATATTTTTTAAACTTGGCAACACGATCTTACTACGCTTTAATGGCACTCCAAAAAATATCGATTTAAAACATACACATTTTTGAATACTTTAAATCGATATTATCTGATTTCATATAAAATGTCTTCTGAAAAAACTGGTTTTGACAAAACATAAACAGTATAAAATTTGTAAACACTCTGTAAAGTAAAATTGCACTAGTGTGAGTGCTGTGAAAATTACCAGTTGCCAACAGTGCCAACCGATCTGAATGCTGTGTAACGAATGAACTGAATACTTCTGTTTCTTTCTGAATCATAGAATAGGGAAGTTGCCTAGTGTGGAATATCACATTATTATAGATTAAATTTTAAAATTGTTGATTAAAGATACATAAATGTAAAAGAAATAGGTATTTAGATTGACGCGATTAATTAATTAATAGCAAATAAAAAGTTATTGCCCATTTTTTCTCGCAAAACGATTTGTTACGTCACAAGTTGCAACTGCCATACATTTTGTGATGACAAATGTATGGCGGGTGCAACTCGTGACGTCACAGACCGATATATCGCTCTCTTTCATATTGTAAATTTAAATTGTTTGTATCTTCGTTATTTTTTAAGATATACGAAAATGGGGTCTGGATTGTTTATTAACATGTCTAAAATCGAATAGACGAAAAAAATTTTTTACGCAACATGCCTATCGGATCTAGAGGAGCATATTTCTCTCGCTCCATATCTCGCGCGAGTCCAAGTTGCGGCGTCATGCATGCGGATTGCCGCGCGTATTTGAGTCAGGAGCGGATCACCCATACGTGTATTATGGGCATGCCCACAACCCTAACAGCCTTGTGACTGCACACTTTCACGGTCTGATAATTTATAACCAAAGTATGTTTAGTAGGTAGTTGTATTGGTATTGTTAGCCTTATTGAGTCTTATCTGGTACTTGTTACTTGCTGGTCATTCTTTTATCAGCGTTAACATACTTATATACACTAATGAATTTAGTGTAAAGCGGACCTTTAGTTAGGCAGATTGAAGAGAGCGCAAAATTTGCTATCTGTCCATTAATTTTCGGCCCTTTTTAGGGTTCCGTAATACATAAGGAACACTTATAGTTTCGCTCTGTCCATCTGTATGTCTGTCCGCGCTTCTAGCTTCTTTAATTATAAATATAATAGAAATAAATTTGGTATACTTATAAATTGTGTATAGATCTCAGTTTTGGCATCATAAAATAATAATAGTTTTACATTTTAGGGGTGGCTCTCCATACATGTAAAGTGGGGATGAAAAATATTTTTTCATTCTACCCCATCGTGTAGGGTATCGTTAAATAGGTATTTTAAAATAAAGGTAAGGTTTTATACATTACTTTTTTACAAAGTTGACCATTTTTGAGTGATCGGCCTCCAAAGTGGTTTGTAAGTTTCTCCTCCCCCTAGCATTTCTAAACTTTATAAGATAGAAACTTGTAAGTTTCCATGCTGATAGATCATGCTAAAAACTTTTTAGGAAAATTATTTTGAAGGAAATCGGACAGTAAATTTTAAAGTAATTTGAAAAAAGCTATTTCGCATTAATAGTTACGGAACCCTCCTTAGACATGTCCTGACAGGCTCTTGGTTAGATTTTTTATTTATTAACCAACAGATTTAAGAAAAAAGATTAAACCGATAGGAATTAGTTTCAACCGACAGGAATCCTTTCGATGTTATCGGTACAATATATATTATGTGTATATTTTTGTATAAAATGAATGAATAGTATAAAATGAAGTCACTCAGTTTCCTGATCGCTTAGATATTTTAAACTAAGCAACGGATTTTAATGCAGTTTTCAGCTATGAATAGAGTGATTCAAGAGGAAGCTTTGTATATACGAGTACAATACATCGCACCCGTGCGAAGCTGGAGTAGGTCGCTAATATAAAACAATAAAAAATAAAATTCTAATTTCTGTCAAAACCCCACTCGTGAGGTGGATATCGCCATACTAAATAATAATCAGCGTAGCAAGAGCTATTAACTAATATAGGTTTGAAATATGTTGGTGGCTGGGGACGATTTTTTCATGGTCTTTTATCCAAATCGAGCATTTAAGATCAAAGACTATAGAACTGCAATTAAGTTACTTTAAGTATAAATTATTTTTTGGCAACCATAGATCTACAGGATACATATTTTTTAATTTCTGTAGATAAAGATGACAAAAAAATGTTACATTTTCAATGGATTGGTCAATTATATGAATTTAATGTGCTTCCATTTGGCCTATGTACTGCACCTTATGTATTCACAAAGTTATTGAAACCAGTAATAAACATAAAGTAAAGTAATATGATACCTAATATGACATGTGATTATTTGAATTTTATCTTAAACACTAGATACATGATAATTACTTTACCTAATGACAAAAAAGAACAGATAAATAACAAAAATGTTGAAATTACGAATACAAAGGAATGTAGGATTGTTGAGAACTACGACGTCTTGGGTTTTACAGATCCTTCTTACGCTTGAGTGGTGATAATAATAATACAGCAACAATTGTTGTATTCTCCTTTATTGGTGCTTATGAGAGAGATGCTTAACACAGATACGTATTACATATGAGAGATGCCTAACACAGATACGTCTACACTATAATAAACTAACTAGATAGGCTATGCTTGTGACATCTGTCAATATGACATTGATAGTTCTACTTTATAATACTGTTATATTAGTGTTGCAATTAACTCTGAAATATGTAAGATCGATTGGAATCTTGAATTTTCGAAAAGAACTATGGAGGATTCGGTACAATACTTTTACGATTCTATTAATAACCTTATCTATAAGTACATCCCTACTAAACAGTTAACCAATAAAGCTTACCCTGCCTGGTATTCTAAGCCACTGATCAAAGTGATTAGAGAAAAAAATAAATTTTTACGAAAATATAATATCAACGGCAATCGTACAGATCTTGTGTCATTTCAACTGCTTCGTGACAGAGTGAAGCACCTGGAAAGAGAATGTCATCAGACGTACATAAATAACGTCGAAAAGTCTATCGTTAAAAACCCTAAATACTTCTGGACCTATATTAAATCACGGAACAATTCTAATTCAACTACCTTTCCGTGCAGTCTTAAGTATAACAATTTACAAGTAAACACAGGTAGTGAAATGTGTGACACTTTTTCATCTTATTTTCTTTCCAACTTCGCTCAGACACCCCCAGCTCCGGCGAGCCAACCCGGTAATATTAATCCCAGTTCGCCGATTGATGTTTCAGTTTCACGTATCTCTAACATTAATATTCAATGTGATGTGGTCAGAAAACTTCTGTTGGAGCTTGACACTTCTAAATCAGCCGGACCAGACAACTTGCCAGCTCAATTCTTTATATCTACTGCTACTTCGATTGCGACTCCCATAACCTTATTATTTAGTAAGTCATTTAGGGATGGAGTAGTCCCAGGTATATGGAAATCTGCGTTTATAACCCCGGTACATAAAAATGGGCCTAAAACTGATGTTACAAATTATAGACCCATCTCAAAGTAGTATATAGTAGCGAAAGTTCTCGAGCGCATAATATATAATCAATTATTTCCGGCTCTGAAGACCTCTCTTGGTTCCTTTCAACATGGGTTTCTAAGTGGTAGATCCACAGTCTCCAACTTAGTGATTTTCAATGACTATCTAACGCAGGCCATGGATACTGGCAAGCAAGTTGATGTCATTTACACCGATTACTCTAAATGTTTTGACTGTATAGACCATACTATACTTATTAAGAAGCTTGCATCCATGGGAGTCCCAGGGAATCTTCTTAGATGGTTCTCTTCCTATATTGACCGAAGGTCCCAAGCCGTAGTTGTTAAAAATTATATTTCTAGTTGGGTAGACATTCCTAGTGGAGTTCCCCAGGGATCGTTGCTTGGCCCTCTTCTTTTCAACATAATGGTTAATGATATTCAAAATTGTTTACATTCATCTCAATTACTTTGCTTCGCAGATGACATGAAAATATTCTTAACTATATCTTCTCAATCTGATGCATCTATACTCCAGGCTGATATCTCGCGTCTTGAGCAGTATTGCCTTCTAAATGGTCTGGATCTCAATCCCTCCAAGTGTTGTGTTGTTACCTTTTCAAGAAAACTGACCGTAATACCTACGAGTTATAAGCTCAAGCAACAACCATTACAGCGCCTCACAACAGTTCGTGATTTAGGCATTTATCATGATTTTAAATTACTATTTGACACACACATACATAAAATAGTATCAAAAGCCTACAAAGCGCTTGGTTTTGTTCTAAGATGTGCGGCATCATTCAAGGACATTAAAACAATAAAAACATTATACTGTACCTATGTGCGCCCTCACTTGGAGTATGCCTCTCAAGTTTGGAATCCTAGGTATAAAGAAAAGAATACATAGATCGCATCGAAAATATCAAAAGAAATTTGTTCGATATCTTTGCTATAGATTAAAAATGTATTATAACTCAGAAAATTATTTAGAACTATGTAAAAGGCATCACCTGGTCCCGTTAAGGATCCGACGTGATGTTGCTGACTTAGTTTTCTTACTTAAGATAGCTTCCAATAAAATCGATTCGCCTGAACTTTTGGAAAAACTCAACTTAAATACACCTATAAGAATCTTTAGATCTAACCCCCTTATTTTTCTACCTGTAGTCACGACCAACTATCGGAAGAACTCGTTTGTCTTGCGCGCAGGTAACAATTTTAATAAAATCTGTAATTCTGTGGACTTAGATTTATTCACAACTAGCGCGGCGACAGCTAAGCGATTACTTTATCAATATTTGCTCCAGTAATGTAGTGCTGACTTTATCTTTGTACTTCTAAATTTTAAAGGGTCTAAATAAGTTTTTTTTTTTTTAAACTAATTCCTAATTGTACTATTGCTATATATAAGCTAACCACTTGATAGTTGATTTTACACTTGTGACTGTTTCTTTCGTTATAATTTATAAACTGTGTCTAATTAGCGTGTATTAGTGTACACTATGTTTAACTCATGTTAACCTATTCGGTTTCTACATGTGAGGACCTGTAACTGGCTTTCTAATGATTAGAATAGCTTTATATTGTTATCACTGATAGCTGTTGGTCTTCCTAACAAAATAAAATAAAAATAAAATAAAAATAAAATATTATGCAACAAGGATAAGGGACTTTACACAATATATAGGTTCTATACTTCTGCTATCAAATATTGCTGGAATTACACAAAAATATTTGAAAGAGATACATTTTTAGCTTTATGAGACACAGATGATTATATTAAAATGATGAAAATAGAACAGTCTCTTTTTTGGAAAAATAATATTATGTCTTCTTTTATGCCTATGAGAAAAACTAATTATAAATTTGAAGTCTTTAGCGATGCCTCCAATACCGGAATTTTCAGAACTAAAACGTTAGAACCAAAAACCTACTGTGTTTTCTTTTGCGACACCGCCGCCATACACATATTAATCCTTCAAGCCGTTTCTGCAGCACTGGTGCCACGGTGGAACTCGTACTCGAAAATAATACGATATTTCAAGTTTTCCATTTTGTAAACAGAGTGACGCAAAGAAAAACCCAAAAGAGGAAAAAACAAATGAATTGTGGTTTTCGAAACACAAATGCATGAGTAAATAGCGGAATAAATTTGAAATTGGAATTCCTAACCAAAGAAGACATATTTGAGATCAAAGTGTCCAGTACGACAAAACGCCAATTTCATATGTAAGGACCTAATATATACTAATCGTCCTCGACTGATTCCTCGCATATTTGGAATCAAATATCACAAGGTAAGTTAGTTTGATTCTTGATTATGTATTTAGAAAATTATAATTATTTCATACTTTTTTGTGCATTTTTACTTTTAAATGTCTTGGGTCATTTTAATTTAGATTGGACTTAATGTTTTAGTAATTTATATCAGTTTTAACGATTGTCTTTCTGACAACTTAATGCACATAATGTTATGAAGAAATTATTTAATAAACAAAATAAAAAAAATTAGAAATCCCTGAATTGTCAAGCATTGAGCGAGCTGATGATGATCAATTATAGTAACACTCGCGATCATGTCAGGTTTGAAACAAAAAACTACATCAAAATTGGTTCATCCGTTTGGTAGCTACGATGCCACGGACAGACACACACACAGGCAGACACGTCAAACTTATAAGACTTATATACTTATGTATTGTGGTGATAAGAGCTGGAGACTTAATACTATTCCTTATAGATACTATACACTATGATAATGTAGTGTGTGCATCTTCTCGGAACTGCGCAGGTCATTGCTGCCGACCTACACTCATCATTATTTACTAATAATAATAATAATATCTATGTAAGCTTTACACCACGTCAGTCTGGCCCTTATAAAGTATCCGAAGAACTTGTGTTACGGGGACCCGACAACGGGAAGTATATTTAATACTATTATACTAATAATACTATACATAAATTTAAGATTCCATGACCCAGGAACACAGAAAACGTTTTGTTCCCTCGGCGGGATTAGAATTCGCGACCTCCGGCTTGAGCACCGACGCTCATAACCACTAAGCCACAGAGGTCGTTAAATAATGGAATATTAGCACAAGATGACATTCTAATTAAAGGGTGCTTACAGAAGTTGCTTAAGTTGCAGAAGGTGCTTACAGAACAATGCTATATATCGTTATACAGAGTGTTCGGCACATGGATGGACAAACGAAAACCGTGGACCCGTGGAGCCGTCTGCTATACATTGAGGCCTTATTAGCGTATTCTTCATTCGTAAAAGAGGTGGTCATTTTACGAAAAAAAAACAACAACGTAACAACAAAATAACAGAAAACTTAACAAACTGAAGCAACAACAATAACGTAAAACGATAACAAAATCACAAAACGAAAACAATAACAGTAAGCGCAACGGACACGTCAGATCGCAGAGGCAGTTAAGACTCGACAAATAAGTAAAACAATTTTTTCCAAAATTAACGTTTGACTGACAAAATCAAACAATAGCGCAATTGCAGATTGAAATAACAACCCTTTTTCTACCTGCTATGTACGTACGGCTATTGTCCAAATTCAACAAAAGAGACAAGAGATAGTATCGTGACTGGTAAGAGAGAGACAGACTACTAGCTCCCACGTGTAGTGTTAGTGAACATACCGAAAGCAATTATGACAAATTAGCTTGTACTTGATTTAAGTTTTCGCAAATTGAGTCTTATGAATTAAGGCCCTGTTAGTTTAAATTGCGATTTACTCTAGTTATTTTTAAACAAAGTGCAAATTGTATACCGATATAAAGGGTATGAACCACAGATGTTTTCCTAGAATTTTAAGTGCTCTAAAAATCATAGTTTTTTTTTAAGAATTTCAAAGTGGAATATGAAAATAATTTTTTCACTTTGTTTATCGTTTAAGGACTCGTATCTAATTTTATATCTAACATTTGCTCCAAAACTGAATTTAATATGATTCTACAACTAATGCAGATAATTATTACAAAAGCATGTCTGGATTTGCAATGTTAAAAGTAAATTTATAGTCGTTTGAAGTTTGAAAACTGGCTTTTTTCGAAATTAACTTAAAAAATTATTAAAAAAAAAACTATTGGGCCTGAGTCTTGTAATTAGGCCTCAATGTATAGCAGAAGGCTGCACGGGTCCACGGTTTTCGTTTGTCCATCCATGTGCCGAACACCCTGTATAACTACTGTGTGGATCGGTGCCACCGGCACCTGAACACATACCTACTTACTACACATAACACATACATATTGTTACAGGATTATGGACCGATATTCGGAGTAAAACGCCAGTTTCCTCTGAAGGAGTTTGTTCGCTACGAACCACACCAACACAGGTCTAGTCTTCCAACACGCCGAAATATCCAAATCGTAAGCGTCGTGTTCGTAATTCGCAGGCGGAGTCGCGGAGAATAATCGCATTATTCACTTTAGGTATCGCACGAAATGAACTCGAATAACACTCGTAGTTAACTGAACTCACGGCGGTCAGCGGCGGTCCCTTTTTAACCGGCTACCAAAAAAAGGAGACGGTTATTATTTCGACGACACGGGTAGGTACTAGAAAGATCGCGATGTAAAACTTTCTACATCTTTCCACATTAAACAATATAGAACTTTCGAGTCGTGTTGAGAATGAAACAGTGCAGGTTCGAGAACGATCTAGTACACTCCATACTAGAAGCTTCTAGAACATTCTACAAATCGAAACACCGAAACATACTAGAATGTTCTATACATTGAAGCGCCGTAACGATATATCATATCTAACACAATAACAAGTAAAGCCAACAAGCTTTGTCTTAATTTTTTTACGAAGCCTAGTGCTTAGTATCGATAATGGAATATACTATTTAATACAGAGAATATGGATCTAAAATGTTGAGTAGGCGCTAAACTCATTTTAAAAGTAAAAATAAATAGTAATAAATAGTACTAATTTCAGTACAGATTACGGACAAAGTTTTAATGGTTACTTCCTCGGAGAGAATTTAATCAAAAAACACGATATTTTTACGAATTTTATTATTATTACGAAATTTTATTAAAAGGGTAATATTATTATGTATTACAAAATGTTAACCCTATAAAGGTGCGAGATCTTTTTAGAACGGTTGTCCTTATAACAGCTGATAATATAAAACATAATGTTAATTTATGGAAATATTTCATCAGGTCTCGTGTCTGCCCTCTGCAAATTGCAATAATATTTATAGTTATTATCATTATTTTGTAAACTCAGTTATGGTTAACAAGTCTGCCATAAACTTATGTAACAAATATTTATCTTGTAGGTATAACAAAATAATCTCGTAGACCGTCGTAAACCTGTATTTTTCGTCGTAAAAAAATTTACGTTGTAAAAATTGTTTTTTTTTTAATTAATAAACCCAACGTCATGGACTACGCGTTACCCGCTCAATAGCCGCGAAAGCCTGCACCCGCGCTGCCAACACACCACGAAATGCCACGAGTGTGGTTGACTTCGTTGGTTCGCGGTTGCACTTCGCAGCGTCACAGTATAAGAATGTAATTTTGGGCCGCGAAAATGGATTTGCAAAGCACGTCGAACGCAACCCGCTCCCACTGTGCTCGCGTTGTGGCAGCGCGCGTGATGTAGATTGGAGAGCCCGATTACCGACTAATCGGTTATAGGCTTATTGTGAAAATATTATTGCAGACTCCAATTTATTTGTAATCTATACCTATTAGTAAGTATTTTAATGTAAAACGCGGCGGGATAGAACTCAGTAATCTGCATACAGTATAAGCGCCTGAAACTAAACTGCTTCGGCACGAATGGGCCGGCACGACTGGATAAATACCATGGCCTCACAGAAAAACAAAACACAAAATAGATAGATACACCAGAAGAGTTTGCGAGTGTATACCATGGGCGGCGGTAATCACTTACCATAAGGAGATCTGTCTGCTCGTTTCCATGTCCATTTAATTAAAAAAAAAACCTTTTCCTTGTTATCAAATCTTAAATCACAAAAAAAAAACTGACGTCAAGGAGTCAGACACGCGTGCTGTTTGTTTTGCACTACCGATACTGTCTTATTATAAATCACAAAAATAATCAGTTCGGGGAACATTTCGCACTTTGCTCTGTTGATAATCTCATATAGTGCCGTGAACTCCGGTTGCGCGATCAGTCGGCACGGCGTGACGCAGAGATAATAACTGCCAAACCTCCGATCCAGATAAAACTCATAACAATTAGTTATAACTTATAAACTTACATATATATCTAATATCCTCATCATCATCATCGATAAACGTTGGATGTGATTAGGTCTCTACTGACGTTAGATAAGCAGGACTAATTTATAGGTATAATGTATGTCAACGCGCTAGTCTCCGGAGGGTTAACAAATATTTTAATCTGTTTGTACTTCTTCAAGACGTAGCTTTTCTCACGATGTTTCCTTCGTCGTTTCAGAGCCCGTAGAAACTAATACAGGATTTACACGGGAAAGCCGCACGGCGAAAATCAATGTCAAGTATATAAATAAAATACTCAAGAAGACACTTTTTTTAGGATTGGTAGGCTATTTCGCTAATAAAAACGACAAGGCGATTTGATCGCCGCACGACGAGAATTATTGCCTTCGAGTTTCGACGTTTGATTTGCGGTCGATTTTCACCGTGCAGCAAAATTCGTTCGGCTTTAGTCACCCTTGCAAATGCATTATTATAGACGAGAAAAATATTTTACCGATATGTTTAGACTTTGGAAGGTTATAACTTATATTATGCCACACGGTTCCGAACCTGCACCTTCTGCATTACATCAAAATTCTAAGTTACTATGTCGTTAAGTTGGAAACTAATAGGAGCAACGTAATAGGACCACTTTAATGATATTTTCAGTAAAAACATCTACAATTATAACTAGGGACTAGAGGTCCATTACATAGTAAGAGTGCTGAGAAATAATTTCCTTATCCGGAAGTGTGCGTGCTATAGGAAGCACCTTGGTAGTTAATGAATTTTACATTTAATATAATATTACTGCGGAATTGTACGATTGTCTTAAGTTATGTACGAGACAAGTACGTACATTGTAACTTTTATCTTTAGGTCCTGACACGCTTACCAGAAGCAACATTTCTTGATAGCATCTTCTATCTTAAATCATTTTGCTGATAGTTGATTTTGCCCGTGTCACTGCCCTCGTGGCATTTGTGTTATTCTGGAGCCTAAAATTATACCAAGTACTAAATTTCATCAAAATCCGTTCTGTAGTTTTTGCGTAAAAGAGTTATGATAGTAGTAGAATTAATTAGGTACCAAGGTGGTAAGGGTTCTCAACGCAGACTTTACAGTTGAAATTCTAGATTAATCAAAAATTCAGAAATGTATAGGTAAAAAAATGGTCAAGGTAGAGCCGTGGTCGCACCCACTAATGGCATCTAAGCGTCAGTTCACATCGAGATCCATCGCGTCTAGGTATGAGCTGACCCTGAGGCCTAGATAAGTTTCTAGAATTATACCCCAAGATAGATACAGACGGCTGCGATTTGTCATCGACTTCTCTGAACCTTATTAAGACCACGGCTCTACATTGACCATTTTTTTCCTATGCATTTCTGAATTTCTATCTGAATTATTTTCTTGCTTCGGCCCTTTCAAAGCCCTTTTTTACGTAGTCGGGTTATAGTTTTTCTATTGCATAATGCTTATCATGGATGGCCCGGGTAACATAGGCTATATAATTTTCGAAGTCAGGTTATTCTACACTATTATAAATGTGAAAGTTTGCGGGGGTGAATGGATGTATGGATGGATGTTTGTTACTCGTTCACACAAAAACTACTGAACAGATTTTGATGAAATTTGGTATGGTAGTTGTCGAGCTCTAGTAGTTTGATGCTACTTATTATCCCGAAAAAGTACAGTGTAACCGTGGGATACGCGGGTGGAGCCGCGGGTAAAAGCTAGTAGTTTTTATAAAAAAAAATTTAGTTATTAATATTATTATGAACATTGCGACTGCGACCACATTGCACACAAACATGCGACTTGCATCTTTGCCAGAAAATATTCCTACCTATGACATGATATTCAGTGCAAAATTATCATGATCTATGCTTGATCAAATGAAGATCAATACAATATCGTAATATTATTATCTTCTTTTAGTGAGGAAAGATAGTTCCCTAGTTTTGTGCGAATTGAATAAATATAAAATTGCTCTGAAGCAAAACTCAAAACTGAGATGCAACTTATAAGAATTATTTGTTTTGTAATTTTTACAACTTAACATTTTTTTTACAGTGCACTGTAATTGATGATACAAAAAAAATCTCATATACAATATTGCTTATATTGTATATGAGTTTTTTTTTTGCATTATCAATTACAGTGCACTGTGAAAAAAATGTTAAGTACTCGTATCACATACGCATTCTGAAAACACGCTCAGCCATGGCGAATGGTGCAACAGTATTATAACAGTCAAGCTTGACTAAATTGGTAGGTAATTAGATATTTATTAATATCGACTTGTTGACAGAAAACCAGGCTTATAAACTGATGATGGACGGCTACCGTATATTGGATATTATGCACGTAGGCGAGGAATTATTCGCGAATTCAAAGACTTCAGTGTCAAAAGTTAGCTCTAAATAAAAAAAATATTATGCTTAATTACATTCCAAAAAATAACGTTTGTCCGTTAATATTAAATAATTGATTTAAGGTAGGCTTAATATAAAAGTAATTTCATCATCATCATCAGCCTATCGCCGTCCACTGCTGAACGTAGGCCTCTCCCAATGAGCGCCAAGCCAACCATCTCGATCTTGGGCAGCCCTAATCCATCCGTTGTCCATCGTGGAGCAGGACGTCCTACTCCACTCTAATACTTGTCTGCTCCATGGACCGTCTGTCCGTTTGTAGACATGGTTGGCCCATGTCCACTTTAGCGTGCTAATTCGTTGAGCAATGTCGGTGACTTTAGTTCTTTGGCGAATGACATCGTTACGAATTTTATCCACTACGGATTACCCTCAATATTGCTCTTTCCATCGCACGCTGAGCAACCTTGAACTTGTGAGTATCCGCGTTTCGGCTACGTGTGTCATTACCGGTAGAACGCAGGTTAAAGACCCTGTTCTTAAGGGATTGTGGGATCGACGATTCAAAGATGTCCCGGAGCTTTCCGAATGCAGCCAGCCCAAGCGTATTCTTCTACTCGCCTCCTTCTGAAAGTTGTGCCGCCCTAGTTGAATAAAGTCATTTATTAATTTTTTATACTTATTTATTTAGTTAAATAAGAACAAGTTACTTTTAGGTGTTTTAATGTTTAGGTGTAATGAAAATGATTACTTACTGTAGATAAAAACGTTGTAAAGTTTTTCAGGTCACACGATTTTCTAGCCAAGTAGGTAGGTAGGGAAGTACCAGATGATATTTTTTTCTATCCACTTAAAATAGTAGGTAAACTTAGATTTTATATATTATTATTATTTTGAGTGAAATCGGACAATAACTTTTGAAGTAATTCAAAGAAAACCTATTGCCCGTTGATAGTTGCGGAACTCTCCTTAGACATGCTCTTGGTTAGGTTAGGTTATTATTTAATTATTTCCTGTTCTAAAATCAATAGTATATAATAGTGAATAAAGAGTCGCAAAATCCTTTTAAATTATTATGTGTAGTTAAAAAAGTAATCTCGTAATCGTGATTGCAACTAAAATTAGTAGTTAGTAGTCAAAATCATTAACTACCTCTCACGATTATTTCATGCAATTAGTAATTATTATTATTACTATATGTAGTTGTAGTTAGTAATCATTAGTTAGATTTCACGTTGCCCAACTCTGAATTTATTTATTGCTATTATATTTGAACAATCTGAAAAATATGCGCGTAGATGAAATACAAAGTTATGAAATCTCGTAGCAGATAGGTATCTAGTGTCTACTATCTAACTAAAAAAGTAAAGTAAAAAACATTTTCTCTGGCAACATTCTATGAATTGGTAATATTACCTTTAAAGAGAACAACCGAACGTAATTTACTTCGCTTAATTATTAAACTGGACCCAATAATTGTAAAATAAATGACTGAAAAAAATTAAAAATAATATAAGCTAAAAGCCCATTACTTAGACAAGCCTCAAATTTTTTGTTCTTTTCTGTATTTGTTTTTCTTTAATTTTAAGGTTATTAAGGTTTAATAAAATCAATTACGGATATTTTGGGCGTATGATCTACTGCTTATCTTAAGACGTTTAGGTTGAAAAATAATTACAAATTAAAAAAAAAAAACTATACATTCTTTACGGCGCTACGGAGGTCATTGCCCTCTCATTTAATCACACAGCTGATTAAATTGATATTATTTAGGCAAAAATTTGCTTTCGCTTTAAAGTCAGCTGTTTCTGCGAGGTTTAAGACCTCAGCGCCTTAGAGAGCGCAATGTAATTTTATTTAGTATAATATATTTTTATCTAAATTTTTAAATTATGTTTTTGCCTAAATGTCTACAGCGGTAGATCATATGCCCATCCGTAATTGATACCAAACCTTATATAATATTTTGTTATGTTTTTAAAAATTACTTATCTAACTTTGCAATTGTTTAAGCTACCATGCATATTATGTTTAGCACTCTGGACAAACCTTAGTGGTTTATCGAGAGTAGGTTCAATTTCAATGAATGTATGTTTCTTTATGAAAATATAATATGTAAAATATATGTTTTCAAATATCGCACTACAGTTACGGTTTCTACTTCATGATTTCTTGTAATTTCTTGAAATCTTATGTCTTACTTTAACACATTACGTCTTACTTTAACACATTTGAAGAAGAAGAGTCTCATAATATTCAACTTCTAACATAATTTTACTTATTATCACACCTATATTTTCTACACGTAATGTTAGCAATATTATGTATCTATTGGCTTTGTTACATGTATGGTAGACGGCAACATTGTGACTGTCTATTCTATATTTTGTGTTTGATGTTTCTCTAAAGTAAGGCCAACGAGACGAGATAAAAAACGTAAATAAACGGACCGCTACTGAGTTGCATTATGAAAGTGAGTTAATATTATATCTGTCCTTATCACTCGTATGCAATAATGACGTCAGTTGGTCGACGACAGCTGTCGTAGCGTGTTTCGTGGTACAGGAAAGCGGCCAGTGCCGCAGTTGTCAATATTTGGTCCGCCAAACAATTGTGAACAAGTTCATTCCTGTTTGGATTGCGTTCGAAGTGATACATATTTTTTCGTCTCCGTATTTACTTGGTTTTTTGTTGTTATTATAAACACAGCTGAATCGGACTCTTCCGACGAATCATCTTTGTCTAGTACAGACGACAACGATTAAAATTCGAACTTTATAATAATTTATTCAAATAAAAAGTTTTGAACCCCTGAAAATTTGTTTACATTCTTTATCTCGTCTGGTTGGCCTTACTTTATGTTCTGTTGGGCGTTCGCGTTAGTCCGGAATAAAAGTGGTACTTACTTTTGTAAGTATCTCGTATCACAATTCACAGTATCACAAAACCGTGCGCCACAACGCTGACCGCGCTACGCTCGAGCACGTATTGAGCAGTTCGCACCTCGCAGTTCGTTCTTATACACTTGAACACCATTATTGAATGAGCAGTTTATGTGAGAGTTAAGACGAGTATAATCTCGGACTTTTAGGGGCTCTTTCACAAAGATAAAACCAATGATGAAAGCTAACAAACAGTGTAGAATCCGCTCACTCGTAATTTTCTTTATTTTTTAACTAGACAATATAATCAACTTTAAGAAGAATTCCTTAGTTAATACCTATTACAACCGCGAAAGTTTGTAGGAATTTATGCATGTTTGGATGTGTGGATCTATGGATGTTTGGTACTCATTCACGCCGTAACACCGAATGGATTTTAATGAAAAGTATGGTGATAGTTTAGACTCTGGATTGACACAAAGGCTAGTTTTAAATATGTGAAAAAATAATGAAAATTTCCTCCCCCTTAGTAACCCCTAAATCATATATTTTATTCTTGATGGGAGAAAAAAAAATGTGAAAATCACAATTTCGGCCCTTATGGGCATGAATAATATTAGTACATAGTTTTATTAAAAAAATAAATATAATCATATTAGTGAACAAAACATTTCAATTGTCATTAAAATCACAGTACCATAATAATCAATTAGTAATAATAATGTATGCAAATAATTAAACTAACATATAAAATATACAATAAAACAAAAATATTCCCCAACGGCCAACAGTCATGAAATATAAGATTATACACACATACAAAGCCAACTTATAAACTATATAAACTTATACTTAGCTATTATGTCTTTCTCATTAAAAAAAAGAAGGATTTATGTTACACAGTATATTATTACAGTGTGTAGCTGCTGTCAGTGTCAAAATAAAAAATTATAACTAAATTCGGAAATAAAATTCGATTCCACATTTGACATTAGCTACTGTCATTTTGTAAAATAATGATACCACATATAATAGTGTAGTGATGAACACAAAAATCGATAAACAATCGCGATTTATGTTTATGTAATCATAATATTGGTGTGCCAATTAAATACTAAATTATTGATTTTTATTTAAAGAAATACATAATTATTCATAATAATTATTTATTAATTAGTACCTACCTAACCACTGCTTTATTTTATAAAAAGTTAATATTTTTGTTTTTTATATTAAAAACAAAACAAATAATAAAAGAGCCTAGATATTATATAGTTTTCTGTATTGGCAACCCGTGCGCGCTCGTGCAGCTATCGCCATTTTGTTTATCTTGTCATTCGGATTCATTCTCCCAGTCTGGCTGCACGAATATCTTGTTTCATTGCGAATCGATATTTTGTTGGGTTTTTGTTAAAGTTTTGTTACGTTGTGTTTGTTGTTATGTTTATAGTTTTTCGTGAACTTTGAGGGAATCTATTTGTTTTGGTTTTCCATCAAAATGGATCCTCAGCCAAGTACATCACAAAAAGACGTGGATGTTTTCTTGTCCCCAAGAAAAAAACGTCCACGAAAAGCTTTCACTGTTACTGAAAAAGTAATGATCCGCAACGCCTACAAGTACGTGAAAAATGAAACTTCTGCGCAATTGGAGTCCTTTGAAGTTGTGGAAGAAAATAAATGTATGAGCAAAGTTGCTGACATATTGGGAATAACCTCACGCTCTGTTTGTAACGTTTTGAAGGAAGTAAATAAAGGTGCGCCGCCAACGTCTCCTAAAAAAACTGGACCAAAGCGAAGTTTCAAAGATAAAATTGATGAATTTACATTCTCCGCAATACGAAGAATTGTTCATCAGTTCTTTTACCGAAATGAACCTCCAACCATTGCAAAGGTTAGTCAATCAGTCAGACAGTATAACTTTATATCTACATCTTTTATATATAAGTAATGATTCCAAACTATTATACAATTTACTATTTTAGATTTTACAAGTGATGAACGATGATCCAGAAATGCCCAAGGTTTCCAAAGACACCCTCAGAAAAATTTTGAAGCATCTTAATTTTAAATTTGTTGCACGGTCACGCAAGAGCACACTTATTGATCGAAATGATATAATAGCATGGCGCCAGCGTTATTTGCGATTTATATGTCAGTTTCGACGAGAAGGGAGACATATATATTATCAAGATGAAACTTGTCTTAACGCAGGTAAGGCTAACATTTTGAATTTATATACTACATTTTACATTAAATTTAATAGTAATATTGAATGTTCATGCACTATACTTATTTTTAGGTCATACTGTAAAAAAAACTTGGGTGGACAAGAAAGTCACAGTAAATCATCTCGGCAAGCGTTTTTGGAGGGACTGACCCCTGGATTAAAAAATCCATCTGGAAAAGGCAAACGTCTCATAATTAGCCATATAGGTAGTGAAGAAGTCTTCCTGGAAGAGGGGCTCATGATTTTTGAAGCAAAGAAAAATTGTGAAGATTACCATGATGAGATGAATGCAGTTTGTTTTGAGGAGTGGTTCGCTGGAGTCTTACCACAATTAAGACCAAACTCAATTGTGGTGATGGATAATGCACCTTACCACTCCCGAAAATTGGAAACGGCACCAAAAATGAGCTGGAAAAAAGCAGCACAACATGGGATCACGGTTTTAAGACTGCCCCCTTACCATTGCGAGCTGAACCCTATCGAATTGATATGGGCGCAGGTAAAGGGGCATGTAGCTCTAAATATTAAAACCTTCAAATTGACAGACGTGAGAAATTTATTTGAGGAAGGCATTCAAAAAATTACGGCTACCGAATGGTCTAAATGCGTATCCCATGTTGTCAAAGAAGAGGAAAAAATGAGTAGGCTAGATATGTTAATTGACAACATCACAGACACATATTTTATAATAAATGTTACAGAAAGTGACAGCGATAGCGATAGCGATGACGGCGACGATTTATAAAATAAAATATTACCATAATACATCTATTTGTTTTATTTCTCATGTTCCTTCATGATTAATTTTTTTTATTTATTTCACACACAATTATTAAAGAAGACTCTCAGATCCTTAATAAAATTAATCCTCACAACTAAATCCGTTCAGAAATATTTAATTTCCTGATATACTTAGTTTCTATTAAAGTAGTAGTTGTTTAGATATACTTCTATAAACGAGAGGAATCGTTCCGGAAATATTACATTTCCGTATGGAATAATTTCGCAACGTCACTATTTAGTACTTGTCATAACGTTGCAACACTGAAATTGTCAAATCTGGAATCGAATAAAAATTCCGAGATCATGGCTTAAAAGTGGCATGGGGAAAATATTTTAACATTTTATCCCTGGAGGAACTAAATATAAATTATAAGCAATTGATGAGCTATTAGGTAGTGTCACATCTTTTATTCGAAGAGCTATTTTTCTTATTATCAAGTATAAGATTTTGGCGAGAATCATGCTACCTTCCGCGTAAGGTGCATACATCACAGGTTTTTAAATTTTCATTGTATATTTGCAGTACCTATTAATACTATAACTGTATATATATTTATTTTATTTCAGCACCCCAAGGGGGTGGGATGTTTTTCTAGAAGTTACTGGCGAATATAAAACAGTTTCATTATATTCATATTACCAGCATAATATATCATATTTCAAGCCTAGCAAACAATAAAAATATTCCCTCTTATTCAACATAATTAAAAAGAAATGTGTTACTACTCGCGCCATCTGTTGCCGTGAAGCAGCAACTACTAGCCGGCAGTGTGGATTCGTGCTCGCGCCATCTACCGTCAAGGCGATGACTTCAGGGCCAGCGGAGTTAAGTCGCTACGACTCCGTGCGCCGGCGACCCCTGCGACCTGCTACTAACTTCATCTCGCGCCCCTCTGTTCATTTTTAAAAACTGTGACCACCGCACACTCTTCCCTTTGTCTCCAAATGTATAATACGTTTAATTTGTAAGTAGCATAATTCGTATAAGTACCTAAATAAATTCGTTTTATAGATTTATAATAAAACTAGTCATTAAAAAGTCTAACATCACAATATTAAGATTATTTCCCCAAATAAGTAGTCAAATTACGAACAAAATGTCATATTAGTGTACCAATTTAGAATACTTACATACAACTTTTGCTAATTCTAATACATAGAAGAAACATAAAATCATAATATTAAATCACAATCACCCACTTATCATGTCTGGTCAGTGTCATACATTGGAAAATGAAGTACATGCTCAGTACGTAAAGATGTCGCTACGAGTAAGCATTGTGAACCATGGAAAAGTAAATCATATTAAAAGCACAATTAAACCGGCATGTAACTTGGTTTGTTTTACGTCAGTGGTTTATTTAGTTTTATTCTTCAAAATTTTCAATGATTACTGAATAAAATATGAATTTATAACAATATTTAATTCATACAACGCCCTCTTTTTTAAAAATTGAATTGATAAAGTACATCGGCACTACGGGAGGTTACTCTTCAAATTAAATATCGTCAATTCACGATAGATGGTTAAAACGACGACGCAACGCGCAGGCGGCGCTATGGGCGCTAATTTAACAATTATCTTTATAGCACAGAGATAATAATATACTACGTACAATTTATAGGGTGGAATAAATATTTATGGCGTTATTTACGTAGGTCGGTAGCGGTAGGTACCTACCTACCTATTTTAGTTATGTTTATTGTTTTGTTATGTTCGTTCTCTGAAAATAGTGTCATTTATAATTTCCACGTAATGTGCCATCTAGTAAGTTTTCTTAGTAAATAACATTATACTGACAATCATAGAACTCGTTGTAGTACCAAGTTCGCGCCACGGGCGACGCGCGCCGCGCGACTTAGTGTGGGATCAAATCGACCAATGGGATTGTCCCTCTGTTGTACGTAGTATATTATTATCTCTGTGCACTTGTTAAATAAATTGGATATAAAATTAGATGTCCTACAATAATAATTAAAATGTCAATATATTTAAAACCAAGTCATCATAAGTATAGAATATAGATAAAATGTCAATTAGTTATTAAATTAAAAATGTTTTATAAGCTTATTAATATTAATCCATTTTAATTCTTATTGTAATAATAGTTATTCATTATGACCTAAAAATTCATTAATGGTGTAAAAACATTTTTCAGCATGGAGAATAGAAGTAAGGAGTACCATCTCCACACATGAAGTGTCCGTAAAATAGCGTTAAATAGGGGGCGCTACGGACGCAGACGGGAGTAAAGCGGCAAAATTTAAACGGATAATTAACCCTTGTTTCGGGTACCTACCTACTACCTACCCCGTGTTTCGGTCACGTAAGTACCTACGGAGTCCCTCAGACTCCATACATTAAACTTCTCGGCTCTCATAAAATAAAACAATTACAAATAAATTAATGAAAAACATTATTTTAATAGTTTTTTATTAATGAAAAGAATTATAAAATGTTAAAAAATCAAATATCTTTATCAAAAAAGCATAAATCTTTCAGACATATAAAAAAACTAAAAATTAACTTTTTATAATATGAGATCTATTATATAAAAAATTACGTAAAGTAGGAAATTTTCTCCATTAATTTATAAAAATATAACAATCAACTCTTAAATCTAAACAGGAAAAATAATTAAAAAGGTAAAATTTAAAGAAAATTGCAAGCTCTAGACTTTACAACTTTTCGTGGCAAACTCTACATATCTTTTTGAACATTCGAGGCAAATAGGTATTTTGCAAATGCAACACAATTACTGGGTTTTGCGTTTCTTTTTAGGATTACACAGATAGCAATACTTTCGGATTGCAAGCGTTTCTGGTTGTTCAGAACTACTTTCAGCAGCACCAGGAAGTGTGTCTGTGTCTGGTTGCAGTACGCGACGAATAGAGAGTCTCGCTGTATCGCCGTGATTTTTTCTCTGCGCTCTAGGTGCGGTCTCGTAAGCTGTCCAGCTAGTCTTTTCATAAACAGGAATCTGCTTTCAGTCTTTTGCAGTTGAGTAGATAAGTAAATTACATACGAGTTGGAGGCTGATATATCCAATAACCTGTAAAAAATAGCCAGCGGCCATCTACGCGTCCGACGTCCCGTCGAATTGTTGGAGCATCTTTGATCTAACAAATCAACTCCAATTTTGGTTTTAATATCAAATAATATAATGTCTGGTTTCTTGGAAATTTGATCAATATCGGGTGTATGATGCATGCTAGACACTAAGATAACTGCTTTTTTTTTCTTTGTCACAAACGATGTAATAGTTATGTCTTTTGTAAAACCAAAGATCGATGATTCAACTGGTCGCTGACGTGAAGGCAAGAATTCAGGTGGTATATCTCGTTGATTTTTCCTCATGGTACCTACCAAAGTGAGATGTTTCTCTTTCAGCAAATTTGCAAGCTCTATAGACGTAAACCAGTTGTCTATTGATATGTTCCTATTAGTTCCTTCTATGCAAGGAATGAGGCGCATTACTGCTTGAGTGGGTTTCTTTAGGTGACTATATTCAGGGGGTAGGTTCAACCCGTCGGAGTCTTTTCCTGTGAAATATAAGATATACGCATTGAGAAGATAACCAGCTGTCCTTGCATCAGTGAGACATAATATTTTATACCATATTTGGATGGCTTTTTTGGCATGTACATTTTGAAGCGGCACATGCCACGGAATCCTACGAGTATTTCATCAACACAAGCGTAGCTTCCAATAGAATAAATACTTTGACACTGCCTAATAAATGAATTGAATAACTGAGATATTGGCGCAGACGCATCAGTTTCTCGTCGAGTTTCTCTTGTCGATGAATCATCAAATCGAATAGCATTCAATACAACTTCGAATCTATTTTTACTCATTATACATCTATAGATTTCTCTGCCAGTACCATCAGTACTATACCACGACTTATAGTGTTCGTGGTTCTCTTTGAACACGGTGGTATAAAATAACATACCTATGAATGCTTTCAGTTCTATGACGTCTAAAGGACGAACACAAGTTTGTTTCTTGTAGTTTGGTCTTAGAGCTTGAAGTTTTGCATTGGTATGTAACACAATATATTCAAGCATTTCATCAGTGAAAAACTGGCACCAAATGTCAAGAGGAGAAGATAAATAATTTACTGCGTTTCTGTACGCAGGTTGTATACCCTCTCTTTGTTCAATAATATTATGTTGCAGTGTTCTTGTGCGAAAAGAACCTGGTAGTGATGACCAACGAAAACGAAATAATTTATATAAAGCCAAAATAATTTCGGTTTCTTGGCCTTGTTTCGGCTTGGCTTTGTTGGCCTCGCGATTGCTGCAAGGGAGTTTTATCGTCTGACGACGAAACCGATTGCGTGCTTTGGTGCGGAGTCTCAGTCGTTTCTTCCACTAAATCTGTCACATCTTCGCCGTTGATTTCTGACTCTGACCCGGAGTGCTCTCCGAGCACAAAATCTTCACCAATGTTTACATCCGCGTCACTATTTTCTTCATTTTGTAAGTCGTCTTCACTATGAAGTTCTTCTTCCAACCACTGTTCAATAATTCTATCATTAGATGTCATTTTTCACTAAAACACTAAAAACATGTGGTTATAAAAATCACTTCAGTGCCTACGTGGAGTCTCTCAGACTCCAAAAAAAACATTACACTTGCCAGAGAGAAATCGCGCGCACGTGTAGCGTCGACAAGCGCAGGCACGGTACTGCGAGTAAAGGGCTGAAGGTACAGGGACGCTTGAAAACTAAAAACGCGTATGCAACTAGTTATGAACAAAAACAATTTTGTCGGAGTCTGAGAGACTCCGGGTAGGTTGTTAAGGGTTAAATCTTAGCATCTTCTTCGGTTTTATATATAAAAATATTTTCGACTATACGAGTAATTAGAGTTTTCATGATTTACTGAATTAACTACTTTTAATCTACTAAAGTCGTCAAAAATTTAAAATAACTAAACTCAACTCACTTTACTTCATCTCTTATTGCTAAATTCATATCACACACCCTTGCCACTCTAGCGCCATTATGGCCAGTTTTGGAACTATTATTTAATTACTTTTGTCGGACACTTTTTAGGTTTTCTGCCTTAGAGAGATTGTCCTCCTTACTTCTATTCTCCATGTTTTTCAGTAAGCCAATTGTATAGTCTTCTTTTAAATAAGTGACCAGTAAGCTCTTTTAAATTTTCAGGCATTTTATTATATATTTTTATGGACAAACAAATGGCTGTTTTTACTTCAAAATGTTGTTTTTGTAATTGGTAATACTAGCTTGTTCGGGTATCTAGTATTGATCTTAAGGAAGAATTTTTAATGTAAAATTCAGCTTTATACTTTCGAACGAACATACTTATTTCAAAAATACACATACTAAAATAAGTAATTTTAATTTTTTAAATAGAGGGCGACATGAATCCATGGGTTTTGCTCCACACACAGCCCTGATACATTTTTTCTGTCCTATGAATAATCTAGATATATCTACCGAGTTGCCCCATACTATCAGTCCATACCTAAGAGCAGACACTACAAATGAATGGTATGCAGTTAATATGTTTTTGTGCAGGTTGTTTTTTGTAAGCGACTAAGGAGATACACATATTGGTTAATTTTCTTGCATGTCAATTCAATATGTGGTTTCCACGATAGATTATTGTCAATATTGACTCCTAGAAACTTTACAATATGCGACTCACTTATCTACCTATATACCTATATATAAATCTCTACCTTTATTACCCTTGTTATAGAATTGCATATATGTGGTTTTTTTAACATTAAATTTTAAATCATTATAGCCCATCCATTTAATTATGTCATTAACAGCATTATTAATTTCTATATTATATGTCAGATCATATTTTTTTTTAACTATTATGGAAATGTCATCTACGAAAATTGTGTGTATATTAATAGCTCCCCACACTGATTTCAGTGACGGTGGCCGGTTTAATTGAAACCAGGCCAGCTACGCAGGAGTTATTTTATAGTGCCCAAGTGTGTGCGCAGTACACAAGAGCACTCTCTCTTTCCTTTACTCTCGTAACCCAGTGGGACGAATAACCGACACGACTGGTGAGATATCAGGCGCAGGTCCGACTTTTTACATGCCCATCCGACGCATGGATCATATTTCTTGTCAGACAATCAGGTGATCAGCCTGCATTGTCCTAACCAAACTTGGAAACAAGATTTGTTATTCCAATGCGGGAATCGAACCCACGACCTCCGTGTCGCTCTAAACCACTAGACCACGGAGGCTGTTAAAAGGCCGTGTGTATATTATGTATATAATATACACACGGTGAGGCGGTGTGTATATTATGTATATAATAAATAGAAGAGGACCCAGGACACTTCCCTGTGGAACTCCTCTAGTCTTAACTCTAATATCTGAAGTAACTGATACTGTTTCTTGCTTATAATTAGTTTTTGTAATTACATATTGTGTTCGGTAAGAGATATAACTTTCTGACCATGTATTCGCTAGTCCTCGGATACCATAATGTCATTTACATTAACATTTGTCCAATAGTTTTTATGGCTTACGTGATCAAAGGCCTTTGTCATATCAAATAACACCGCTGATACTGCGATCTTTTTGTCGATACACATCAATGAGAAACATTCTAGTGTGGTGGATTTCCCTTTTTGGAATCTATACTGTTCCTTGGTTATAACATTATTTTTCTCTATAAAAGAAATGAGGCGCTTGTGCATAATTTTGTCAAATTTTTTTGATATTATTGGGACCAGGGTTATGGGTCTATAATTATTTATCTCTTTTTTATCTCCATTTTTAAATAAAGGAGTTATAATTGAAGTTTTGAGCTTTGTCGCAAATTTACCCTCTTCTAGGGATAAATTTACTAGGTACGTTAAAACTTGAGTGAGTTTCGATACGCAGTTCTTTAGTACTTTTGTAGAAATTTCATCATACCTTGTAGAATATGAGTTATTTAATGATTTGATTGTTGTAATAATTTATTTTTCGTTTGTTGGTTCTAAGAAAATGGTATTTTCATTTTGTGTAAGTGTATTTTTTTTTCTTTAATTGTTTGTTTTTGTATGATTGAATTTAAGAAGTTGTCATTTAGTATATTTGCAATTTTTGTTGGATTTTTTATAATTTCATTTTTGTATTTTACTTCTTCTATAGTATTCACATTTTTAGTATTATAATAGGTATTTACCTATGAAATTGCCGTTCTGCAGTACTGGCCATGTCAAATCAAAATAATTTTTGTTTGGCTTAGAATTCTAATTTCAAATTAATTTTATTTTAAAAACATGGAATTCTTTTTCCAAAAGTAGTCATTTGTTTATTGATTAGTGTTACATTTTCATCGCATTTCAATCTTTTTCGTCATCATGGATACGTTAAAAATTCGAGTAATTATGGAATATGAGTACCGTCGTGGCAGTAACGCGGCACAAGCGGCACGCAACATCAACGACGTTTACGGAGCTAACACTACAAACCAACACACCACCTGTTATTGGTTTGCTCGCTTCCGTTCTGGAAATTTCGACCTGAAAAATGAACCTCGCGGTCGTCCGAAGACTTTGGTCAACAATGACGAATTAAAGGCAATTATGGAAGCTGATGATACACAATCTACGGCTGAATTAGCAGCAGCTTTCGACACCAGCGTCAAAACAATATTGGTCCATTTGCGTCAAATTGGCAAGGTAAAAAAGCTTGACAAATGGGTGCCCCACGAACTCAATGATCGCCAGCGCGAAGTACGCGTCGAGACGTGCTTTGCACTGCTCAACAGACACACAAATGAAGGAATTTTGAACCGCATTGTTACCTGCGATGAAAAATAGATTCTGTTTGATAACCGCAAGCGCTCAGCAAGTTGGTTGGATCCTGGTTCAGCACCTAAACAATGCCGTAAACGGAAACTTACCTCTAAAAAATACCGGCTGTCTGTAAAGTCGGTTTACTGACGATAGTTGAACGTGACAACGTCAACAACAACAACAACAATAATAATAATAACACTGGTAACGATAACGGGTAACAGGTAACGCATGAGTCATGCTTTTTCGTGCGTGCAGCCGGCTCCATCGATTTATAAGACGTTATTACTTCAAAAAGTGATGGTCACTGTTTGGTGGTCTAGCGCCAGTGTGATTCATCACAGCTTCTTACCAAACGGAGTGAGCATTACTACAGATGTGTACTGTGAAGAACTGAACACAATGATGGAGAAGCTGGCACATCTCCAACCAGCATTGGTCAATCACTCGTCTCTGCTGCTCCTGCACGACAACGCGCGACCTCATACTGCACAGCAGACGGTCTCCAAGTTGCAAGAACTGGGGTTGGAAACTCTCCGTCATCCGCCCTACTCACCAGACCTTGCGCCTACAGACTACTACTTTTTCCAGAATTTGGATAACTTCTTGGCGGGAAAAAAATTCAATACCCGAGAGGCTACTGCCTTTGAAGAATTTGTTGCCTCCCGTCCAGCTGATTTCTTTAAGAAAGGCATCAATAAACTGCCACTGCGTTGGCAAAGATGCATTGATTGCATGGGTGATTACTTCGATTAATACAAATAAAAAAAACATGAAAAAATTTCGTTTAAATTTTTTCATTCAAAACGGCAATTTCATAGGTAAAGACCTAATATTTGTTTCTATTTATTATACTCCACGATGCTTTGCATTTATTATTTGCATTGAGAACATATCTTTTGTTACTTGTTTTTTGAGTAATTACACCTTTTAAAATCTGTGAATGTTTTTTAAATTTTATTTTTTTTTCTGTGGTTATACTTATAATATTGGAATCGAAGCTTCCTTTTTCTCATACATGATATTTTTATACCCTTAGTCAGCCATTTAATTTGTATATCAGATTTTTTTTATTATACGCTTTATTGTTGGGAAGCATAAATTAAACATGTGACAATAATTTCATAAAATTCATTGAATGCATCATCTAATTTCGGAGTCTGATCACATTTGACCATGTAAATTTTTTGATATGTTATCTAAATGTATATTACGTTCACTTAAGTCCCTTTGAAAGATAATTTTATACATTGGTAAGGTGTTTTTTAACAGTATCGATAGGAATTGTGCAGTGTCATGATCAGATCATCCTAATATTTTCCAAATTACTTAGACATAAATCCATACAAGCTTTTTGCCTAGTTGCCGTATTTATGTGATTAATAATATTATAGTTTTTAATAAGTCAATCAAGGAAAGGACACCCATATTAATTTTAAATAAAAAAATGTACGTCATTTTGGAATTTTATAACATTTAATTTTCATATTATTCAGCATCCCCAAAAACCTTAAAAATGACACCCATAGCAAAGAAAAACAAACTCCAACAGTATCCAAAAATGCGATTCTCCGTAGCCTGGAAATTGAATTTTTAGCCAGTAATTTATCAACCCAATCTGGTTTTATAGCTGCTTACATCGTTTAATGGTCGCCAACATGGAAATTAAATCACCAACTTATATATTTCGGTGTCAGTTTGGATTAAATTTCGCCACCTTTTATCTGCCGATTTTTGTATTTTTTGTCGCCTAAGTGCTTTCGCCAGTTTAGTCTCCAATTTAGTCTCCAACATATTAATTCTCTGCCAAATTCACTAATACAGTATGCTCATATGCAGTCGCCAACATATTTTTTGTTCGCAAGATTAATTATATCCTTAATATTAGTAGGACAGTAGGATAATAGGGTTTCGTTTCCTTTAATGTTTACGTAGTAATTATTTAGTAATCTATGCCTATGTGCCCCACCCTCCCCGTGGTCTACTCTTTATCTGCAATCGCCAAAGGAGAACATTCAGGCCCCATACATTTTTGGGCCTTTTCTGAAAGTGTCGGCCAACAAAAAAAATGGTTCGTGTGTTTAGTACTAGTCATTTGGAGCAATAGTTAATATGGCAGCAAAGTTGTAGCATTACTCTAAGTCAAATAAAACAAGTTGGATCATTCGCCATTTTTATTAAAGTATTTATTGATTTTTACATTTTATATCAGACTGAAAATAACTGATATTTTAGAGTTCAATTACAAAAGTCTTCTAATTCTCATGCAATGAAACTATAACACCCTCCAAACCTAGTGCCGGTGGGCGTAAAAATTCAGCATACCGTGTGAAAGTCATGTACCACACAATAGTCATGGTGTGTGAACAACACTATTTGGGCACGAGCAGTAATAATATGGAATGGCCTGTCTTCCATGAAGTGCTGGATCAGCTGTAATGTATACATGATACGTTTTCGACGAAACGTGACGAGATTGTATACGGCCTCGTAATACGAGAAGATCCCGTCGGACTACGGGCTTGCTTCAGTTCATAGCTGCCCAAAGCAAACAGCGTCAATTCTTCTTCTGTCAGTCTAGGGAAATTATTAAATTCAGACATATCGGCTCCCATGGCCTGAAACTGTGCTCTCCGTCTATTATAATTGTTTGTTATAGCAAGTTCTGTCAAACTGTTTGGCGTATTGATTCGTTCATGAATTATCTCAAGGAAATCGCTTGCGTGCACGTTGTTGTCAATTAGAACATGGTAGCTGTTCAGCAATGCTGCCGCGATTCTGAAATAATCTATAATGGTACCTAATGCCCGGTTACTGTGAACATGTCTTAGTAAACGAAAATCTCTTTTGAAGCGACCATTTATCACTTCGACCACCCAGCGGCAAATGGTCACAAGTCTAGATTTATTAGCCTGGTCAGTAGTAAGCTGGGTTTCGTTCGGGTGCTTTGTTTCTGGCATCTGAGCCACATAACCACATGCCTCCAGATTGCTTATAGCATCTCTAAAGCCACGGTCTAGGATGAAAACATCTCCATCCCGGTAAAACCAGTGCAACACGCCATCTTCGTCATTTATAGCATTGTTTAAAATCTGGGCATCGGAGGTTGTGGCAGCGTATGGTCCCTCTACTGCAATTATCGTTCCATCGCAACAAACATATAAAAAAGGCTTCAAAAGGTTTCGGAACTTATGATTACTGTACGATTTTCTCTGGAAAAAGTAATTAGAGCTTTTTTGGAGATATATGTATGTGCCATCGAGAATAGTAATCAACTTTTTTTCTTCAATTGGACTATCTGGATTGCCAAATAAACGCTCTGGAATTATAAGGTTCTTCTGCACTACTTCCTCTCTGGTTATATGGTCAAATCCGACACGGGATGGTACAAAGTCGCTTCAAAGCGCTTCCAAGCCTATCTTTAGTTTTCGTTGAAAGTTGATTCGGACATTTTAAATATGGATGCTAACCGTGCATTAGAATCGCCTGTACACATTTTCGCTAATACTGCTGCCATTATTGTCCGTTTGTCGCGGTGTCGATTCAGACTGGTTACGTTTGCCAGCACATCAGAGAACTGGAGGTGAGTAAGGCCTATCCACGTGTGCATCTCATTTGCATTTATGTTTTCGTAATGCTCGAAGTTCAAAAAATCCGTGGAGATTTTATTTTTCATCATAGTTAACGTATGGACTATTTGATCAGCAGTGAATTCCTCTGTGAGGTTATCCTGTAGTGGAAGTAAATGCCAAATATCTTCCTGTAGGTGTTCTTCACACACTCGCCCATTTTCTGTAATAATAATATTGTACCGGCACAACATGCGAAGAATTATTTCTTCTGGTACTCGACGTCTAGACATATTCTCACATGGTTGAAAAATGCAGAGATTAGTACTATTTGGAGTACGCTTGAATCCAGGCAATATTGTTTGGCGTCGTTGATTACCGACGTTTCCCTGTGGTGCGTCATTATCGTCGTCGTCTTAAAGTTGAGCGCGTAAAATCGCCTCATACAACCTTTCCGCTCGTTGCCAACAGGGTCGACAAATGAAATCGGTGGGCAGTACCTATAAAAATAAAAGATCTTGGTAAGTCTAAATGTTACGGAGAAGCTACCAAAATAATGTGATAGTGGTGAACTGTTATATCCTACCCATTTAAGTTATAGTCAATGTGTGCAACATGGTACATTATATTTTTATTTTTTGTATTTAATCACTTTGCTTTGATCGGCAATGTGTACTTATACTTAGAAAAAGGCAGCCGTGTAGCTTGGGGGTATAAATAATAATACGACAACCCACACGACACGTTCTAGGTACAACACTTATAATGTCATATTCCATAAAGGGAATTAAAATCAAAAGGGATAGGAAACTACTTACTTCATTATCCACCAGTTCGTCGATTACAATCTGAGCAATATCAATAAATTCTTGCTCTCGGGAAGACCAGGTGTATCTACGCCGTGTACCAATTGGTTCACGACACCTTATACACAATTGTTCAGCCATTGTATGCCACTAGCACACCACGAACAGAGTTAGAGTTGTCTAACTAAAGCGTAAGAATGTTTATTTACGATAAAGTATGTATGATAGCCGTCCAATGTAACACAAGTCGCATGGATAACTAACAAACAAAAAGGCTTTTTTTACTTGAACGTATTTGAATGTCGCCGTCTCACTCACTCCATACGCCGCCGGCGAGAGAACTACCGGACAAGATCAGACAGGTTTGTGTGTTGTGTGTGACGTGATTGTAAAGTGTAAGTATAAAATGAGGGGCTAGGGATCGTCCTGTCTCCTAGCGCGTGTTTGCGTCTCACTCCGCGTTTCTTGCCGTCTCGCTCTAATTGCGTAGTAGTGACTCGCTCACTCTGCGTTAGTGCCGTCTCGCTCCAAACGGGTCGAGTGTCTCGCTCACTCCACGATCGTGCCGACTCCCTCATTAGAGCAGTGCCAAGTGTTCCCTAATAGCGATCGTAAATTCACACCTTATTCATTAGAATAAGCTGTGGATTTGCGCCTTGCTGGGGAGTTGCGCATCTCCTGGCGCCGTACTGCGCAGGCGAGCGATCCACGCCAGCCTGCCGCACACCCCGGACCTGATGACGTCCCCCAAGTGGACACACTCCGCACCACCGCGGGCCCAGCCCACCCCACGCCGGCTCCCCAGCCGCGACACCACCGCGCCGCGCCGGCTGCTCAGCCGCACGGCCCACACCAGCCCATCGCGAGCTCTCCGCGCTCACCAGACGCTTTGCCGGCCCCACAGCCGCGCGACATCCACCAGGCCGCACCTATTGCGACCAGAGACAGCCGCTCCCCGCCGCGTGAGTATCGTTACCGCGCGCCCACCTTTCCGCCTCCACTCATAAACCTGCACGCACCACTACCGGCCGGGTACGCCGACTGCCAACGGACCTACGCCGAGGTGAGTGCCACCAGCCCACAACCAGACACCCAACGACCTCCCCGCTCCGGCGTCGGTGACCACTATTAAAACGTCACCATCCCCTAACAAGTCTCGCTACCCACCCTTGGTCGTCGAGAAGATCGACGACTGGGTGCGCCACTTCCGCCGTCTCCGTGACATCCTGGGGCATACACCCTTCGCCAAACAAAACAGTCCTGGCATTCGCTTCATGCCCCGAAGCGAACACGAATATAGGACCGTCAAAAAATACCTCACGGGCCTGGAGCAGCAGGGACAAGCCTCCTGGTTCTCGTTCTCATTGCCACAAGATAGGGCAATCAAGGTAGGTATTAGGGGCCTACCTTCTTCCACAGACACCGAGGACATCAGGGCCGGACTCGCCGAACTGGGATACGTGGCGGAATACGTGTCCGAAGTTCCGGTGAGGTCTGAACCCGGTGGCAGCATCTATTTCGTCCGCATAGTCCGGGCCCCAGAAGTCGTCCCCGGCATATATAAGGTCACTGAACTTTTGTATATGCCGGGAATCTGCATCGAAGCCTGGCAGGGCCGCAGCGGCCCGGCCCAATGCCACCGATGCTTTCGCTTCCATCACTCGAGCCACAACTGCCACCATAAGGTAGTCTGTGTCCGGTGTGCCGGAGAACACTCCGTGCGGGAGTACGCGGTGCGTTAGGGAGTGGACCCATACACGTTTCCCGGCCTCCGGGTCGGGACCCCCACGCGCCGTTTGGAGCCGACCGCCGGTCCTGGTCGTGCCTGGCTTTGGCAATCGTCACTTCCATCGTACTTTTGCGAATTACTCGCACGGGTACGGGTTTCCCCCGCGTTCTGCCGCGGTGGTCTTCCCTAAAACTGACTCTATGACATATGGTGGGATGACGCGCCCAGTACGAGTACTGGGGCGCGTCATCCCACCCCAGTTAGAGGGGCTTAGCCCCTGGTATTGGTTCCCCGCCCAAGGCCCTTTTCAGGGGCCCGTCGTACGAGAAGAGTCTCCGTCTCTCTCGGTGTTTGAGGGGCTAGTTGTTACTCATTTCAATAAAACAGGACGTCTTGCGCCCAGTATTTGTACTGGGCGCGTTCTCTTAAAAAATAACAATAAAGATGGCACCACATGTAGAGGGGCATTGCCCCTGGTCATTTTTACCCGCCCAAGGCCCGGCGAGAGAAGACGCCCATCTTCTACTCATTTCATTTCACAACGACTTCGGATGATTAGTATTAGCAATATTTATCATTATTTTATATTTTTCCTCACTTTCAGAAATCAGACAATGTATGAAAATGACAAATCATAGAACTTGTATAACTTGACTTATAGTAACCATACAACTTTGATGCCATATTGCTCCAAATGACTAGTATTAAATACATGTACCGTTATTTTTTGTTGGCCGGCACTTTCAGAAAAGGCCAAAAAAATGATCTCCTTTCATTATGATCAATTTAGTTGTTTTTACATGAAAGCGTTAATACTGTATCCTACGGGAACCGTACATTTTCATGCGATTAAAAGTTCCCTATGTTCATCCCGTTGGTGAACATTATAATATATTCTGTGCCAAATTGTATAATGATCGGATATGTAGTTTTTACGTAAAAGCGTAACAAACAAACTTACAAATTATATTATTACCTACTAAAAAAAGGGACTGTTTTAAAATAGCAATTAATTATTTTACTTAAATACCTACTGCGAAGTAATTTATCTCCACATACATACTAGTAAGACTTGTTGTAAGGTGATTTCTACATTAAAATTTATTACAGGAAAGCTTTGAGCAGAATATTCAACACCCTAATCCATTTATGGGCAACAACCAGCCCGCGGGCCGGATCCGCTGTAAGATATGTTCCGGCCCGCGAGACATTTCGAAAAAATCCAATTAAAACAATATTACATTAGGTACTTATACTCACGGGAGTGACAGTGAGGCGGCAAACATCAAATCCTTTGATAATCGCCGCCACTCGGCTTGCTCGATTAAATTCATTGAGGTTTGCCGACTCACGGGCGACACATCAAAAGATTTATTACTTCTCAATTATTCTAAACTACTTTATTACAGAATATTCCTTCATTTTGCCTATATAAGCGGGTGAATGACCCGAACGTTAGTTCAGTTCTATTTGAGCTCCCGAGGTGATACCCACTCATGAGGTCACAGCCAGAATTGGACATGGCAATTTCCTAGCGAACTGCTTGAGCCGTCAACTTGCTTTTTGACTTTGTGTGCATCTTGAGTGGTTACTAACTATAGTTTGTTATTAAGTTTATTGAACGAAAAGTAAACAAAAATGATGTCTGGTGGAAATAAACGAAAAGTAGATACATAGGGTCGCCAGTTTCAAGAAAAATGGACTGAAGAATTCTTTTTTATCTTGCACAATGGTAAGCCTATTTGTTTGCTGTGTAATGAATCCATTACAGTAATGAAATAATTCAATATAAAGGGGCATTACTCAACTAAGCATGCTACCTTGCACTCACTGACAGGACAATTAAGAACAGACAAAATCCAAGTTTACCGCAAATTTGGAAAAACAGCAACAAATGTTTCATAAACAAAGAACACAACTTGATAATGTTGTGAAAGCTAGTTTTATAGTTAGCTCAAAATTGGCAAAGGCATTAAAACCATTTGCCAATGGAGAACTTATCAAGGAGTGTATGTTAGAAGTTTGCGGTATTTTGTGTCCTGATAAGATTACTATATAACAACATTGACTGACCTTATGGCTGGTTTTGAATCATTTTCCATAGCATTAGACGAGAGCACCGATTTGTCTGACACAGCTCAACTGGCTATATTTATTCGAGGTGTTGATAAGGAGTTCACTGTTACTGAGGAATTGCTTGCTTTACAGCCGCTAAAAGGAACCACTATAGGAAAGGATATTTTTATTGAAGTTCAAAAGGTATACACAAGTTTTGGCTTGCCATGGTCAAAATTAATTGGAGTATGCACTGATGGTGCACCTTCTATGGTCGGCTTACGTAAAGGTTTCATCGGAATTTGGAATGAAAAAGCAACAGAATTAAATGTGCAAATGATGATTTGTTGTTCTAAGTCCATTCAACTCCAGTATGTTATGAATGTGGTAGTAAAAACCATCAACTTTATTCGACCCCGAGGGCTTAACCATCGTCAGTTCAAGGCGTTTTTGGATGAAATATCAGCTGAATATAACGACGTAACATATTATTGCGAAGTCAGATGGCTGAGCAAAAGAAAAATGTTGTTAACGGTTTTACGAGATTAGAAATGAGATAGCAGACTATATGAAAATTAAAGATAAACCACTATCTGAATTAAGTGACCCAAAATGACTTAGTATTTCTGGTCGATCTTACAGGCTATTTGAATGATTTAAATTTGAAACTTCAAAAACAAGGACAGTTAGTAAATGATTTGTACAGCCATTTGAAAGCGTTTCAGATCAAACTACGCTTGTGGGAGTCACAGATGCTGTCTGGTAACAGTTACCATTTCAACACGCTCTCTGCGTATGAAAATATTGCTTATGCTCAATATGCTGAAGAACTCAAGTTACTGTCGGAACAATTTTCAAACAGATTTAGCGACTTCAAAAACATGGAAGACTGTTTCAGTTTATTTGCTACTCCTACAAAATGTAATGTACAAAATGCTCCAATACACTTACAAATGGAGTTGATCGAGATTCAAGAAAACTCACTCTTAAAATCCAAATTTGAAGACGTAGAGTTGTGCGATTTCTACAAAAAATACCTAGAAAAAGACAATTTTCCGCAGCTTAGAAAATTCGCAAGAAAATTGATTTGTGCGATTGGCAGTACTTATAAATGCGCACAGTTCTTTTCATTGATAAAAGTTAATAAATCAACACATCGTACAAGACTGACGATAATTTGGAAAATTCTTTACGTCTTTGGATCAGACGAATTAATCCAAATATCGATGGATTGGTTTCCCAAATTCAAGCTCAAGTGTCTCATTGATTTCGGTGTATTTAACTTTCGTAGTTTATAACAATTGCAAATTTAACGATTTAAATAAAATGTACCATTTTTTTTAATTTAATTTTGTTATTTTAATAAATTGTACTATAATAACATTGTCGTATTATTTCATGTCTAATATCTATCGCAAATATTATTATTATCACTACTTTAAAATGCACTAAGTACTTTTAAACGCGGCCCGCGAACGTATTTGCACGCTAAAGATTGGCCTTCAACATGTGAAAGGTTGCCCATACCTGATTTAGACCAAACGCGTGGGCTGATTTTGATAAATGATACGTCGTTTCATTTATAATAAAGGCGCGAATGATATAGAAAGCATAAAAATTTGGAAAAATCAAAATGGCCTGTTTTGGACGCCATACTTATTTTGAAAAGACGTTATTAATCAAGGGTAAAAAAGAAAAAAAAAATGAAATCTACGAACTATATCAAGTAGGGTATCTTGAATAGGATAGGTATTTATTTATTTATAAATAATTTTTAGGTTTCTAATATCCTTTTGCAATCAGAATTATCGTTTAGGATCTAAAACGATTTAAAGTTGGTTAGTAACGATTCTCACTTATAGCACAGATTATTAAAATAGTTGCTGGATAACCTAAAGGTTTTCAGACAGAACTGATATATACTGATATTGATACGGTGCTGCTGACTGCAGATGGTCTTGAGGTAAAAGGAAGACGCACAAAAAGTTAAAAGTGTACGATAAAATAAGTTAATTAAAAAAAAAACAAAAAAGTCCAGTAATCGAGACATTTATAACGAAAATATTCGAAATGTTCTTTAATAGAATGTTTTCTTTTTTAAAGTATCGATCAAGGAACAATTTCAATGGTAGGTGTAGTTATTCAATAACATTTGATAACAAAAGTCTCGACTTGTTTTTTTTTTCGAATTTTACGCAGTCAATTTTTTTTATTTTTTTATTGTTTAAGAATAATTTTGATGATAAAGACAATTTTAACTGTCTTGTATCTAGCTATCACGGTTCCTGACAGCCTGGTGATAGACAGACAGACAGAAAAACGGACAGTTAAGTCTTAGTAATAGGGTCCCGTTTGTACCCTTTGGGTACGGAACCCTAAAAAAATTATTGAAACGAACGTAAGTAGCACTGGGAAAACTGTGGCCTTTATTTTTACATTTTCCGAAACCAGTTGACGTCTAATTTTAATTGTTAAGGTTTGAAAACTGATAAACTAAACCCAAATACTTTATCATCATTTGTCATACTTTGAATTAACTGTTAATTATTATCATAGCACACTCTACTTTTTCGGTATAAAAAGTAGCCTATTTGTTAATCCAGAGCTTAAAATACTACCATATCAAATTTCATCAAAATCTACACAGTAGTTTTTGCCTGAAAGATTAACAAACATCTTACATCCATCCATTCATCCTCACCAACTTTCACTTTTATAATAGTAGTAGGATATCTACTATTTGTTACGAGATATAACTTGAGGGACCTGTCTCTGTGTTCAAATTATTTATTAGCCCTGGGGGTCTAAAAAGGCCACTTTTGGAGATTCTATGTTTATTTATGTTTCATATATTTTTTTCCATACAAAAATCGTGAAATGGTAAAATGGCTGCATGATTCATCTGATTTCATCACATTAGAAAACTTGAATTTTGACAATTTTTCAATAGAAATGCGTAAAATGGCGCACATTATATGAGTTGAAAAAAATATATTAAACTTATTAAGAAGCACCTAAAGGTTTAGGTGTTTCATATGTTATGAAGTAGGTGAATATAGTACTCGTAGGATTAACATAGGCTACTTTTTATCGCAGTAAAATATACGGTTCCATAGGATACTGTATTTACGCTGGCGAAAGCTAGTAGTATCATAAAACCATTGCTAGTGTCAAGTTAAAAAGGTGGGCAAATAGAATTTTTGTTAGTTTTAAACACAGATTTCCTAAATCGTCAAGTCCAAAGCCTAGTCAAAAACGTAGTAAGTCAATAAGTCAGTCAATTTTTAGTTTTTTAGTTTCAGCAAAGTTACACTTTACTGAAACTCAATAAACTAGAAACTTTTGGAGAGAATTTTTTTTTGCATATTTTGTACGTTAACGAATATTTATTTGTTAATATTATACAATAAAAACCGAAATAACATAACTTTAAACAACTTCTTCTAGCTAAGGCCGGACCAAAACCGACGTCGCATTGTTTACATATTTTCTTGATTTTCAAAAGTTTTGTTAATCACTTTTGCATTATTTTATTGTGCTTAATTGTTAAACTATAAAATATAAAATTGTAAAACGTCTCAGATCTAGAAACGTTTTGTATGTTTTTATATCACTTATTTTTTACATAATGCGCTTAATAAAACTTCGCTGAATGAAAACAGTCGTAAAAAAAATTGCTGTCAGGACTTTCAAACGTAAGTTGTCAACTGTCATTTACAAAATGACGTTTGAAGTACTTTGCTGAGAACTGTCAAAATAAATTAATAGAAGAAGGAGAAGAAAAACCACGTTTCGAATTTGTGTTTCGCAAAAATACATACAAGTTGCTACAATTACATTTTACAAAATAAATATGGGAGTTATTCAAAGAATAAAGTAGGAATCATGCATCGTAACTTATCTTTTTGTATTTTATCTACTATTCCAATAGTACTGTGTGTTATTTGCAGAAAACCAACAACACGCAAGGGAAAGAAAGTTCTTCTATCTAAGGAACCAAAGGCAATTGAAGGAGCAAAGCAGTGTTTATTTCTTCAAGCTCGTAATCCTTCAGAGCGTGCGAGAAAAGTATTGAAAGACATTTACGATCTCAAAAAACCAGATGCGGCCTATCTTAGTCGGAAAAACGACTTCGTACCTTTCGAAGATGGATCCCTCATAGAAAAGTAAGTTGAAGAAAACGATTAATGTAAACATAAGTTATTTCTGCCCTTTATCATCCGGCAATAGTTAAATTGATTAAACATAAAATTAAAAAGTAAAATAAATATTTCAGATTATGTTACAAAAAAGAGGCATCGTTATTTGGCGTCAGCTCTCACAGCAAGAAGAGGCCACATAATGTTGTACTGGGGAGAACATTTAACTATAATATTCTGGACATGATTGAGCTTGGAGCAGAGAACTTCAAAGCTATGCAAGATTTCCACAATATGAAGGTGCTGTCAGGCATTAAGCCGTGTCTTCTGTTCAATGGTCCAGCTTGGAATTTAAACCACGAATTAAAACGCCTGAAAAATCTGTTCACAGATTTTTTCCACAGAGAAAAGGTAATTTTACAAGAACCTATAACTTCTAAAGGTCAAGAATATTTATTTATCATTATAGCTGAGGCCACTAATGATTATTATTTTTACAAGTTGTCCAAATATTTAAAAGAAAAATGTATGGCCTGTACATCAAGTCTAAAATTCTAAATGGTCTGTGGGTCAGTCATGTAACCTGCGTGAATATGGTTTTATTTTTATAATTTATTTTGTGTATTTTTGAAATGGAGTAGGAAACGAGCAGATGGATCTCTTGATGTTAGAGGAGTTGTGGAGGGGGTGTGCACATTCCTGGTTCTTAAAATCCTCAACCCTCTAGGGCCTCTAGTAACCTCGCTTGTTGATTCTGTGATTCAAGCTGACACATGGCTCTCGCACATAATTTTTTTTTTTTTACTTAATGTTTGAATTTTTTCAGGTTGAAACTATAAGGCTACAGGGATTGGAACATGTTATTAGCTTTACGGCAACTGATGAAGGCATCATTTACTTGCGGTCCTATAGAATTTTACTGAAGAAGAGTGGACAAAGAACACCTAGAATTGAACTAGAAGAAATAGGTATTTATTTATCAATAATTTTAAATTAATTGTAATAAAAAAAATTATGCGACTATCCTTATGCGGCCACCTTGTATAGATTACTATAAACAACAGATTTTTAATGTGATTTTTCTTGTTTTAGGGCCATCTATAGACTTCAAACTACGAAGAACGAAACTTGCTTCAGATGACCTCTACAAAGAGGCTTGCAGAGTTCCTAAGGAAATTAAGGCTGTGGCTAAGAAGAACATTTCTAAGGATGCATTTGGCACCAAATTCGGTCGTATTCATATGGGCAAGCAGAACATCAACAGAATACAAACACGAAAGATGAAGGGTTTAAGAAAAACCCCAGAAGAGAAAAAGAAATTTTTACAAAAGAAGAAAATGGCGAAAAAGCAACAGAGTACAAACACAGCAAATGCTTAAAAACTTCAATAAACATACTTCTTAAAACATTGTTTAAATTCGAAAATTATGAAGGTATCTGCTATATTATTTGATCTTATGCCTTAAGCTTTAAAGGTCATCAGATAATGGATTTATAAATATCAGAAATGACAAAATGGACTAACCCCTATTTCTACTAGATAAATATTTTTGTTTATTGGTAATTGAATGAATATTTATTGATTTCTCCACAAAGGTTTTGGTATTAGCTACAATACAATTTCGCCTTAACATTAACACATAACCTTCGTGGGAGACCTGGTGTTTGTGCTAGGGTAAATGTGTGTTACAGAATCACCAGGCTGTAGGCCAATTGACAATATTTAATATGTATAAAACTTGATTATGTAATTTGGAAACCAATAAAACTTGACTGTGACAAAAGTCAAATTTGAATAGGTTCCTATTGTTAGCTAGCACCTTGGCAAGCTTGCTGCATGCAAATTCTTTTGATTATCGGTGTCCTTCGAATCTTGCCAACCCCCGTGGATCCCTGCTTCCTAAGCTGCTTACCTAACGTGTATGAGGCGCCATAATATGTTAGTAATACTTTTCAGGATTAGTATAAAAGTTTACCTACTATTAATAAGTTGGAAACTTCATCTACTGAAACAAACAATATATAAGGTTTAGTAAAATCAATTATGGATATTTTGGGCATATGATCTACTGCTTATGTTACGTTAAGGCAAAAAAATAATTTCGAAAAGAAAAATACTAAATTAAATTACATTACGTTCTTTACGGCCCCACACATTGACCTCACACAGCTGATTGAATTGATATTATTTAGGCATAGACTTTGCTTTCGCTTTAAAATCAGCTGTTTCTGTGAGGTTAATGACCTCAGTGTCTAAGGCTAAGCGCGCACTGGCAACCAGCCGCAGCGGCCAGGTCGCGGCGGTCACCGAAATTTATGTAAGCGGCCGCACTGGCCGCTTGCGGCCAATAGTCTACTTGACCTTGTTTTTATTAATGTCCTAAACGCTTCATCTTCATCAAGATTAAGAGTGGGTACCAAATATCAGATCGATCTGGTGTCAGGAAGGGGGTAAAATTCCAATTACTAAATTTGACCCAAACAAATAAATAAATAAACTGGCCAAGCTAAATAAAACCGTTTAATAATAGATAGGATCCAACATTCTGCCATCACAATGGCGCGCAAAATATCCTTAACAATATTTATGATTTGCATATTAAGTAGATTGTGGTTTGAAATGCGATATTGAGTGTTTCTGGATTTCCCCTTATGATAATCAGAGTTGCGGGAAGGAAAAGTGGAAAATGTAACTACTACTTAATGATTATGAATATTTACTTAATTGAAGATGAATGAGTGACTCGCTTAAATCCTTACTAAGTAGGGCTCCGACACACCTGATGTACAGCTTTTGACCTTATTGCTATAGTAATAACGTCTATAGTAATATAATATAATAGTAATATAGTATAGTAATAAATGTGGTATACTGGGTCTGTTGCCGACCGTACATACCTACTAAATATAGAAAATGAAATGTTATTTTGGGCATATGATCTACTGCATATTAGGCAGAAAAATGGTTTAAAAATTTCGAATAAAAGAAATCGCACATTGAACATTACCTAAATGAAAAAAGCCAAGTATTTCCTTGCTGTTTTCCTGCTACATGTTTTAAGTTATAACTAATCAATCAATAATTCTTTTACTTTCTTATTTTACCAACCTACTTATTTCCTACTACAATTACACCTAACCTAAGTTGAGCTCCCTCTCACTTTGGTTCGGAAGCTCAATAGCCTCCACCACCCCTATATTATATATTATTAAATAGTGACTTGGCAATGATCGAGATCTCGGTCGTTGGAGTCTGGGAGTATCGGAGTTTGGGATTTCACCTACCATACCCACTTATACTATATAAAAAAACATGACGTGTATTATAGAGTACACGTGGCAGAAGTGAAGCTTCATTTATCATTTAAAATCCAAAAAAAAACTCTCATCGTGCCCAAGGAACATCACTTCAAAAAAGAATAAAAAAAATAAAATTTGTTCTTAATTAATTATTAATCTAGCGCCATCAAACTTTAGAAAGTTAAGTTGTAATGTAAGAAGTATAAGTAGCTTCGGACAGATGGCGCTATATCGATGGCGTTATGTCCAATATCGTAACGTGACACGATCTAGAAATTTCTACTCTTAACGCTGCTAAAGTAGGTAAAAAATTGGACCACCACACCTCACGGCAACATTCAGAATCAAAATCTGCAATTTATATATTATATTAAAATATGCATTTATTCCTTTCCTTTATTAGATCTTAGGTATCTCGCACGTAGATATACATTCTTTTGACAACAGCAGTCAAGACAAAAAATTAAAAGAACCCACTAAATTAATTAATAATACTTACTAGTAATCAACAGCAGAAAATAACAGGGAATAAGTAATGAAGTATTACTAAGAAGAAAGCCTTTTGAATAATGAACAGTGATTGTTTGAAGAAATTAACTATTTACCTAGGTATAGGTACCTAATCGCTGTTTTTTATTGTTACTTTGACGATAAATCAGGTCAAGATGAAATACCTTTTTCTAGCCTATTACTTTTTTATCTGAAACCAGAATACTGGTCAGATGGTAAGTTTGCCAAACCTTGACGGAGCCAACGTAATAGTTTCAACGTTGATTACGTAGAGCAAAGGCAAATTAATTTTCCTAAGTGAAATTATTACATGTGTGCAGTTCACACGCGATAGAAGTAAAACTTTCAAGTGCTGCAAATATATCCTGCTACTATTATATAAATGTGAAAGTTTGTGAGTATGGATGTTTGTTACTCTTTCACGGAAAAACTACTGAACGGATTTCGATGAAATTTGGTATGGTAGTAGTTTAGGCTCTGGATTAAAACATAGGCAACTTTTCATCCCGAAAAGTACAGTATTTCCGTGGGATACTATAATTACGTAATTACGCGGGCAGAGCCGCGGGAATAAGCTAGTCTATATATATTATATTAGTAGTTGCAGCTTGACAAAAAAGAGTGTGACGCGGTGACAACAGGAACTAAAAACATTTTCGACTGTATCTATCGTCTTTTATCCTTAGACCATAACAGATAAGAATGAGATATATTATTATATTTATGTCATATATTTTAATATCTAAATGCTGGGGCTCACGATGCGTTGCGGCGGCGGCGCGGCGCCGGACCGATGTCGCTGCGTTGTTTTACTAGAAATATCTGTAGCATGTCACACGATGCGATGCGGTGCAGTGCCGCACCTGACTCCCAACCGCTGAGACGAGGCGGGGAGGGGTGAATGCGTTGCGACGTCGGAGCGGCACTGCTGCTGTTGTTTAGGAAAGGAAAAAGAAAGGCACATGCTCGCTCGTTTAGATTTTTTCTTAGTTTTTTGTTGATTTGATTCAGGTTTTAAAAAATGAGTATCAACGAAGAAGATGTTGATATGGACTACCTCATTACATTAGTTCAAGAAAGGGAAATTCTATGGGATAAGTCCAATGTGGACTTTAAAAATAAAAAGTTGATAATGAAGAATTGAAGGCTTTTGTAGAAGCGGATCCATCGCAAACCACGTCCGAGTTAGCTGCAGGCTGCGGTGTTAGTGATAAAACTGTTTTAATCCACTTGAAGCAAATTGGGAAGGTGAAAAGGCTTGATAGGTGGGTACCTCATGAATTGAGTGCAGCAAAGCGACAAAGGCGCGTCAACTGCTGCGTTACATTACATAACCGGCACAATTATGAAGGGATTTTAAATCGAATCATTACCTGTGATGAAAATCCTGTACGATAATCGGAAGCGCTCATCGCAATGGCTGAACCCTGGCGAACTAGCCAAAGCCTGGCCCAAAGCGAAAATTTACTCAAAAAAAGGTACTTGTGAGCGTTTGGTGGACTAGTGCCGGTGTCGTTTACTACAGCTTTCTTAAATCTGCCCAGACGATTACGGCAGATGTGCCATGTTGCCAGCAACTGCAAATCATGATGGAAAAGATAGCTGCTAAACAACCGAGGTTGGTCATTCGCTCTAGGCCACTGCTGCTTCAGGACCACGCTAGACCACACACTGCACAACAGATGGCTACCAAATTAGAGGAGCTTCAATTGGAATGTCTAAGACATTCACTGTACTCCCCGGACAATGCTCCAACAGATCACCTTTATCGAAATTTAGATAACTTCTTGCAAGGGAAAAAATTCAACTCCGATGGGGCAGTCCATAGCGCCTTCAAAGATTTTATTGATTCCTGTCCGAATCGGTTTTTTAATAAAGGAATCAGTGAACTACCTATGAGATGGCCAAAGTGCATAGATATCAATGGTATATACTTTGATTAAATAAATATATTATGTTTAAAAAAAATCAACTTTATGTTCCTCCTTTACAAAACGCCAATTTTATATAATATAATGATCTAATATTATGAATATAAGATGAGACAGTAGAAAATATTTTTAGTTCCTGCTGTCACCAAATCATAATCTTTTTTGAAAAAACGGTAAATCGCGTTATACCGGTACCAAATACCTACCAATATACCGATGACTGTCTATTTATTGTTTCCTCGAATTTCAATCACAACGATGTTACGATATTATGTATCTTTTCCTTATTTCCATGCGGGCTACAGCCACTAAATTTAAATTACAAATGTTAACGTCATCTCGTGCCGAGTGACGTCACGTAGGCTAGGGACAGAACCTCAATTCTCGTATTTAAAGTAGACTTTTATTTTACTTTGACTGTATTATAAGTAAGGCAACTTGTTATGATAAACTGATTTTGTGACGTTTGGACCAATCAGGAGGCGTTAGACGCTGCTTTAACGTTTACGAGAATACCGGTTTGACAGTTTTAGCGTGTCGGAACTTGATTGTAATTGTATTATTACAGGTTTTATTTAGCAGAATTGACCCTCAGGTTCCAGGGTATTTACTGGTGTCAGTGCGAGGTCTGTGACCCACTTCGGTACCGTTAGGGAAGGTTACAAGTCGAGTCAAAGTCGAGTACATACCCCAAGTACTAAATCAGGTTTAGGGGGTCAGGGCCTTTAGTCAAGATACATTCTATAATTGCGATGGCGAAGTTCGAAATCAAAAATGTATGGGATTTGACATAAGTCATCGCTAAGTGACATGTCTCTTGGGATACCATATGTCAAAACCCATACATTTTGTTTTCGAACTTCGCCGTCGAAATAATCGAATGCATCTTGACTAAAGGCCCAGGTTTAATATTTTATTTGTATGATATCGAAGTTTATAAAACCTATTATCTACTTAATTAGCAGCACAGTTGCAGCGCTGACAAAATTGGTGCCGCGCCTTGTTATGTAAACGTGGTTAAACCAACGGAGAATTTCTAGTAATTATCCTAATAAATGTCTATAAATTGTATTTTAAACGTTATTAATAAATAATTGTTTTGGGATTTAGTATATGGAATATTTTGAATATAATATTGTAGCGTTTTTCACGAGATTTTTGTTTAATACTTACGTAAATATAACATTGAAGCTTCAAAGATTAGTGTCTAGACCTGGGGTTCCTAAGCTTTTGTGATAACGGAACACCAAACAAACACCTTGCTTCAAAATGCTTCTTTAATAAAATGAATATGTGAGAATTAGGTACCTAATGAGTAGGTAATTTCATATTTTACCCACTTTTTACAAAATAATCGGGCAAAAAATAAAAAGTTCGTAAATTAAAAAAAACTATAACACGAGCATTTATTTCTCCACCATGCATCAACTGCTGTACTCTGTAGGGAGTTAGTATCCTAAATATATTTTCTTCGTGTCAAACTATCTCTAACTTACAGTAAGTAGTTATACACCATACTGTCTATCGTCCAAGCAACATTATGCTACCGATTGGATCAGTTAAAACTTGACAATAAACAGTATAAACAATAGGTTCCCGACGGAGGCGGTGCCGCCAACTCATGGGCGCTGGAGCTTTTCGTGGGGGCCGGGCGGTAGGTTCAAAGGCAAATGGCGCTGTCAGTCAAAGGGCACCAACCACGAGTAGTAGGATTACAGAGAGAGAGGCAGGAATAATTTATAATTTGTGATCATAATTAGATTATTATACACAGACATAATATAAAATTGGTATAATAAGCTCTGGGTCGCCTTGTGGTCGAATTCGCCCATAGTAATTCATATAATTTTTAAGTTTGAACTTTATAAGATCGTCAAAGTGTAACGTAATCAAACGTAGTCTAAGTTATTAATCAGAGGTAGTATGTTTTGTTGTTATTATTATTTTATTGTATTTTAAGCATTATTTAAAAAATATATTAGCTATTTGCACTCCTTCCTTCACGAAACTTTAACTGTAACAAATTTTGTACGCCTCGGTTTGTATACTTGTCGTTTCTGATGATCATTCATCCATTATGATGATGATGTAAGGGGGCGTTGAAATTTTATTTTTTTTATAAAGGGGGCAGTAATTCATATAATAGGTATACACTGTCAGTCAATCCACGCCCATACGTGGTCTTCTTACTGATACGGTAGCGTCCTGCCGATTGGACGATATGCAGTATTGAGTATGGTCACTGGCCACACTTACAGCTGATGTTACTTGAGAAACAGTCACATTCACATTCAAAATAGGAAGCACAGGCTGTATGAAAATTACGATACGGATATTAAACTCGTACAACGTCAACAAGAATTCCATTAAACATAATAATTAAACAAGTATACCATTGTAATTAATTATATAATATCGGAACCTTGGTGTCGGACAGCATCAAATAAGTGAAGGCAGTGTTAGAAGAGCGTTACCCTTGAGTCGCCGGCCGCCGGGCGGCGAGCAGTCCGCGCGCGTCTGTCTGCCAAAACCCTCGCGCCGTATAAAGGCCTCCTATAGTTTCCCATGCCCAGTTCCGAGCTATGCGACTCCGGAGGAAAGACGCTCTCGCACTTCAAACACCTTATAAATATACCATAGTGTACATACAGTACTGTGGTCTTAGGATTTAGACTTTAGTGTTTTTTGAAAATGGATACCCAGCCTGAACTTCAGGAGCTGCTGCAGAAGCGGGACCAGACGGCTGCAAGAGCAACAAGTATGTTTTTGTTTTATTTGTTCCACAACATGGCATCTTCGCTACGGTCATTGATTTCGAAGCATTGACAGTAAGGTCATGGTAGAACGTAAAAACATTTGCTCGGTGTGATGACGATGATTCACGAAATACTAATTGTTATTATACTAATAATTATAAAAACTTAATTTATATTTGTACACAATTACTGTGTTAACTGTTCACACATTTTTAAATAGTCCATTATATCATATCGGTGTAGTTATCATTTTTTTAAAGTTACCCTCTTTTAAGCATTTAATTAGTACTCTAAATAAACTAATGTATCATGGCTATTGCATTTCGAATTATATTTGAATTTCTTGTGTGATTTCACAGAAAACAAATAAACGAATTGTGTAGTAAAATATATGAATTACATACTAAAATTAAGAAAATATTATAAAAACCTAGTATACCTACTATAAAAAAGTAACAACTAAACAATTTAGATATTCATTAGTAAATAGTTCAAAAATACCTTCTTACAGCGAATAATTTGAAATGTATAAATAATATTCAAGATTTAACGTGTGCGATACAAAAATATTTAAGTCTTAGGTCTAAAAAATACTACAAAAAGATAGGTCGCAAACACCAAGAGATAAACAAGACCTAAGGACAACATGAACAAATAAACGAAGGGCTCAGACGTCAATGAACTTATGCAAACGGTACTAAATCTGTACCTAACTCTGGTTCTACTTATTGAAGTGTCAACGATACTAAGGTTTGCCTAGCGATTATTTTTTATGAGTTTCTAGCTTCTATTTATCAATCATATTAACATATTAGTTTCAAGTGTAAAACTGTTTGGATTAAGTTTAATGTTATGTATTTATTTTGATTATAAGTTACGCATAGTGTGGTGATTCGTTTTAAAAAGAAATATGTAAGAGGTATCACTAGCCAAAAAAATGTAGGCTATTTAAAACCTATATTCTTTTATTACGTTACATTTTTTTAAGCTTTTACTGGTTCGACGATTGGTATGCACAACGACGTAGAATGACGTAGAGCTCCGTAGCACGGCGTAGCGCAACGTGACGCATCGTTACGAAGCCTACTGCCTAGTTTATAAAGCAAACTGCACAGTTTAGTACATTAAAAAATTCTATTTTAATTATTACTAGTAAACTAGATATTCTTACTACGAATTAGCATAATGCACAGCGCGTCGAAATATTTTTCTTAGAATCAAAAAGTTACTTAAAAACTATTCACGCCACTACTAGAGTGTAAAGACTAGTGTATAGACAGTAGCTTACCAGCAAGTAAGTAGTATCAATAGGATGTTGATATTTATTGTGGAATGCGATGACTTGTACGAAAACCTGTATTTAGGATTGAATACTAGATTCGCCAGTGGTCGAAATTCGCTTATAATAATTATTCATTTAATACCAAGTTTAAATCTTTTTAAGGATTTTTTTACCTCAGATATAGAAAATAAAATGAAATAAAAATGTAAATGTAAAGACAGATTGACATAAGTCAACGTGTAACATTCAAAATTGTATCAAACGCATGCTAGTGTGAGTTATTAAACTGAGGTAGTGTGTGTAACGATTTTTATTAATTTAATGTCATTTATATGTATTTTTTGTAAAACAAAATTTGTGCAGTTCACTCCTCCTCGCCTAATAAACTTTAATTGTGTAAAATTTCATAATCCACCTTTTGCATATATTTAGTGAAAAGGGGGTTCAAATTTTTGCTTCACTATATATTATACTAGCTATTGACCGCGGCTCCGCTCGCGTAAATAAGGTATCCCACGGGAACACTGTAATTTTTCGGAATAAGAAGTAGCCTATGTTTTAATCCAGACCTTAAACTACTTTCATACCTTTCATCAAAATCTGTTCAGTAGTCTTTGCGTGAAAGAGTAACGAACATCTATTCATCCATCCATCCTTCCATCCAACATCCACCCTCACAAACTTTCACATTTATAATAGTAGTAGGATGAATAACTGTGGGAGGCTGAATAGCCGAGCTCCGTGGCCTAGTGGGTAGACCGTTTGATTCGCACTCGAGAGAGTGCAGGTTCGATTCCCAGGTTGTGGCGTGTACAATGAGAATTTTTCAGATCTCAAGTACATTATACGGATGCTCTAACGGTGAAGGAAAAAATCGTGAGGAAAGCCGCACATGGGTGGCCCCAGACGTATTGACCAGTCATTCCTCTGGACTAGGCTGACTATGTTGTGAGAATGCCGTATGTGCTTGGGCAACCATACGACATTAAAAAACCAACTATCCAAGGCACTACAGTATTTACAAGAGTGGTTACTTCGCTCGGAGGATACTGTATCATCCAATAACGGATGAAAAGGCCGAAGTTTTAGGATGAATATGATAAGGTAATGCCTTTTTGCATCGTGTTTAGTGGATAGAAAGTGAATGTCAACAATGTTTGTGAGTTATGACCACAAAATTGTGCCGGAGCCACGTGATGCAGATATTACCTACATAAGGCTGTTGGCATCGGAATAACACGAGACAAGATGTATAATTTTACTACGTGGGTTTCTCCGACTTTTTTTCCTCCATTTATTAAAATATTAATCGCATTTATCACATGATCCTATGGTTCAGATAGAAAAGCCAAATTCATAGCGAAATGTAAAAATGTAAAAAGGCAAATGTAAAAAAATATACATTCATCCATCCCCAAAATCTTGTGATTGAGAAACATGTTCACATTTTTCTAAACGTTAGTGCTCAGTTCTAACACATTCTAGGCCTATGCCTACACTCTACAGGGTCTGTCGTAAATAATGGATAACCCGTAAACTGGAGTTGGTCCGGATGTGAAACTGTAAGAAAATCGTATTTTCTTGCCAGGGTTTCTAACCATATGAAAATGGCGTAGCATTTTATACTTTTTTATAAATTTCGCTACTTTTTTCGTTCATTCCGTTGCCATTTCATCAAATTTAGGTATTTCTGAGTGATTTTTTTTGTATTATACTCCTGAAGACGTGTATTATTTAATTTTAATACAATTTTAAGTGTTTTTAACGTAAACAATTTTCAAAGTCATCTTTTTATGCTTTTTTTTTAATTATTTTTTTCTTAAAGTCAACTTTGATCATTTACTGTGAAAAAAAAGTACGGCGCTATAGCTGCCCATTATCTTAATAAATTGTCTAGTATGTGTAATTTCTAAAAAGGTATTACAATGTGTACTTTACTAGCAATATTAAGTTACAGGAGCGAGATCAATATCAAGGTCAGAATTCAAAATTTTTAAGTATTGTTATAAAAGGTTATAAAACCATGTCATAATGATCTTATTCTACCAAAATTATTTACACAAACGTTATTGGGCCACTAATAAGGATTTTCAGAAGAACAACAGGTTGTTTTTAGTAAAAAAAATATCATAACTCCATGGTATCCATAATGTAATAAAAGTGTTCAAATTTAAAATTGTTGTGCTCTAAATGTTTCATGCGATAAACATGTTGCGACAAGTTTATTCGAAAAAAGGATCATCAGGTAAAAAACTAACAAAGACAGCAATACAATGGGCCACTATGCGTGAAAAGGACGATTGATGGTCATTGTTACTAGGCAGATGCACACTGTCCCTTTCAAACTCACGGTGTGTGAAAAGGTTAGCATGTTTTTGCCTTTAGGGCGCGCTCCTGATTGTAGAGTGTACACATCTCAGTGTGATTTTGACTATCGCATGTGCTCTTGTTTTCGTTACTTTCGTCAATTTGTTACTGCTTTCTAATATCGGACTTTGATTTTCCTTGTGATTTGGACTTGTGAACCTGGTGATACTGACGACTTAGCTCTCAGTTACGGACATTGTTTTGTGCTATCGATTGGATTTGTTGTTTTTGCATCATGCCTCAGCAATACACGTCGGCTGAATACACAAACATGCATTACATTTATGGTTTATGTAATGGCAACGCTACCACAGCAGCAAGTGTTTACCGTGAAAAATATCCAAATGCTCGACGTCCTGATTACCGTGTCTTCATTAGAGTGCACAATGCATTTATGGAAGGACGATTTTCTGGGACCGGCATAGGCGGGGCCAGTGAAGGACGACCTCAACGATACAATGCAGCCGAAGTACTGGAAATAGTCGCTGAAGACCCTGGTACGTCCATAAGTGTTATTTCACGGCGTACCGGGATACCTCAAAAATCCGTGCACAGAATTTTAAATAGGCATGAATTATATCCCTTTCATTATCAAAGGGTTCAAACACTAATGCCAAGGGACGCTGCTGCGAGAGTAATATTTTGTCGCACAATGCTGCGAAAGATGAGAGAAGACCCAAGTTATTTTAATAACATTTTATGGAGTGACGAGTCAACGTGTCGAAAAGATGGTTTTTTGAACCTCCACAATTTACACAGCTGGCAACTTGAAAACCCAAGATTGATACGTGAAGACAGATCGCAGTATCAGTTTAAAATAAATTTATGGACTGGCATTATTAACGGACAAATCATTGGTCCATTTTAGTTGCCGGCAATATTAAATGCGGATATGTATTTGGATTTTCTAATAAATACTTTACCTGGATCACTGTAAGACGTTCCACAGGAGATAAGAAACGATATGTGGCTTCAAAATGATGGGTGTCCAGCACATGACGCTGTTCGTGTAAGGGAACATTTAAATAATACATATCCAGATAGATGGATAGGGCGATTGGGTCCAATTTTATGGCCTCCACGTTCGCCAGACCTTAACCCGTTGGACTTTTTTTACTGGGGCTGCATTAAGGAAGTAGTATACAAGGAAGCAATAAGTTCTGTGGAAGAGTTGCGTACGCGCATTCAAGTAGCAGCAAGTAAAATCGCAGAAGCCGGCTATGCGCGTCGGATTAAAAGATCTTTTATTAGGCGATGTAGAGCTTGTATTTCTGTCACCCTGTATAACCTATAGGCTATAAGAACAGGTCGAAAAAATATAATTTGATTGAAACTCGAGTCAAAAATTATGAAAATGAAGTGTGCGAGTGCGTGTCTCACTTTGTGTTTGATGGAATTTAAATAAACAACACAATAACAAAGTCCCACGGGTTATAAATTGTTACCGCTTGGGAAGTTAATTGAATTTGTATTTTACACGCGTGTACATCCAAATTTGCATAGCGCTGAAGTCTGAAACGTAATCGTCGTCGTCGGTTTTTAATTCTATTATTCTCAAAGATTACGCTCAAACTTATTCGCCAATTTATTTGTACTGTATGAAATTTTAAAGTGAAACGTTCTTAACGGCGTTAAGAGTAAAATTTCAAGGTCGCGCCACGGCACGACACGATTTTGGATATGACGCCATCTTCGTCGGAAGCTACTTATACTTCTTACACACCAACTTACAACTAAAGTACGGCTCAATACAGGGATGGCGTACAAATTAAAAAAATTCTATTCTTTTTTGAAGGGATTTTCTCTATGCTTGTTTCACTTTGACACGTGGACTACAGAGTCCACGTGTGCACGTCATGTTTTTTTTATAATTGAATACTTGCCAGTATTCAATGGTAAGTGGCAGGTAACCCCGTTTCATAGGCTCCTGATGCGGGTTCCTGCAGGGACGATTGGGAAAAAAATCCGTATCGAAAATCTGTTTGTAAATTATTTTGCTTAACTCAAAAAAAGTTAATTGTTCTTATTAAATGTATATTTTGATTTTACGTGTTTACAATCCTTTATTTAGTAGAGGAATGGATTGTAAACATGCAATTGATAATCTGAAGTAAATAACATAATACACGCCAATAAATATTAGTGTCCTAAATCAATTTGTAGAAGAACCGAGAATCAGAGCTCGTAAATAAACAGCACTTGTAAGTCCTTTTGGAACGGGTTTACATATTTTTATTTTAGCACCGCATTACAACTGGTAAAACGTAAAAACTTGCATAACATTATGTCAAAATTCAAGTTCATGTCATGTTACATGTACCTATAGAATGTTGCTTTTGGAAAATACATGAGGATAGAATTATTAAATGATGGTTTTGACAAGCATGCATAGGGTTTTTTTATTATTTACCTTACTTACCTTGGTGGGCCTGTGTGAAAAAACTAACTAACTCGCGCACGTAAGGTTTCGTACCATTGTAATAATATTCTACATTTTTACATAATATTTCGCTATGTTTGTACGAAGTTTTCCAAGTAAGGACCAGTTTTACAAGTTAGACATCTATAACTCCTAAAGTAACAAAGCTATATAAGCCGACGGTAGTCCATGTAATGAAATTTAAAGAAAAACTATAAAGTTTTCATGGACTACCAACGTGAATTTTTTCAGATTTTTCGAGCCAGCCATTTAGATTTTAGAGGGGGGGAGGGGGAAGCCCTATTATAACATAAAATTCGCTTTAAAGTTGAATATATCGTAAACGGATACCTAAATCAAAAAATCGTTTTAGCAACCTCGTAAGGTCGGTAAGCCAAATACGGACGGACGGACACGACGAAACCATAAGTCTCAGAACGAGACGTAAACTACGGAACCCTAAAAAGGCAAGACACATGAATTTTTTCACACAGACAGTCAAAAATCAGAAAGTAGGTAAAAGCTTTTGTTTTATCGTGTCTGCAAAAGTAGGAAACTCAAAAATTAAGGTCGACTACTGTCCATAAACAAATTTGATTTTTCTCTTATCACTTACTACAATCGTACCAAGCCTCGGTCTTTGTTTTTACCGTTAATGAATTTTTACAACAACTCTATAAGTAGGTACCTATTTCCGCGTAGGCAACCCTTAGGCACTTAGTCTATAATATATTACACATATGCTTTTGAACCGGAAGTGAGTTGACTACAGCATTTCGTGACGGAAGTTAGTGCTTTGACGGTGTAACTAATAAATAATTAATTAATAGTTAGTTAGATAAGGTAGCGATCAATAATCCAGTAAATATTAAACGCATGAGCAAAAAAAGTATTGAGTATTTTGTGATCAATATGATTACAAAAACTATTATAATCTAGACTGACAGCCAAGGATATAGTTTTTTCTTTAATAAACAAATATCCTCAAGGAAAATAGTCGAATATCATAGACAGAAAAAGTATAAAGCATTGATTTACTTCTAGTTATTATTCATAGTGCCATGACCGTGTCTGTATTTTAATAATTACAAATCTTTCATAAATTTTATACCCATGTAGTATGTACAACACCCACTTACTCCTTTGACATCAAAATACTGCCAACTTTACCATCGCAACAGAATTTATAAACCAGCTGTGTTATTCACACCCCGTGCGTTACGAAATAACTCCCACAGATGACAGAAATAGATAATAAGATGTTAAAATCAGTCAACACGGGTCAGTTCACACCGAAACAAGACGCAATGCAACGCGACGCGTCGTGGCGCTGCATTTTTATGATAACGATTCAGAATTGAAATTTGTTCACTACGCAATTAGTTGCGCGATTCAGATGCAGCACTGCGTTGCGTCTCGTTTGTATGTGAACTGACCCTCAGGCCTTAGTTAACTGACTTTTTAATATGTAAGCTATAGCCTTTTTAACAGGTAGGCTGTGTTTTCATTATCAGAGGCGAGTCTGGCCACAGATTAATACTACGTAAATCCGGCGACTATGATTACTGCCGCATGGACATCGCATGATAGGTGGTATTTAAATTCATATTGTTCTTGTAACACTTTTGTGCTCACTTCGGTGGCTAATTAGGTACTAAGATTTTAAATTTTCGATTTTATAATGTTGTAGCCTCAATCTTATATTACTATATTAGAGATGCATTAAATTTATAAAAAAATAATTTACTGTCAAACGATCATCTTTTTGCTTAGAAGTATTATCTCTATTCTACATAATATTATATCTATTAAAAGTTGGCCCATAATCCAAAGTACCTACACATTTTCTTGAGATTTTTTGCTCACGTAAGAAAATATCTTGTAGGTTTATTCACCTTTTATCATATTTAATGATCAAAATATAGTTCCTTGACACACAAGGAACTATATTTTGATTTCATTTATTAACCACGGTATACACACCGTGGTTAATAAAGGTATACTATCGGATTTCTGTCGGTCTCTCGCTTTGTTCTATGTTGAAATTTGCAAATAAATATTATACGTAAAGCCTGTCTTCTCACTCCTAAGTCTAACGGCCACACACAGAGTCATTTAAGGAGTAGATATTTTGACAGAAAATAACTGTATGGGGACTAATGTTAAGATATCTACCAAGTAGATATTTAAGTAAACATTAAATGTTTCTGATCAAATGAAATTTGCAAATAAATATTATACGTAAAGCCTGTCTTCTCACTCTTAAGTCTAACGGTCACACACAGAGTCATTTAAGGAGTAGATATTTTGACAGAAAATAACAGTATGGGGACTAATGTTAAGATCTCTACCAAGTAGATATTTAAGTAAACATTAAATGTTTCTGATCAAATGAAATTTGCAAATAAATATTATACGTAAAGCCTGTCTTCTCACTCTTAAGTCTAACGGTCACACACAGAGTCATTTAAGGAGTAGATATTTTGACAGAAAATAACAGTATGGGGACTAATGTTAAGATCTCTACCAAGTAGATATTTAAGTAAACATTAAATGTTTCTGATCAAATGAAATTTGCAAATAAATATTATACGTAAAGCCTGTCTTCTCACTCTTAAATCTAACGGTCACACACAGAGTCATTTAAGGAGTAGATATTTTGACAGAAAATAACTGTATGGGGACTAATGTTAAGATCTCTACCAAGTAGATGTTTAAGTAAACATCTACTTGGTAATTAAAATTAAAAAAGGAATATTAAATTATTTTGCGTTAGTAAATAGAGAGGAATATTTATTGATGGCGTAAAAGATAAAATAATGATTTACAGCTCCGCACAATTCAGTAATGTTTACATTTTGTATCGTTACTTAACTCAGCCTCGGTAGGTATTTACTATTTATTTCATACCGAAGTACCTACCGCTTAATTCATAGCAAAATCAGAAAAGTAGTGTAGGTGGTAGGTACCTATAACCTATGGCTATATTTTCAACTTATTATTTTTTCTGTTGCGTGTTTTCCTAGCATACGAAAAAAATGTTATTATTTTGAAAGGATAAAATTATGTTTCAAGTTCGAGGAATCGAAGGAAGTACCTATTTAAAAAACCCACCTATTTGCGTTTGTAGAGAGACCAACAGGTTGTAAGCTTTGTTTAGCGCGCATATACTATGTACATTCAAATAAAGGTTTTCCCATAAGTTCTCTGTATTAAAATTTTTAAACTTACGCATATATGTATTACGATTTACGAGTTAAGACGTGGTAAATACGACTAAAGCTACGGCACGCGACAAGGTTGAAGGCCGAGAAGTGACGCGGTCACGCAACTCTATCATGACTGATCTTTTACTATTCTATATATTTTTCATATGTATTTTAAATACCGATTAATTCACATACCTAATATTGTCAGTGATTCATTTATTAACAACACGCCAATTAGCCATAGCCTTTTAAACAGTCTGTAGGATGCTATCGCTAATACCTACTTCCTAAACACAACAAATGGCTTAATATAATGTGTTTACGTAAAGGCTATTGAAGTTTATTCATTAACATCAAAATTGTAATAACTTATCTTTAATATTAAGTAATAGGTATAATATAACAATCGTTTCTTTAAATCCTAGGTCGACGCGACGCTTGACGGGCCACAAGCCCACAACTAACCAGCGACTGCGACGGATATAAGACTCCCTAAACAATAATAAATCATACATTCAGAGTTCCCGCGACGCGAGCCTAATGTATGAAAAGGCGTGTTAAAAGGTTGTTGTGTCGTGGTAGCTTGAGGCCCGTGTGCCCTGAGCCTTAATGTATTCAAGCTTCCGTTTTTCCACATAACAGTATGTGTAATCGCCCCTTCAAGAATAATTAACTTGTCACTTTTAAATCTGTAATTAATTTATCATATCTCAGTGATCGAGCACCTCAGTATTCTAATAGTTCCGTAGTGGTGTTACTACGGAAGTTAAACGGTCGGTGAGTGATAGTCACGCGCGTAGTGTTCCCTAGCTGTTGTTTCAAATTTTTCTTAATTTAGTATTAAGTTATATTCCAGCATTTTATTGTGATTCGTTTTTTTATTATTCCTCTTTTAACAATACGATATTTTATTTTATTTTTATTACATAAATGAAAAGTGCTCTGAAAAATAAGAGTAAGGGCACCTAATACCGAGGGGTCCTAAAATTGGCACCTAATTCCAAGGTATTTAGAAAAACAGCGAATCAAAATCGAAAAAAAAAATCTTAATCATTTTTTGATTGTAAAGTAATTCAATCAATATAACATTTTTTTTTCTATTGTTATAGTTGACTTTATATACATACTTTTTAAAATAATTAATTAGTTTTGCGAGTCCGAACGGACCCGCCATACATTTCGGACCCTGTAGCGTGTTTATAAATCAGTAAATAATGTTTTTTGGTGTATCTTTATGCATTTAGTAAGACCTAAAAGTATAATTAAAAGTCGAAGAATAGATTTTCGAAGAAATAAACATCTATTTTCTGATTAAAACAAGGAGAAATAAAGGTTTAAAAATTAGGTGCTGAATTTTCCAGGTAGTTCCTAACGCCGATGTACTCGTATACCGCGGAGTTCGGATTTCATAGACATTTTGTATTTTTCAATATATCCACTGTTTTTAATGATTTATGATTTTTTGCTATATGTATATATAGATTTTATATAGAGTTTATGCTATATATATATATAAAATGCAAAGCTGATTGACTGATGTATCAACGCACAGGTCAAACCCTCAACGCTAGAAATTTGAAATTTTGCACACGTATTTCTCATATGACGTAGGCATCTACCAAGGAAGGGTATTTCAAAATTCAACCCCCAAGGGGATAAAATAGGGATGAAACTTTAAAACCTAATTCACGTGGGCGAAGCCGCGGACAATTAATGCTAATAAAGGGTTTCATATTAATGAATTAGTCCTTGAATAATTCATTAATATGAAACCCCAATTCCGAGGTCCTATTTGACGTCATATTCACTAATTATATCATATTAAAGTCAAAGCATTTGGAAACTTTTTACATTTTTGTATGAAAATATAAATAAGCTAAAACTATGATTGTGCATATTTCCACGTAATTATGAATAACTATTGTATATTTATTTAAAATTCTGATACTGTGGCAATAATTTGTTTATGTAATATGCAAAGAATCATTTATTTTATAACACTCGGAATTAAGGAATGTAGTTTTCCGCGGAATTAGGTTCTATGGGTACCTTGTACCGTGGTATAGATACAAACTTTTCTGACTTTTTCCATATTTCATTTAATTTAACATTGAAATATATTTTAAATTACATTTTTTAGCGTAATTTAATAGTCAAATAAATAAAGGTTCTAATAAAAATGTCTCAAAAACGTACACTAAATGCCTAATTTTTGAGGTCCTTTCTAGTTTATGCGAAAGTACCTCGGTATTAGGTGCCTTTAGCCATTTTCAAAGATATTGCGGATTGTTTGAAGCACTTTTGTGAGTCTCGTGAAATATATAAAAAGCCCCAATATAAAAGTCGTACTAGTAAGTGACGTCACACGCTACTAATGTTGCCACGAAATGTATGGCCATATGCACAAAATTTCTGATATCTCCGAAGTTTGCGTGTTTATGGTCATACATACCAGAGTAGATCTTTTTGTATTTGATGTAAGTAAACTAAGTAACTATGTTTTTACACTAATGTTGTAAAAAAATATTTCAACTTTATATAATTACAAAAGTACACATAAAATATATTTTTTTACTTTTATCAAGTTGTAATACATAATTAAGGTGGGTGGACTATGGAAGGCCACGCTCCTTTGATGGCCAACTATTAAAAAGTCGTGTTTTTTGACACGTAAGGACATATTCCATCTATTATATACATTATACATATACTAAGATCGAAGATATTACAATAATTGTTCGCGCGCGCACAGCAAAATGTTTGTTTTTAGTTAAATAACCTATTATTTTCTCATATTTTCTTACTGTGAATTGTCATATAAGGATTTGTTATGGTACAAAAAAAGTTCCCGATTTAAGTTAATATATTGCTAGTGTTCGTAGGAAAGCCGGTAGTTCCTTATAAGGCAAAACAAAACATTTACGGTTGGCCTAGTTAGGGTACATGAGACTTACAAGGAACATCTACAAATCATGAACATGTTTTTGATTAATATTTCTATGTTTTATAAGATTTAGGGTAGGTTAGGGTTAGCTTAGGAACATTTTGGCCTTACAAAGAACAGGCCCCTCGGTACGGCCATTTTTGGTAAAAAAAAGATTTTGATTTCATTATAAAACGTATTAGCAAGATACTTGATATCAAAATAATACTCATTACTAGTATTTTTAAATAATTTCCATTCATAATTTTTAGTTGTACGATGGTGTTAAAGTAATGTTCGTTGAGTGTTTTTATACATGATTAAAATATATAAAGTGGTTAATGTTTTGTTTAAATGAAAGAGTATACTATGCAGTTTTATTATAAGTGGATATATTAATTGTTGCAACTCCATTTTTAAGTTGAACGACTGATCTATAATAGTGGCCTTGTTTGGAGTTCTTCCCTGTTCCTTGCAAAGCCATTTGGAAGCGCTTAATAAAACTTAAGTTTAATAAATAGTGTTTAAAGCTGGGTTAAAATAAGTAATTTATATGGGTGTACCATGCCTGTATTCGCTCTGTGCGTGACTGCAGCGCCACGGCATGAATGAACTAAAGGGGGCTATTAGAGAGCTTTACACTATGAATATTTGATGTAAAAAAATTTATTATAAAAAAAAAAAAACAAAAAAAAAAACAATTTTTATAAAAAAATTTAATCTTTAATCAATGAAGATTTTATGTCGTGAAGTATTTGTGTGAAATCAGCAGTGCCAAGTAAGTATTTTGAACAATACAAATGATATAAAAACCAGCAAATGTGAGGTTAAATTATTGACAGAAAAACAGAATAAAAAAATATTGGCCAGAGAAAAATAATTAATTAAATTATGAAATTAAAATTAGTAGACATGTGACAATTTTAATAATTTTTATTCAAAATATAATTTATTGTAAAGAAAATTATAAAAAAATCATATGTAGAATTTTAACTACCTTATGAATGTTAATTTGAAATGTCTACCGAAACTGTCAGATGTCTACCGATTTCAATTTCATATAAAATTGTAGTTTTAGGTACTTGTTAAGTACATAAATAAAAAAAAAAATATTACATTCAAATTCATCATGGACATCATTATTAAAACAGGCTTTCAATCAATCACACATACAATTGAATTTCAACCACAAACAAAACTTAAAGGAAAAAAGCTCGTATTAGTTGACCACGTACGAGAAGTTCAAGAGTTCCGTAAAAATAATGAAAGTTATTTAATAAAATCTCGTATAATTAGGCAGGCATCAGTCCTTGCAACACCCTACAGTACATTTTTAAATGTAATAAAAAATGTCATGAATAATTATATTTTATTAAATTACAGTAACTGAATCAATATATTAATGAAACTTAATTTATTATTTCAGATAAATGCAGCTCGACACGTGACAGACGTGCAATGTAATTGTGTTTACAACCAAAGTAAAAAATGCAAACATATTGCTGCATAAAATTAAATGAAATAAAAAAATTTCGCATATTCTGATTGCTCAGAAATATTAAACAAAGTATTACTAAAAAAAATAAAAACAAAGTATTACTTAATAATTTTTTCTGCCATTTATGCAGTAAATAAACGAATAAAAAGCGTTTACTCGTTAGAGTGGCCTTCCATGGTCCACCCACTTTATTTATGAATTTATTTAAAAAAAACGACTTTTTTACATGTAGGAAAATACCAAATTGTAGATAGCAGCCTCTATTTATCGCAATGGTCGAGTGGTAGGTCGCGGCGAGAGGCGCGTAATTTATTTTAGGCAATAATTATTATTCATTGTTTTGCTTTAGTTCTGTATTTTATTATTTTAAAAATAAATACGTATTTACTGTAACGTGAAAGAATCACAAACATCCATCTATTCATCCATACATCCATCCATCCATCGATCCATCCTCACGAACTTTCACATTTATAATAGTGGTAGGATTTACACGGGTGACTAAGCGCGCACGATTTCCACCGCACGGGGAAAATCGACCCATGTAAATGCCCTAGGAGAAAACTCATGAAATTCGCATCGCTGAGATTTGAAATAATAGGACAGCCTGTTTGGAAAGTAAGTAAAATATATGTTATGATAGTTTGTGATCTAATTGTTAGGATTTTTGACAACCAAAAGTCGCTTCACTAATTTGATTCGGCGAATTTTGGGTTGTATGGACTTAGTTTTTAAAAGACATGCGCGTTGCAATATTTTCACACATGCCTGCAAAAAGTCGGCTACCAACATTTTTTATCCTAGATTTTTGAAAATTTTATATTTAATAAATGTCGGTAACTTTAACCCTTTACCCTATAGATAAATTCACTTACTTGAAACATTAAATGCGTGACGCCCAGCGCGCGGATTTTTTACCAGTGCCCTGTAACATGGATACATATATTGAGTACAAATAAACAAAGCGGAATAAAGACGCCGCTAACACATGGCCTAATAACTAGCGGACTATTTATTACAAAAATATTACTATATATTTTCTACCATAACCACTAATAGAAATAAAAAATGTGAACAAACATACAGGGGTTCCCAACCTTTAGATCAAATAGGAAGAATTTGGTAGTTGCTCGATATTGATAAGGGAAGGCTATAACACCGGTTTGTGTGAACGCCTCGCTACTGGTGGATAGAAATTACATCCAAAGACGCTATAACAAGCTATAAAACGCTTTTATTGATGACGGAAAATTGAAGAGTGCGGAAAATATTAAGTAATTCTTGGTGTTTATGGTGTTTATATCTTCGGAATGTAAAGCCATTAATTGTGGAACTTAGATTCATTAAAATCTTCCTCAATGCTCAGGATAATTGTACATAATTGCATATATATCGTATACTGGCGTTCGATATTGATACTCTAATATTTTATCGTCCATAAACAAGTTACTGTAGTGATTAACCATAAAATTGATAAATAAATATGATTAATATCATGATGACCATGCCAATGCAATTAATAATAATAATTGTGGATAAATAGAGGCAAAATAGTCAGTAGGTACATTATGCCATAAGCAATATCATAGATACGATGAAAATATAGGTAAGTGATACCTGACTGACAGTAGATGGTATTCACAAGGTAAATATCATCTTCTACTGACAAAGTCTATTCCTGGGTTAGGACTTGGGCTTTTAATCATATACTACGAGGAAATCTTGTTTAAATGCCTATTTAATCGGAATCTCAGAAACGGCTGCAAGTATTTTCATGAAATTTAGTAAGCAGATAGTTTTGGGAGAGAAAATCAAGCTGGCTAGGTCTTAAAAGGATAAGCTGCGCTGATATGTCTTATAGGTATAAGATTACTCCCTGGAAAACTGCGAATTTTTAAATTGTATATGTTTTTTCTTTCGACACGTAATCAGATATGAGTAATATCGATTTCTAAATGTCAAATCTGGTTGGCGGCTTGGTTAGCGGTGGACTTTTTGCGTTGTTGTCGCAAATTAGTGTCTCAGGTTCGAATGCCGGTCAGACGAATATTTTTGTGATTCTTTTAATTTATTTTCTTTTATATTTTTTAAATTATTTTATCGTTCTAATAAACTTCAAAGCAAAATAGTCATATGACTTTACCTTATATTCTTGGCGTATTCTAACATCGATTCGTATATTTACGACGCGCATAACCTTATTAATGAATGCTTGTTCTAGTGCACAGATGCTGCACTAATATATAGAATGCAATTCAAACGGCATTCATTACTTCTAACCCAACCCATCCAGTGAAGTACACATTGGTTGGCAGAATCGATAAGGTTAAACAACAGATATGTACTGATAGTTTTAAGAAAATACATAGAATGAGAAGCCAAATAGTTTATCTAATAATTTCTGGAAATGATGCTAAATCTGTTTTAGGTAGGTAAATCGATCATGCAGGAAACTAAATAGCGTCCGTTTCAGATATTAAATTAATTACCTATAGTTCTTAACAATTATATTTAACATCGTTTTACATTAACAACCGAAATTTAAATTAACAAGTATATAAGAGACTTACATCCGTTTGTTAAAATTTTATGGTGAACTAAATAGCGACAAAATCCTCTGTGAAGGAAGCTATGCCGTCACTTCATAAGACTTCTATGTTTTGTGTTTTCGGAAAGGGAAATAATATTCAAATCAAGTTACTTCTGGACATCCTTTTCCTTAATACAATAAAAAAAAAAATCTTATACTTTAAACGAGACAAAACAATACAATACAAAAACACTTTATTGCACATACATACAAAATGTACAACAATATTGCTAATACTAATAAATGATGTACAAAAGGTAAACTTATTGCTACTAAGCAATCTCTACCAGTCAATCTTTTGTTGAGATGGACAATAAGAATTAAAGATGATCGTGTAGGTGTACAAACTAACAAAACTGTATAAGTAGTTTTAGGAACTTAAAGAAAATGTATACTAACAATAATAATAATAATCAAACGATTTGACGACTTTAGACTAAAAAAGTAATAATTATTGCAATAATGACAAAAACAAATTTAAAACGTATCAGAAATGTCCGTGGACTTATTAAGGAAATACAATTTTATCTTGTGTTTAAAAGTATTCATTGAATCCACGAAACGACGAATTTCTAAAGGCAGCTTGTTCCAAAGAGTTGCAGCACGAACAGTAAAAAATTTGGAATATAAGGAAGAAGAGTGCAAGGAGATCTCAAGGGCAAGATTGCTGGAGGAGCATAACGTTAATTGGTGGGTATCATGTAAGAATTTAAAACTATTTTTGAAATAGGAAGGAGAGGACGGAAGAGACAAGATGTTGTATAGGAGTGAGAGGATGTGAGTATCACGACAGGACCAGATCGGAAGCCAGCGAAGTTTCTTCCAATTTCCGCAGGCCGTAGATAAATCTGATGCAAATGTTTTGTAGTATCTCTAGTTTATCTAGTAGCTCTTCCGTAATATCAATGTAACAAACATCAGCGTAATGTAGTATTGGGAAAATAATTGTACGCGCCAGTGCCTTCTTCGTGGAAATTGGAAGAAAATTTCCAAAGCCACGAAGAGATGCACTTGCTCGAAAAAGTTTGCTACTGACTGCATTGATGTGAGGTCTCCAGGAGAGCTGACTATCAAAAATGACACCCAATCTTGTATATGTATATAACCGGTTTCTTGAAAACGGCTCCAAGTATTACCATGAAATTTAGTACTTATACAGGTAGTTATGGCAGATAAAAATCGTACCTAGCTAGGTCTTATCCCCAGGAAACTGCGCAATTTTTAAGCTATATACAGGGTGACCTGAAATTCGATACATTCCTTTGAAAGACAGAAAGTAGACCTCATTTACAGTAATATTTTTCATGGCATCCCCTATCCGAAAGTTGATATTTACAAAGTTATTGAAATTTCAAAAAATTTTTCTTTATTTTCGACTTTTTGACTTTGACATGACGTATTTTTAAAAATGTTTGTCTTTTTAGTAATTTTTTTATGTATTTTAACCGTCAATGAGTCAAATATTATTTTTAAGGAATAAATAGGGACAAACTAAGCGAGAATTTTTCATTATGAGACATGAAACAGAATTTTCTTTTAAGAAAAATGCACATTTTTCTTAAAAACAGGTGATTTTCTTAAAAAAATGTATGATACAATGCATACAAATACCTTAAATAACTTTCTTACCTCATAAGCTTCCAAAAAAGGTACAAATATGTACATAAAAATATAAACATGTAATAAACAAAGACAAAACAATCATCAGGTAACGTTATCTCAAGAATTACTCTACCTGAGGCGACCTTTTTTTTCAATTGTTTCCATTGTTCAAACTTCGGGATGTTTCGGCTACTGTCGTCGCGGCCCTTTGTCAATGAGTTACCGACTGGCTTAGAGAGCAAATTTAGTAGCTAATATTAGTTTTAAGTCAACTATTGCCGTGTACGGACGTATTGTTGCTTTAAACTACACCCTTACTTCTACTTGTGATTTTTTTGAATCGCGATGGCTGCTTTTGAGTACGATGAATACGCTGACATCTTGTTTTGTTACGGGCTTTCTAATGGTAATGCTGCTGCTGCACGAAGAACATACGTTGAACGTTTTCCGAATCGACGAGTGCCAAACGTTAGAGTGTTTTCAACAACATTTCGACGAATTCGGGAAAGCGGCCGTGTTGATAGAAGACGTGGCGATTCAGGCAGACCTCGTTTGTATGCTCCAGAAGAAGAAGAAGAAATTTTAACACTTTTTCAAAATGAATTTTCTATTTCTTCTTCTTCTTCTTCGCTCTTCTCTTCTACAAGAGCGGCAGCTAGAAGACTTGGATTGAGTCAATGGAAGGTGTGGTTTACAGTTTACACAGCGCGTCTACATCCATTTCACTACACACCTGTCCAAGCGTTGGAAGAGGGAGACCCGGTTAGAAGAATGGAATTCTGCCGTTTTATGATAAATGCAGACATGGAGGATCGCAATTTCTTCTCAAGAATATTGTGGACGGATGAATCGAAATTTGACCGCGACGGGATAAACAATTTCCACAACACACATTACTGGGCACCAAAAGGAGAAAACCCCAGGATGAAAAAAGAAAGGGCCCATCAAACCAGATTCAGTCTAAATGTCTGGATGGGTATAATTAATAATAATTTAGTTGGACCTCATTTTTTGCCTCAAAATTTAAATGGTGAAATGTACGAACATTTCCTAAGAGAGGAGATTACTGGTTTAATGCAAGATGTGCCAATAGCAACTCGTCGTAATATGATTTTCCAGCATGATGGTTGCCCGGCCCACTTCCGCCTCGGCGTACGCCAGTGGCTAGACCAAACTTACCCATATCGCTGGATAGGTCGAGGCGGGCCAATTCCTTAGCCAGCACGGTGTCCCGATTTGACCCCGTGTGATTTTTATCTTTGGGGTCATATGAAGGCTTTGGTGTATACTACACCCATAACTACTGTAGAGGAGCTCAGAAGCCGCATATGAAATGCAGCAGAAGAAATCAAAACTAGTCTTACTACCAGAATAATCAAAACAGAGGTACGGAGAAGACTACGGGCCTGTATCAGAGGGCCTGTATCAAAGGAAACAGAGGTTCGCATTTTGAACAAGACCAAAAGTAGAATATTTATTATTAAATTTAATTAAACATTGATGTTTTTTAAACACAATAAACGTAATTAAATTCAAGTTTTTCCTTTTATTTTAACCTTATCGCAAATAAATCGATTTAGACATTATTTCATTTTACTTCTAATATGTTTACTACAACGTCATATTTTTATGTAGACATTTGCACCTTTTTGGAAAGCTAATGGGATAAGGAAGTTATTTAGAATATTTGTACGCATTGTATCATACATTTTTTTAAGAAAATCACCTGTTTTTAAGAAAAATGTGCATTTTTCTTAAAAGAAAATTCTGTTTCATGTCTCATAATGAAAAATTCTCGCTTAGTTTGTCCCTATTTATTCCTTAAAAATAATATTTGACTCATTGACGGTTAAAATACATAAAAAAATAACTAAAAAGACAAACATTTTTAAAAATACGTCATGTCAAAGTCAAAAAGTCGAAAATAAAGAAAAAATTTTTGAAATTTCAATAACTTTGTAAATATCAACTTTCGGATAGGGGATGCCATGAAAAATATTACTGTAAATGAAGTCTACTTTCTGTCTTTCAAACGAATGTATCGAATTTCAGGTCACCCTGTATGTTTTTTCTTTTGTCGTGCAACAATATATCAATAATTTTTACTCTATCATGTCAGTCCGTTTGTTAGTTTGGTATGTGTATGTATAATTTTTGCTTTGTACAAAAAATCGGATTCGAAAATTCTTTTTACTTTTTTTAATTTATCAGAACTCCGAGCAAAATTCGGTTACCCAGGTACTATTATTATGATATGAGGTAAAATATTGTCACTGGTTATCCCCGTAATTAAAGAATAGATATCCCATACAGGAAAATAGTCTTACAAGCTTTATATGCAGGTTCTGTAGACAGTAATGGTCTCGAGATGTACGATAAGATTAAAATTGTATATCTAAATATCTTTAAGAGGAGGAAATTTAAATCTCTATATTCTGAGAAAGCTTCATATTATGCCATCCCGAGACCACGTGTGTTATAACGTTCGTATATGTCGAACATTTTACTCCAGATTAAAATAAAGAAACGCTATTAACATCTCAAATTGTACCCGATATCGAATGAAATGGGGGCTATTTAGAATGAGCTGCATGCGTAGCATGACCACTGTAGAGATGCGTTTTGTCACAAGTATATATAATATAGTGACAGATTGTATGGACAAAATACAGATTTCCAGAGTGATAAACAATCTGTCATTTTGTCTATTCTTCCGTAGACAGAAACCATTTCTAAGGTGGTCAGGTTAGTGGTGCTACGCGTGCAGTTCATGAAATTGAAATTAAGATACAAACACCTTACAATAGTTAATAACATAATATGTATTGAGTACGCTTACATACGCGCCACATCTGCCGCGGTACCCGCGCCGCTACGTGATTTTTTGTATGGATTTTGTGCCGCAGCGCCGACGCGATGGACGGTGAAATGCCGGGACCTGCGGCGAAAAAATTCTTACAAATCCCGCCTCGGAGGAGGCGGTACCGCGGGAGCTGCGGCATGTGTGTAAAGGTGTTAACTGTTTATCACAGGCGAGGCGTCCATACAAGTCGGCTTCCTTTACGAATATTTCCTATTTATGATACATATTCTTTTTAAAATACAGCACTAAAACAAAACAATAATTTACGCCCAATGCATCCAAAACATTGTGCTAATACCTTGTGACGAAATAATTCCTTTGGACGCACAAGATGCGCCGGGATTAATAAATAAAAAGTCACTATTCATTTTATTTATAATGAACCTTATGTTGATAGAAATAAAAACAAATGTAAAATTACAAAAATATTAGATTTAGATTTTTTTCAAGGAGAGTAAGGTTCAAATGGCGCTAAGCAGAATAGATACAAAGTGTCATTGTTCTGTATTATACCTAAAGTGTTGTTTATTATATTTTACAGGGTAAAAGCCCTGTATTATATAGGAATGTAGATTGTACGTGTCGAACCCTAAAAACTGTCTTACGGCCTTAGGGACCAGCGTTAGTGGGTGGCTACAAGGTTTTCTTTGATGGTGGTAATGTAGAGTTGTGGTGATTGTGCGTATCCCATTTTAAATAACTTATTTAAAATGGGATTATCGGAGAATAAAGAGATCCCACCAAAAACCTTTTCATGTAAAGTGATGCCAAGACAAGAGCCTGAAGAAGAAGACAAGAACCACATGACTCGCACTGTCAAAAAGTTATCACATCTCATATAAAACCAAGCTTCTGACTCTAGCAAACTTCTCACTCTACAAGCCTTAACTCTACAAGCCTTACGTCACAAACTCTACACCATAGTCAATTTATGTGACCTGGCTATTTCGCTACATTCGCTTGTGCGTAAGGTGCAAAATTTACTGACTGTTTTTCTGTTATTTTTATTTTAATTTTTTTTATTTTTATTTAATCAAGGTACAAAAATAATTAATGAAATAAGTCTTTACAAATTAGGTTAGTAAGTTAATACATTGGTGAATTCATTAATCTAAATATTGTACACAGCTTTTGTTAGTAAAAAAAAGAGAAATTACATTGACAATCAACGTCTTAATTTAGGAAAATATTAACATTGAAAAACTTTAAGGTGCATTAATAACTAATTAAGGTCTATAATAGTTTATTACAATCAAGCAAAGACTTCTTATAAGCAGAAATTTTTTGATGAAAGATATCGATATTTACATCAGCCTTTGAACAAAATATGTCATTATAGGACTGACACATACGATGTAGCGGATTATTCCGTCCAACGTTATTGCTAAAAGGTGGAATCTCAAAGAGCACTGGATTTCGTTTAGGGCGTTTACTAATAGATAAATTGATGTTTGCAAGCAATTCATCACTGAGCACACCATTGACAATCTTATGGAGTGCACATAAGTCTGCAATATTGCGACGTTGCCCTAAACTGGTAAGACGGTAATGGAGAAGGCGATCCTCATATTCAGGTAGAGTATTTTTAGGTGATCTTTGTTGCTTAGGTATCTAAGAAATTTTCGCTGTGTTTACTCTATACTTTCGCTATCAATTTTATATATGGGTGACCATATAGGTGAGCAATATTCTAATTGTGATCTGACCAGAGCGGTGTACAGCACCTTAAGTGACTCAGTATTTTTAAAAGGTTTTGCTGTTCGTAATACAAAATAGAACATTCTTTTTGCTGCTGTGATCATAGTTTGATAATGAAATTTAAAATTTAATGAGGAATCATACCAGACACCTAGGTCACGAACTAGATTAACTCGAGTCAGATGCGATCCAGTTATAGTATAATAGTATTGTAATGGTTTCTTTTTTTTGTGAAAGTTATATATTGGCATTTTTTTACATTAAGGTTCATGTCATTTGATAAACACCAGTAATATACAATATTAATGTTATGCTGAAGAAGAACACAGTCATTGATATTTGCTATTTCGTTGAACAATTTTATGTCATCAGCATAAGCATCATAAATTTGTCGAGTAAATCGTTTATATGTATTAAAAAAAGGAGAGGACCTAAGTTAGAGCCTTGTGGAACGCCTGACAGTGGCTCGAAAGGTATTGAGTCAAAACCGTACAGGGCAACTATTTGGGTGCGATTAATAAGATATGAATGAAACCATCGATAAAGATCACCATGAATTCCAAGATGTTGAAGTTTGATTAAAAGTACATTGTGATTGACGCGGTCGAATGCCTTGGAAAAATCCAAATATATTGAGTCTACTTGGGATTTTTTATTAAAAGACTGACATAGGAAATTTGAGTATACCAGCAAATTAGAAAGTGTTGACTTACCTGATATGAAACCGTGTTGTTTTGAGAGACAGTGAAGTATATGGTTGTAGAGTGAAGCATATATCAATCCCTCAAAGATTATCCCTCTCAATCCCTCTTAGCTAAGCAATTGAAGATGCTAATAGGCCTGTAATTTGTGACATCATTTTTGTCACCGGATTTATAAATGGGTGTTATTTTTGCTATTTTCCATAAATCGGGGAAAGTGCCTTGGCTAAGCGATTTGTTAAAGATTATACTCAAGGGGGTACTCAGAGCTGAACCGCACATCCGTACGAAAAAAGGTGGGATACCGTCCGGGCCACTCCCTTTCGAAATGTCGATTTCGCATATACGTTTATAGACATCGCTTTCGCTAACCTTCAAGCGACTAAGAATATAGTTTGCAGCTTTAAAGTCGGGTTTGTAAGATGTGGAGCTAATATTGGGGGACTTATGAACAGAAGAAAAGTATTCTGCAAACAAGTTTGCTATTTCCGCACCAATAGTGGCAGTTTTATCCTTATACTTGACTGATAATGGGAGATCGTTAGTCATGCGTTTAGCCTTGGTATAACGCCAGAAGGCTTTGACATTTTTGACTAAATCTTCTTCTATGCTTGATATGTACTTTGCAAAACATTTATATATCATATATTTTGTGCGCGTTCTGAGCAGGGAATACGAGTCATAATCGCGGGGATTACGGTAAGTTTTGAATTTATGATGGTACTTGTTTTGTTCTTTTAGGGCTTTTATTAGTGGTTTAGAAAACCATGACGGGTAGCGACTATTTTTGTAAGTTGAAAGAGGTGTGCATTTGTGAATAATGTCGAACACTTTGTTATAAAAAAATTGTAAGTAATCATTAACATTGTCTATACTTTTAGCGTAACGTTCCCAATCTATTTCTTCAATTTCAGTTTTACATTTCGTGTAATCAGTTTTTCGAAAATTCAATTTTTGCAATGATGTATTTTCTTTTAAAGATTTATATGACTCGATTGTAAAATCGAGTGGGGGATGGAACTTATCAATTTTGCTTAATGGGAGAGTTTGGGAAACATTTGTCACATTTAGGTCCGATAGTATTAGTTCTAGTACGTTATTGCAGCAGTTAGAAATTCTGTTAAACTGATTAAGATTATTTTTCAAAATGAACTCGTTTAATAATGAAAGTCTCTCGCAGTTTTTAGTCGAGGTATTCGTTTGTGGACCGAGACATGACGTATCGGGAATATTGAAATCGCCCATTATCAATGTTTTATTTTTTGGGCATGATGTAATAGTTTGACTACATAGGTCAAGAAAATTTTTAAAGATCTCTAGGGAGATGTACGATGGTATATAAGCTAGACACACGTTTATGAGGTAATTTTTGTAAAAAATTATTCGAATACATACATGCTCTATGTCACTTTCTAAATTTAAAACTTCGAAATCTATGTCCTTTTTTAGTGCTATTAACACTCCACCTCCGTGATTTTTACCATATAGTTTTTGGAAATTAGTCGTCCTGTCTCTTCTTATAACTCGATATCTATCGTCAAAAAGCTCAGATGACAACACAGAATCAGTAAGCCAAGTCTCAATAAAGCATATAATATCATAGTCACAACAGAGCACAGAGTTATATATTTCAAGACATTTTGATTTTGAACCTCGTATATTTTGTACGTATACTTTAAGGTGTATATTACTATACATATTTTAAAAATATTTAAATTGCTAACTATTACATTCTACGGTAATAAATTAAACGATTTTCTCTAGAGAGTGTAGGGTATTAATGAGTATGAACCTAGAGTTCTCATCTTTACGCACGAAAATCTGTCCATCTCTAACCCAAACAAATTTGTACTTCATTTCTTTGGCCTTTAGTCGAGCAGCATAATGAAGTGCTTTATTAGCCGGAGACAAGTGTTCAGCGACGTAAATTGGGGTGTTTTCGCTTGGGTATCCCAGAATACTTGTACTGATTTTGTTGTTAGGATTTGATTTGTTGTAGCGGGATACAGATGAAATGAACTCGTCGCGACGCCTTGGACTAATCAATTTGGCAACAATAGTGCGCGGTTTTTTGCTATCCTTATTAAATTTAGCGACTCTTGTTACTTTCACGATATCATTATCGCTGAGTGAATATGAAGTCGTTTCAGCAATTTTTTTGATAATATTGCATAAATTTTCAGATCTCGATTCGCTTACACCATGTATCTCAATATTGCAGTCTCTTAATTGTTGTTCAAGAAGGTTTATCTTTTCATTTAGTTTATGCAAATCATCGGTGTTCTGGGTGATTAATTTTTCGTGGCGATCGCTGTCAGATACAAGTTTATCCATCCGAGGACTGAACTCGTCGTATTTGTCGCTAAGAAAAGCTACAGAAGTTTGTAGATCCTTTACCAAGTTTTCTAAAGGTGTTATGACCGCAGCCAATTGTTCGCGAATCAGTTTAGGTAACTCTATTTTCAGAGCGCTTATTATTTCGTCTTTGTACGAAGATCCCTGGGAAGCACCTATATCAGGTGAGTGAAGCTCGTTTGTGATATCTTCACATAGAGCTGGTGATAAAGCTGACTTAATCGGAGTGTTGGAGTTGGTCACCGCCTCGTTTTATCTTGGCAGAACAGTCGGAACAGGTCCATCCTTCATTGAATTTTGGTGATAAGGCAGCGTTACTCTGGTAGTTAACACAGGTGTTATGGAATTTGGAGCAGTTGATTAACATTTTATTTCCACGCTTCACCTCCTTATTGCAGCCACCACAGGTAAGTGTCATGTTATTTTTAGAAGAAAAAAAAAAAACAAACGAAAAAACCAAAAATCTTGGTTTGGTATCTCCTTGGGTTTGAACTCAGGCTCTATAGCTCCCACGCAGAGACGACTTGCGCTTGGACCGCTAGGCTAGTACGGCGCCCGCGTCACAGTGGTTGACAGCTAGTTAACAGTTGACATCGTAGTTGTTGATGAAGTTTGATAACTACCCTTTATATCAGTTATTGTTCCGCAATTAATAACACAAATTGCTTGAAAAAACAGCCAAATTCAGAGATTTTCGAGAAATATATTTTGATTCACGATAGATTGACACTTTGTCCGAAATTTGAGCACAAAATTTTAGCACTTAGACGATTTTGAACACGCGAATTAATATTGTTTTAGCAGGAGCTCGCAATACACTTGTGTACTTGTGAATGACGTTGACAGGTTGTGAATGTAGGAACAAAACCTAAAAAGTATTTTAATAATAATAATAAGTAAGTACTTAACTGTTATTATATTACATGTTGTTGTTTGACTGTCTTATTCACTTAAATTACATAACTAATAATAGTTTTGACGATAAATAGTTTTGTTAAAAGTGCCATCTATCGCGTATATTATGAACTATGTTAGTTATGTCGTGGTTCGTCGCTTGGATCGGAAACTAATTGACGTAACATTGAAGTAATTTCAACGGAGAATTTTACATAAAGGTAAACATTCAAATTATTAAAGGGACGTTCGAACACTACTATTTAATATAAAGTACATTCAAATATGTCGATAAAGTTTAAAATACTTGTTGTGTTTTTTGTTGTTAATAAAATGTTACATGGTTATTTTATTACATTTTATTGTTATTATTTATTTAAACACGGATCCCTACAACCTTTTTTCAGACCTCTAGCGTCAAAATTTGTGGAAGTCTCATACAAACTTTCATCATCTAGTTAAAGCGGTTGGAGAATAAAAGTGCCAATTTTGACAATTATTATGTTGGTTGTATACTAATACAAGCTTACGTACCAAATTTCAGCTTTCTAGGTCTTCCAGAAGTACCATATAATTTTGTTGATAGTCAATGACGAAATCTGGGATTTTAGATATTATCAAAAACAATAAAATCTAAAGTATAAGACCTATGCAATCAAAACTTTACATGTTTAAAGTCCGCTACATATCCTGAAAATATAATTTATCCGGTATAGTCCAATCCCAAGTTATGAGGGTTCAAAAATTCGACGAAACGCTTCTAGAAAAGATGGTCTGGTAGTAAGTACATATGACTCCACAATTTTGTAAAATGTCTTATGGCTGTTGAAACTTTAAGAAATACGTAAGAATAATCTTTTTTCAGGACAACTTAGTATTCAGCTTGTTTAAAATGTTTTTCTTGTAATACTTTTTATGATTCCTTTGGTGACCTTTTACTTTTTAGTGTTGCATAAAAAATCTCTACGCGAGCTTGTGTATCAGGTTATCTCGAAAGATGTAGATAATTAATAATCATGTTATTGTCTATATCTTTTTATGGTTTGCCCTAAATGTAAAATTCTCATGTCACAGTGTGACACATCCGAAACGGTTTCACCCCAATTTTCATGAAATTTTGCAGTGTACTCGGTAGGTATTAGAGATTTTTGTACACCTAACTGATAAGGGTGGCCCACCACAATTTTTAGGCTTCCCTAATACTCAAGGAACCCTAGTTTACCCTAACAAGTTTCACTCTGTCTTAAATTTTGAAAATTGATTTTTTATTGTAAGTACCGTATAGTACCGATTATTTATATATACTCATATGCATAAGGTGAAAAGCTATTAATTTTTAATTACAAACATACACTTCAATTTTATTTATTTATATAGATGATTTGCTATTAAAATTACATGTTACCCTAAATGTTTACCATCCCCCTATATTTATTAGCGGTACTGGTACTGTAATAGTCTTCTTCCCTCAGTCGTCGATACTTCTTTCACACATCACCTGTGTAGGTTGTAGGTATAGGTTGAAGGTTGTGGGTAGTAGGTGTAGATTACAGATGTAGGTAGTCGTAGATGTAGGTGTAGTTGTGGGTGTAGAAACTGTAGGTGTATGTATTATGTAGGTATTATAGGCTGATAGCGCGGCAGCACTGTCGTCAAGCGGCCGTTACTATCTTTTCTCGAAGCATTTCGCGGCTTTTTCGTGCCCCCATACTTTCGTTTTTAACAAAGCTGTCTGTATTTTTGTCGCAGAGAAGTCGTTAGCGGCACAAGCTAATGTTTCAAATTTCATAAATAGAGTGTATAGTTTAGGAGATATTGAGCAGCAAATATGCGATTTTTAAAGATATGGATAGATGGAGGTATGGAGGTAGGGAGAATAAGCATAATTCAAAGCATACTTTTAGCAGACTTAGAAATGTTATATTTTCTGTCAGGCTAGGCTAGCTAATAAGCTACACATAAAGGAAAAATATAGAAAGAGCAAACATTCTGAAAAAAAATAATATTTTAGAATTTTTAACTTAAGGAATTCTCAGGAACAAAATGTATGAATGCAAGTTCACTGATAACTTTGTAATTGTTATTTATATAACAAATCTCATAAATTGAGAAGTGGCAGGTTATTTTAGGTTGCAGTACGTCTACTGTAACCTAAAATAACCTGGCACTCGACACTAAAACCCGAAGCGTCCTTCGGGACGAATGGGCCCACACAACCGGATAAAAAAGACGGCCTCATAGGAAACCGATGGGAAATAGCACTTGCGTTGTGTCTCACTACATGAGGAAGATACCGGTGTCCCAAAGTGGGTACCTGCCTCATGCAAAGCTCGCAAACGCATTAGTAACTCTTCTGGTGTGCAGATGTCTATGATGGGCGGTAATCGCTTTAATTATGGAATAGATCTGGAAACGAGCAAACGGATCGCCTGATGGTAGTTACAAGTTACAAGTGCTTTCAGTTTTTTAATATCTCCAAACCCTACCCTGGTCAAAGAAATTGTAGACCTAAGGGGCGTAGTAATTGATTCGAGAACGCATTTTTGGTTCCTCTGGTGTTGCGGGTGTCCACGGCCAGTAATTATTTTATTTATGGTATAGATCTAGAAACAAGCAAATGGATCTCGCATTAAGACATTCGCAACACCGGAAAAATTCTATGCACGTTCACGGTCTTTAAAACCCCAAATCCCTTGGTCTTCGGGTAACCTACAAATAAATTATAGTTTAAAAAAGTAAAAACACGCATGCTTTTATAGAAAATCTAACTAAAAAATAAAAAATAAAATTTAATAAATTTGGATTAAGAGTAGTAAATGAAAAATAAATGTTTATTATTGTAAAAAAGCGCGGGGTGCAGTGTCTTCACCTGTACGTTTGTTTGTATGTAACCGACTCCAGTGGATTTAATCGAATTATTGCATTGTCATCGGTCTTTGACAGGTGTGCAAAGTTTGAATTAAATCTGATCGTTCAAAGTAGGACAAAATCGAGCCCAAAGGAGTCGGTTACAAACAAACAAACAAGCAAGCAAGCAAACATACAGGTGAAACTAATAAAAGCGTTATAATTATAAAAAACAATGTATTCCACAAAAACATTACCTAAATGAAAAAAGCCAATATTTTATTTGCAAAAAGTTATGAGATGTCTTAGAGGCCAAGTGAAAATTAAGATATTCCATTTAATTAGTTACTCATTAAAAAATTGTGACCGTATGTAGAAAATTTTATTTTTATAACATATTATATTAAATAGTGACTTGTTTTTTATTGAAAATTTTCGAAAATGGCAATAAAACAGGTTGATAATGAATCATGCTCAAAATAAAATTAGTCTGAGAAAAAAAGCGTAAAGTAATAACTACTACAATATGATATTAGAATAACTATTTTACACTATTTTTGACTGTGGACTGTGAGAAGGGTGTTTGAAGTAGCTCGCGAATGAGTCGTTCAATTGGACTAGTTCACTTGCGCCATGTTCTTCATTCACTCATTCCGATTCAATACAGACACAATTTCTATAGTTCATGTCGATCGCCCGTCTCCGCACGTCCGACTTTGCACGAAGCCACATAAAATCATTCGCAGCAAGAAACATTAAACAACTTTTTAAATGAACAAGAAAAATGAAATATTCTAAAGATTAGAACAGTAAGATGGACTAATAATTGAATTACTGAACTAAAAGAGTGATATAGTTTGACATATTTCCTGTACCTCTAGTTTGAAGGTGATTGAAATTATCAACGGTCTCATGGTGGCATTGATTGTGTTTTAAATCACCTCCATTATGTTTCTGTGGATCACGTTTCGATTATAACAATGAATTAATCATATTTTTCAGAACATTAGTTTCGGTCATTTCCATAACTGACAAATATCGAACTTGATCTTATTAGTGTGGCAAATTGTCATTTAATCTATAGTACCTGGGTAACCGAGCTTTTCGGAGTTCTGAAAAATTAAAAGATATAAAAAGAATCATAAAAATATTTATCTGATTGGGATTCGAACCCATTACAGCAAAAATTGTAATACGCGTACCAATATGCCAATCGGGCTGACATAATAGAGTCGAAAAAATTTATATATACACGACGAAAAAAAATATATACATATAGGTTAAAAATGCGCAGTTTCTCAGGGATAAGACCAAGGTAGATCGATTTTTCTCCCCCAAAACTCTCTGCAATCTGCATACTCAATTTCATGATAGTACTTACAACCGATTTCTAGATACCGCTTATATACATACAAGATTGTCTCGTTTATAGTTTAAAATCTGTTGCACTCAAAAATTAATTTTGTGACATAAGGGCCAAGGAACAAACTGATCGCCTGATGGAAAGCGACTACTGTCGACTATCACGGACACCTGCACCACCATACAAGTCGCAAATGCGTTGCCGGCTTTTTTTATCTCATAACACGTTTTTTGGATACAAAGCATAGCAAAATAATATAAAATCACATTAAGTAACAAAGTTATAAGTTTTTTATTGTCTCGTCGTCTACGTCTACCACTTTGTGGCTACCTACTGTTTTTCTATAATTATTAAAATCAAAATAACAGACATGTGAACTGTAATTATTTGGGAACAATAAAAAATAAATTTAATTTATAGTTATCTAATTGGTAAATAAATAAAAAGCTGACGCGTGCGACTTTAAAATCTTTTATATTTTGTATTTATTACTACCAGGTAAATGACCTGTTGTTTCTGTACATTGTATTCAGAACTTTTGTAGGAAACGGCAGATTTTTTTTCAAGTAGAAAAGTTGATCCCATTGTAGAGGTTTCGTTGTAGAGGTTATCCAAGAGTGTATTCACTCTTGAAAGTTTAGGCATTGACTGAAAAAACATTCTTTATATTCTACACAATTATGAAATTAAATATGAATATAATAGGTCTTTACCTATGAAATTGCCGTTCTGCAGTACTGGCCATTTCAAATCAAAATAATTTTTGTTTGGCTAAGAATTCTAATTTCAAATTAAATTTATTTTAAAAACATGGAATTCTTTTTCTAAAAGTAGTCATTTGTTTATTGATTAGTGTTACGTTTTCATCGCATTTCAATCTTTTTCGTCATCATGGATACGTTAAAAATTCGAGTAATTATGGAATACGAGTATGAGTACCGTCGTGGCAGCAATGCGGCACAAGCGGCACGCAACATCAACGACGTTTACGGAGCTAACACTACAAACCAACACACCACCTGTTATTGGTTTGCTCGCTTCCGTTCTGGAAATTTCGACATGAAAAATGAACCTCGCGGTCGTCCGAAGACTTTGGTCGACAATGACGAATTAAAGGCGATTGTGGAAGCTGATGATACACAATCTACGGCTGAATTAGCAGCAGCTTTCGTCGTTAGCGTCAAAACAATATTGGTCAATTTGCGTCAAATTGGCAAGGTAAAAAAGTTTGACAAATGGGTGCCCCACGAACTCAATGATCGCCAGCGCGAAGTACGCGTCGAGACGTGCCTTGCACTGCTCAACAGACACACAAATGAAGGAATTTTGAACCGCATTGTTACCTGCGATGAAAAATGGATTCTGTTTGATAACCGCAAGCGCTCAGCAAGTTGGTTGGACCCTGGTTCAGTACCTAAACAATGCCCTAGACGAAAACTTACCCCTAGAAAAGTGATGGTCACTGTTTGGTGGTCTAGCGCCGGTGTGATTCATCACAGCTTCTTACCAAACGGGGTGAGCATTACTGCAGATGTGTGCTGTGAAGAACTGAACACAATGATGAAGAAGCTGGCACATCTCCAACCAGCATTGGTCAATCGCTCGTCTCCGCTGCTCCTGCACGACAATGCGTGACCTCATACTGCACAGCAGACGGACTCCAAGTTTCAAGAATTGGGGTTGGAAGCTCTCCGTCATCCGCCCTACTCACCAGACCTTGCGGCTACAGACTACTACTTTTTCCAGAATTCGGATAACTTCTTGGCGGGAAAAAAATTCAATACCCGAGAGGCAGTACAAAATGCATTTGAAGAATTTGTTGCCTCCCGTCCAGCTAATTTATTTTAAGAAGGGCATCAATAAACTGCCACTGCGTTGGCAAAGATGCATTTATTGCATGGGCGATTACTTCGATTAATACAAATAAAAAATACATGAAAAAAATTAGTTTAAATTTTTTCATACAAAACGGCAATTTCATAGGTAATGACCTAATATTATATTAAAAGCCAGAAAATATTGTCTGCACATGACTTGATAGGTATAACCATTTTGTTGTGCAACTATTCTAAATATTTTCTAAATAATTCCCCTTTGAAATTCGGCTTAAATTTTATCTATTTGTCTACTGTAAAATTATAAAGATTGTCTTTATAATTTTGAAGTTGGTTAACCCGCCTTAACAATATCCTGAAAAATAATTATTTTATTAGAGCTCACGTTTAAGTAGACTAGTACCGACTTCAAAATTATGAAGATTGTGTAGAGAAATAGTTACAGTTTTAGCCGAATTTAAAAAGGAAATTATTAAGAAAATAAGATTTATTTCATACTTTTTGTGTATTTTTACTATGGAAGTGGGGTTTAATTTTTTGTTTAAAAATAATATTTTTTCCCTTTTTAGTCACATTTGTTATATTTGTTATATATATAGTTATATATTATTTGTTATATTGAATACGCGCCAAGCTTCCATTAGGTAGGTATTGTATATAAGATGATGATGATTACTGTAAGTTACATAATGGCATATGCTTGCAGTTATTCAACAATGTCGAAATTTCCAAACGCTATCTATAAAGACTGAGGAGTTCTGTTCAGTGGATCCAGGGTATACCTTGGTGCCGAATCTTACTTTTTGGTAGCATATGCTTCACTTTTTTACTTCAGAAAAAGTAATAATCACTATATTTGTCCATATAAATTTCGAGGAGTTCCCTCGATTCCTCGTGGATGCCATCATCAGGTCACCACTTTGGTGACAACGGTACTAACTTCGGATACCCTTTACTTCAAAAAAAGATTTTTTTAATCGGTCAACAGAGGGCGGAGTTATCGTTGAACGTACAAAAAAAATATAAGTAGGTATATACATTACAGACTACTACTATACACTATACCTACAGCCGAACGTATAACCGCCTCATTTTTTGAAGTCGGTTAAAAACATAATATTAAACTCATTTGATTAAGTTTTAAATTTGAATTCCAATATAGCAGATGGCTATGTAATAATGAAAAGTTAGTTAGTTAGTAGGTAGTTAGGTTCTACCAATATCTACATGTGCTTACAATACATAATGAGATCTCAATGAGTTGTTTAAATGTAAACTGTGTTTTATATCGGCACTTACTCCGTAGTTGTGGAAGTACCATGCCGTAGTGCGCAGCGAAAACAAATATATGACTTCATATTATGTTAATGTAGAACACATTAGAACACATACCGTCCAAAACTTTATTAGTCACAATAAGGCTGGGACTATAGATCCGGAGAATCGAAAATCGGAAAATCGAGAGTCGAAAATCGAAGCGACGAGTGTCGAGATATTATTAGGTACATTGGCATTTGACTTGACACTTGAGTGTTCGATTTTTAGCTAAATATATTGTTTTAGCCCAGAGTTCTAATTTCAGTGCTATGAATTTTCCCGGGCCCGCCGGATTTCGGAAAACAATATTTGACAGGCTCTTGAATAAATATACAGTGTCAGTGAGCGTCGACTGTCGTCTCGAGAGCCAAGGCTAAAAGATATTACATTCCCGCTTTTTGGGGCTTGTAAATCTCACCGATTTTAATCCGGAGGAGAAGTGTTTGTATGCAATTTGAGTATTTCTTATACTTTCAATAGATGACTGTCGATTTCGGTAGAAGAATAAACTTTTAGTTTTTTTTTTTACCTCAAATTGTAGGCAATGTCATCAGAAATTCTGAGCATAAAATAATAATCATTGAATTTAAAAATAGGGAAAGCGAGTTAGTTTAAAAAATTATAATATAATAAGAAAAAAGGTGATAAAGGTTCCGAATATTTTAATGTTAGGTAATATTCGAGGGGTTATTTGTATGCATAGGGGTTTTTGATATTGTACCTACTTGATTATGTTAATAAAGTTTGAAGTTTATTAATAAGCGCCTTAAAAGTTTAGTAGCAATTCCATAGTGTACAAATTGTCTATAGTAACACTCAATCGTTAGTTACTATTTTAACATACTTATGACCAGCGGCGGCCTTACCGATTGCGAGGCTCCGGGCGGCAGATCTTTGCGAGGCCCTTTGTCTTTCGTGAAAAGTAAGTGATGCGAGAGTAGGTATGGTTGTTTGGTTTAGGTATTTGTCACGTTTGACGAGAAATGCTAGAGTTATACAAATAAATAAAATTTTAGTTTTAAAATATTTTATATTGAAAGATTTACAAAATCAACAAATACTGAGATGATAAATTATAAAATTCATGTTTGCGGCTTTTTCTAAGACTAAAATCTTTAATTAAAGCAAAATAATCTAACGAATGAACTACGTCATTTTCGATTGAAAAAATAGCAAGGACTGAAAGCCGATCTTGTAACATCGAATTCCTCAAATATGTTTTAATAATTTTAAGCCTCGAAAAACTCCTTTTAGCAGACGCAACTGTAACAGGTGTGGTGGCAACCTTCATTTTTTTTCTATTATGTATTTCAGCGCCGAGACAATGTCGTCGTTTCCTTATTATTTAACTTAACATATTCAGTTCTTCGTACAATTCATGTCCATCAATATCACATAATTCTCCTACTGTCATAGATATTTGCAAGTCGCTGTATTGCTTCAAAAGTTCACTATCACTAATTTCCTTTAATCTTCTTATATGATACATGAAACTAAATATGCTCTCATGATGTTTAAGTGACTCAAACCTAGGATGGCAGCTTGCGCGCACACTGTCGACAATGACATAAAAATAGTTTATTTTAAAAATTTCTTCCGCATTCAATTCATGAGATTCATCTAAGATGAAAAAAGACATTTTGAATATGAAGAGGAAGATGAATCATCTTCCCCTTCATAATTAAAACGTTTTTTTACGTCGTCTTCCGACTTCTTTGAACTGTCTGTCAATATCATTTTCCTCGGCTATTTCTCTCGCCGTTACAATGGATGACAGAAAACCATTTTCTCAATAATTATCAACCCACTTTGTGAATGCATCTGTGTTGTATAACCACATCTAAGTAAATTGTAAGAATGTCATACCATATGACAAGTGAAACTACAAGTTCGTAGGTAGTTATTTCCTTTTCTATAGAATGGCATTCACTGACCAACTGACAATCTGTTGTGTTTTCTGCGAGTTGTGCGAGGCCCCTACAAGAGCGAGGCCCCATTGAAAATGGTTTAAATATCACGTAATAACTTATCACAATATGGCTAATAATAAGTAACAAACTAATAGCTAAAGTAAATCGTGAGGCGAACTGTATATCAGCAAGAATAAATTTTATGTTGTACTCCTTAGTGTTTAAAATAGCAAGTTTTATCATAAGCCTTGTCTCTTTAGTAATATTTTTTAGATACAATGTTTGTGTATGTAAGGCATACAATGTAGTATGTACACTGATTTATACTTAAGGTGTGCATCCAGTGGTTGTCAGGAGAAAATAATATATTTTTAGCAAAGAGTACCACACAGTAAAATGTTTTAAACAGTAAAAGGAGGATGGGCATTTCGGTCTACCTACTAAATCCGCACAAGTTTAATATCATTAGAATGGACTATTTTTACTTTTTATTAATAAAATGCTTCATATTTTAATGACTGTATAAAAAATAGGATGTTATGTTTTAATCCCGAGTTTCTTTTAACTGGCAAAGTTTTGGGTCTTGGCGTCATGTTGAGTTTTAGTCAGCTCAATAATACCTATCCAACGATGTAGGTATCTCACGTAACTCTATAAGAAACTTAAAATTTGAATTACATTGCTTATGTTAGTCAATTATGGTTTTCATTTCAGTTATTTCATTTGCCATTGCCCCTTCTTCCGCAAATACTGTCAAAATGTATATAAAGTTCACTCATATTAAAGGAAACAAAAATAATGGCATTTTTGTTTGTTTTTGGCGTGTAATACAAAAACCCCATTACTTACATAAATATAGTCACTGAAGGAAACAATGTACGAAAAATGTCCTTTCCAACAACATACAGCTTGTTCGTATTTAGTAGGTAGAGTTCATACATTTCTGTCCATCCTCCTTTGTATCAAGAATGAAATGATAACTTCATACTTAAGTATTTTGTTAAATAGTAACAACACAAACAAAAGATTAGGTATTTTAAGACACTAACGGCCCGTTTCAATAACCTATCTACCATTAACTATTTCTTAAAAACGACACATTTGTATCGCAAAAAACCGGCAAATGATTGAATGCCGACTTTTTCAACAAATAGTTATTGATTGATAGGTTATTGAAACCGGCCGTTAGAGTATAAAAAATATTAGTAGATAAATAATAAAAAATGTCATATTCCATTATAATTATTTTTTATGATTTTATAAAGTTACTAAACATCGGTAGGTAGGTTACTTTAGCCATACAATGTTCACATTAGTTGACGGTTTTCTTCTGTCGGATCAATGTTGATATTAAATATGGGTCGTTAAAAAAATAATTGGGTTCTAATTCCGATTCGGACTGAACTATATCATGTTCCATATTTTCATTCTTTATTTCTTCCTTGGGGCTTTCAACTTTAGGTGGTTCAGTAACTCTTTCACCATCTTCGTTCACGAACTCTGCGACTCCATCGAACAGACACCGAAAGACATCAGCGATGGTATACTTCCCGATTTTATTGAAAAGTTTTATCTTGTATACACGCAGGATTTGTTTTAGAAGACTCCAGATTTCCATGGAAATGTCGACTAGTATGTCTTTGATTTGCGTTTTGACGAACGTCAGTATGGGTTCCACGTTGTTTAAACAGTCTAGTATGAGGGACGCGATGCCGGGGTATTCATCCTGTGTACTCAACAGCGATCTTATTTCCCGAGTGAGGTTCTCATGTACGGCGGCTTTCACGTGAGCACTTGCTATGAGGAGCGCGAAGACGACTAGAGTGCCTCGCATCTGAAAACAGTGTTGCATATAAATACATCTTAGGGCCTGTTTCACAATCTTCTTATAAGTGTCGGATAGCTTATTCGGAAGTTTTGTCGTTGCTTACTTTATATCGAGCGACAGAGACAAAACATGAAAAAAAGCTATCTGATACTTATCAAAAGATTGTGAAACAGACCCTTAACCAGACAGGGCCACATAGTACAACTTAATATTACAATGGTAATCACATCAGTTGTGTGATTGTAAGAAATATGTACGTTGTGGCTTAGTCTCTTAGTACTTAATAAAACTCAATAGGCCGCATTGTAATTCTTGTGTTCATATGAACGCGCCCTTAAATTTGTTTATTTTTAAAGTAGTTTCTTTAAACCTAGTTATTTCCAAAAATAATAGTTTCTGCAATTCTTGTAGCATATTTTGCCAATAAATATGTAAATTAGCAAGTAAAATTGTATGAACAAAACAAATCACATTATAGAACCGTTAGAACCTAGTGACGTTTTGATAATAGTTGTGTTTAATTAAATATTAGAAAACCATTATTTTACCATAAGAGTAAACTTACCATTATTGAGGTCTTACGCCTCGGGAACACTTGCGAGCACAAGAACCACTGTCAACTATGTAATGACAATACTCGATATATTCTGGATCTTTAATACATTCTGCTACACCTTAATTGTTGTGATTTCCCAACATAATATTAACTAATAGGTTTTTGTAACCTTAGAAAGTGGTTTTTGATGATGGCTATAACAAGAAACGAACCTAAACGAGATTCGATCTATCTATGAATAATTTTCATTCTAGCATAAATTGTATTAACGCAAGAGATATAGGTACATAATATTATTTCTGTAGTCTGAAAGCAATGTTATGATTATATGTTTCAACTTAAGCTCGGTCGACTTTAACAGGCGCATACAACATAATATACTAAGTATACTTTTAACGACCAGAGCAGACAATTTTATCAGGCGCATATTAAAAATACACCGCGTACACGTGTTTTAAATTAAACTGTGGTAATGTGGAAGCCCCAAAGGGAGATCTCCGACCGAGCGAGGCGCTAATTGGTCCGCCACATTACTCCCCCCCGAAGACTGGCGGTCGAAACTTGAGTCTTCTGCTTGAGTCGCCAGTGCCAGAGAGTTCCAGTGAGTCGGAACTGTTCTGCTGCTACACGGGATCCAATGTGTCGGAGTTCTGCCGTGCGGGGCCGATCTACGTGCTGACCAGGAGAGACGTGCTCTGCTTGCTGACCGATCGTTGTAGTGAGTGCCCGATGAAGCCGACGAGGGTTCGACCAGGCCGCGGTGCGTTGAGGCTGGTGGTCGAGGTACTCGATGAGGCTGAGCTGGCTGGCGTGGTGCGGAGGGAGGGGTGGGGGGGAGTGATGATGTCCAGAAGGTGGCGTGTTCTGTCGAGGGTCACCAATGTGGGAATGTGGAAGCCCCAAAGGAAGATCTCCGACCGAGCGAGGTGCTATGCTCGGTCAGGCCGAAGCCCACTTGTATGATTTTTTTTTTTTTTTTTTCGAACGGGTCTATGCTAAGGGTCGGGTTAAGACCGCTGTAGCTAAGTCGGACTATAACTAGCCTGGTGGCTAGTTTGTTTGTTGGTAGACGATGGGAGGGTTTGACCCTCCCTAACATCACCCGGGTGATGTTCAAACCGGATATTGGGGACAGCTACGGATTAGAAGCTATTTTTTGGACAGGGGAGACGCGGGTCTCTCCTGCTGAGGGGTCCGACCCCTTCCTCACTCGCTGATGAGTGAGGTTGCTCGCGCGCGGTAGCAGAGACTAGCGGCGTGCGAGTTATCGCGATAGAGGAGCTCTCGATTTGGTCGATATCGGTACTGAGAGGGCCGTCCCTCTCCCCTTCCGCGTATGGTCGGGATGACTAGCGCGCGTAAGTCCTAATGTCGATGAGGTTCGCGGTATTGGTAGAGCTCTCTATATCAATATCGCGGTCGCGGACACTATTTAGGAGTGTACCTAGACTACTGGGATGCGAACTCGAACTCGGGTTCGGGTCCGGTCCCGTGTTAGGGTCGGTCTGTACGTCTGTACGTGTTGTCGTGTCGGATGTGGGACCTCGGGGTAGGCGCCGGCGTCGACCCCGGTGCGATGCTAGCGTCGCGGGTGCGTGTGATTTGTGTTTACGTAACTGTACACAGTACGTTACGTATTTTGTGATCGGGTCAACGGGATCGGCTAAGATATGCTTAGGCCGTTTGTGCGGGTGTCGGAAAGTCTGTGCGTCGTGGTTGTAGTCCAGTGCCTTATTGATAAGGGGGTTTGGGTGATTTTTGCCTTTATCAAAGAATCTCTCTACGAGTTCCTTGATATAGGCTTTGATAGTGACTAGTTCGCAGTCCCTATGCAAGTCGATGTTACGCATGTACCAGGGGGCGCCTGTTGCCATGCGTAGAAACCGGTTCTGGACTCTTTGCAAGCGGTCCATTTGAGACTCGCTTATCTGTGCGAAAGAGACGCACGCATAAGTGAGTATCGTTCTGATGCAAACCTTATACAATGTAAGCTTATGTCTTAAGGACATTTTGCTTCGCGAATTAAGTAGCGGATATAATTTGTAGAGTACAAATTTCGCTTTACGTAATGTGTTACTGATGTGACTCGAAAACGTCATCGACTTGCCTAGTACTACGCCTAAATATTTGACCTGAGAGACCTCAGGGATAATGTTGCCGTGCAGGCTAATAGGGCTCATTACTTTACGGGGGCAATTACGCCTCGCTGTCTTATTACCATTGAATTGAATGGCGTGACTTTTATCGGGATTGACTTCTATTCTCCACTTGGAGAACCAATTACCGAGAGCGGTAACTGACTCCTGGAGGACTTTAGACGCGGTACGGGCTCGTGTGTTTGAATAATAAAGGGCTGTGTCGTCCGCGAACATAGCTAATTGCACCTTAGCGTGTTTGGGGATGTCACTAGTGTACAGGTTATATAGGGAGGGCGAGAGGACCGAGCCCTGCGGTACTCCCGCCTCCATATATCTTGGCGACGACAGTGCGCCTTCTACGCGGAAATGAAATTTACGATTTTTTAAAAAGTTACTAATTAGTAGAACGAGATAATCGGGTATTTCCATTTGATAGAGTTTGTATAACAGTCCGTTATGCCAAATTTTATCAAAAGCTTTTGCAATGTCAAAGAATACGGCGCATGTCGTCTTCCTGTCGTTTTTGCTAGATAATATGTACTCCGTTAAGCGGTGTACTTGAGCGGGACAGCTGTGCAATTCGCGGAAGGCAAACTGCTCGTCTGGAAGGAGTTTTTTGTCGGTTATGACGTCATTAAGGCGCCTTTTAATAACTCTTTCGTAGACTTTACCTAGGGAGCTAATGAGACTTATTGGACGGTAGCTACCAGGCACCTTCCGGGGTTTCCCCGGTTTGTGGATACCTATGACAATAGCTACTTTCCAAATGTCTGGAAATGAACATCCTACTAAGAGGGCGTTAAAGATGTTCACTAGTAGTTGAATTAGCTCGGACGGTAACATTTTAAGTGTTTTGTTTGAAATACCGTCGAGGCCTGGGGCCTTTTTGGCATTCATACACTTGATAATGTCTCTGACCTCCTCCGAGTCCACCATCCTCACCCTGTCTACATCAGGTGGCCTCGAGAGTCGGCTGTTGACCTCGCTATTTACTAAGCTAAGGTGCACGGGATCAATCGGGAGAGTACTCGGCCGGCACTGTTGTTCGAAATTATCAGCTAGGCACTCGGCCTTGTCAATGTCTTCGAATGCAGGAGGACGGTTAGGTCTATCTAACGGAGGCATGTCGCTCTCCGTGTTGTTTTTGAGGGCCTTCGCGAGTGGCCAGTACGCCACGTGAGACGGTTCTAAATCACTGAGAAGTCGATCCCAACTCTCGGCTTTGTGCTGTTTGATTTTAAACTTAACTTCCCTCTCGTAGTGACGGAGGGCTTTCCTCCACTCTTCCGACGGGTAGCGATCATATGTGCGCTTAGCCGCATTTCGGAGTCTGATGGACTCCCTTATGTCCTCAGGGAGGGGCCAACGGCCCTTGGGGGTCGTTGGCACCTCCCTAGATGAGTTCTCTATGGTCGCTACCAGGTGATCGGTCAAGTGGGAGGCGGCCTCTATGGCTGTCTCTTTACTATCTATAATATCGGGGATTTTGTCTAAGTGGCTAGAATGAAGGACTTTAATGTTCTCCGCTAGTGATTTATAATCTATTATCTTCCTAGTACTAGAATTATTGGGGTTAAGACTACCAAGTGTAATCATAACCGGTCTGTGGTCTGAGTTAAGCTCGTGGAGAGTCTCAATATTGATATTGAGAGAAACATTTTTAACTAAGGCTATGTCTATCGTACTAGGATCGCGTATGACACCGTTGATGTTTTCATTGGTGTCATAGCGAGTGGGGTCGGTGGGGGCTAATAGTGCAAAATTTAAAGTGTCGGTTAAATTACAAAGGATGGTGCCGTTTCTATTGTTATGAACATTGCCCCACTCGGTGTGTTTGCAATTAAAGTCGCCGGCAATGATGACAGCGTTACCTAAATTGAATAGCGCCTGTAGGTCGCTAGAATGGAGTTCTTTGTTGCACGCTAAGTACGCGCTTACTATAACAATGGGTCCGAGACCGGACATACTAATATGGCAAACAGATGTTTCTAAAGTTAACAATGACGGTGGCTCTAGTGGAATACAATGTAGTGATTTTTTATAGTAGATAAGAGTACCTCCGAGTCGGGATCGAGTTCTATCGTTTCTGACTATTTTGTAGTTAGCTATTTTAGGGCTCCTCATGCTAGGTTTTAAGAAAGTCTCCTGCACTAGAAGAATATCGACATTTTGGCTGCTTACAAAATCGCGAATTTCGCTAATGTTATTCCTAATGCCGTTCGTATTGAACGACACTACGCGTAACGAGTGCGGCTTTGTCCTTCCCGAGGGCTCCATTAATTACCGTTTGTGGAGAGTGCCTTGATCTGACGGATCAAGACCTGATGGTCTGACAAAGCTTGGATGCGGTCTGTGGCCGATCCTTTTAGCTTTGTCGCTAAAATAGAAAGCTCCATCGGGTCAATAGGCCCGATGTTGCTTAAAAACTGCTGGACGAAAGAGAGGTCTGCAGTGAAGCTGGGAGTCGGAGGGGGCGTGGCCTTAGGCGCTACGGGCGCGGAGGGCATGGCCTTGCTGGGGAGAGCGGGGGAAACCGCTAGCTCCGAACTACGTTTCTGCGCGGGCTTGAACCATGCAGATTGGGAGGGTAGGGGGGCAGCGACGAATCTCTGTTTTGGGGGGGCACTTTTAGTCTGCGGTGCACTACGCTTTTTTACTTTGGGTGCTTTTTTGCACCCTCTATAATTGGCCACTTGTATGAATTTCAGATGTTGTATATATACCGCCGATCTTAGAAAACTTCGATAGCGCGATTCAGGATATTCAGGATATATAGGCGCTAATTGGTCCGCCACAAAACCATTGCTTATAAAAATAGGTATATCTCTTCGAATTTTCCTCTTTAATGGAAATCGTGAGAAGCGTCAGTACATTAATCACATGTGAGAATGTAAACCTGCGTCATTAGTTCACATCTCACCATAATCTCACGATGATCTCACGACATGCGGTTACAGATGATCGGTGACGCGTGACGACTCACTAGGATACGTCATAACTTCTAATCGTCATTGATAATTACAGGGCCTTTAGTCAAAATGCATTCGATAATTTCGTCGGCGAAGTTCGAAATCAAAAATGTATAGGATTTGATATAAGTCACCGTTATGGGACATGTCACTCAGCGATGACTTATGTAAACTCAAATACATTTTTGATTTCGAACAACGCCGTCGAAATTATCGAATGCATCTTGACTAAAGGCCCTGTTATCACGACTTTTTGTGCTTAATGTATTATATTACAACATATTTTCCATACTAAGTGCTTGGTGCATATGTAATAATATTTTTCTGCAAAATCCTTAAGAAAATACTTACAATCACGAATAATATGGATATAAGGAATATTGTTTTATACAGAAAAATTAACCTATAGATTCTGTGTAATAAGGTACATTAAAATAATGCGGTTTCTGGTACAAAAAGTGTGAGCATATTTTTATTTCAGATGTCGTAGTAACTCAGTTATGTGGATTACCTACCAAGTTGCATGGCAATAAATTAACATCCGAAACCTCAAACTGAACATAAATATTTTTAAATAGCACGTTTTGAATATTTATTAATATACGAGTACCATTTTGCTGTTTTAATATATCGAGACTGCATCACAGCGCCGAAACTCTCTACAAATGACAGCCGAGCACCGGCGGACGTCAGCCATGTTGACGTAAGCCTAAGGTTGATACCGAAATAATTATAAACGTCGCCTTAAACAAATCTATCATAAATGTTATGAAATTATATTATCAATTATGTCAAAGCACGAAAAGATTAGCGGCCAGCCCCGTGAACGAAAGTCCTGGCTGGACAAACCTCTCGCACCGCTTGCCGCACGCACCCCTGCCATACATCTAGCACTGCACGCACACATAGCTGCGAGTTGTCAATCGTGCAAGTCTATCGAATGACGTTTCAATACGTTAGTAATATAAATATATTTTTTGACTGCATCGAAACTGTAAGCTTTAATTAGTAGAATCGACCTTAAGCTTATAGGTCTTGGGAAGGTTTTGATACATTTACAAACCATAGTACTGCTTTATGCATAGTAGTAATAACGTTTTCGTCGCCTGTGTGTAAATTCTTCATACTCTTTGGGGCAAGAGAACCCGCCAAAGGAACAAAAAAGTTTTCTATTTTCTCGGGTCATGGATGTGTATTAAATATGTGTATAATATAATAAAAATCTTAAATATATTGTGTAAAGTGTATACTATAAAATTATTAAATATATTTCCTTTGTCAGGTAGCCGTAACACAAGTTCTACAGGAACTTAGCACGGGACCAGATTGACGTGGTGTGGAAGTGTCCATAGATAGATATATTAGGTTTGGTAAAATCAATTACGGATATTTTGGGCATATGATCTACTGCTTATGTTGAGATGTTAAATCGTTAAGATGTTTAGGTAGAAAATTTATTTCAAAATTTCCAAAAAATAATACTAAATAAAATTATATAACGTTCTTTACGGTCCTACGGAGGTCATTGACCTCTCACAGTTGATTGAATTGATATTATTTAGGCAAAGACTTTACTTTCGCTTTAAAGTCAGCAAGTGAGGTTTGAGCGCCTTAGTGAGCGCAATGTAATTTTATTTAGTATAATATAGTTTATTCGAACTTTTTAAATTATTATTCTACCTAAACGTCTATATACATAAGCAGTAGATCATGTGCCCAAAATATCCGTAATTGATTTTACCAAACCTTATATTATTGAAAAAAAAAGTGCTATCTGACACTTATTAGTAGACTGTCCAACTGACCCTAATTTCAATTTCAAATTCAATTAAAGTGTCTGATAGTAAATTTTATTACTGCACTAATTGGTAACTCGCAGCTTATCTTTTATCTTAAACTCTAGACATGAATTGGAAATAGATAGCCGAGGTTAAACTAAGTGCGTTGTCGCAATACTAAGTATTAGTTGATACTTGATACTAGTGCAAAAACAATTTCTTTGTTCCGTTTGTTGCTCAATATGCTCATGTAATTTAGAAGGCTGGTGGAAGCCTTTATTAATTTATCTAATTTTTAAGTTCGAACTTTGTAAGGGTTCTTTTACCTTTTATGTTGCTTACACACGCACAGATTTGGTCGGTAGCATAACATTATGACAGCACGACACTCGTTTGTTTGATTTTCAGCTCTATTGTATTAGAACAGAATACTATTTACAGTGCATTCCGATTTACAAAAACACAAAACAAGAATACAAAAAGCCTCTGCTATTCTCACTCTCTCGGCAAAAAAATTTAAAGCTTTATTTTATGACAGTTTTCTGAGAGGCCGTGGTAGGTATTTCTGCATATAATCATTACCGATCTGTGGACCTAACAAACAGTCACAGTGATGATAATTATTAGATACTATATTATTAAATAATTATTATTATCTATTGTAGTAGTCAGCGGAAAAAATAAAGGCAAAATTTCAAAGACATTGATATCAGTGCACAAAACTCTATAACCTATGACATCCTAATAATATGTTGGTGTTTCGTGTGAAGTTGGTGGTTATGATGATGATGATTAGTGTAAGTGGTATGGCGGCATATTCTTGCAGTTCTTTAAGCAACGTCGGAATCCCCAAACATGTATCTATAAGGAGTCAGAAGTTCTGTTCACTACTTTTGGATCCAGGGTATACCTTGGTACAAAAGCTTACCTAATACAAATAACCTACGTGTATTAATTAAGTATTGGGATTACTTACTGTGAATTTAAGACTTATCAGAGTTGTTTTCAAATCTAATCGTCGTCTGTAGTTTTTGTAAAGATAGTATATAGATTTTTGTGGTCAAAACTTCAAGCAAAGCCCACTTGCGCAGATCGGGGTAAAGTTAAACCTGGGTTAGATATCGTGTTACCTATATCTCTCGTTCTTCGTATTTATGAAAAAGAAAGCATTATATTTTGACCCAGGGTTAACTAAAACCCAAATCTGCGTGTGGGCTGATTAGGTGTTGTATTATATAGGTACTTTTGGTTTCATAGCCTGAATGACCTTCGTCCCCTCAATAGATATTGTCACTTCGTGCGATGTTTCCTTTATCTTCTCGGAAGTGCTAGCAACAAGTTGACATAGTTTTATGAAAATATATTTAAAAGGGAGTCAATTATTATTTTTAAGATGACGTATATAGGTCAAATCATTATTTTAATAGCCGATAACCTGATGTGTGCTTCTTTTTTTTAGGCCGCAAAGTAAGTCGTGATAGTTTATCGGCCGAATACTGAAACGATAGTTAAATTAAGTGACGTTCGAGTCACATGCTGTCCTTGTCTATTCGGCTAGCAGAGACAGCGACAGCCTGTGAATAGGAGGCTCATAATTTTGATTAGCGTTTCAATATTCGGTCGTATGTATGTTACGATAAAAATCATAATTAAATCGGTGTGAGCTGCTACGGTTGCAGTCGACCAAATATAAATAAGTTTGTCCCATATAATGTGCGGAAATATTTTTTGCGCTCAATATTTAAGTACATAATCCAATAACTTGGATTCCGATTCATCAAAATAAGGTAGGTATGTTGCGGTACAATAACATAAAAGTAACTAATTTGATGTGTCTTAATATCTAATCGAATTCCTAATTTAACTACTTACCTATTACCTACTTACTAAAGAAATAATTATGATATGATAATTGATATGATCATTTAGTTTGTCATTATGTTTTGGCAACGCATGGTAGAGGTACCCACTGTTAGTGTCTTCTACATTTTCATTAGTTCAATTATTGATTTAAAAAATTCAATTTCGTATTAGAATTAGGTACGGAATACTATATCGGAAGAGCATTGATATTTCCTGATGGAAACTGAAACAATTTCTATAAAAAAGGACGGAATCCTCTTACTGTCGCAGGAGAATGTTAGGAATTTGCAGATGTATTGTGTTATACTTATATATATTAGGCTATGGCAAGGATACAAAAAGTGTTATGCTATTTTTATTAAATCAGCTCTTTCTAGTTTCATAATGTTTAAGGGTCAATTTACACCGATACGAAACTATACGCGACGCGCTGCGATAGATATTCAAAATTTAACTTTATTTACTACACATTTCATTGTAAGAGTTCGCAGCACAGCGCATGTGTAGTTTATGGTTGATGTCATAATATGAAACGTGTAACTTTTTGTGTAGTGAATAAAGTTCAAATTTGAATAGCTACCATAAAAATGCAGCGATGCGTCGCGTCGCGGTGTGACCTGACCCTAAGGTGAAGTTCAGTATTTCATATTACGAAATCAATAATAGTTCATATCAGTGTTATTTTTCGAAACATACTCATAATATAATTTTTACAGAAAACCACGTCCTAGGTTACCGATAGTTTATATCGTAACAAAGTATAATAATTATATTATAATATAAATAGATCATAGTCAACATTTCCCTAGTTACCATTTTAATAAAGAATCCTTTCGTTCTAAAAACAACTGGCTTTTGCTACTAATCGCATAGCAATTGTTACTCAGATTTTAAAAGCGATGCTACGTCTATGTTTATTGTTGATAATATCTGTAGATGCAGCATGTAGGGGCTTATTATCTTACGTGATGATAATGCGGATCCTAATATAATCCGTGAATTGTTAGTATTGGCAATGAACGCAGGCGAGCGCGCGCGCCGCCGTAGTTCAGTACAACACGACCGTAGAGTACGCGCACTCGCTACAATTCGTAGAGTCTGAAAATCCAATGGGAGATAAAAAGAACTTCTCCGACACAATGAGGAAGTGCTTTAAGATGGGATTGTTCAAAAGTGAGTTGGTTTTTTCATTATTATTGCTAAATTCATTAATATTGCTAAATACCCTGAAAAAAAAATGCGAGAAAGAGTGAAGTTTTCTTTTTGCCGGTTACAGTTTGAGGGTTGAAACCTGTAGGATGTGTTGCAAACAGATCGGTTTGTTTTTGTTGAATATACTTCTGTGTTTTATTATTGAATTTATTTTCCTACGGGTTGTAAAATATTTGTTAATCGGCGTTAGTGATAACAATTCGATTAATAAAGGGGTCAATTAGACTTAGTCTGATTATTAATAAAATTATCGCCTAAAGACCTTCATTTCTTTACTACCTTTTAGCTGCGGCTTCGCCAGCGTAAATAGAGTATCCCACGGGAACACTACTTTTTCGGGATGAAATGTAGCCTATCCAGATCCTAAACTACTACCATACCAAATTTCATGAAAATCCGTTCAGTAGTTTTTGCGTGAAAGAGTAACAAACATCCATCCATCCATCAATCCTCACAATCTTTCACATTTATAATAGTAGTAGGACGTACAGTCATAGACAAATCATTGGTCGCTGGGCGCTCTCTCAGTGAGACCAATCATAATATATCTTTTCGCACAGTATAATATTATTATGGTAATGAATAATGATCCTTATTACAAAAATGGAGACTGCTTCAAACAGTTATTGTCATGCAAATGAGGATTCGAATTAGTATGTCACGATGTTAGAATAATGTAGAATATTAAAAAGAACGAAGATACCTAATACGCTACTCATCAGTCAAAAAATAACTAGGAAGTTTGTTACAGTCTCACTCAAAATGTATTTTTTTAATGAATTTATCACTACTAAGTACATATGTTTGAACAACGGGTCGAAAGGACGCTTTAAAAATTGAACTTCGTCTAAATATTTCTATAGGTATTGGTTTGGAAATTATAATTAATGACTATATTAATAATTAATTATTACATTCGGCATGTTTTGTGTACAATATAACCATGGCGCTAAAGATGTAAAAAATAGACGTTAATCACCGTTATGTGGATCCCTTACCTCTTATTATATAGTGTAGCAACATAAATTAAGTGGTAATTTCATAGGATTTTTAGTTTTAATACTTGTTATGTACCTACCCAAATAGGTCAACATTGCCCAAAGCTATAATAATAATATGATTCTGTAATAATATTTTATTGCCGTTCTTATAACTACCATGAAATAACCTTCTAGTATTCCGCAGAATATGTAGAATTTTCTAAGGTTGTCTGTATGTTTGCACGCGCTTAAATCACAGTAGATAGATTTAGTTGAGTTGCAAGTACGTAATAATAATAATAATAATATCTATGGACACTTCCACACCACGTCAATCTGGTCCAGTGAGAAGTTCTCGAAGAACTTGCATTACGGGTACCAGACAACGGAAATATATTTTATACTTTTATACACATATTTAATTTGCATCCATGACTCAAGAACAAAGACAACTTTGATGTTCCTTTGGCGAGATTCAAACCCGCGACCTCCAGCTTGAGCACAGACGCGCTCAACCACTGAGCCACAGATGTAGTCAGAATTCTTGATGTTGTCCCACAGGTTCAAACCTGCTGCAAAATTCATTTTAACTATGGCACCAAATTTGTTTTGTAGGAAAAATTATTTTAAGTAGCAAGTAGATAGGTACAAAATTACAATACATATAATTTTTTTCCTTTTATTTACCAAAAATAAAAAGATACAATTTTACTACAATATAAACAGCATTTAAAACCACTGAGGTTTGTCCAATGCTGCATTCAGCCTTATTCGCAATTCTAGTTTAAATACACAGTTGCCTACATTTTAACATAATTTTTTTATGAATATTATAACAGTTTGGAACTGTAGCGAGCTACGACCTCTTGATATGTAAGTCCTTCTTACGCTTGAGTGGTGATGATAATAATACAGCAACAATTCTTATATTCTCCTTTATTGGTGCTTAACACAGATACGTATTACATATGAGATATGTCTAACACAAATACGTCTACAGTCTACACTGAGAATAGCCTTTTAGTTATACGAAATACTACTAACTAAATAGGCTTTACTCGTGACATCTGTCAATATGACATTGACACTTATAATTTCTAAAACTTCTATTGTCATTATGCAACAGGAACCAGATAGAATTTCTTTACATGTTTTAGGCATTCTACATTAGTGTTAAAATTTTAGATAGTTAAGTAATATGATTTTAATTTGCATTTTATATTTCTCTCATTCTATTTTTCGTTTATATTAAGCCGCTTATAACTAGTCTTATCAACTATACAATGTTAATTGTACTTTACATAGGTATATAATAAATCATACATATTATTAATATCAAATTAATTATTTCAACACATTAGAAATTCGAATCTTTAATGGCAGTCTGAACCTGTTTCACAATTTTCTAATAAGTGTCGGATAGCTTATTCGGAAGTTTTGTCGCTGCTTGCCTACTTTATATCGAGCGACAGAGACAAAACATGCAAATAACCTATCTGACACTTATCAGTAGACTGTGGAACAGATGACAAGATTATTAAAATGCATATATTAGACTTGTGCTACGAGTATATAAATAACTTATTAAGCTGTAATAAGACAGGCCTTGTTTCTTCTAAAGGCCTAAAAATATTAATATGGTCTGGTATTGCCACTCTCATTACAAGAGACGAACAACAAATACAGTAGAACATAAGTAAAACTTCTAAAATTACTGTTTACGTATTGTTTTTTAAAATTATATTTATTAGCATTTGGCTGCAATAACAATTATTATTAACAATACTAAGTATTGATATGTACCTAATGCTTACGTAAATAAATTATTAGGTATAACTGGATTTGCTAGTTAGTATTTATAAATCCATCCAATAAATCTAGGCCATAGAACATTGTTAGCGTATTATACAAATCTAGACTGATGCAATTCCAGCGAGTATTTAGTGCATACTTTATTAATATCTCATAGATTAGAAATGTATAAAGTACAGTTAGCAAAACGCATTTTCATTTTGCATACCAAGCAGATGTGTAAATAAAGATAAGTAAAGTTTAATTGTTTCTTATTTAAAATTTAGTACTGTTTAAATACTTCTGAAATTTGTTTTTTTTTTTCTTTGAATCTTTATCTTATACTTTAAACGAGCTAATCTTGTATTTACCTAATCGTAATCTCGAAAACGGCTACACGTATTTCCATAAAATTTAATATGCAGAGAGTATTGGGGGAGAAATATCGATCTAGCTAGGTCTTATCCCTGAGAAACTGCGCATTTTTAAGTTATATATTCTGTTTTTTTTCTTTCATCGTGCAACTATGTAGGGTTTGCTAAAATCAATTACTTACGGATATTTTGAGCATATGATCTACTGCTTATATCAAGAGGCTTAGGTAGAAAATAGTTTTAAAAAATTGGGAAAAAAGTAAATATAATTACATTACGTACTTCACGGTACTACTACTTCAATTATTTTAAAATATTTTTCTTACTAAATGTCTTTACACAAGCAGTAGATCGTATGCCCAAAATATCCGTAATTGATTTTACCAAACCTTTTATATATTGTCAATAATTTCGACTGCGTATGTTTTATATTCCGTGTATGCGTATGGGTTATTTTTGCGTTAATCGGAAATTTGGAATGTGGTGGGTTCGAACTCTGGTAAAATATTTTTGTGATTCTATTTATTTATTTTTATCTACAAGAGCTCCGAGCAAAGCTCGGTTACCCAGGTACTTACATAGTAAATGAAATCGCTTTCGCTGTGTGTTCGCTTAGATCTTATAAACTACTCAACGGGTTTTAATGTGGTTTTAAGCAATAGATAGATTGATTCAATGGCAAGGTTTTGCACCCGTGCGAAGCCGGAGCAGGTCGCTAGTTTATTATATAATAAAGAAACTGATTTCAGCTAATTCTAAAAACTTCTTTATTTTCATTTTTTATAATAATCGTTGTAGCTTTTGCACACGTTTTTACATAACTTTTAATTTTGTTTATTACCTTATATCGGATAATACCGTCGTGGCAGCAACGGGAGCACGCAACATCAACGACGTTTACGGAGCTAACACTACAAACCAACGCACCACCTGTTACTGGCTTGCTCGCTTCCGTTCTGGAAATTTCGACCTGAAAAATGAACCTCGCGGTCGTCCGAAGACTTTGGTCGACAATGACGAATTAAAGGCGATTGTGGAAGCTGATGATACACAATCTACGGCTGAATTAGCAGCAGCTTTCGACCTTAACTTTAAAACAATATTGGTCCATTTGCATCAAATTGGCAAGGTAAAAAAGCTTGACAAATGGGTGCCCCACGAACTCAATGATCGCCAGCGTGAAGTACGCGTCGAGACGTGCCTTGCACTGCTCAACAGACACACAAATGAAGGAATTTTGAACCTCATTGTTACCTGCGATGAAAAATGGAATCTGTTTGATAACCGCAAGCGCTCAGCAAGTTGGTTGGATCCTGGTTCAGCACGTAAACAATGCCCTAAACGAAAACTTACCCCTAGAAAAGTGATGGTCACTGTTTGGTGGTCTAGCGCCGGTGTGATTCATCACAGCTTCTTACCAAACGGGGTGAGCATTACTGCAGATGTGTACTGTGAAGAACTGAACACAATGATGGAGAAGCTGGCACATCTCTAACCAGCATTGGTCAATCGCTCGTCTCCGCTGCTCCTGCACGACAACGCGCGACCTCATACTGCATAACAGACGGTCTCCAAGTTGCAAGAACTGGGGTTGGAAGCTCTCCGTCATCCGCCCTCCTCACCAGACTACTACTTTTTCCAGAATTTGGATAAGTTCTTTGCATGAAAGAAATTCAATACCCGAGAGGCAGTACAAAATGCCTTTGAAGAATTTGTTGCCTCCCGTCCAGCTGATTTCTTTAAGAAGGGCATCAATAAACTGCTACTGCGTTGGCAAAGATGCATTGATTGCATGGGATATTACTTCGATTAATACAAATAAATAATACATGAAAAAAAATTGGTTTAAATTTTTTTCATACAAAACAGCAATTTCATAGCTAAAGACCTAATATTAGTATTAAATCTGCAGAAGACTATTAGAAAGATTACCAATGTGGTGTCGCCTTTTAGTAGTGAAAATTTAATATAGCCAATTTTCTATTTATTATTAGTACCTACCTACAAGACAAGAAAATATAATTTTGGAGGAAGCTAAGTGACAAAATACAAAAAGTAAAAAATTTCCTATAGGAAGTATTTATATGCATTCTAGACGTATTCATAGAGCAGCATAGACACAAAGACATGCTATGCATGCATACATTTGGCCAAAAAAATATTCATTCAAGGAAAAATTTACGCCATCTTTCAATAAAACAAGCTGTAATTTTTATGGGTCACTCAAAGTGAGGATATTTTAGCCTCGATATGTTCCGTCTCTAATATATAAGTCTATGTAGTGCGGGCGAAATGCTCATAAGGCGGTCAAAGTGGACTAGGTAATTTAGTCACGATTATGCTCGGCAGGTTTAGTTTTGATATTCTTCTATGCAATTAATCTTGACTAATCAAAATTTAAGGCTATAAAGTATATCAGTGTTTGCGAACGTAATGGCGAGAGTAAAGATTGGCCACATGCGAAAGAACAAGGCTTACATTATTTAAACTTCGAAATAGTGCGAAGGCATATTTGGTTGCATTACTTCCGCGTTTGAACTAGGAACATCTTTTTTTTTATTATTGTAGTTAATTTTATAAAAAAGTTTTTAGTTTTATGTTGTGTTCAAATCCAATTTAATCTAAACGTTAACTAAATAATATTAAATTCGACCAAATTAATGTGTCATTGTATTTCTTTAATGAACGATAAACAAGTGACATTTAGGTGGCAGTATATTGCGCTATTGTTTCTTTATTTACGTTCATATTAAATTGGATCTGAACGGAGTAGATAATACAAATTTTACGATGCGTGTATATATGACGACCTCTGTGGCTCAGTGGTGAGCGCATTGGCGCTCAAGCCGAAGGTCGCGGGAATCCGATATCATCATGGATGTGTTTTAATTATATAATACGTGTATTATATAATAAAAATCTTAATATATTTAAGATTTTTATTATATAATACACGTATTATATATGTATAGTATAAAAGTATTAATTATATATTTCCGTTGTCTGGTATCCGTAACAAAAGTTCTTCGAGAACCTACCACGGGACCACATTGACGTGGTTATAAAAGCGTCCATAGATATAATTATATAATTTGAAGGTGTCATGAATTTTCACCTCGCCAGCTGTACCACTCACTTCCCCATTGCGGAAATACTACAGTGTCCCCAGGCCTCCGCCTCCAAGCGAATTAGTAGAAGATTTATACTAAAGCACAATAGGTACAAAACCTACCAATTATAAGCCTTGAAACACTAACCCAACCTAACCGAACGTACTTAAGTATCTAAGTACGGTGTGTAGTTTTATATGTACCAATTATAAACTCTGAAACACTATGGGCCTGATCACAATCTTCTTATGTGTCGAATTGCTTATTCGGGAGTTTTGTCGCTGCTTACTTTATATCGAGCAACAGAGACAAAACATGTAAACGGCCAGTTTCACAATCTACTGACATATACAATCTTTTCAGTAGATTGTGAAACTGGCCCTTAGAGCTCGCACCCACGAGAGTTTTTTTTGTGGTTGCGACAGAAAAACTGCACTGTAAATAGAACTCTGCGCTAATATAATAGATCTGAAAAACGTAAGAAGCTGTCAAATCTGATATTCATCTGACATCTCGTGGGAACGTAGCCTAAGTGTTTCAAGGTTTATAATTAGTACGTATAAAACTACACAACGTACTTTAGATACCTAAAATAACGTTAGGCTAGGTTTGTTCAAGTTCCTAAAACGAAATTCTTTGTTCAAGATCGGAAAATGATTAAACCCCGATTATTTCTGGATTTAATATTTTTTGCCGCATCCATCACGCATGTAGATAATATAAATGTCACTGGAATATAAATCAGCAACAAAATTATCGGCTGTATTTCCGGGCTCTATCGAACTTGAACTAAGGATTTCAATTGTTTATTCGGCAGTCTCGTGTCCTTACGCTTCCCGGATTAATAATTCGATAACCCCAAACATCTTGACGCAACGTCTCGAGATAAAGAATCCATGGTCATTATCTTCGGCACAGACCGGAAGGTTAGCGATCAAGGCTTTAAAAGACTTGCGTGCGACAATTGCATAGCAACCACATTGTGATAAACAAGAGGTAATTAGGAAATCAATGAACTAAGGTGCCGCGTGAGGATTTTACAAAATGTATTGAAATTACAATCAAATGACACAATGCGACATCGTGCGGGAGCGCATTTTCAGTCGCATCACAATATGTTTCTTATACAAATTGTATAGAACTTTATAATCTACCCGCGAGCTATGGCAGCTTGCACCCTCAAGCGGGTATAAATAGTGTGAGAATCGTAAAACAAAACGTGATTTCAAGAGTGTATTTATATACATTATTAAGCCATTATATGTGTGGCTTAGCGAACTGTACATGTACAGTTTGGTCCGCGCAAAATAGAACGCGCCGTTCCAACCCACGCGCTGAACCGAACGTGTAAATGCAGTTCGATCTGGCATGTCGGTGACAGTGCATTTTATTTCATTTTGTATATTCAGACGTATCCTACTAATATTATAAATGTGAAAGTTCGTGAGGATGTATGGATGGATGGAGGCTTAGGCTCGGGATTAAAACAAAGGCTACATTTTATCCCGGCAAAGTACAGTGATCCCGCGGGATACCCGATAGTATATTTTCGCGGGCGGAGCCGCGGGAAACAGCTAGCTTTTACATATTACGTAAGACAAGGGCAAAACCGTGGACGACCCGCCGTCCAAACCGCACAAATCCCGCCACGGTTAGGAACGCAGTGTGCAGGGAGCTATTGTATAAATATTATCCACTTCAAACAAACTTGATAAAAGTAAATAAGTACATCAAGTCAATAGAGTTCAACACACTATAGCGACTTGAGGCTACTAATTCCTAATAATCTTCTATATTGACGTTGCTCGGCTGTGTCATTAAAACGTTTTATATTCACCAAAAAAAGGGCGGTTACACACATTATTCTGAGAAGACAACTAATAAAATTGAAAATCATTCACAAATACACCAGTTTATAACCTCCAACTTAAACTAAATACATACATTTAACCAAGGGAAACATCGGTCGACCCTAGGGCCTAGACTAGATTGAATATGAAATTCGTTGCGCTCGACTGACTGTTAGAACGGACTTATAAAACGATTTTAATTGGAAGTCATTTGCTAACTTTTATTTCTTTACATCGATTTATATTTTATTGGTTCGTTAAGTTAAGACTATTAAGTTTTGATTCATGTGCATTATGCAACCCGGGCAATTACAGTTCATTAGTTATGCAACTGCTTACTTGCTTATTGTTATTAAGAAAAATTTGTTTATAAAGTTTCGTTCAATGACAAGAAACTATACGATAGTAGCTGGGTCACTTAAATACTAAAGTACATATATTATTTATGGACCTGCTTCAGTTCAGTACTGTGAATAATAATGTAAGAGTGAATAATAATAATAATAATGTAATAATAATGTAAATGTGAATGTATGTAAAATAATATGTGAATAATAATGTAATAATAATGTACCTATGTGGTACGTATAAAAACCGAAAAAGATATAACGAATTATAAGAGTATTAAGTAATAATATAATAACAATATCTATGGACGCTTTCAGACCATGTCAAACTGGTCCTGTATAGAATATAAGTTTAAATATATTTTAAACTTATATACTATACACATATTTAAGATTTTTACTATACTATACATATATTTAATACACATCCAAGACCCAGGAACACAGTCGCCATGTATTTTAATATAACACTATCAGAATACACGGTCTGATTCCTGGAGAAGAATTTGAGTTCAGTTTTTCAGGGTTAAATTACTTGCAAGTGTTTTAATAACAACACCTATATTGTGTTTCATAAACAGAAAATATCCCGCATCACGCATGCTGTTTACCCACTTTAATATAATTACTCCTCGTAACGCCAAGTCGTTCAGATACGAGATAAATAACAACAGGAGATAGTGCCCTTTTGTCACTGTTTTAGTTGCCACAGAATTGTTTCAGATAAATAATAATATAAATAGTTATATCCTGATTAAACATGGCTCGATTAAAATATTAATTATGTAAAAACAAATTCGGAGGTATTCTCGCGAAGATATTGTGGTATTCAAAGAACCGCTTGAATTCGTATAAATGAAAGAGCGAAGCACTTAAAATGGAAATTAGGAATATACAAGTATTTTATTTTATTTATCGAAATAGAGAAATTGAAGCAATGTTTTTCTATACTCTCCGGCAGCTGCGATGCTCAGTTTTTAATAATAACCCCTTGTTAAGAAGTTTACTAGCAATTTTGTTGAATTGACTTCTGTGGTTAGTAGAGTTTTATTAACATTACATTTATGTACATTGTTATTGACTATAACCTATACACTCTTTACAAATCCAATTTAATATTTTTGTAAACAAAATTACAATAGTATACTAATATACTGCTAGCAATTTAAATATCACTCATTTTGGTAGCTAGGTACCGCGCAGTAAAGAAAACAATGACACATAAATTTTGTTGAATTTAATCATCTTATACTTAAACGAGACAATCTTGTATATATATAATCGTAATCTCGGCAACGGTTGCTAGTATTTATATGAAATTTAGTATGCAGGTAGTTTTGGAGGATAAAAATGGGTCTAGCTAGGTTTTATCCTTGGGAATCTGCGAATTTTTAAGTTATATATGTTTTTTATTTCGTCGTGCAACAATATATCAATAATTTCGACTCCAATATGTCAGGCCGATTGGCATTTTGGGATGTGTACTTTTTGCGTTGTTCGGAAATTCGGAATGGTTGCGAACCCCAGTAAAATATTTTTGTAGTTTTTTTTAAATTTAGATAGTATTTAAATTTTAAAAAGTTTATTTTATTTTATTTAAAGATTCTTTTTTTATTATTTATCAGAACTCCGAACAAAGCTCGCTTATCCAGGTATTTTGTTTACTAAACAAACATTAAATTGGATTTGAACCGAGTATTCAATTGGTTAGAGTTGATAGAGCTAGGTTTACTTTCTTTACGGCTATATTAATAATAATTATATAATATATTGTAACATTTGAGCTTGATTAACAGCTATACAATCATGTTTTCTTAATTTTAATGGGAAATTTTCAAAATTATATTTAACTAGATGTAGTTTGCGATTTCGTACGTGCAAAACAAATACCGGGAACCGTACATTTTCATGCGATAAATAGTAGTGAATAGGCTAGATGAGAACTTTTTTTCTATTGCATAAATGAATAGTACTCTTAATTAATATGAGTATCTTTTCAGAAGAAACATTATATCAAATGTCAATATTTTCAAAGGTACAGCGATTTGAATACAAAAATTCGCAAGTCTCGTGAAAAAGCTCCATACTAAAGATGACTTTAGGTTTATAGGCTAGGTTCATACCTAGGTGAGACGTCACAGCTAGGTATGAACCTAGCTGTGACGTCTCACCTAGCTGCAGGAACATATTTGTAAATATGTCCGATATTTGTGCGTTTAAGTTCATACTTATCATAATAAATGTTGTAGTATATGATGTAAGTAAACTAATGAAGTAGGTTTTGTTTACTAATATAGCAAAAAAAAAAATTAACTTTTTTGTAGTTTTTAGATGTATCTAATTACTAAACTACACATAAAATATTATATTTTTTACATTTACCAAGTAGTAATGTATCTGAAGTACTAGTATCTGAATCTCAATATATCTGAAGTATATTAATGAAACTAAATAGTTTAGATGTAGTCATCATCCCTATTAACACATAGGCATAAAAAGTATTTTATCCCGAAAAAGTACAGTGTTCAAGTGGAATACTGTATTTACGCGGGAGGAGCCGCGGGCAAAAACTAGTTGTAAATTTTATTTAAGTATATGTAGGTCTATTTATAAATATGTTAAAAGTTTAGAAATTGATTTCAGACAATACGAGAAGCTAAAAAGTTCAAGGATTTTTCATACCAACGTTATAATGAATATTATGAATGATAATAATAATAATAATATAATATTATAATTTTTATTATTAATGAATATAATTACGAATGTATAATAAGTTTTAGAAAATCATCTTATAAAAATCAATTTAATATTTACATAATTTCTTTAACATATTCTGTGGGCACGCCGTAAAAGTTTGCCGTACTAATCTCAAAATGAGTATAATATTAAAGGAATATTATAGTTGATCGCGTTAATTATTAATAAAAACGATCTACTATTAACTATTTACCTGTCCTAGAGATATAAAAAGATCTATTTATCTAAAACAATGAGTAAATATAAGTATTTAGTCACGAATTCAAACGATTTGTAACTAATATAATAGCTTATAATTATATTTCAAAATAAGTTACTGGTGTCGTTTTTAGCCAGACTATTATTCTGTTCGCATAATCTTTATAAATAATACAAGGTACAAGAAAACTAGCCGGGAGAAACTAGTCTTATTGAAGTTAATACTCGCCTTTGAGCTACTTACTTAGTTTAAACTTTGCAGACATAACATTGCGGACTATCAGGGAATCTAATTCTGAACTGACTGTTGTCATAATTTGTTCAAATTATGTTATAAATATGATTTATTTATTTTTATTTTATTGATAAGATTTACCTACGATTTCTAACACTAGTTATATTTTTATATAAATTCTGTTACGTAAAAATGTAACTATGTAGTTTAGTAATCGATGGACGTTGGTAAATCTTATTGATATAGACCAGATGTCGTTGACAATTGTATGCGTATGTGATTGTATCTGCATGTTTTCTATATATTTTATTACAAACTAGTTGTCCCGACATGCGTTGTTCTGTCTTACGTTTTTCTGTGATAACATTTATCATCGTTTAAACCTTTCCTGAACTTCCACAATCATTTCAAGACCAAAATTATCCGAATAGGTCCAGCCGTTCTGGAATTGCAATCCATTTTGATATATAAGAAGATAAATGTTAAGAACATTACCTGCTTATGAATTACATTACCTGATAGTACATACACACATGCACATACAACATACGTTCTTGTATACAAATTACAATCACATGCTTTTACAATACACCTACACAGTATCATTCGATTACCTACAGATAAGAAAATATCTACGGGCTAAATGTTATTGACTAGCATCTGCAAGGTATTTGACCTGCGAAGTTGACCTTCCTAAATCCACAACCTATCCGATAGTGGAGTTTTAAGGACAAGTAATTAAGTATATTGACTTAGTAAAAGGTCTCTTACTTTTATTAATAGTCTCGGTGCAACCAAACAAACAAAATACAGATTGAAAATACAAAATTACAAGCGAATGCTTCCGATCGCTTGTAATTTTGTAGTTTCAATCTGTATTTTGTTTTGTTTGGTTGCACCGAGACAATTATTAAATCTAAATTGGTTTAAGAATTTTAATAGGTAATTATATCGGTCCTCTAAATTGGTTTTTATAAAACTATGATTTTAATATCGGTTCTTAATATGTAATATTGGTAGAATATTAACCATTAAATATTCGTTAACGTGCACAAGTGTGGGCAAGTGCTACAACTTCAAAAAGCTTGCTATTTTGTGTTCCCTCGAAAACTCGTTAGGAACTTTCAGTAAAGCTTCTACCACTTTACTGAATCGACTGACTTGACTCATTGACTATTTATTTGGACTTTGGGTTTGACGATTTAGAAATACGGTGTTAAAAAATTAAACGAATATTCTATTTTCGTTCCTTTTTAACTTGACACTAGCAAATGGTTTAAAGTCGTAACGCCATTTAAATAAATAAATAAAATAAAAAGCGGATTGATATAAAGCAAACGTCGAAATGTCAAGATCACAAATATCAAATCTTAACTGCCCCAAATAACGCAAAGGTAGGGCAGTTTAAGTGTGGACACTTTTTGCCTCGACATGCCTCGTCTATCATATAGGTCGCAAGTGAAATAATTCTGAGATTTGGTAAACTTTAAATTATAGTAATATAATGTAAAGTTTTTCAGGGATACTTGCCTCGTTTCGAGAGAGGGCATCTACCCTATACGGGATTTATATGAATCAGGCTACTATCCCATACGTGGGATAGATGTTATCTGTTAAAATCGCTAATACTCCGAAAATATTCAAGGATATGTTTTTTAACTTTTATAAATTGGTCAATGAAAATCCGAAGTACCGGCTGGTTAAATAAATGAACCATTTAACTTTATATTATAAGAGATATGGAGTGATTTCAAAAAGTGTGGCAATTATCCTGGTTTTCCCCTATGTTTGTTCCACCGTAGCGCCTAAACTACTGGTCCGATTTTATTTAATGAGATATCAATAGATATATAATAATAGGCCGGGGAACATAAGCTAATTTACGTAGTCGGGATATAGTTTTTTTTTATGAGAATCGTAGTTATTTTAAAGACTGTTTACTTATCGTGTAGTCTACACTATTTCAAGCAGATTGTAGCCGGTAATCAGGAGGAGACAAAGTTGTTATCTCGCCTTAATAAATGTACAATTTAACTCTGTGGGTACTGTTTACTTACATGCAGTTTTACAATTACAATGTCAACACCGTCTGAAAATTCTTGGAAGTGGTTTAGTCATTAAGATACTTTTAATCACAAGTTTACAATTCAAGTGTTTTCCTGAAGGATTATTTTTTATACTTCAAATTACTAACGTATTCAAGTAAATATAAAATGTTTGACTACCAATGTAGAAGTAGGTAAGTTGACCTTGTGTTTTCACGCCCTTTTCTAAGAATAAAGAGAAAACTTAAGTTTACTGAAAACTGATCTTTGTCATAAGCTCTATAGTCAAAAGTGCACGCGTATAACCCCCATAGGAATGGTTTCTTTCTAAGGAAGAATAGACAAAATGGCAGATTGACAAAGGAAAGCAAAAATTATACATACTCATACCAAACTGTCAATCGGACTAACATAATAGATACGAAATTATTGATATATTGTTGCACGACGAAAGAAAAAAACATATATAGCTTTAAAATGCGCAGTTTCTTAGGGATGGGACCTAGCTAGATCGATTTTTCTTCCCTCAAAACTCCCTGCATACTAAATTTCATGATCTTGCAAATTTGAAATCTTGCAGCCGTTTCCGAGAAACCGATTATATTTATACAATATTGTCTCGTTTAAAATGATTTGACTGTTTTTTTGAAACAATAATATCACCTACTGTTCACTTTTAAATGTTCATGGCCCCTCTCGTTCACCTGGTATATTAATTGGTATATTTAATGATAAATAGCTATCAATCTTTAAACAGACAATATTATACATTTGTAATTTTTTTTTTTTTTTTATATATGGCATCGGCTTATAACCATTTGCCAGTGTCAAGTTAAAAAGGCGGGAAATAGAACTTTCGTTTCAATTTTCAACACCGTATTCCTAAATCGTCAAGTCTAAAGTCTAGTCAAAGTCCAAATATATAGTCAGTACAGTCCATGAGTCCTGTCAGTCGATTCAGTAAAGTGGTAGAAGCTTTACTTCAGTAAACTCCCTAGTCCTAGGAACTTTCAAGTTCCTAGAGAGTTTTGGCGGGAAACTCAAAATATCACGTTTTTAGACGTTGTACCATTTGCCCACACTTGTGCACGTTAGCGAATATTTAATGGATAATATTCTACCAATATTACACATTAAGAACCGAAATAACACAAATTTATGAAAGAAATACAAAATCCAAACGTCACCCATTGAATTCCCCGGCAAAACTCTGCAATAAATTTAATGCTGAGTAAAATATTATTTGAGTTAATAGTACAATTTTTACCTCCCCTTTTATATTTGCAATCGAATCAATATATATAGCCATAATGAGATCCTATCTTCTTAATTTGGATTAATGAATACTGTCCCGACTCCATTGAGCCAGGTCCAAGTATTCAGGTGTTGCCATTATTTGGCCTAACTTTTGTTAATGTCCTTGTGTAATACTACTAGTAATAAGGGCTCTTGCAAGTGTGTTAAGGTGTTGTTCTAAATCTGTTAGCTTCTTAATTGACAGTTAGGATGTTAAGATGTTCATGGATTTCAGTATTGCGTGTGAACCAAGGCGCGTTGGAAATAGTTCTAAGCGCCTTATTTTGGAATGTTTGTAGTACTTCAAGGTTCGAATTACTTACTAAGCCACACAACACAATTCCGTAGGATCAGATATGTAGGCTTCAAAATACATTTGTACACCAGTATTTTATTATGCAATGACAACTGTGATGACCGTCCTATGAGCCAGTTTAGGTTGTTCAGTTGCATGTTAACCTCATTTTTCTTGGCTTTTATATGTAATGCCCAGATATTTAACGGCTACGTTATGTGGTAATATCTCTCCAGGTAACGTAACTGGTTTGCAGTCTTCTTTACGAAGAGTGAATGTTACATGGGTACCTTAAGAAGTAAGAAGTGTTACATAGAGCTACTGGCCTTGATTCTCCACTTTTCCATCCATGTTTGGATTTTATCCATGTGGCCTTGTAGCAGTCAGTGAGGCTTTATGTGGACATTTATCATTCACTAGACAGGCGGTGTGATCAGACGTAAGTCAGCAGTATAATGGGAGTATAAGAATGATCCAAGGACAGAGCCTTGTGGTACGGATGATGCCTTGTCAACAGGTTTCTGTGCCCATGTACCATCAATACGCGTTATTGGAGGAATATGCTCTTGAGGTCTTTTGAGGTTTTTGGTGATTTTCCATAGAGTTTTTACCATGTGCCGTCGCAGATAAGTCGGTAAGTTTTTGTTTTAGCGATTCATTTTCTGCGTCTTTGATTAGTTGCCTTAATTGGTTTGCGCATCTGTTAAAAGCGTTTCTTGTAAGCTTCCTTTTTTCTTTTAACTTAAGTCTAATATTTAGAGGAATATTTGTGTTTTCATTTGTGACGTTAATTTTAGGAGTTACGGCGCCAGGCCGCTTCCTGTATTTTGTGATGTAGAAGACTGCTCTATCTATGTCTCTCTCTATATATATATATATATATATATATATATATATATATATATATATATATATATATATAATTACTTCCATACATTTTAATCTTTAAGAAATTCGTTATAGTTCCCATTGCACTTTGTTTAAGTCCCTTAGAGCTCTCTCTTTCTCAGAGCCTTAAGCCAAGTTGTCATCGTTAGCGATGCTTATGTCAAATCCCATACTTTTTTGTTCTCGAACTTTGTCGTCGCAATTAGCGATGGCAACTTGGGTCATTGGCTCAGGTTATTAGTATTCAGAGATGTTATTGTATGAAGTAGGGCACGCGCTGCAATTCGTGTTGTGTGCATAGCTAAGTCATGCAGGGTCAACCTTGATTTCAAAACATAATATTTAAAGGATTCAGTGAAAATAGCAGAGTTTTAAGATCTATCGGACGCTGCAATCGCCGCAGAGAAATCTTTATTTTAAAATTAGCTTGAGTTTTCCGTGAGCAAAATTCGAATCTAGTAGTCAGTAGTATTAAACATGATCACATATAAATTAATAATAATAATATAATATCTATAACCCCGTACTAAGTATTCGAAGAACTTGTGTTACGGGACCAGATAACGGAAAGTATATTTAATACTTTTTATACAATGCATATTACATACATACATACATTTAGCATTTTACCATATTATACACATAATATATAACATTAAAATTTAAAAATTAAATAACTTATTTCAGACTGGTTATGCCCATATTATAAATATCTTACAGACTAACATACATAATATTATATACTTAAAAAACTACACTTTGTCACATGTTGTCGGCGACGTGATGAGCGGTCCGTTCCGGAGTCTTCCCCGGACCTCCGGTAAACCGCACCCGTCGGCTCCACCTCGAAAGTCGACAGTAGATGCGTCGGTACTCTCACCACAAAGGAACTAAAGTTGACCTCGTGTCGAGATTCCAGACGCTCGACCCTTAGGGCGAGGGACGTCTTCTTGGGGATGTAGTCCACGGTGTCCTAGACCTCCATGTAACAGTGCAGGCGGGAAGTAGGGTTCGGAGCCGCGGTGGTTGCACACAGGGGGCTTCCTCTTCTTTTTTCTCTCCACCAGTATAAAGCTCTTCTCATCCCACCCCCTGCTCTTGTCCTTATCAGGTCGAGTTGGCTCTTCGTAGCCTTTGTCTTCACCCGTGGGGAAGGTGCGGTTCCCATTCCATGACGCAGTAGCTCAGAAATAAAATTGTTCCCTCGGGGGGATTCGAACCTGCGACATCCGGCTTGAGCACCGACGCGCTCAACCACTAAGCCACAGAGGTCGGTAAATACATAATATAATTACATATTTAAGATTGCATTTACGAGTAATATGACGTTTATGACTGTCTTCTTAGCTAAGTATACAGAATTCAAAAACGTTTAAAAGTTCAAGGTTTACGTGACTATTGTCTCGCAACACAACAGTTTACTCCTTGACAGATAAACGCCTACAATAGGCACTTCACCTTTTTTATTCTGATCAAACTTAATAAAAATCTTGCTTACTCTCGGAGTAGAGTTTGGATATATTTTAACATCCTAACAACATTGATGCAATATAATGTTATAAATTAATATCTATACTCTATACTGATATCAAAAGAGAAAATGTTTGTTTGTCTGTTTCCAATGAATAGGCTTCGAAGCTACTGAACAAATTTTGACGAACTTTGTCACAGATATAGATTAGACCGTAGGGTACGTTTTTCGCGGAAAAATATACGGTGGGTTTTCCTTTAGCGCCCACCGCCCACGAATCTTGTTAAATATATAAATATACTTAACTAGTATAATGTAAAATTTATTTAAATAATATTATTATTACTTAATTGTCTTTGTTATATCTGCGTTAACCTATTTGTTGTTTTACCTTACCTTATAGCTAATAGTACCTAAGTTATAATATAAGCCGTAATACAAAAAGGTTTTTACAACAAAAATATATCATAGATTTTTAATTAGTTTGTTCATAAGTAGAAATAAAATGTATGAAACATATTGTCTTTCACATTATTGGCGTCCGATACCGATATCGGATCGAATAATGGGAAAACGCTCTAACGTACACGCGTTAATAATTTTAATAGATAATTACTGTAATGATAATTGTTATCTATAAACCTTATATAAATTCCTTGAATTTTCATTGAGACGTGGTGGCTTATTGTTCAGCCAAGTTGATATGATGAATGATAAATATCACGGCGTTATAGAAAACCGGCGTGAATTAACTCTTGCATTGTGTTTCACCGAGTGAGTAAGGGGTTATCGGAGGCACTCGTTTATTCTGCGAAACGCATTAGGGATTTTGAGGACCAGGAACGCAAGTGCACAACACCAGACTTATAACTCCTCTGTTGTTGCGAGAGTCCATGGGCGTCGATAAACGCATACCATCAAGCGATCCGTCTGCTCTTGCCAGGTCCATTTCATAAAAAAAATATGACTATGTTATTGACTCTATTCTTCTGTTTTATTTTCTTACTAACAAATATTAAATCTTACACCAACTTTAGAATAAGGCAGGGCCTTATAAAGTTACAACAAAATATAGAACGTGCTTTTATTCAACATCGTCGAGAATTTGTGTAGCGACAATATATAAAACCGGAAACGAGTTGTATATATGTTTTCCTTATATCTATTTTGGAACGAAGTTCCTTATCGCGCGTTGCGAAAGGGGGCGAAAACATTAAGACTAAAAGTTGTAACGACACTTTTTGCTATAGTTGTAAGCCGTGCGGCGTGCGCGTGTTTCTCTGTCTGTCTCTCTCTCTCTCTCTCTCTCAATTATTTCTAAAATTGAGCCTACTGACTAAGTTTATATTACATTATATTTGTTAATAATAATAAAAAAAATATTATTATAACTTAAAAAAAAAAAAATTTATTACAATTCCTTCCATAATTAATCGAAAGGAACTTCGTTCCATCCGGGTATCCCTTGACACCTCTCAAGTTTTTTTCTTATTTTTGATCTTGCCTTGAAATAAAATTCCGTAGCTACGCTTAAGAACTAGAGCGAATGTAAATTGCAACTCCTAGTGATGAGTTAGATCGCGCTATAGCCAGTTCACGTTGGATGTAACGTTTATTTAATTATAAAATTCACATTATTTTAGCACATAATAGCTCCCGCGCCGATTTCGGTGGCGGTGGCTGGGTTCGTGGAAACCAGCCCGGCTATGCATTATTTATGTTCGTAGTGTGACCAAGTGTGTGTGCTGTACACAAGAACACTCTCTCTTCATTTATTCTCATAAACCAGGGGGATGGGTTTAACCAATGCGACTTGGGAAGAGATCAGACGCAGGACCGACTTTTTACATTATCATCTTTCTTGTCAGACAATCAGGTGATCAGCTTACATTGTCATAACTAGACTTGAAAACAACATTTTTTGCAGTTTCAACGCGGGTATAGAACCCACAACCTCCAAAGTCGTTGAGCCAAACCACTGGACCACGGAGACGTCAATTTTATCACATTTGCGTTTTACAAGACTAGTAAATAGAGAGGATATCGATTTAAATTTTTTGATTTATGAATTTGTAAGAAAGAAACGTAGAGAATGATACACAATGTATCTTTTCAAAAACAATTTTATAAGTTCTTGACAATGTAGATGGAACGAGCTGAACTGAAAGAGATACCTTTGCTGATTTGTAAATGTAGAGTTTTTGTTGTCGATGGGATTTCAAAGAATTTACTCGCACAAAAGATTTTTTTGAGGATGGCTCAACTACGGATTTTAATAATAAAAAAATCGTAATGTTCTCATTTCAAAAATATATTTATTTATACTAACAATCTTTATTTAATGAGCCCTAATTACATGCTGATTTGATGGAATATCTATACAAATAATAATTGAAGTGTCTGTTAATTTCAAATTAACAGATTTGCACTAAATGCATATTGATGATAAAAAATATTTTTTTTGTCCGTCTGTCCGTCCGTTTATTCCGGCTAATCTGTGAATCAGCTGGACCTATTTTTACCGCACTTTCACTGACAAATATGTTATAAAAAGTAACTTAAGGTACTTTGATCTTAGGTTTCCGTTTAAAAAGAATAAGCTTCCGTTTACATTCGTAGTTTCCAAATAATAATCAACTAGTTATTATCAAAATTGTATCTGGGTTTTATTATTATTATACCTGTATATTTATTGTAAGAAATGCGCCTACTCTCTGCATTAACCTAAGGTTGCATGGTAGAGAATGCCACAAGGCATTAAGCCCGCCTTTGTACAATTGTTGCATAAAGTGTTTTGAATAAATAAATAAATATATTGATCATCTCTCAGTCTCTCTCTCATTATATTAATCGTCTCATCCAATATCCAACAGTATATATCTACTATTATAATATCAAAATAAGTATCTATTATCTATTCGTGCCTAATGTGTTATATAGTTCTGTACCACAATAATTATGTGTCCTATAATTGTCTTGTACTAATAATTTTCATTCAGTTCTGTGGTCTGTCCCAAATCATCATTTGTTTTTATCTCACACAAGCCAACGGGAACAATACGGGTGCAAGTAACCAGCACAGTGACCGCGCGCTCACATCGGACCAATTTCGTTCAGCAGATTTGCTTCCGGAGATCTCCCCCACTAGGGACACCAATCCGTAACTATTTACTTATTTTTTGTTTGTAAAATGTATTTGTTTTTTCTGAATATTGTAGTAACCATTGTTAAGTGATAGTGAAAATCCCTGCGCCTTAACCATAGAGTAAGTACCATTGGTTGGTTTAGGCGCATTGATAGAATGCTTTTAAATCACTTTATATTATTTATTGATACAAATTAAATTGCAAGAACTCCTCCATCTCGAAGGGCGACAAAAGATGCGTCGGTACTCTCACCACAAAAGAAGAAGTTGACCTTGAGGCGAGAATCCAGACGCTCGACCCTCAAGGCGAGGGACGTCTTCTAGCGGATCCACAAATTTAGTCCAATAAATTAATTCTTGCTGGAGTATCCGGAGGAATAAGTGTAGCGTGGCCACAGTTACGACACAGACTCCCGCGGCACCTCTCTGTAAATACTAACGAGAACGTCTACACCTATTAAACAATTGTTTATAAGAGTTTTCGCCATATGCTGATATTGACGGATCAACAATTTGCATTGCATATGCATATCATTTGAATGATGATGAAGAATTCTTCCGGATTCGTTCATGAGTCACAACTCACAAGTACGTATCGGTAATTGGTACTATTTGAAACTTTTGTTTGAAAAGAAAAGCAAACTGATTTTAAATAGTTAATAGAATCAGGCGTTACTTTGCGGAAATCCATAGCATACAATTTAATTTATATGATATCTAGCAAAAAATTTCGTGGGATATTGCTAGATATAATATTAACTGGCTGACTCGGCAAACGTTGTTTTGCCAGATATATTATTTCTATAAGATATTTTTTAGTAGAAGGTTGAAAATTTAGGGTTGTATGTATTTTTTAATGTCACATCATATAAAAATAAAAAAAAATTTAGGGGTGGGTCACTCATATTATTTAGGGGTTGAAAAAATAGATTACGACCGATTCACGGACCCATCGAATATGCAAAAAAAAATTCATAAGAATCGGGCAAGCCGTTTCGGAGGAGGTCATGGACACGAGAATTTTATATAATAGGTCTTTACCTATGAAATTGCCGTCCTGCAGTACTGGCCATTTCAAATCAAAATAATTTTTGTTTAGCTAAGAATTCTAATTTTAAATTAATTTTATTTTAAAAACATGGAATTCTTTTTCCAAAAGTAGTCATTTGTTTATTGATTAGTGTTACATTTTCATCGCATTGCAATCTTTTTCGTCATCATGGATACGTTAAAAATTCGAGTAATTATGGAATATGAGTACCGTCGTGGCAGCAACGCGGCACAAGCGGCACGCAACATCAACGACGTTTACGGAGCTAACACTACAAACCAACGCACCACCTGTTATTGGTTTGCTCACTTCCGTTCTGGAAATTTCGACCTGAAAAATGAACCTCGCGGTCGTTCGAAGACTTTGGTCAACAATGACGAATTAAAGGCGATTGTGGAAGCTGATGATACACAATCTACGGCTGAATTAGCAGCAGCTTTCGACGTCAAAATAATATGTCCATTTGCGTCGAATTGGCAAGGTAAAAAAGCTTGACAAATGGGTGCCCCCCGAACTCATGATCGCCAGCGCGAAGTACGCGTCGAGACGTGCCTTGCACTGCTCAACAGACACACATTGTTACCTGCGATGAAAAATGGATTCTGTTTGATAACCGCAAGCGCTCAGCAAGTTGGTTGGATCCTGGTTCAGCACCTAAACAATGCCCTAAACGAAATCTAGAAAAGTGATAGTCACTGTTTGATGGTCTAGCGCCGGTGTGATTCATCACAGCTTCTTACCAAACGGGGTGAGCATCACTGCAGATGTGTACTGTGAAGAACTGAACACAATGATGGAGAAGCTGGCACATCTCCGACCAGCATTTGTCAATCGCTCGTCTCCGCTGCTCCTGCACGACAACGCGCGACCTCATACTGCACAGCAGACGGTCTCCAAGTTGCAAGAACTGGGGTTGGAAGCTCTCCGTCATCCGCCCTACTCACCAGACCTTGCACCTACAGACTACTACTTTTTCCAGAATTTGGATAACTTCTTGGCGGGAAAAAAATTCAATACCCGAGAGGCAGTACAAAATGCCTTTGAGGAATTTGTTGCCTCCCGTCCAGCTGATTTCTTTAAGAAGGGCATCAATAAACTGCCACTGCGTTGGCAATGATGCATTGATTGCATGGGTGATTACTTCGATTAATACAAATAAAAAATACATTTTAAATTTTTTCATATAAAACGGCAATTTCATAGGTAAAGACCTAATATTAGATTTTTTTTCAATATCCTTTTTCATACAAACCTTCAACTGACAATAAAGAACACATAAAAGAAAGATTTATCCAATTTGGTGCAGTCGTTTGGATGTTATGCAAACAATTCAGTAATTCATTTTTATATATATACATTAAAGTGCATACTGATTTTCGAAACACCGTCGCATTTTAGTAATTAGTCCCCTTTGTTCATAAGCATTTTTCTGTGTTGTTAACACAGATACTGAAATTTTTGTTTTCGAGATTAACATGGCGTTTATCCTAGAAGAATGATTGTCTTCAATGATCTACTGCTCCAAATTGTCTCAACATATGCTTATGTGTGTCATACGTATTTTATTACATAAATAGAGGAAGCCCTCATCGAAAGAGTACTGCGGTCTACGCATGTATTCCCGACAAGTCGTTAAGACTGAACCGAAAACAATAGAAACAAATGGTTTGGTAAACTGATTTTTATATACATTTCACTTCTCTTTTTTACCTTTGTCAGTTAGTTGAGACAGGAAGATGTTTTGCTATCATTTTACTGACTAGCATTATAATTCAGATTATATATCAATCAGATAATATAATATATTAGTCATTATTTAATTTAGGTTTTTTCGCATAACTAAGTAGGAAGTCAGACTCTACGAGCGGAGTCGTAGATAACGGTCAATTCACACCGAAACGAAACGGATACGCGACTGCATTTTTGTGATAGCTATTCAAAATTGAATTTTATTAATTACACAAGACCATAAGCGTTTCATTGTAAGAGCTCAAATGTCAAGTTGCACCGCGCTGCACAGATGCTGACTGATGTCGTATGAAACCTTTCTCATTATCTTGTTGTGTAGTGAATAAAGTTCAATGTTGAATAGCTATCTTAAAAATGCAGCGCCGCGTAGCGTCGCGTATCGTCGCGCGTGTGAACTGACCCTTAATGCCTGTTTAGTATAACTACTGACCGTACACTTTACAGACGTTATAAAATTGTGTAATCATAACAATATATTAATGACAATAAACACTTTGAACGGATCACTGCTGTCACAGATTAAAGAAAGAGCAACAGATAAACAGCTACATAGTTAGCTTTCGATTTGATTTTAACACTACAAGCATACGGTGTGTCAACGATTGTGTGGAAAAATAGTGTCGCGTTAGAGGGGACGTCAAAATTTTCAAATTTGGATCGATCGTTCCATCGAACGCTCGTTCTTTGAAAGCTGCTTCTCTGTACGTAAGTATATAATATATTTTCTACTCGTTGCGGCTGTCGTCATTCTTTAAGTTCAGATATATTTTGGGCTTAACATCCAGCATCAGCATCAACAACTGTAGTCTGTAGGGAACCACCCCTGCACAGACGCTACATAAAATCTGTAGCACATATTCTTTCGTCTAGTTTTAATTTTAGAATCTCTCTTAGGCTTCTAATGTTAATATGTACGTATATATCGAACCTAAACATCAGATTATCAGGTTTTATATTATGATATTAATATCACTAGACCGTAGACATATTATTATGCTATTTTTAGATATTTTACGCAAAAAAAATTTAAATTAGTCGGTACATATTTTTTTGATGACATATATATTCTGCTATTCGAGGCAAAGACAATCATGAAATTCACTCTAAGCCATGAGTTCCCAACGAAATGAGCACACAAAACATTAAACATAGATATTTCTCTAACAAATATTAATATATTTGTCAGTCGCAAATTTTTAAGAATTTCGACAAGTCATACTCATTTTCAACGAAAATAACTAAATATCGATAAAAATGTGTTTTTATTCGCAACAAAAATATCTCAGGTACAAACATGACAATATAATTAAAAATCCATGAAAAAAAGGTTGGGAAAACCTGTTCTAAGCCTTTCTTTAAAAAAAAAAGTAAACCGACTATGTTATACACATTCAAATGAAGTATGATGAACTTATGACTTGATTCTCAGGTGTAGATAGCAGCTATCTACATCTACCTACCTCTACTTAGTACTTATTAGTTTAGTTGCAATAGTTATTAGTTTAGTTGCAATAGTTTTAGTAGATATTGAAGACCATTTTTCCATAAATGCAAAATATTAATTAATTTTAATAAAATAAAATAACTACCTTTAGTAAATTTTTACCTAGCGACGTCAAAACATAACCTTGTTAATAGTAGTTAACAACCTCTAGAGTAAGTTTTTTACTCAAGCTCAACACATTTTGTGTGAAATTAACATATTCGTAACAAGTATAAAATTTAAAGAGACTTCCCGTGGCAATTATTTGTATACATAAATGCATTAATAACCGAATAATCAAACGTTTCTTAAATTAGGAGGCTTCACGTTGTCTTGCCAAGAGAGAGACAGTAGAGACAGTGACAGCTCGCGATTTACGCCCGAATTTAATAATAATCAATCCTAATCTCATTTTAGCTATCTGAGATCAAGATTTCAATACGTAAATACGTACGTAAATATAATTCAATTTCACGTCAATTTTTGTTTGAGAATCTAAGACTGAAGTCAATGTAAGAATTTACATACGTTATTAATTTCGGGCGTAACTCAACACTTAACTTTTATGCGGGTTACCAGCCGTTAGAATTTAGATTATGTATTAGTCTTATTTAAGAATCTATGGCTTTCCTCATACTACTACAGCAGTACCTGGGAGACCTAGCTTTGCTCGGAGTTTTAGGAGAACATATAAAGTAATTAAAAATAAATTTAAAAAAATAAATTAAAATAATCACAATCACAAAAACATTCGTCTGACCGGGATTCGAACTCGAGACACCAATTTGCAAACAACGCCACCAACCAAATTGGACATAATATTTGTCACTTAAAACTTTTAAAAAAGATTTTTCTCCCCCAAAACTACCTGCATGCTAAATTTCATGGAACACTTGCAACCGTTTCCGAGATTCGGATTACATATATTTAAGATTTGCTCGTTTAAAGTATGAGTCAAATAACTAAGGGGGCAAAGCTGCAAGAAACAATAATATAATAAGATGAGTTACAAGGTATAAAGTTGCTTCTGTAATGGGCATCTTATTCGCATTTTCTTCCTACGTAAGGCAATTTAACGGGTCAGTTGAGCTCGTTCTCAGTAGATAGCTACAACAGTTCGGCTATCTTCGTGGTAATTATAGTTTTTGTAGAAACTTCATCAGTATGCAGGTATAATCGATTGTTTTTGTTGACGGTGATTTTGGCAATTAATTGGCGGCAGTTAGGTTTTTTCCAATTGTCACTGAACTTTGTTAACTTGCAAAACAAATAAAATATTCTAATAAAGGGTGTCTCAGCGCCGATTTTAAACTTTAAACACGAATTTCTTGGAAACCTGCGGGGTTAGAGGGAGGGGAGTGGTAGCGTTCGATAGGTGACGAGTGCGGATTTTTTAGTCGCCATGGCGCAGTGGTCTGGTGCGCACCGCGCGTACGCAGTAGAAGCGTACTTATGCAATGGGTTTTCGTTGAGTGAAGCACGGCGTAAATTTTGTAGTCGCTATGAAATCCGCCGTTTGAGTGATGCCCCGAGTACTCAATTAATTAAGTCGTGGGAAGAGAAGTTTAGAGCGACAGGATGTTTACTAAATCATTCAATTGGACCACGAAATAGACCTGTGCGATCGATTGAAAACATCGACCGCGTCGCCGCTGCGGTCGCGGAGCATCCAAGACGCTCACTTAGAAAACATGCTGCCTCTTTAAGCCTCCATCGGTCAAGCATTCAATTAATTTTGGCTTGAGATTTAAAATTACATCCGTATAAAATCCAAATTGTGCAAAAAATTAAAGAAGAAGACTACAACAAGCGAAAAATTTTCTGTCAGAAGATGTTAGAGATTTTTTCGGAGGAAAACGGGATGGACAACGTTTATTTTAGTGATGAGTCACATTTTCACCTCGAAGGGTACGTCAATCGTCAAAATTGCCGTTACTAATCATCCAGCAATCCAAAACAAAAACATCAAAAAGCATTGCACAGCCCCAAAGTCACTGTATGGTGTCCAATATCGGCGAAGAAAATCATCGGGCCGTTTTTCTCTTAGAATGACCGAGGTGCGACGGTTACAGTGACGAGTGAGCGGTATATTGACATGATTAATAACTTTTTTGTACCTCAGCTGCAAGAAGAGGATATTGACAAGTCTGATGTATGGTTTCAGCAAGATGGGGCCACAGCCCACACTGCTAGGGTCTCCATGGACACACTAAATGCGTTATTTCCAGGGAAAATCATAAGCCGCTTTGGAGACATATTGTGGCCACCCAGATCTCCCGATTTAACCGCCGCTGACTTTTTTTTATGAGGTTATCTCAAAGCAAGAGTTTTTGATACCCCTCTTACAAATTTCGAACAGCTGAAGACTAAAATAACGACAGAAGTGAGAGCCTTATCAGCGGACATCCTTCGGCGCGTCTCGGCAAATTCGCGTGTCTGATTTGAAGAGTGCATTCGCCGTGATGGAAGACATCTTGACGGTGTAATATTCCGTACATAAAATCCGCACTAATACACTTTAATTTACTACAATAAAAATATTATAAATACAATTTGTTTTTTTTTATACAAATTTTCAAAGTTTATAATCGGCGCTGAGACACCTTTACAACCTCAGGCCAAATAAAAAAGTGAAGACTCAAGACACAGCATTGTCAAACAAAAACTGAGGCCGGATTTATTCCTGTAGTGCGCGCGTGGCTCGCACTACATACATGAAATACCACACAACGCGACAGCTCGCCCTGCAAGGTAAGGCGTAGTTTCGTTATGTATATGTGTATACGGCGAGACGTTGTTTAAACCGGCTTCACTGTGTGGTTCGCAGAACTCTGTCTTCTTTTTTTTTGGTCAGAGATTACTACTTGCAATGGTTTTTACAATATGCAAAACATTTTAGTAACAGAAGTCAGTCATTAAAATTACAATTTCGAATTGTATCTTAGACATGCAAAGGTATAATTTGCAGTTAATTAACTCTCTCGGTGCTAATGCTCAAACGCAAACAATCATTACAAATCATCTATTGTCATTTGTCCTAGTGCACTGCACTGTTTCTCTTGTTGTTCTTGAACTATATGCAATGGGTCGTTTGTTTTGCATCAAGACCGCTCCCAGTGCATTCTTTGATGAATTTACCGACAAAATCACAGGTAAGTTGCAATTATAATTAGTTAACACAGGTGCTTTAGATACGACTTCTGTTAACAAATCAAAGCACTTTTGACAATTTTCATCCCATAACCATAATATATCTTTTTTTAACAAATTTCTTAAGGTATTAGTTTTCTCTGCTAGATTTTCTATAAACGGTGCTAAAAAATTAATCATGCTTAAAAATCTCTGCAAATGTTTAATAATTTTGTAGCCGTGTTTATTCCAAAAGATAATCTTAAAAATTTGTATCTGCCAAAGGGAGTTTGAAATGTACACAGATCGCTACTTTCTTTAGTTAATTTTATATTATGAAACCCAGAAAACGCATCAAAATGTGCAAAATTTGACAATTTAGACCTGACTTCATCTATGTTTTTAATTGGATAATGACATTTTATTTAAATTTCTAGGATCTAAGCAAATTCTCAATCCACCATTCTTTTTCATGGCTATAACTAAACTACTCACCCAGAGAGAAGGTTTGTTCACCTTCCGTATGACTCCCATGTTTTCCATGAGTTGAAGCTCTTTCTTTAACGGTTCAACCAAAGCGAAAGGTACCTTTCTAGGGGGATCAACGCACGGAATAGCATCCTTCTTTAGCACGATGCTGTGTTCGTATGGGAGACAGCCCAGACCCTGAAACACATCATTATATCTGGTCACAATTTTGTCACAAGTTTTTTGATACATATTATATACAATTTGCTCAACATTTTTGACATTTTCATTTCTTATAGAAAAGTTTTTTGTTATTAAATTTAGCTTTATACAAGTGGGTAACCCAATCACAGTTGGACAATTTAATTTTGTTAAAACAAAAGTAATGTTTTCCGGTTTTGTTTTGTTTTCAACTAAACAGCAAATGTTTGACACTGACATTATCGGAATTCTGTGCCCACTGTAGGCGAAGATATTATATTTTTTACACATTTCTTTACTCTGTATGTCCAATTTAAGATTCAATTATTTAAAGACTTGGTAAGACATTACATTTATGTCTGCTCCAGTGTTATTTAAGCATCTACATTTTTGTTGTTTATTTTAAGAGAATAATGCCAGGAATTGTCTGTGTTTTTCAAATTTGTACTAGTATCTTGCGACTTTATGTTTTTAATGTTGAACAATGCCCCAATTGTAAGAGTGCAGTGCAGTGCACATTATGCTATGCAATTGGGTAATTTCCTACTTATAAAAATTTAGTTTTCTTAAATAAATTAACTTAATAAGAGTAAAAAAAATAGGAATTTATGTGTAGTTTTGTAACTACATGCATTTCGAAGCCACAAAGAAGTTGAAATATTTTAGTGTATAGAAACTACATAATAAGTTAACTTACATCAAATACAACGATATTTACTATGTTATGTATCAACATAAACGCGCAAAATTACGAGATATCAGAAATTTTGTGCATATGGCCATACATTTCGTAGCGACATTATTAGCGTGTGACGTCACTTACTAGTACGACTTTTATATGCGGGGTTTCCCGAGACTCACAATAGTGCTTCAAACAATCCGCAATATCTTTGAAAATTTTGATTTTTAGTATACTATTCCTTTTGTAAACTTATTTTCTTAGTCTTATTTTTCTAGAGCACTATTCATTTATGTTATAAAAAAAATAGAGGCAAATACCGTAGGTACTATGTATGCCGCATGTTGCAAGTGATATATTCTACTATGTACTACTATTATAAATGTGAAAGTTTATGAGATGGATGGATGGACGTATGTATGGATAGGTTTGTTACTATTTCACGCAAAAACTACTGAACGGATTTAAATGAAGTTTGGTATGGTAGTTGATGCTCTGGATTAAAACATAGGATACTTTTTATCCCGAATGAGTACAGTCTCCGGGCATGAGCCGCGGGCATCAGCTAGTTTTTTTATAATAGTCAAAATTCTAGTAGTTTTTGGCCCAACGCGACTTAAGGTCATCAGGAAGTCAAAACTAAACCAATTAAAAATCGGACATTCTAGTAAGTTACCAACATTGTTCATTATTGAGATCAAAGAGACCCCGCATAATACCCGCAGGACTTATTTTAAAGTAGGTAGGTAGGTATGTATTATGCAGTTATGAATGAATATGAATATGAAACGAATGTGTAAATATATGACTAGGTAGGAATAAAAATCAGTTGTTTCCAACAAAATGCTATCTATGCCGTAGCCCTTTTGTCGGAAACAGCTGATTTTTTTTTTCAAGTATAAAAGTTGATCCCATAGTAAAAGTTGCTTATATTCAAGAGTATACTGACTGAAAAAACACCCTGTATAGGTGTATACAAATAGGAATTTATATTCGGCTGTTTCAGAAATCTTGTAAATACATCGTCATAGACTAGTTTAGGAGCTAGCTTCTGAAAAAGCCTTCATACTGACTCCAAATTGTTTGGAGCTAACGATGCTATTGTAAACATGAATTTCCATTGAAACATTACACTGACAAAAAGTACGTTTACGCGAAAGCGGGTCAGTGTCGGTCAAACAATTCTAATAGCTTATTGTTGCGAACAAACCCAACTACAATTAATAGATTATAATTATTTTATATACAAAATAAATGAACATTTCTGTCGCTTAGACTTAATCAGTAAAGCTGTCACGTGAACTTAGAATAGGCTAGATAACTGATTTTTTTTTATTACAAAATATTGAATAGTACTCTTAAATATGAGTAACTTCTCAGAAGAAACAGTATATAAAAAGTCAATATTTTCAAAGGTACAGCGATTTGTATATACAATTTCGCAAGTCTAGTGAAAACGCTCCATACTAAAGTCGTACCTAGCTGTGACGTCACGCCTGGGTAAAAGTGTATGAAGTATACGGCCGCAGGAACATATTTGTAAATACCTCCGATATTTGTGCTATTGAGTTCATACTTACCATAATGAATGTTTTTGTATATGATGTAAGTAGACTAATAATGTAGGTTTTGTTTACTAATTTATCAAAAAAAAATTCTGTTTTGTACTTTTTAGATGTATCTAATTAATAAACTACACATAAAATATGATATTTTTTACATTTACCAAGTAAAGTAATGCCTCATTATTTCTAAATATATCAATGAAACTAAATATTTTAGATGTAGTCATCTCCTATCGTCTTGATATCATAAACTAATTTTGGAGCTTGGACCAATCAAAACGCGTTTGACGTTGGTTTGATGTTTATGAGAAAACCATTTTTAACATATCGTATTACTGTAATGAAACTGTATTATTGTGAGATTTAATCAGCAGAATCAACCTACCGATACGTAACAGGCATCTTCATTTTTACCATCAAGTTTATCCCAACATAATATAGGTACAGAAGATAGATAGATGGTTTAGATTTATATTATACATGTCTCGAGACGATGAGTTAAAACTAACTGATATAGTCACACTACCGTTATATTATGTACTAGTGTTATGCAATAATAGGAACGCAAAGTCTTCAGTTGTTACGGGGTTATTGGCGTACCACTCTTTTCATCAAGAAACTTAAATAGTTCTTGCTGAAAAAAAATTAAAACTAAAATTTCGCAAGTCCTTTTTTAGGTATATTGTAAAACTTTGTTAAAAAATGTAACAAATATTGGTTTGAGCAAATAATGCAAATAGTGCACAGACTTGAAGTGCATCTAATGGAAGTGATTCTTGTTTTAATTGTTTCATATGAGTCGGTAATTGAGAGCTACACCTAATTAAGCAGTCGCTATTAATAAATAACCTTCGTCTAGAAACTTCCTAGAGGTTCTAGATAAGGTCTAGATTATAGAACTCTCGGAGTCACAGGTGTGTAGGTATTCAGAAGGTTCCAAATGGCCACATTAAGTGAACGTGAACTTCAACTTTTGAAGAAGTTGCTCTTACAGTAACTTCTAACATTCTATTTTTAATGTTTTCAATAGAAATGCGTAAAATCTACACATAATAAGAATTACTTAGTTGTCAATTAAGAGAATTAGAATTACTTTAAGAGCAACTTCTTCAAAAGTTGATGTTATATAGTACGATTCACTTAATGTGGCCAATTTAGACCTGCAGATGTCTAAAGAAACTTTCTACTGTAATCCATTCATAACTAAATTCTATCTAATCTTGTCTGATATATTAGGTGTAAATAATTTGGATCCAAAACAAATTATTTACACCTGATGTATAAGGCAATATATTATATCAGGTGTATGCATGTATAATGAATAAAGATGCATTGTAATTTACATGTGCATCGATACAATACAAATTATTTACACCTGATATATTAGAGTTTAGACAATATATATCAGGTGTATGCATGTATAATGAATAATGATACATTGTTATTTACATGTGCATCGATACAAAAGAAATTATTTACACCTGATATATTAGACAATATATATCAGGTGTATGCATGTATAATGAATAAAGATGCATTGTAATTTAAATGTGCATCGATACAAAACAAATTATTTACACCTGATATATTAGACAATATATATCAGGTGTATGCGTGCATAATGAATAATGATACATTGTAATTGAATAATGATACATTGTTATTTACATGTGCATCGATACAAAAGAAATTATTTACACCTGATATATTAGACAATATATATCAGGTGTATGCATGTATAATGAATAAAGATGCATTGTAATTTAAATGTGCATCGATACAAAACAAATTATTTACACCTGATATATTAGACAATATATATCAGGTGTATGCGTGCATAATGAATAATGATACATTGTAATTTACATGTGCATCGATACAAAACAAATTATTTACACCTGATATATTAGACAATATATATAAGGTGTATGCGTGTATAATGAATAATGATACATTGTAATTTACATGTGCATCGATACAAAACAAATTATTTACACCTGATATATTAGACAATATATATCAGGTGTATGCGTGTATAATTAATAATGATACATTGTAATTTACATGTGCATCGATACAAAACAAATTATTTACACCTGATATATTAGACAATATATATCAGGTGTATGCATGTATAATTAATAATGAATGCATTGTAATTTACATGTGCATCGATACAAAACAAATTATTTACACCTGATATATTAGACAATATATATCAAGTGTATGCGTGCATAATGAAAAATTGCAAAATGAATAATACATTGTAATTTACATGTGCATCGATACAAAACAAATTATTTTATCCTCATATTCCTATAGTTTGTGGTAAGTACCTAGATATACCTAATCAGCAATCACGTCCGATCTTTGAGGTTTTATAATACTATAACTAATTAAGGACTTAAGTATGAGTATTTTAGAGGAAGAAAGAATAATATAACGCACTATTATTTTTTTAAACATACCCTTTTGTATGTACTAACTATGTCCTAAGTTGTATAAAATATAATTAAAATGTTATCATTGAATAAATATATTAATATTCTTAGATTCCCACGTTTAAAATCATATTAATACGACTACATTCACATTTTTTTATAATATTGAAAGCAAACGTATTAATTTACCATTATTTATCGTCCGTTGCATACGAGTATCCTTTATTGGTTTCTATAAATACCTTCATTAATCCGGAATAATAATATTATTCGCCAAAAATAGCATAAGGGCTTGAATGAATTTGCAGAAATAGATACAGGAAATAGTAGCATAGAAATCTTACTATAAGATTAAGTATTTTTTAAATCTATATAACATAGTGTTAAATATAATTAACAAAAATTAGGAATCGAGTGATGTTTATATGAGTTTAATATTAATTAAAATACGTCATTATATACAACGAATATTAATCAAACGGAACATAAAGAGCAGTTGAGTAAAAAAAAACTTTTAATTCAAAATAAAACTAGAGATTAACAAAACTATCTTTCATTAATACTAATAACTAGATGTTTCCCGCGACTTCGTACGCGCAAAAGAAAATCCCACGGAAACCGTGCATTCTGCAGCGATAAAAAGTAGTATATGTCCTTCCCCGTGGTCTACTCTATATCTGTGCTAAATTCCATCAAAATCGGTCCAGTAGTTTCAGGGCCTGTTCAATGCAAACAAACAAACAAACCTTTCCTATTTAATATTAGTGTACCTAGATATAATAGGCTGGCATTATGCACGTAGGAACGTTCGAAATTCCTACAATGTACAAGCGATAAAATCAAAAGGTAAAAGGGCTGTTTTTGCGAAGGACATACTGCATATCTATTACCTACTGTCCATAATAAAGATTATGATAATTTGTCGCCTTGGCCGCAAATCCTACTGTCTATTGAATTACCAGATCTTAACTCCAATAGTTAGTTCCGGTGACAGCTACAGTTAGGAGTAGTTAAAATTAACAAATGGATTCGGGTCATTGACCTATTTCATGTTCCTGTTTAGATGTATTGTAGACTGATAGACGATAGACACATGCATAAGAAAATTTTACGACCTCTGTGGCTCAGTCGTTGGCGCTCAAGCCAGAGGTCGCGGGTTCGAATAAATGAATAGGGAGGTAAGTGAGATTTTCTCATTGTTATCAACATTAGCAATCAATATTTTGTATTTAGTGCGAGACTAACCTAAACAAATAAACTGATCAGCTGGTGTTTTTTTTTAGCTCGTAGATTGTTTTGTTTTTGGCAAAAAATAAAATATTCTGAGGAACAAAATATGTATTATAATTATGTAATTATAAAGTACATCCGTGTCAATGTCTGTGTCAATGTCTTTTCTAGAAGCCTAGTAATATAAATAATTTTCAATGATGAATAAATTATACGAATAATCTTAATAAAATACCTCATTACAATTATAGCCGAATACTAAATTTGCAAATAGAAAAGAACTTGTTTTTTAGCTCAAAGACGTAATTGTCCATATTTTACATCTTACATAAATTGAATGTGAAGTAAATTGACAATAATTAGGTACTATACAAGTATACAATCATTATCAAGCTCAATCGAAACTGTATGTTATGCAGTTTTGCTTGTTTATGTTAAGTCTTGTAGATTTTAAATGCTTAGTAGTAAGTTAACACAACTTTGATATATTTGTGCATGCTGTGTTCACTTCCTAGAGGGATACAATCTCTAGTAATGTTCTTAGTACATAAGTGACTTATCTGCACGTATTGTGATTGTATCTTTTTTTGAGAACCGAAATTAAAAAAAAAACTAAACATTAATTACATACAAATATGGCATAGTTAATGATAAGATGTACGCTTTATTACTTTTTAAGCCAATCGCACTAGCTCGTAGCCTCCGACGTTATCAATAACCTCTAGACTAGGTCATGACGATGTTTACATATGTTATAATTTCCTTCTATAAAGGTCGACTATCCCTTACAATATATTATTATGATAACATTAAATTACTCATACACCTACGCAGAAATCGGTGTTTTAAGGACAATTTTACATGAATTCCTACTAATTAATACATTTCTCTTTTCCAGTTCTACCAATTCAAGGGCTCAGCAAGGACAAGCCAAAAGCTCCAGAGCATGACGACGGGGAACCAGATGTGGTGTCTAAGATCATCGGGGACTACGGGCCGTGGCAGCTGAAGATCACGTTCCTGCTATCACTGTTCTCCTTTCCTTGCACGTTTCATATTTACCTGCCTACTTTTACGGTAAGAAAGATAAAAATCTAATTATTAAACAACCCCTAAAATGTGATACTTTAGTATTTTTCTTCTAATTGCTTTTATCACTGTTTAGTATTCAGTGAAGAATAGAACACCTTTTACTTCGATTGCTTTGGTTACTAATGCCACCCATTCTGAAGCAATAGACAGTATACTCTTAAGCCCTTGCTAATGTAACTTATAGTTGATTATACTCAAAATTACCGCCTTACTTTATTCCATTATGTACCTAATAATGGCATATTTTCATAAACCTTAGATTAATACAATAATTGAATTATGTTTCTCGCTATACACGGTTATCTCTACTACAAAAGGGATACTTAACATTACCATATTATACCTATCCAATTATATAATTTGGTAGCCCGGTGACTACGTCTTGTTCTCTTCCATAAATACCACCTTTACAGACGCGCTGCAGCTCCCGCGACGTCGCCGGATTTCGTATGAATTGTGCCGCCGCAGCGCCGTTTCACCACAGGCGCTATGGCACAAAATCCATACAAATCTTAGTGCAGCGTCGTGACACCAAACAAAAGCGCTATTGAATGGATAAACTACTTACAAAAAATCCTCAGACAACCGGGCATTACACTTATAAATGATATAAGCTGTTACGAGTACGATTTACCACTTTATAGGCTGCTATTATTTTTGAGCCGCAAAGTATTTTATCTTTTTCTTTATTACTTTGCATTATTTGAGCTTCAGCAGCCATAGTGATTAATGTAGGGAACAATGAGTATGCCGTCAAAAACTGTTGTTTTTAACCGATTTCGAAAAAAGGAGGCGGTTACACGTTCGGCTGTAGATTTTTTTACATGTTCAACGATTACTCCGCCGTCTGAAGACCGATTTTCATAATTATTTTTTTGATGTATAGAGTATAATACTAAATTGGTCCTTTTGATATCAAAGTGGTGACCTGATGATGGTATTCATGAGGAATCGAGGAAACTACTCGAAATTTATATGGACAGATATGGTTATTCTATCTTTTTCTGAAGTAACACAAGCATATGCTACCAAAAAGTAAGATTTTTCACCAAGCTATACCCTGGATCCAAAAGCATGAACAGAACTCCTCAGTCCTTAAATATACGCGCTTGGAAATTTCGGCATTGTTTAAAGAACTGCAAGCTTAAGCCACTATGTACTTACAGTAGGCATCATCATCATCATCATCTTATTTACAATACCAAATGGAAGCTTGGCGCGTATTCAATTATACATTCCATCGTTTATTTGAAACGTTATTAAAATGCATTAATAATAATTTAACAAATATTACTAAAAAGGGAAAAGTTATTATTTTTAAACAAAAAATTTTACCGACTTCCAAAGTAAAAATGCACAAAAAAGTATGAAATATAACTCATTTTCTAAATAATTCCCCTTCTCAATTCCGCTAAATTTTTACTATTTCTCTACTCAATCTTCATAATTACTCTTTATTTTAGCCTTACCAATTATATAACTGGTTTGTCTACAACTGTTGCTCTTGTTTTATTCCAGGCCACACAAACAAAATTTTGGTGTGCAAGGCCGGAGAACTTATCAAGTGTCCCTCTAGACATATGGCTGAACTACAGCCAGCCAAATGATGCGTGCCAAGTCCGAGCGATACCGTCCTACGTCACTGTGGAAGATATCATGAACTACACAGCACCTCTGACTTCATTAGTCAAGTGCACAGAATGGGAGTTCGATAGGTCTGACGTTGGCAACACCATCATATCAGAATGGAGTTTAGTATGCGACCGAGCAGGACTCACCAATTTGGCAGAGGTAGTGTTCCTTGTTGGAATCGGTGTGGGAGGTGTTGTTGGAGGCTGGATTTCTGATAAGTAAGTTATATTTTTATGTAAAGATTTCATTTTTTTTAAAACCTCTTTGCACATACCTACTCTTGGCCTTTTTGCACATACTTATCTATGTAGTGTACCTACTCGCATAAAAATACTCGCATCGCATAAGAACATAATATTATTAACTTGTGCACATAATATTATGAGATTAAAATTTGTTTAATTTCATACTGTACCTACCAACTTACCAAAGTATTTTATAGGTTTAACCTACTTAGGTAGGTAGGTACTACGGACCTATAAAAGACTTTATGGTCATTTTTTGCAACTTTTAAAAATATGCCAATAACTTTTTCAGGTTCGGACGGAAAAAGATACTAATCAGTATGATCGTAGCCCAAAGCACTCTGGCAATACTGTCGCTACTAGTCAGCACGTACATCCAGTACGTGGGGGTGAGACTAGTGATGGGCCTGGTCTCCGTCTCCGTGGTGTATGCCGCCTTCGTGTTGAGCGTGGAGCTCGTGGGCGGCAAGTGGGTGACCATTGCCGGTGTGTGCAACTTCTTCCCGCTGCCGCTCGCTTACGTCATCGTGTCGCTCGTGTCGCTGGTGTTGCCTAACTGGAGAGATTTGCAGCTGGCTTTGTCGATTCCTGGATGTTTTCTGATATTCCTAGGGTAAGTTTATTATTGAATTTATTTATAGATCTACTGCAAACAATTATGAATTTGAAATTTACCTAGAGTCATTATACCCAGACATAAAGTGTAAATAATTCTAGAAATGTCGGAACTATTATTATTATATTATTATTATTGTTCCGTATCTTAAAACTATGTTTACATTATCATGGTTTTTAACGTGATCATATAATAATAACTAATGGTTTTACTCCATTTTTTTCAGGCTTGTTCTCCCTGAATCACCTCGATGGTTATTAAGCATGGGCAGGACTCAGGAAGCCAAAGTTATATTGGAAAAGGTAGCCAGATTCAACAAACGAGACACGGGAGAAATTGACAAACTTCTGAGCACGCAAAAGAAAGAAAATTCAAACAAGAATTCAAACGTTGTGATGCTGTTCAAAGGATATCTCTTCAAACGCACAACGTGCTTATTCCTTGCATGGTTTTCTACGACAATTGCCTACTATGGTTTACTTTTAAACATAGGCAATTTCAATCTAGGAAACTTACATTTGACATCAATAATATTAGCGTTAGTTGAGATACCAGCTATTGCTCTAAGCATTCCGATCCTTCTGAAGGCTGGCAGGCGGATACCTATATTTATCACCATGATGGTATGCGGCCTGTCTTGCGTTGCGAGCGAGCTGTTCTCGATTTCGTTTGAGGACGATTGGATAATGATCATATGTTTGATGGTCGGTAAATTCGCTATCGGGGCGACGAATATGATGCTGCCCATATTCACGGCGGAGCTGTATCCCACTTTGTTGAGGAATCTCGGAGTTGGAGCCAGTCAGCTAGCGGCGGGCTTGGCGCTGATGTGTATTCCATATTTATGGAACTTGGTAAGTGAAAATTATATAAATTAGGTACCTACTTTCACATGCTCGTGGTACATACAGTATGGTGGACAAATTTCCCAAGCATGACTAAGCTTCAACGCCTTTGAGATAAAATTTATTATGAAATCAATCGCAGACTTTTCTAATTCCCATCAAGTTATTGGAGGTTAATATGTTGATCATTAAGTATCACTACCTACTTATTTTATTGAAAACCTTTTTATCATATTACACAGTAAAAATATAATACCATTGTGTGAACTACGTACGTTGCGCGTTGTGTTATCAGATTCAATTGACCTGTTAAAGGGAAACTACCGAGCTCAGAAAAAATATTAAAATAAATATTTTCCTGCTTAAAATTTCTAAAATAGCCTTAGGGCGCGTTAATATAACCGCGCGTCGAGTCTAAATGTGCCCTTACATATTTCATACATGTATTTATTTTTATATTTTCAGACAAAGATAAATCTACATTTGCCAATGGCGACAATTGCCGTTCTGAGCGCGATAGGCGGCGGCATCATATTACTGCTGCCCGATACTGTTGACCACAAAACGTAAGTTTTTGGGAAAATAAGTTTTTTTGATTTCCCAAGGAACTGTTTTGTATTTTTGTCGTAAGTTTTATATCGTTATTCTTTCGTTTCGTTCCGTCTTTAAAATCTATGATATTAATAGAATTGAATACCAGTTATGTGTTACCTTTAGAAAATATATTACCACTGTCATAATATCAGTTTATTAGTTTTCTCTTATTTTATTTTTCAGGCAAGCTCCGGAAAACACTTCAGCGTGTAACGGAACGTTTACCGCCACTGACGACAGAGGGCGCTAAATCAAAATTGTGCGCCAAAGTGATAATGACATTTAAAAGTGTACATAAAACTACCCTCAGGGATTAGCAATAAGTTAGCTTAGTAATTTTTCGATAAAAATAGTGGCATGTGTTTGTTTACATAACGGAATGATTAATTTCAAATACGAATAAAATGAATGTACAATACTTAGGTAAGTACTTCGAAAATTGTGCACGTAGGTAATATTGCGGATAGTACTACTATTTTTAAATATAAAGAACCTGAACTATGATTTTTAATTTAAGTCATTAAGATGAAAGTCGTTAAAAGTCATTAAACATTTAACACTGTCTCTACTTACCAACTCATTTAGTGTAGACACTTAGTGGACGGTTGACTGTGGAGTGAACTTTGCATTTTTCTGACTGAGATTATACTAAATCGTACCATAGTTAGAAATTTATTATGAAAAATCCCAGAACACTTAACTTTCAATTTTCATCGTGTTCTTTGTTTTCTGTTTTAACAAAGAATATTCCTAGTACCTACCTATAGGCATAATTTTCAGGGGCCGAACTCATAAAAAATGCTGTACTAAACAAATTTTGTGACTTTGTTAATCTTAATAAATTAGTAAAATGTATGTCACAAAGTTGTGATTTGTGGTAAATTGTTTATAAAGTATTTGTTTTCTTGAATTGTATTAATGTATACCTAATATTTTGAGTTATTTGATAAGATTTAGAAAATAAAAATTTGAAAATTTAGCGGCCGACTGCAATTCATAAGTAAGAATTTTTCATTTCTGTTTGAGTCTCTTCTAAAGGGCATATGTACTTATAACAAGATAAGAATAAAGGCCCTATTTTACCTAAAAATATACATCTCATCACTTGTATTGGCCGTGAAAATTCGATACTTTATTCCTAGTTTCATAAATGTTTTTTAATTACTTATGCGTTTTTGTCAACGCTTCGTTTAGCAGAAATAATAATATAGTAATAAAAATATCAAATCTGTGATATAATAATTAAATAATAAAAATAGGCCCGATATTCGAGGTAACTACAGGTGGTCCACAGTGATCAATTTCTGTTATTAGCGACAACGTATTTAATACATAGATAATTAGATACATGTAGTTGATGTAGTTTACAAAGAATCGTTGAAAAGATAATATTTTGAGATTAGTATTAAATATTAATGCTAGATTTTACCATTATAAATATTAGTACCTACTTACGCATTGCCTGTGTAATATTTCATGAACACAATTTTCATATTAAGAGTAAAATTTTAAAGAGTGGTTTTTTTTGTGCATTATTTTGTATCATGTTTTGTAACAATAACTAAATCTTGTACGTTGTATCTACTATTGTTAGAGGTGCTTTATGTAATGTGTAGTGATTGTAGTCAATTATAGATAATAATACTACACTAACGCGTACAAGAGTAGAATTCAGCGCTTTAGTAAAAATTGGAAAAAAAATTATAACAATTATATCATATCGTAGGTAAAAGGGAAAACCTTAATAACAGTTCTTGCAATGACGATGACGTATACGGTATAGGGCACAATTTAATAACCGTTCTAATTGCAGAGAAACCTTTTCACCACATGATGTTTTTTGTTTTTATTTATAACTGTTAAACTGAATGCTACACATTTTATAATCTTCTTACATCTTGTCTCTTTCTACATATCGAGTCGAAGCTATTTTTTGTAATATAAAATGTTTGTAATTTTACTAAATTAGTTTTATTGGTTAATGAAATCTAAGTACAAATGAGTAACTTATTAAATAAATTATAAAACATTATTGACCGACTTTCATTTATAAACTTTCGTATGCTAATAACAAATTTTCAGATCTAAATGTTCCACCACCATGTTCACCAAGTTCTGACCTTTAAAGAGCTCTCCGCTCCGCTCGTTATTTCACTCAAAGAAGTTGAAATCTTCACAAAAAAAAATTATAGCCTACACAAGTTGATACCAAATAATATTAGGTATAATATGATACTTTTTATGTTAAAAGCGAGCGAGCGAGCATAATTATTTTCTATTTTACAGCTTCAAAACTGATGAAGTTTTTAACCCTGAATGATTGTGCTCTTCAGAAATATATGCGATGAAAAAAAACAAACCAGAACATCCGTTATTAGCAATACTATAACTTTTATTTTAAACGCGAGCGGAGCGAGCGAGCAAATTTTTTTTTCCAATTTTAACACGCTGTGTACACTGTACACTGTACACTGTAAAAGAAAACACTCGAACCTTTGAGTTCGGTTCAAACACCAAATGGGTGAAGCAAGCGAGAAAACGTTTACTTAGTAAAACAGTTAAAGTTTGAGAAAATCCTATCTGAAAGTCTGTGCACTTAAAAAAAAACAAAAACAACAATACTTTAAAATATTTGGTACCTACTAAGCCTTTTTTAATATAATACATCTATGTTACAAAGCGTTTTTATTCAAATGTCAATAAAATTAGACAGTAAAATCCGTCCAAAGAAATCCGCGAGGGCCAGCTTCGCCGTCCCTCGTAGTCTGTCCCGGGTCAAGACTCTTTTGGCCCTATGGTCAATAGGCCGCTGCGCGGGCCTCCCCATACCCGGCCGTTTGACTGGTCGTCAAATGGTATAGATAGTTTTGATTAATATTTAAAGGAAGCCCATATTATTATGTTTTGAAATTACTTTTTACTCACTCTTTTGCAATTTACAAAATGTTTTTCAGTGCTTTCTTTTTCTCTCCTCACATTGTGATGATGCTGATTAATTAACAATTGTCTTGCACTTTGACACTGTATAGTATAGTCTATTCGCGTTAAGAGGACAGTAAATGTCAATAAATCACAAGTACATAATATGTCAAAATAGCTTACTGTAATTTAGTTTATTATTTGAAATATTATTTGAGAGCTCCGTGGCCTAGTGGGTAGACCGTTTGGTTCGCACTCGAGAGAGTGCAGGTTCGATTCCCAGGTTGTGGCGTGTACCAATAAGACTTTTTCAGATCTCAAGTACATTATACGGACGCTCTAACGGTGAAGGAAAATATCGTGAGGAAATCCACACATGGTAGGCCCCAGACGTGTATTGACCAGTCATTCCTCTGGACTAGGCTGACTGTTGTGAGAATGCCGTATGTGGTTGGGCATCCATACGACATTTAAAAACCAACTGTCCCAGGCACTACAGTATTTCAAGAGTGGTTACTTCGCTCGGAGAATACTGTATAAATCATCCAAGAACGGATGAAAAGTTAGTATTAAAGTAAAGTAAAGCCTAAGTTTATTTGAAATACGGCTTATGCGTCATTGGTCATTTTTGATATTTTTTTTGACACTTCATTATATTCCTAACGCGAATAGAATAAAGTGTAAGAGGGAACTGGAATGTTCTTATTGCCGTTTAAGGAATATCGGTAACGGTTACAGACGGACAGACGTGACTGTAAATATAAGAAGGCTTAATTAGTGACCAACTGAGCCAGTAGCAGCAAAAGTGTTTCGTATGTTAGTGAGTTCGAATTTCAGACCCCCATCTTCGCAGTTAAAATATATTTTGTAAGAATTAGCTATATAGAAATATATATTTAAACTATTATAAGTTATTATTTAATTATTATGACTTAATTAAAAATAATTATATTTTTATTATGTCATAATAATTAAGTAATGATTAGTTCGGTACTGATTTGTATGTTACTAGATGTTGCCCTATAACCTATACCGACTTCGAACGCGCAAAAGTATATCCCACAGGAATCGCACATTTTTTCGCGATAAAAAGTAGCCTTTGTCCCTTCCCCGTGGTCTACTTTATATCTGTGCCAAATTTCATCAAAATCGGTCCAGTTGTTTCGGTTCCTATTCAACGCTAACAAAGAAAGAAACATACAAACAAATCTTCATTATATGTATTAGCATAGATAAAGAAAATATCAATGAAATACCTCAGATTAATAACTATAAATAGCAACCTAAATATTGTAGAGAAAAACACTGTTGACAAACACCGTTTCAATAAGATACAATGGATAATTTTCACTGTCGTAACAGTCAAGTAATTATGATATGAACATTAACTTTTTTGATCCGATTTCATGGCTATAATAAGAAACATTAACTTTAACCATAGTTTAGAAATTATTATTATTACTATTGCAAAATTAATTATTATTTGTAATCATCCTTGGCCTCTGCCAAGTGGAGATACAAATTTACTCATGATCAAAATTATTATTGTTCAACAATAGGATTTCATATTTTTCTGAAGTTAGGTAGTTGTGTTTGCTTACCTATTGCTAGGCTAAAACCAAGTACGTAAATAAAACTTCTACTATGCTAAGTGAAAGTTAATAATTGAAGAGCGCCTGCAAAATTTAGTTTAGCAATTTGGTTTTTGTTTGAAATTGAAATTAAAGCAGGCACTTGAAATATTAATGAAACAGGCGCAAATATTATGACGAGATGACGCCCGCGAGGACCACTTCCAAAAATGGGAGGAAGATCTTGGGCTCCCGCGTGCAAGTAGGCAGCTGGTAGCTACCGTTCGACCCATCCTACGAGACTGGGTCGAGTGTGGACACAGCTTCCCAGATTATCACCTTACACAGGTGCTCACTGGGCACGGGTGCTTTGGTGAGTACCTGTGTAGAGTGGTCAAAAGGGAGCCAACAGCTGTCTGCCATCACTGCGAAAAGGGAGCCGAAGACACGGCACAACATACGCGGGAGGAGTGTCCAGCTTGGGCGATCCCTCGCGCAGCTATATCTACATGCATCGGCGCGGATTTATCGCTTCCTACTCTGGTTGCCACTATGGCAACAAGGAGCAAGGAAGCTTGAGACGTAGCTGCCACTTTCTGCACCGTGTTCACGGTGCAAAAAGAAACGGCAGAGCGAGAGCGTGAGGCTTCGGCAGAGTCGTACCCGATGCTTCTCTAAGTAGATTACCGCCGTAAAATTGATCCGTAGACGGCATCTGGGGGGTTGCCGTCTACTGAAGGATCAGGAGATGTAGGGTTCCCTTATGTCCGTGGAACCCTTAGCGAAGGAAGATGGCAGCATGCTGTCATAAGATGATTCCCGATGAGGCAAAACGTCAGCGGGGTTGTGGTAGTCACAATAGTTCCCATGGCCCCGCCCGCGTGAAGAAGGACTTCGGGGGGTTTTAGTTCAATATAACCCTGCGACCCTCCCCCGGGGTCGTGTGGTATTTATAACGCAATTCCCCTCGTAAAAAAAAAGACGCAAATGTTATTTTTTAATAATATTTATATATTATTTAAGTTGCACTTTGTACTGCCTATAATTAGCTAAAAGCTAAAGCTCGAGTATGTAACTCGTACGCGAAGAATTGAGTCAAGAGAAGGGACCCGATTCTCATGCAATAGAAAAAAGTTCACATTCGAAAAAAAAATAACTTTGATTTTTTTTCGAATGTGAACTTTTCCCTATTGCATGAGAATCGTGCCCCTGAAGAGAAAAGCGCAGCGATTTCATGCTCTCTTTTAAATATTATAATTTCTTGCTATAAAGACCGTACAATAATTATTACCTACCATTACAGTGTGAACATACGTGCAAAGTGGCACTGCCTACAAGAGACGGAAGAGGCGTCAGTCTACACGTGACTAGCTTTTAAATGACTCACTGGTAACCAATTGATTTTTTACAAGTCGCATGTAGATCAGTTGCATGTTAATTTCGTAATTCTTTTGAAATGCATATACTTTGATATTTTTGTAGATAGTGGACTCGTACGAGGTGGAATTGATTTACACGTGCCTCATCATCGTCATCAACAAAATCGACTCAGAACCCGTTTCAATGGATTTGGCGACGATTCACCTCAAGTGACAGCCAGTGTTTGGCAAACAGGACGTTCAATGACTGTTCCATGCATACCGGTTGCCTCAAGATAAGTCTCTTCGCTGATTACGCATTAACTTTTATAAAATCTAATACTTAGGTAGTTTCCTACCTAAGAATTTATAAAAGTTAACGACACCTGGATCGAATTTTTGCCAGCAACTCGAGTGATCACATATAGACCCAGTGTATAGTATCAGCACAGATTAAAGAAAGAGGAACAGATAAATAGCTACATAGCTAGCTTTCGATTTGATTGCACTAAAAGCATACGGCGCGGCGTGTCCACGATTGTGTGGAAAAATTGTGGGCCGTTGAAGAGACGTTAAAATTTTCAAATTTGGATCGATTTGGATCGTTCTATGAAAGCTGTTTCTCTGTAAGTAACTATATAATTATATTTTCTAACCTGTGGTATCAGTGATGTTAAACACAATTGTCACCCCATTACGTGTTGACGAAGTGCGTGACCACAGAAACAAACTTTACTTACTTTACCGAAAGTATATACTACTAGATGTTTCCCGGGACTTCCCGCGGGAACCGTACATTTTGCAGCGATAAAAAGTAGCATATGTGTTAATCTAGAGCCGTTACTACCATACCAAATTCGTCAAAATCCTTTCAGTTGTTTCTGAGATTTGCACAAACAAACGTACAACCAAACAGACAAAATTCTTAAAATCATTATTATGGGTTCTATTTCTATCATAAAGTTTTTTGTATATCTTCCATATACAGACATCCATCAGTTACGATTTTATTATACGCAGATATTGATGGTCAATAGACAACAGCAAATAATGGCCTTCAAAGAATAAAATTTTATCGAAAGACAAACTATGGGCGATGCTGTAGGCAAAACTGAGTATGTAGGTAAATACACCTGAATTAATAATTAAAAAGTCCAAACAACAGTACGATGCACGACCTCGCGAATCAGGTTTGGTTCAAGCCCTTGCATATATTTGAGTGATTCATATTGGTTATTTTGCTTGTGTCGGCTAACTGTACGTTAAAAAAAAGAAAACTCTTCTGGCTGTTTTTCACTCTGGTCATTAACCTCTTCCTGACACAAATGCATGACACTTAAGCATTACGAACGACCCGAAACATGTCCCATTGTTGCCGATGTATGTGTCGAATTAAATGAACCGTACAATAAGGCTATACAGGACACGTAACGGAGCTCCGTCCTTGCTGAGATAGTTTATTATACTTTTACTACATACTTAGGTGTAATATATTAAACTCCAATGATTTTAAAACTAAGGATGGGCTGGGCTATGTCGTGCATGTGACAAAAAAACTTCATACGAGAAAAAGTTACGACATCTTGATTTCAGAAGATTTCGGCTGATGTACTGCGGAAAGCAAATGTCAAAATGACATTGTATGCCAAACCTCAACTGTACCAAAGAACCCCAATACTATTGGGGTTCTTTGGGGCAGTTTAAGTGTGGACACTGGTTTGCCTCGACATGCCACGTCTATAATCAATACAAAAAAATGTATTAGTTTTCTTTGCAGTATCGTGATTGCTGTATATTTAAGAGCTTCCAGAGGAAAAAATATTTAGTACTCGTACGTAGGCACCTCCTAAACAAAATATACTAAAAGTAGAGGTATAATATTCAAAAGATTCTACAAATCCTCGAAATATTCATAGATTCTTCCTTCTTAGAGCAGCTTTTCTAAGGACTCCTCAACTTTCTTCCTACACATTTTTATTTCCTATTTTATTGCCAGACCAGCATAGTAATGAATATTATATCTGTCCAATTTTTTCTCTCTATCCAATTTTTTTCCTAAAATTTTACTGCCTGAAAACAATTATTCTATTAGCCACTTTTATAGTGTTTTAAGTTATTGCACTCTCACTTGTTGCGATGTCGATCCACTTGTCTGACGTGAGCCGCACGCGAAACATCTGATGTAACTCCCCAATTGTTATATCCTTACCGGGCTGCGGACATAACCCACACACTTTCCTTTTCTGCCAAAACACAAGTAATTACACAAATTATCTATAATGTATTGTCCTCAAACGTGTGTTTTCCTGGTATCTTAATACTTCAAATAATTACAAAAACGTCTACCAAAGTAATATTATGTCCTCCTCATATCACTATACGTCAAATAATTAATATTATCTAATATTGTCTCCAAATGTTCTCCTGGTATTTACGTTATACAAGAATTGCCACACTTGACACACCGCGTGGGATTGATTTAAGAATGGATTGACAAGAATCAATACAGAGTTGTGACATATTCTTAACTAAATGGAGACATCATTGATGATGAATAATGATGGCGTATCGTTGCAGAAAAAAATGGAGCATTGTGACATCGAATTTAATGTGTCCAAGCACTATGGCGAAAGGCTAAGGAGCTAAAAAGTATTTCAACTCACATATTTGAGTCGTAATAATTTTAATTAAATTAATTTGCTAGCCGAACAATGGGTGGGTATATTTCCGGTAATATCAATGTAATTGAGGACGCAGACGCACTGGCCTTCTATGAGGACACCATGCAACTTATTACTTATTGGTTTTAGAAGACATGTGACAGTAAAACATATAATTTTAAAAGAAGATCACAGAAATATACTCCTCTACTATATATTGGTAAAATCATATTATTATGTATTACCAAAGTATCAAAGTACTTGTGCTACTGTTGTAAGAATAGCTCTTTCTTCTGAATATTTCGTCTTTAACCGACTTTTTTCTCTTTTATTTTTCTTACTTTTATTAAAACTATATCTGGATTCTGGACTAAGCTACAAGTGGCTCAAGATAGGAAATTGATGCACCTATTAGTTGTATAAGATCAATTTATTTAATGATTTCTTCCAGTATTACGTATTGCGATAGGATTTATTTTAGCTCCTCTGTTTACTTTCTTGCGTTAAGCTTCAGCTACACTCACTCGTACGCGTCATGCGAACAGACAGCACTCAAAGGTCGACGAAAGCTTAAAACATCACATTATTGTCATTAATATTAAAGATGACAGAAATTGTATAAAAAGCGACGCTGCGGGTACTCGTTAGGTAGATTCAGACCCAAAAGAAACGAGACGCGGCGCGACGCTTCATGCAGAGCGGTGCAACTTGACATTCGAACTCTTAGTTCGAATGTCAAGTTGCACCGCTCTGCACAGCGCATGTGCAGTGTATGACTGATGTCATATGAAACGTGTACATTTTGTGTAGTGAATAAAGATCAATTTTGAATAGCTATCTAAAAATGCAGCCGCGTTGCGCCTGACCCTTAGCATTATGTTGCCAGCGTTAGGTTTTTTGCCCTAATTTGTGATATCTCACAATAAACGTAACGCTAATTTAAAAAAAGTTTTAGGTGATAACAGTAGATAATAATTATTACTTAAGTAGATTCCTTTTTTAGGCATTTATTTTAAAGGAAATGATATTTGAGTAGGTAATAAAATTATTTTCGAAGCAATGATAAAATTTGCACTCAATGTCCAGCACTGTTTAAATTAATTATAAGCACTTTTTCGTAGTAATTAAACATTAATTGGACAATTTGGTAATGTCATAGGAAACCGATATCCTTATTTCTATTATTCCGATGGTAAAAAATGGTTCATATAGCGGTATCGTGTAGGCCGACTAATTAAGAAGTGTTTCGTTGAATTGTTTTTGGTTCGGGTGGTGGTGGCTTCCTGCGGTGGTCGGGTTGCACTCCGTATGGCTGTCGCGTAGGAGCTCGGAGTGGGCGGCCTCATATAGGCTGCGCGGGAGGCGCCTCCTTTATTTGTCGGTCGTGCGCTAAGCGGTAGTGCCGTCAGGACATCATGCGTTCATTAGTGGTGAGTGCCAGTGCATATATAGTAATAGTGATGTTTCTTTAATTAAAATTAATTATAATATTACGTAGTGATTTTTGTTCATTTTGATGGTGATGATTTTTTTCGTGAATAATTAATATCTTGTTCAAAGTGTGCAATTTTTTTTTCAAGTAAATAAAAATATTTGTTTGTTTGCACTGAATAAGCTCCGAAACTACTGGGGCCGATTTTCATGAAATTTGGAACGGGGAAGGAGGACAAAGGCTACTTTTTATTGCGGCAAAACGTACGGTTTCCGCGGCATTTACTTTTACGTGTATGGAGTCGCGGGAATCATCTAGTTCATAAATACTGCACTTACTTAATAAAATCAGCGCGCGCACAATTTGTACTTTGAGGTCAGTGATATGCATAGATATCGCTTTCGTGTTGCAGCCTTGAATAACTGACGACGGCAATCTATTCACATCGCTTGTTAAAAATACTTGTAAAAGTGCTGTGCGCGCAACCAACTAATGGCTGAACCAGATTAAAACGTATAAGTTGTCATAATTGTGTTTTAAATTACGTAAAGGAATAGATAACCGACCAGTTACCACACTGTCCTACTGCGAACCAGAAGTTAACTGTTATACTTAAACTGTTCCATTCACTGCGAAATGAGAGAGACCGGTTCATAGAAGTACATAGAATAATAATTAATATCGCAATAGTCTAGCCCTTAATGTAAACTGTAGCAATAAGATAAGTGAGAATATTGGGGACATAAAGCTCATAGTAAGTACAGTACAATCAGTTCTAAGATTGATGGTGTGAATCTGAAAATTATATAATACATAATTAATTATATAATTCGAGTAAAAAGCTTTCCCACGGGAATACTATACTTTTGCGGGATAAAGAGTAGCCTAAGAGTATCCAGAGCCTAAAGTACCACCATACCAAATTACATCGAAATCCGTTCATTAGTTTTTGCGTGAAAGAGTAACAAACATCCAACCATCCATCCTCACAAACTTTGACATTTATAATAGTAGTAGGATGTTAGTTTTTTAGGGGGTAACGTGGTTCTCACTGGTTCCTTATGAAAGCTTATGTGTCGTTCGTAATCATAAATAAGAATTTTGCCACTCAAAAACCCAAAAGACTTATGGGTGAATTTTTCAAGTGGGTATGGTGGGTGAAATCCGTAACTATAAGGAATATACTTTATTCCAAAATCAGTCGCTTCTAGTCCTGGCTGGGGAAATTGATTTATCAAAAATCTAACGATGTAGATGCAGTAACAGATGCAGATTCAGCATTTTTCGCTATTCCTTACAGTATTGGATTTGGCCTACTATACCCAATTGAAAAATTCATTCTTTATATAAAAAATGTCTAATTTTGCAGTCGACGTACAATATGACAAACACTATTTTCATCTATTTACTTTTCCCAAGCCAAAATAATCTTATTATAAATAAGTTAACCGCATTCAGCACCAAAGGTGACAGCCAATAGAACTGAAGTATGGGCAATAGGCATAGATAATAATAATATAATTATTTTGCTTGAGTCTTGCATAACAACATACTGCAGCATAGGCGTAGACAACAATGGAATTCCTTGGCATTCAATACCTGCCTATGTGGAAATAGAGTGTATAGAAATCATAATTTTAAGTATCAAAATGTGCAATGGATCATGATCAATAAAGCGGCCTTACAGATTTAAAAGTGGTAAAATTTATACACTGCAGCCTGATGTAATAATATGAGGTCATTACATATGAAATTGGCGTTTTGTAAAGGACGAAGATAAAGTCAATTTTTTTTAAACATAATATATTTATTTAATCAAAGTATACATACCATTGCTATCTATACACTTTTTCCATCTCATAGGTAGTTTATTGATTCCTTTACTAAAAAAACCATTCGGACAGGAATCAATAAAATCTTTGATGGAGCTTTGGACTGCCCCATCGGAGTTGAATTTTTTCCCTTGCAAAAAGTTATCAATAAAAAAAAATAAAAGAAATTATCAAAAAATGGTAATTTGTTGGAGCAAGGTCCGGGGAGTACGGTGGATGTCTTAGACATTCCAATTGAAGCTCCTCTAATTTGGTAGCCGTCTGTTGTGCAGTGTGTGGTCTAGCGTTGTCCTGAAGCAGCAGTGGCCAAGAGCGAATGACCAACCTCGGTTGTTTAGCAGCTAGCTTTTCCATAATGATTTGCAGTTGCTGGTAATAGACATCTGTCGTAATCGTCTGGCCAGATTTAAGAAAGCTATAGTGAACGACACCGTCACTAGTCCACCAAACACTCACAAGTAACTATTTTCGAGTCAATTTTCGCTTGGGACAGGCTTTGGCTGGTTTGCCAGGATTCAGCCATTGTGATGAGCATTTCCGATTATCGTACAGGATCCACTTTTCATCACAGGTAATGATTCGATTTAAAATCCCTTCATTATTGTATCGATTGAGTAATGTAACGCAGCAGTCGACGCGCGTTTGTCGATTTGCTGCAGTCAATTCATGAGGTACCCACCTTTCAAGCTTTTTCACCTTCCCAATTTGCTTCAAGTGGATTAAAACAGTTTTATCAATAACACCGCAGCCTGCAGCTAACTCAGACGTGGTTTGAGATGGATCCGCTTCCACAATAGCCTTAAATTCTTCATTATCAACTTTGGTCTCCGGCCGTCCACGAGGCTTGATCTGCAGGTTGGAACCAAAAAGGCCCTGTGTTTTCTTTTGCGACACCGCTGCTATATACATCATTAATCCTTCAAGCCGTTTCTGCAGCACTGGTGCCACGGTGGAACTCGAAAATAATACGATATTTTAAGTTTTTTATTTTGTAAACAGAGTGACGCAAAGAAAAAACCAAAAGAGGAAAAAACAAATGAATTACGGTTTTCGAAACACAAATGCATGAGTAAATAGTGGTATAAATTTGAAATTGGAATTCCTAACCAGAGAAGGATCAAAGTGGTCAGTACGACAAAACGCCTTATAGCATTAAGTAATTGGCTATGGAAACAAAGAAACATTAAGGTACAGAGGTCTTGATTTAAAATACTAATTGAAACGAATTGAATATAGTTCACTTATAGTTTCGGATTTCAGTTGAATTTTTTAACCAACCAATGACCATTATCATGCCCACTTGAAAAATTCGGCCTGTATACGTAGTATGGGTTAGTAGCAAAAATTCTATTTACGTTTACGAACGACACTAAGGCTTGATTAGGAACTACTGTACAACCACTATTCCCCCTATAAAACTAAGAATATTTAAGCATATAATATAACGTATTGTATAATTTTTATATTCACATTTATTATATTATACCTACGCGTAAAGAAAAGTCGAATCCTACTATTATGATCGGAGAAAACTTCGGGAGCACTAAGAGAGCACTTAAGCAAATAAATTGATTTAAGTTACAACTGGCGAAGTGCAAGCTGGATTACCGCACAAAGGGTTCCGTACAAAACGGCATAAACATCACGTTTGTTGTATGGGAGACCCACTTAAATACTTATTATATTACGTTCTCAGTATTTTACATCATCTGTAAAAAATCAATTGTCTAGCTATCACGGTTCATGAGACACAGCCTGAGATATAGACAGACAGACGGATGGACAGTGGAGTTTTAGTAATTGGTCCCGTTTTACGGAACCCTAAAAACTACCTCATATCACACAATATGTCCTCTGAACGTCGATGTAAAATAAAATACTTAACAACCTTGACAGTTACATAAGCATTAATTAAGTCAATGCAAAAATGTAAAAGTACATTTTTATCATTCCTCCCATCTGTAGCGTGGTTAAATACTTAAATAGCTGTGAGCTAATAGGCCTAGTATATGAGGTATTTAACCTAGTTATTGGATATTAATTTCACTTTAATATTATGTGTACAGAGTGCTAAGTGTGAGTTTTTCTTTTCGCATTCGATCGTGAGCGCGTTTGGCGTTTACTAGGAATTTGTATGTGATTTGTACACCGCCACCTAGTTGTAAGCGCGACAACTAGGTCAAGTTTGAATAATGGTGATCTAAGTAATGATTATTATCAGCCTATTACAAAAAATTATAGCTTTTAAATATACTTAAATAGACGATCGTGTGCCTTCCATCTTCCTACCTTATTATCGAATTTTCAACTCTTCGATAATTTCTGTGTTGCATCACTGCCAAGTTTTCAAGTTATAAAAGCTTCTTATTTTAAAATATATTTCAATAGTCTAGATTTTAGAAATAAACATAATTCCTTCCAGTTACCACTTAAATGTCAACAAATAATAAAAAAGTTTAGAATCAAGGGCAAAGAGACCTTTGTATCTACAGCCGCGATCAGTCTAATAATTGTGTTAGCATTTAAAAGATTAATTGTTATGTCGGCTATTATAGATTTATAATTATTTTACGCTTTATTCAATTTAAAGTTTAGTCTTGCATTATTATTGTCGGATTTGATAACACGAACCATTCGTCATGATCATTATCAGCATTTTATGAGCAACGTCCTCGTAAAATTATTAGAGATGTCTACTAAGTACTTAGCATACGACACGACTATTTTTTTTTCTTAATTTTTTTCAGCTAATAAAGTAATAACAAGCATGTTTTTACTACTTTAGAATAGTCTCAAGACTTTTCTAAATATTTATCATTCTTTAATATTTTTTGTGACCATACCTTTCTAAGATTTTTATTTGGATTGCATTGTAATTAATTTATTAGTTTTAATTGGTTATGTAGGTTCCAACAGGCGAGTGGAATTTAATGAGTAGCTGGTTTAAGTGCAAATTACCCTTAAATATTTCAGACACGACCACAAAAACATGCAATTAGAGAATGTTTCGAAGTTTATTCATAATTAAACCACTTTTTATAACTGAACCAATAAAAAAGTTGGCGTTGAAGGACTGATATCGTATAGCTATCGCTCTACCAGAATTTTTGATACCGATACGTAGGACCTAGATAGTCAACACAATAATTAATATTGTCCTTGTTGTCTTAAATATTATGTTATCTTGAGTATAAATTAACCAATTGGTTTAACACAATAAATAAGTTAACTTGTAATATAGGTATGTACCTAATTTATGTAAAGCAACATTTGAAATATTAATATAACATGTTCTAGTCATGAAACTTTTTGGGTAAGGCCCTTACCTGATATACATGTACTTAATCAGTTAAAGTTACCCTTACCGTAAGGGTAACTTTAACTGATTAAGTACATGTATATCAGTGTTTCGTACCAATAATAAATTTAAGGTTTAGTCTATACTATAATAGAGGAAAGATACGTTTGTTTGTTTGCATCGATTATGTTCCGAAATTACTTGGCCGATTTTGATGAAATTTGGCCCAGATGTGCAATAGACCTCAGGGAAGGACATTTGCTACAAGGTTCCCGCGGGATTTTCTTTCACGCAAACGATGTCGCGGCCAACATCCAGTTAATAAATGTAGGTAAAGTATAAGCCTGACTTCAGTTGCAAAATACGTAAGAAGAAACTAGTCTGCATTTGTCATAGTGGACTCACTGCTTAGCCACGCCAATTGTATCTATTGCGTATCATTAGTCGCCTCTTATCTCAAATTATGTTGTAGGCTTCGATTCAATGTAGCTTACATAAAAGCTCAATATGAGCAGTTATAATACTACCAAATCAAATGTCACTTATTCACCGCGCAATAACGAAATAAAATGGCACATTAATTTGATCGAATTTCATTTGTATGCTTTCACTAGCATTTTCCCGCGGCTTCGCCCGCGTGAAATTGGTTTTTAAATGATATCTTTATAATAATTTAAACTTTCATCCCCTATTTTACCGTCTTAGATGTTAGATATTAGAAAACGCTGAAATACGCAACTCGTTTATTTATTTTTTCTTACTCAATTCAAACTAAATTTCATGCAAATATGTCCAAGGAATGAAAAGTTGCATACAAACTTTTCCTATTTCAACACCTTGGAGGTTGAATTTTGAAAAATCCTTCCTTAGTGGATGCCTACATCATATGATTTCTCATATACGTGTCCAAAATTTCAAATTCCTAGCCTTAAGGGTTTGGCCTGTGCGTTGATACATCAGTCAATCAGCTTTGCCTTTTATATGTATAATATTATAGATAGATAGATTAAGATATTGATTGAATCGGAACGGGGTATACACATTCTTGATGTAGGATAATAAAAAAACTACAGGAATTGTGGATAATTACTTTTTCTATAGCTAGAATACGAGTAACTTAGACTCAATAAATCATAATATTGTAAGATACAATACAGATTTTCGAGGAAATTGTAGAGTCCTGAAAATAATATGGCAAATGGATTTACAAAATTACCGAACGACTTGCTCAAATGTTTTTAAATATTAAATCTAAATTATATTAATAATCCATCATCGTTAGTTTTTTTTTTCAAAATGCCCGTAGAGACACGAACATTTTTCGTCATCGAAAAGTAACAAAAAAGTATCGTATTTTACATACGTACTTTATCAATTTATAACAGTTAAGTGTCGGTATTTTAAACCCGATCCGAAACAGGTTCAAAATCTCGCAAGCTCTGAAGGTTGCGTGAAGAAAGCCCAATAAAAGCTTACAATACATCGTCAGTACGTACCTACAGTCAAAGACATTCGCGGTGTACAATTTTAGACATTATTGCCATAGTAATAAGATCGAAAAGTTATAAACCGTACATGTATACAGCGTGTTGTCATTTTCTTATACGACCTTTGTATTTAGGACGATAGAATTTGTAAGATTTATAAAATAAAGTGTTTGTATGTAATTTGTATATTATTGTTGTTAATATAAATATTTCTAATAGTTAATAGAATCAGGCGTTACTTTGCTGAAATCCATAATATACAATTTATTTAATATTATATCTAGCAATATGATGCTATGAATGCTTATGCGTGCACTCACACATATTCTTGCAGGTTGTGGGTATTTTTTCGCGGGATATTTCTAGATATAATATTAATTAAATTATAAATATTTCAGTAAATATGTCAACGAAAATTAGTACAATAATAACTTTCTGGAACACTCCAGAAAGTTATTATTGTACAAGTTACTGTGTAAAATTATACAATATTTTCAATAACATTCATTAAAGATCAATTGGTTGAAAAATATTAAATTAAGTAACATGTTCATTTCCTGAACTATTTATTTATGTGAACTGCCCCTTTACATTATAGATATTATGTAATGTGAAAGTATATGAGATGGATGTTTGTTAATCTTTCACGCAAAAACTACTGAACGGATTTTGATGAAACTTGGTATGGCAGTAGTTTAAGCTCTGGGATAACACATAGGCTACTTTTCATCCCGAAAAAGTACAGTATTTCCGTGGCATACTGTGTTTACGCGGGCGGAGCCGCGGGAAAAAGCTAGTCATTCGCATGATTAGCCCCAAGTTCATAACATACTTATTCGTTTTGCAATACTCACTTTAACTAGCACTATTTATTTGGCTTTAGTCACCGACTAGTGGTGACACTTGACGAGAGCCGTGGCAGTATAATGAACATTATTAATGATAATAATAATAATAATCTGCCGTTCAAATCTCGCAACAGCCGCCTTTGTATGAGATGTCTGTACATCGCTCTTTTAACTTTATCTTGTAATACAAGATCTGATAACTTGATTTTATAAAAATTCAGAGTGACAAACTATCGAATAAATATTTGAGTAGCCCAAAAAATATAGTATTCAGGGCAGTCGTTAAAATTTGACTGATTTATATAATATATAGCGTATAGGTTTCCGATTAAGATGCGTTTTTTTTTTGTTTGAAAGCTGACGTGATTAAAACGTTTTTCATTACTGTTCATGCAGTATGTGTGAGTACAATATGTCGTAAGTACGTACGAGTATGAGCGCAGTATGTGCTGTGTGCGAGGAGCGGAACTGCTCTGTAACCGGAGCCGCAAGCCAATACGTTCCGTCACCTTGTGGCTCAGGTGACAAGGACTTCGTCCGAACTAGTCGATCAATATTTTGGCATTTTATTCTAGTAAAACACGAAAATGAGTTATCGTTTTTTTGGTTTTAAGTTCGTTAAGTTGAAAGTTCTGAATGTCCCACAAAAAGTATTGTCTAGTAAAAATAATGAGATATAGTTATATCTAATTGCCACTTTAATATTAATTTTATTCACTCTAAGGGCCTGTTTCACAATCTTCTAACATGTGTCGAATAGCTGATTCAAAAGTTTTGTCGCTGCTTTTAAATACTGAGCGACAGAGACTAAACATGCAAGTAAGCTATCTGACACTTATCAGCAGATTGTAAAACAGGCCCTAAGTATATTTATTTAAAAGTAAAACGTAGGCGTAGGTAGGTAGGCGGTGTGCGACGGTATAAAATCATACCTACTTAAGTTATGATGTTCTACCGTCGTACACCGCCTAGCGCATGTACAAAAGACATCAACGCGCGCGAGGGGTTACGAATCACTGTTTTGTTTTTCTGCCTCTATAACTATATTTCTTTAATCTATAACACAACTACGTAAATTATATAGCCTACGTTACCCGCGCTATCATTACTAATCTACTAGCCCTTAGGCTGCCACGAAAAAATAATACACGTGAATGACGCGGCGTTCTGTGTCAACACATCATTTATCAAAATCGGATCAGTATTTTAGGCGTTTTAAAGCAATAAGTACCTAATAGGTATACAGTTTATAATAATATACTACTTTATGTAAATATACTGTAGACTAGTAGATTATACAATAATTTACAGCGATAATAAAAAAACATAAAACCTAATATATAAAATATAATAAAAAGGTATAAAATTACTCACCGATGACCTTAAATAAATTGAATTGTTTTCGACATAAAATGCAATAAACTCATGATTTTGTAATGATATGCAAATATACAAGGAAATATTGTAACTTAGATAGTAACACATTCTTGCAATGAAAATACCGTACAGTAAACCAAGCATAGACCAACTTACTACTGCTGTGGACGATGGACGTTGGCGATTCACTATCAGGAAGTTATATCATGATAATCTATGGTTTCAATAAGTTCTTCTACTTTTATGATTCCAAAAGTGGTATTTGATCGAAGAAAATTTTCTTTTAAACATCTATTTTATAAGTCTTAGACGAGAGTTGCGCTTTAATTTCACTTTACTATACTGTCTAGTAGTGATATGTACTTATATACTACTAGACGTTGCGGGCAATCCCGAGGGAACCATATATTTTAACGCGATTAAAAGTAGCCTTCCTCTCGCGTGGTTTACTATAATATATCTGCGCGGTCTGTGTCAAATTTTATCAAAGTCGGTCCAGTAGTTCCGGAGCCTATTCAATGCAAACGAACAATATACATACATACAAACAAACAAATCTTTCCTCTTCATAATACAAGCACCTATAGATAAACCACCATATAGTAATAAATTTTAAGTCATTAGATTTAATATTTACCCATTTTAGTAAAATGAAATAGGCAAAATACATGTTCGGCCATTAATTTTCGATTTTCACACGTCGCCACACGTACTTAACTCTGTCATGGACAGAGCCCTTTGTTTGCTACCGGTGGGTATTTATTTGTTTCTTAGGGACCATTGTTAAAGTTCTTGTAGCTTAGCGTAGGCGCGTAAAAAGAAAATCTGTTTACCGCGGGGTCTGTACATTTTTCAGAAAAGGTCAAAATATGTTGGTCAAGTATTCTTTAAGAGTTTTTAAATGTAATATTCATCCTTAAATCCTCACAGACGTGAGACATAAAGCAGTTACATCTCCTACACTCCTTTATAATCTAAAATATAAAAATAAGCTGAATAATTATATTCTGATCCACTTATTCATATTATTTTTTCCTGAAAAGTGATTTGCTACGTAAAACAAAAGAAGTGTTATTAATCAGTAAAATGCTGGAGTGCAATGTACTATCTACTTTGAATGCGTTGCATAATGTCCACTTGAGATGAATAACAAAACCGATGTATTTTCGCTTTCGATCGCGCATTATGTAAACAAATGTTTTCTGCTTTCAAATTTGCATTTCATTAAGAATCTAATCGTCGCTAACACGCCACAGATTGAAATAGTTTAAAATTCAGTAAGACGCCTGGGCCTTTAGTCTAGATGCATTCTATAATTGCGATGGCGAAGTTCGAAATCAAAAATGTATGGGATTTGGCATAAGTCATCGCTAAGTGACATGTCGCTTGCGATGCCTGGTGCATCCATCCAACCATCTGGTGCACAAAATGCTCTCGGTAACTTCGACAACCTTGCCCGGCGGAGCCGTTGTCCTTACACCGAGCACTTTCGTGCACTCGGCTGTATCGGCCTCACCTCGCTATAACATTCCGCCATGTCTAATTCATTCACTTGATGTGTTATTATATCCTTATAGACATAATATAATATTGAAATGAATATCCTTAGGAGCGTTGAGAGTGAAATTTCAAGGTCACGACACTATTTTGGATAAAACGCCATCGAAATAACGCCAACTCTCGGAAGCTACTTATATTTCTTACATAACAACTTAACTTTCTAAAGTAAACGCCAGGTGTACAAAATTTAATTTTTATATTCTTTTTTGAAGTGATTTACTTCGAGCACGATGAGAGTATTTTTGGATTTTAAATGATGACTAAAATTTCACTTCTGCGACGTGTACTCTGTACGCGTCATATTTTTTATTTAGTTGAGAAGAAATAATATTTTAACTTGACTATTATTTTGACTTGTCAGTGCACACACATTTAAAATCAAGCGAGAATTTAAACACCGCAAAACCTAGAGAAATCAAAGTATTTAGATGATTAATACAGTTCATTCCATTTGTACCCAAGAATAATACAGTTCTTATCGGGTTTTCTAGTTAATGAAATCGTTTTTTTTTAAACTTTAAATTATGAGTAGACTAGCTTTTTCCTGAGGCCTGCTGCAGTAAATAGGGTGTTACACGATATCTTAATAATTTATAGCCTATGACACTCATAAATAATGTGGCTTTATATTGGTAAAAGAATTTTCAAAGTCGCATCAATAATCCCAGCGATAAATAATAATAGTATCGATAAGTATCTGTAATATTCACTTGTTTTCTTTCTATTTAACTTGACCTTAACTCATATTTTGATCCTTACTAAGTATACTTAACAAGTACCTATAAATGTAACTCTAAGAACGGTAGTCCTTCCAAGAGTTACCTACCTAAGTATTAATATAAATAGTTTTTTTTACATAATATTATTATCAGCTTATGAACGTATAACGTCAGACTTTAACTGACGTTTGAGTAATGTTTATATATTAACGTGTGAAAAACATAATTTGGCAGTTTCAACACCGGATGTTGTAGGTATTGGAGAAACTTCACGCATTACAAGAAAATCCGTTATAAAATTGGTTCAATTTGTCATTATTGCAGTAAATCGACTAATTTTTCAATTATCCAATCAAACATTGCATCTATCGCCTTGAATACAGAAACCGATAATTGCGGTTTTTATCTTATAAGAGGATGTAGGTTAGGTTAGCCTACCAAATGACTTTAGATACTAATACCTACAGTACTAATGTCTCTCGACCACCGTACCACCTTATTAATGTCTCTCAGCTATCGTCGTTTTTACCTTAGTACGAAAATAAGACACTCGACACTATAAAGTTAAGACAAGCGAAACACTTAAGAAAACCATTTACTTAATTACATTGTAGGTATCGCTAATTTTTTGAAAGTTAATTATAGCCCTTGATAAATATTAAACACGTGTGATAATCACCTAATATTAGGCGTGTCTTGCCCTCGTTGTAATTATTTTTTATGTTCAATAATCGTAACAATGATGTTGTCAATCACAATTTTGCATGATTATTGTATTGCACGCAGGTTAGACAGTAAAGGCCAAACACTCGAAAGTTTGCCGATTGCTTGGCGCGGCACGCATTCCGTAAAATCGTTATTGAAATTTAGCTGAATACATCCAACGCCTTTGTAAACAGATGGTCATTCATGAGAGACTATAAGAATCTATTTTGTTATCCAAAGTTTAAAAAACTAAATCTCTGATTCATCATTTGAGTATAAAAATTAACTAATTGTTTGTTTTCTTCATTCCAGATATGCCTACTATCGATCGTAACAGTGTATGCACAGTATGATGCCCCCGCACCGCCGCGGCTTCAGATACCTGGAGCTATCCCAGTAGGTGGATCCTCCCGAGGAGGTTTCCGGCAAGGCAGACTACAAGCGGCCCCAGTTCAGGGCCCTGGTCCAGTCGCCAGAATCCGAAGGCCCGGTCTGTCCCGGCCGTCCTTCAAATCGGTTGACGCTGCACCCAGACCGAACCTGCAGCTGCTGGAAGAACCAGCAAAACCAGTCACAGAAGAACCCGAAGACGACATTGAAATCAACACACCCACAGCCTACGTACCAAACTACTCCACGCAAGATTCACAAAACGATTTCTTCGATTTCACCACAACTTCCCAGCCCAAGCCGCCGAGCGCTTTCAATTCATACCCTCAAACGACCCCTACGCCACCGAAGCCGGAACCGATCAGGCCGACCCAATACAGGCCTCTACTGCCTCAATCATTCAGCCCGATAAGAAACGAAGTCTCAGCTAGGCCCCAACCAGCGAGGATCCAACCCCTTTCAAGCAGGCCCCAGCGACCATCCTTCAGACCTGAACCTAAGCCATTCGTTGACGACGAGGATGATTACCCGACTCAGCCCATCAGACAGAGGCCACAGGAGCCTATTCGCGCGCCGGTAAAAAACGCCGCACCACAGAGATACGTACCTTCAAACAACAGGGAAAAGAAACCAGTCGCACAGATCATCAGGAAATATAGAGAAGAAAATGAGGACGGTACAATAGTGTGGGGCTTTGAAAACGACGACGGTTCCTTCAAAGAAGAAACAATCGGTATCGACTGCATCACGCGAGGTAAATACGGATACATCGACCCCGATGGTCTCAAGAGAGAGTACAATTACGAGACTGGAATCGCTTGTGATAAAACGAAAGACACTCCAGAACAGAAAGGCTATGTAGATTACCAGGAGAATAAAGCCGTGCTGCCTAACGGTATTACCATAGATCTTGCCGCTATGGGTAAAAAATCAAAGAGGCCATTCAGAGCAGCGAGTCACCAATAATTTTTAAGTAAATATTTATTTTAGAAGCTTAATCTTAAGACAGATATGCGTCGTGTGTCGTGTATCACAAAGTATTTGTTATTGAGCTGATCTAGATAGATCAAATGATCATGCAATAATAAATATTATTTTAAAACTAGTCTATTGTTTTATTTGTAATTTTTTTTAATAAGGGGAATAGTAACTTAGACACATTAATCACACAAACCCTGCCATACACAGACCACAATGCATTGAATTCTAAATAAGCATTTTAGAGTAACATCATTTTGTACCATGTTATGCCTACTTTATACTTGATTCATTAACAATTTCTGGAAAAATATTTATAAGTAATTCTACAACCTTACTTGATCTAACCCCTGACTAATAAAAATATTTACACAACAGATAACTTATACAACATTGCTGACTTTTTCTGTCAAGTAACTTTTCTAAAATATCATTTTACAGTTTATATATATTATACAAAATTCTCACGTCAGTGTTTGACACAGAACTCCTCTAAAACGGCTTGAAAACCTGTAGGTTGTACGGGTAGGTTAGGTTAGGTTAGTATAGGTGTAGTTTATAGTGAGTGTGCGAGTGTACGTAGGTAGTAGATGTAAGTCATAGATTTCTAGATTGTAATATAGTGTAGCAAAGTATCTAGATTCTAGACACTACAGTAAAAATTCTATGTTCTTTTCGGTAGATATTGATGTATTTTCAATTACGTAGTAGGTGTAGGAATGTAGTAGTTTGCAGATCTAGTTGTTGGTGTAGAAACTGTAGATGTATGTAGGTAGGTTTTTATTTATTCTAGTTTATACACACACCGGCATATTAAGCGGAACATAAAATAATGGTTTGATATCAGTATCCTATAAGGTTGCTGGCTGGTTTATACGTCATTTAATTTAAAAAGAAATATTTTCAAATTAAGAAAACAACTGAACATCACATTTTATGCAATTGTTTTAATTTTATTCAAATACACCTTATATGGAGCGAACTTCGAGTATTTCTTCCTTCTGAGTTTGATTTAAAATTTCATTGAAATACTGTTTTTTGTTAGTTTTTTTTAATCGCGTATCTTTTTGGAGTTGAGGACTGAATTATGCCTGACTTAGCCCCAACGGAGACTGCCAGGGCACTCGAAATGCGAAGAAATGGTCAAACCTACAGAGTGATATCCAGAGATCTTCGTCGACCAGTTTCAACGATCGATCGCAGTATCCAACGGTTCAGGGAGACCGGTACTTATGTGAGAAGAGCAGGACAAGGCAGAAAAAGACGCACTTTCGAGTAGGGATGATCGTTTCATTCGGCTTCGTGTACGTAGGAACCCCCGTTTGACGGCCGTCCAAGCCCGACATGAGTTAGAAGCAGTGCGGGATGTAACCGTAAGTGAGCGTACGGTACGAAAAAGGTTCGAAGAAGCTGGTTTGGGTTCATTTGTGCCCGCCAAGGCTCCAAGGCTCGAGGTAAATCATCGTAGAAACAGGTTAACTTTTGCTCAGGAACATCGACTTTGGAACGCGGACCAATGGAGTAAGGTATTGTTTAGTGATGAGTGCAGAATTCTCTTAAATCAAATTGAGAGATTGAGGCAGGCAAAGAATATACAGACGCAAAGGAGAACGATACATTCAGACAAATTTTGAAACAACAGTTGCAAACGGTGGTGGATCAATAATGGTTTGAGCGGGCATTTGTTTGGGAGCTCGCACAGACTTGGTAGTGATAGACAGAGGGAGTCTGACTGCAGACCGCTGTATCAGAGAAGTTTTAGAAGAAAATGTCGTACCGTTTGCCCCATATATCGGTGACGATTTTGTTTTTATGCAGGATAATGCTTGGCCGCATACCGCTCGGGTAACTCAAGCTTATCTTAATGATATGAATATCACTGTTATGGAGTGGCCAGCGAGATCACCTGATATGAACCCAATAGAGCACGTTTGGGACTTGCAGAAAAGAAAAGTTAAGTCCAGAATTCCAGCTCCTGCCAACGTGGGTGAACTGCGAATCGCCGTAGTTGAGGAATGGCGGAGACTATCCCAGGAGACCATCGATAACATCATTCTCAGTATGCCTAGACGGGTAGAAACTTTAATAAGAGCACGTGGAGGAAATACGCGATATTAATCACCATTTTTCTTATTTAATTAATTGTTATTTTAATATTAATTTTCACTTTTCTCGGTTACATGAAAGTTCAAAAATGTACAATTTTTCACAAATAGCCTTTACTCGCAAAATCTGTTCTTAATGTGATCTCATTTTAAGTAAAACAAATGAAACTTTAAATAACAAAAGAAGTGTAGTAAGTAGATTTTAAATTAAAACCATATTTTTTAATTATGGATCTTTTTTTTGTGTTCCGCTAAATAGGCCGGTGTGTTTAGTTAAGACAGAGCAATATCTGTTATGTACGATGTAAATTATTTAAAATTATTACTCATATTCAGAAGTTATATTATATAAGAAAAAAAACTAAAATTAAAGTCAATTGTTTATTGTTATACGAACACATATAGTACAAATACCTCTTATCAATATGGTCTATTATTCATGTATGGCTGTGGTCTTCTCATTTGAGGCGGCATTCTGTTTGGAGGGGTAATAGAGATATCTAAATAATGTCCAATTTGAAATTTGAGCTGAGCCAGTGTTTTATTATCATCCCCTCCTCGTTGTCCAGAACAAGTCACACCAATTTCTCTCATACGGTAAGTTGGAGTTCTCTGATCAGGATATACTATGGCAAAGTCAAAATATGTTCCCTTACGTCTGGTTTCCGGATTGACTTCTTTTACTAAGCCTGTAAGTTCTCTAAGAGTTGCATCCATCCAGGTGTATATTTGAAGCTCATTTTGGGGAACATTTCCACGCACATAGTCCCCTGGAGAGTTATGTCTGCCAGTGGAACAAAACACACGAAGCAAAAGTGGGCAAGTCTGTAATGAAAGAATCTGGTTCCAAAAATCTGCATATTAACCTAAATATTACTTATAAATTTACACTTTTGTAGGTCAGGGTCACAGCTTAAATGGTCTAAAATCAGATAGAAATAGTCAGAAATAATTTATCACTGTTGTAAATATTGCCCTGTTTACAACAGTGACATGTTGTCTAATGTTACATATAATAATAGCTATATTAATAGCTAAATTAAAATACCGTTTAGGACAATATGTTTTATACTGCAAAAACAAAACGGAATAACTATATATCATTGACTTTTGATAGAAACTAAATTGTTTACCTTCTCTCTGTCGACTGGCTTCTCTACCGGCTTAACCTCTTCAACTACCATTGACTCTATTCCTGCCATTTTCATTATTTTCAACTCGTATTTAGATATTATATCGTAGACGTAGGTAGGTATATTTATTTTGTTCTATGATAATATTCAATACGGACGCTCCACGCTAACTTAAAAATAAAAATACGTACCGTTGTGTACTGACAAGTGTCAACAAGTCTTTGGTGTCAACTGTCAAGTTTTTTTATATGGCTTTCGGCTTAAAATCATCCCAGTGTCAATTTAAAAAGGCGGGGAATAGAATTTTCGTTTAAATTTTCAACACCGTATTTAATTTTCTAAATCGTCAAGTCCAAAGTCTAATTAAATAGTCAGTGCACCCAATAAGTCAGTCAGTCAATTCAGTAAAGTGGTAGAAGCTTTACTGAAAGTTGCTATAGAGAATAAGTTGCTATATTGGTAGTTCTGGAGAGAACACAAAATAGCACGCTTGTTGTAGTTGTATCACTTGCCCCCACTTGTGCACTTATATGAATAAGTAAAAGTAAAATAAATTCTACCAATATTACACATTATTATCTGAATTAACACAAATATTGGAAGATATACAAAAACAACAATGTCGCACATTGCCATTATAAAACTCGATACTTCTCATGCCAAAATGTTTTTTTTTTTAGATATGCACCAAAGTCATAGATTTGCTCCCCCGTCTTCCATGCATGAGGGACAAGGATAACTCTCTTTGTGAGTGTGGCCTAGACGAGGGTGCCTTGGATCATATATTTTTCTGTTGCCCAAGAAACTATCCCTCTCTATATGACTTTCTTCCCAATTACATTCCTCGCCCTATAAATTTTAAATCAGTTTTATGTTATGTAAATACTACATTTATTTAAATTTTATGTACATAATATATTCGTTCTAACAATATAAGATTGTGATGTTTTTACTAACACTTAAGTATGTTTGTTTCAGGTGATTCAACAGATGTTTATATTTTTGGGTAACTGTACCCTTGTTGTTTTACGTGACCTACAATTTATAGAGCAAAGTCGACATAAAAACACTCTGACATTGACAGCTCACTGAGACCGCCTTATATAAAGAAAAAAAAGTAGTCATAGTCACACTACAGTAAAAATTCTATGTTCTTGTCGGTAGATATTGATGTATTTTCAATTACTGTAAATATCTATTCTATTCTACATAACTAAATACCTATTCCATTACCTAACTGTAGTGTGACTATTCATACTACAGTAAAAATTCTATGTTCTTGTCGGTAGATATTGATGTATTTTCAATTACTGTAAATATCTATTCTATTCTACATAACTAAATACCTATTCCATTACCTAACTGGAAGAGAAAATAAATATACGGTAATATAAAAAAATCATTGACCTACTTATTATCTGTCTAGACTATAGACAGTAACCTCTCGTCTGGGAGTTTTGCCGGGAATTCAATGGGTGACAATTCAATAATTCAAATATTCGTTATTTAAAGTGCACAAGTGTGGGTAAGTGGTACAACTTCTAAAAACGTGCTATTTTGTATTCCTCCAAAACTCCCTAGAAACTTTTAGTAAAGCTTCTACCACTTTACTGAATCGACTGACTTGACTCATTGACTGCACTGACTATCTATTTGGACTTTGACTAGACTTTAGACTTGACGATTAATTAAGGAATACGTTGTTGAAAATTGAAACCAAAATTATATTTCCCGCCTTTTTAACTTGACACTGGCAAATGATTTAAGCCGACGCCATATATTTAAATAAAAAAAACCTCTCGTCTGAAAAAAAATCTTTTGACATTTGATTTGTGATCGTCGATCGATTTGTTTAAAAAATATTTGCGTCAAAAGTGCTGTTGTGATTTTTAGTGAGCGATAATTTTAGTAAATCTGAATCCATTATTCAATAATAAACTTATTTTATTTAGCCTGTACAATGGCCAACAAGGAAGAGGAGGAAACGTTTAAGGAAGACGAAGTTTACATTAATCCCGAAGATGGCATGCCTAACATCCATCCAAATATACCTGATTTAGAACAAGAAAGTGATTGCCAAGATGAAATAAATGAACTCGACGACCTACCAAAGTCTGTAATCGTTACCAATATTCATAGTGATGTTTTCGTTGATGAGAAACTGAAGCGTGAAATGGAAAATCTATTTCGTACATTTTCTGACAATACTACATTTCAGTGGCTAAGGAGTTTTAGACGCTTACGTGTTAATTACGACAGTCCGCTGGCGGCTGCGAGTGCCAGAATACAACTTCATCAGTATCAATTTTATAACTCGTGCATCAATTGTTATTTCGCACAACCAGTCACTCCAATATCTTTAAAAAATCTTAGGCCACCGGCACCATACAAACAATTCCTTATATCGCCCCCAGCCAGTCCGCCCATAGGATGGGAGCCACGCGAAGAAGGTGAGCCACTTGTGAATCATGATCTGTTAGCGGCTCTCGCTACTTTAGCACCGGGGGAAAGCCACGAGTTACATGCGCCTACACCGACTCAACCAGCCATAGTGGTGCACACTGCACTCTCTGCAGACAATGGTGTCCCAAAACATGTCAGCTGTCAAATACCCCACACTCGCTGTCCTGAACATTGATACTTTTCTGAATTAAATGTAGAGTAGCTGTTGGAATGCTTTTTACTCAGTCTTGTCAATTCATACATGCCAAAGAAGCAACCAAATAACAATGCAGTACATAATATGGAAACATCTTGAAAGTACACATTTTTATCTTTAATTTGTTTGTTATTTTTAATTAAAATATTTGTGGTTTGTAATTAGATGAATTGGCTACACTAATTAACTTAACAATGTTTATCATTTTTTAATTTATTGTTTTTGTTTGGTGCTATTTCATAAAATAATATGTTATTATCTAAGCTACTTATGTTTGTACTTAGAATGCATGGGGCACATATTTTGTAATCGTCGAATTATACTGTTATGACATTATTATATTTTATGCAACATAGCATATCCTATTAAAATTATTATAATTATTAAAACTTGATTATAACACGAGATCATATTTTTGCCATAACTTTTATAAAATAAGACGGTTCTTTACCTTGTTAAAAAAATAATTGCTGGTTTTTTGTTGTAATATTTTTATCTGTAAAGTTGTGATAAAACTTAAGATTTAAATATCATACAGGAGAAAGTATTTTAAAGGTACTACAGAATCACATGTAATGACATAAATGCATGTAGATTTTTTGTGTCTTTAAAAGTAGTTAATTATTCTGACACTGGCCTCTCTTTTTTACCCGACTATGGCAAAGACAATAGGAACGGTAATGATTTTGGCAGTCTATGTATGTATGTTTGTTCCACTGTAGAGCTTAAACTACTGATCCAATTTTAATGAATGATGTGTCAATAGATTCGTAATAATGACGTGGGTAACATAGACTAGTTATATAATTTGCATAGTCGGGATATAGTTTTAACTTTTTTACTATCTCATATTATTGTAATTCTCATTTTTTCAATGTTAATTACCACTAAACATTGAAAAATGAATAACTTTGCATAACTATTTTCTCAGCTAAATAATAAAAAAATTTAGCAGCTTTTTCCTTGAATAACAAAATATATTATAATATACAAATTATAATAAGGAATCACATGATATAAATATTTTCATCTTACAATTTTGGCTTGTGTAGTTTAGATGGAATGAAAAAGATGGATACTTCTAGTCTAGTTTATCTAAGTTTGTTTGTTTTTAAAATTAATATCAGCACATTTTTATGAATGCAGGGTTCACTTCAGAATAAAAAAATTGTAATAAATTTTAAATAATCAACAATGTATAGGCGCTAATGCACTGCGCTCATACATTTTAGTTTTTATGGATATTTTACAAGTTTAGAGTCCTATTTTTGGAACGAAGTGTAGACTAGTGCTATGGGCTAGCTTAGTGAGATAGTAGTTATAATATTTATAGACAAACATAAATTTGTCATTAAGTATTCCAATTTGTTAAATATTAAGGTCTGGTTATTTCAGATGTATTAAACTAGAAACACATGTTCAATCATGGTTCGCTTCTTTTCCACCGTTAGAATGTGGGAATGCGTCACAAAATTATTCAATAAAGAATCAAACTGAGTAACTTGTGAATTCCTCTATATGTTGGATCGAATCGCATTAGTCAAATATAAATTCAAGCTCAACTGGTACACTGGCCTGAACATTCCGCTCTTCGATTGTTTAGTAGATGCAAAAATGATTAGGCTATACACGTCTTCATAAATGCTGTAGTATTCAGATAACTAAATCATACTTGTCCTATTATGTATTACTTAATTAATAATAATTGTACAATCAAAATATGATAATTGTTTAAAAGCGACAGTTGAGGGATAAAGAGGTTGGCGTATCATTGTGTAAGAAAACTGTGAGACTGCCTAAATCTATCACAACACCAATGTTTAAAATAGTTTAGTCTTAGACAATTTCAATTGCTTGTAAAGAAAAATAAGTATCCGGAATCTTAAATAAGGGCCTGTTTCACAATCTTCTAATAAGTGTCGGACAGCTTATTCGGAAGTTTTGTCGCTGCTTACATTATATCGAGCGACAGAGACAAAACATGTAAATAAGCTATCTGACACATGTTAGTAGATGTGCAACAGGACAGTAAATATAATATCTACGAAGTGAAAATAAGAAGCAATTTTTTTTATAATTTAAACTGTTAGTTGTATATATGACAAATGTGACGCCTCCCAATAACAAGTGGTTAGGTATTTTTATTTGTTGTTTGTTGTATTATTGTTTTACGTGTAAAATAGATATTCAATAAAACCCGCAATACTTGGGTACTAAATCTCTCAGGTGTTACACCGTAAAATATATTAGATAATTATATCTAACTTGGTTACTAGTTAGTTACTACCAAATAAGTACAAGTGGCAAAGGTAAACAGAACGCAGAGCTCCTTAACTTTTTAATAAATTATAATTGAACATAAAAAGGTAGGTAGTTAGGTACTTTGTTGTGGTAATACAATAACAGATGTAATAACTACCTTTAAATTGTTACGCTGTCGCTCCGTCCAGAAATAAAAACTTACTTATGTACCAACAAATAAAAGGTTTTAATTAAGTTATTATAATAACCCACCCACTTCGATTGCACACTGCAAAGTATTTTTCTTTTAAGTTATAATTATTATAAGTACTTACCTACATGTTACACTTAAAATCCGCAGCAAGTAGTAAGTAGAATAGTTCCTAAAACTCTTTATAGTTTAAATTAATAAATCCATTTATTGTTTAATTGTTTTGTAAAAATCTGACGTAGGTTTACTTGCCGGGTTTTTGAGAAATAACTAAAGTATCCTTGTGAATACTATGAAAACAGGTTTGCGTTCAGTTGCGGTCTGTGGAAAATTGGAGAAAAGCATGTAGATGGAATTAAATGTAATATAATACCTTCCACGAAGACGCGTTCTACAATTTTTTGAGGTGCGTCTAAATCAACGCAGACCGTAGACAGGAGAACTACCGACTACGAAGCCAATACCTATGTCTATTAGGAAGAAGAAGAAAAGTACATAGTGCACGCCTTCGTGGATGGCATTATCTAATAAACATGAATCCAAGCCAGATATCTTGTTTTGTATACGTTGTACAACTAAACCAGCGAATGGTTCAGAAGTGTGATTACTAAAATTTGTATTTTAAAACATAATTATAAGCCTATATTATATTGCATACAATGTTATGTTATTAATTGTGAGATATATTTGTGAATATGTTAAACACTGACATAATATATCTGCATATTCGTTTTTAATGTAGTTTTAATCTCACTGTGATTTCAATGTTTATTGTTTGGTGTAAATTTATGTAATATTATTGAATTTATATTAAATTTGATTTAAGTTTTACACTAACCTATCAAGGTTTATAACCCACACAGCAACATTCCAAAACGAATGCAAAGGCGCAGCTCTACCTACTTGTGCCGTGAAGATTCCTGTGTTTCTATTGAAAATTTTCTATTGAATTCCCGCTATTGAAAATTGTCAAAATTGTTTTCTAATATGATGAAATCCGATGAATCATGTAGCGAAAAAAATACACTGGCGGACACATAAACTGCATCATAGTGCAAGAACACATTCAATAAAATTTTATTACGAAATATGCTAACTTTTTACATTTATTGGTATTGGAAAATAAAGGCTGGTTTATAAACACAAAAACAAAATAAAATTTAAATATGGTACTGTCACAAAAGAAAGAAAATATTCTATAGAAGAAATCTTGTCAATTTACTAAAGATTAAGTCGTTGTTACGTTAATGTTGTGATTGATGGTTATTTTTTTTGTTTTGTTACATGTTGAAATATCGTTACTGATTGTTTAATTGCTGGTCTGTTTTCATTTTAAACACGTTTTCTCTCACGAATATGGACGTATCGTCCGAAAAAGCCACACAAATTGTTGCTCTAGTGCAGCAAGTTTTAAATGTAAACCAGTCTACGGTTTCCCAAGCTTACTGAAGGTTTATGGAGACAGGTTCATTCAAAAGAAGACGTGAAAACGGCAGAACTCTGGTGACAACGTCTCTTGACGACAGGTTTATTGCGACAACTTCCTTGTGAAATCGGTTTTTAACGTCTATAAGCATTAAAAATGAGCTCCACCAGGTACGTGACGTAGCAGTTAGTGCACGAACCATAGAAGGCTAAAAGAGCGTGATATAACACCTTACAGACCCGTAAATGGACCTAAATTGTCTGCAGCTCACAGGCAAGCTCGACTAAGATTTGCTCGTGAACACTGAAATTGGACTGAAGAGCAATGAGCTTCCGTATTATTCACTGATGAGTGTAGGACTTGTTTGTATGGTGCTGATGGTCGCAGACTAATCTACCGTGGACGAGGAGAGCGATATGCTCAAAATTGCATTGAGGAGAGGGTTCCATTTGGAGGCGGGTCTTGTATGGTTTGGGGCGGCATATCGATGGATGCTCGAACTGAACTTGTGTTTATTGACGCAGACACACATGGCCGTGGTAACCGTGGTTTAACATCACATCGCTATATAACGGAGATATTGGACCCTCATGTGGTACCTTTTAGCGGATTTATAGCGAAAACTTCATCCTGATGCAGGATAATGCTCGTTCGCACGCTGCAAGACAAGTTGAGCAATACTTTACTCAGGTTGAGATTCGTTCCATGGATTAGCCACGTAGCCCGGACCTCAATCCGATAGAACACGTGTAGGACAACCTAAAAAGAGCTGTATTTACAAGAAATCCGGTCCCAACAACGGTTGCGGAGCTCAGAGTTGCATTGTCCCAAAAATGGGACAATACTCCGCAATATCTTTTAAAAACACTGATCAGGTCGATGCGAAACCGACTTGGATCAGTTATTAGGGCAAGAGGAGGTAATACATCTTATTAAAAACAAAAAAAATACTTTTTATTTTCTTAGTATTGTAAAATTTTCATAATAAAGCCGTTTATATTCTATTCACTGTTTCATTCCAAAAAAGCTGCAAAAGGAGTAAATTGATTCTTTTAGTGAGAAAAGTTGACCTATACACACATGAATTGATATTTTATCAGATTAAGAACCAGTCATAGCATTATCATTGAAATGAATCAAAATAGTTTGCACTTTCACTAATTATGTTTCATTGAAAGTTATCTTGCATCTTATATATATATATATATATATATATATATATATATATATATATACAGAACGTATAACCGCATCCTTTTTTTGGAAGTCGGTTTTAAAAATATAATTATGATTAAAGTAAATTTAAGACTTACCAGCCACACCGCTTACACCAGCTTTCAAATAAATAACCTAACCAAGTGCATGTCAGGACATGTCTAAACAGGATTCCTTAACTATCAACGCGCAATAGGTTTTCTTTGAATAACTTCTAAAGTTATTATCCGATTTCGCTCAAAAATAATTTCCCTAAATTAGATTTTAGCATGATCTATCAGCATGGAAACTTACAAGTTTCTTCTCTCATAGTTTAGAAATGACTTTTAAACCACTTTGGAGGCCGATTACTCGAAAATAGTCGACATTGTAAAAAAGTCATGTATGAAACATTTAACCTTGCATTTATTTTTAAATACCTATTCAACGATACCCCACACGATGGGATAGAATGAAAAAATATTTTTCACATGTATAGAAAGCCATGTCTAAAATAAAAAATTATTATTATTTAATGATGCCAAAACCGAGATCTATACCTACACAGTCCTTAACTATACAAAATTTCACCAGTCAGGTTAACCCAGTCGAAACTTTTAGAGGTGACAAACAAAAAAAAATACAGTCGAATTGATAACCCTCTTCCATTTTTGAAGTCGGATAAAAAGTGAAGTTAACGATCATTCGTTATGATCGTGAGTAAAAACATTATACCTACTTACCAACTCAATACGTTAGCAAATCTTCAATCAATAACTGGTGTCCTATCAATAACTGGTGTGTTTAGTGTTTAACATAAGACATGGTCAAAGCATTGTTTGCCTTTTCTAGTCTGCGTACAATTGCCATTGGCGTCGTATTATCTGCAGATAAATATGAGAAGAAAAACCTCTAGAATGCAGGAGATAATAAATTACATTCCGTTCCGTGACCCATCGATGACACTAATAGCTATTCAGATAATTAACTCAAGTCTCAAACTCATCGAAAAACAATTTTGATTATCGATAAAATTATCCTTTGGATTTTATAGGGGTCAACGAATTACAAGATTTTTCAGCTGTATGTTTAAATACTACTTGACAAACCCTTTCTTAACACGTTAGTTAAACACCAATTATTATAGGCCTTCGGCAAATATGTGCTGAACTGCAGTTGCTAGTAGTTTTGATAATTAATCATATATATACTTTGTAGAGATAATGTAAAGATACAAAACTCTAAAATATAAAATTCTTCTTTTTACATAATATAATCGTAGACCGTAGTACAGCAGCCTAGAATGTAGACAAATCCCAAGACCGTAGTACAGCAATCCTGGCAAAAACAATGATTTGAAATTAAAGGCTTGAAATAACAGTCATATAAACATAATATATTGTACTTATATCTAGTAGTTATATCATACAGAATGGTAATAGCGTTAGATATTTATACATAATTTACCAACAATAAATTCACAACACCCTGCTCGATCGGTTGTTAATTTAAGCTACGCAATTGTAGGTATAAATATCTATATATAATTGTTCAGTTAACGCTACTCAAAAGTTAATCACTAGGCAATAGTTGAGGCTGTTTCTTAACTTTTGGTGAGCCAATATGATGAAATCATAGTAACAAACTGTTTTGTACACTACACGTACTTTTTCTTCATACTTACATCAGAAAAGCATTTGTTGTTATTTAGTATTATAAAGTATTATAATTTTCACTAGAAAACGTGTTAATAGTGTTAAGAATTTATATTGTATTTAAGATGTTTATATAATACCTATGTTACCTATGTAACAGCCTCCGTGGTCTAGTGGTTTAGAGCTTCGCTCTCGACTCGGAGGTCGTGGGTTCGATTCCCGCATTGGAATAACAAAAAATCTTGTTTCCAAGTTTGGTTAGGACAATGCAGGCTGATCACCTGATTGTCTGACAAGAAAGATGATCCATGCGTCGGATGGGCATGTAAAAAGTCGGACCTGCGCCTGATATCTCACCAGTCGTGTCGGTTATTCGTCCCACTGGGTTACGAGAGTAAAAGGAAGAGAGAGTGCTCTTGTGTACTGCGCACACACTTGGGCACTATAAAATAACTCCTGCGTAGCTGGCCTGGTTTCAATTAAACCGGCCACCGTCACTGAAATCAGTGTGGGGAGCTATAATACCTATATCACTGTTTTTCAAATAAATAAAAATAAAAAATAGTAGCTACCAGTGGCGAAAGCTGATTCTCCTTTATAGGGAAGCCCTAGCCTGTATAATAGGTAGAGATATGGATGAGGGTCAAAAGGTAAGTGGTAGGTAAGTGAAGCCGATAGGAATGGAGTTATTGGTACCCCACGCCACTGGTAGGTACCTAATTACCTAGGTATTTCTTATTCTGTATCTTTAAATAAATATGATTTCACATTACATAATATAACATCAATACTTAGAATATTAAATTTACTATCGAAAAAGTTGCCACTCGACCAGGCATAAGACAAAAATCGCTTAACAGCGCCGTTGAATCGTGTGCCCGCAAACATGCTCACGTGTAAATACCTAGTACAACCACGTCTACAGTCGACGCGGTCACTTCCCTTACGTCTGAAAATTTTAAAGAAAAATGTTTAGAAACTGGTCAAGCAGGAACTTTGTTGATATTGTACCTCTTCCATTACTCCTTCACATTAGGCACCTACAGTAGCTACAGTAGTAGGTACCTATCATTTACCGCAAGCAAATTTGGCAAATTGTGTACGAATCTAGCTTTGTGCTCTTATGCTATCTACCTACTTTTACTGAAGCACAATAATGTAGGTCAATAAGTATATTTTTCTAATTGCCTTGTTCTTCGAATTCTCATTTTACAAGGCCTCATGCAAGATGGTTCGTTTGACCTATTTTGGCAGATAACTAGTCGTTTAAATGCAGTCTTGAAATTTTAATTGCGACACACTTAATATATAAAAATTACAAAGCTTTTTAGTCGGAATTTCGAAGCGTAGGACAGTGAGACCACTTCAATGACTTTGTGGGTACCTACTGTACCGATGGTAAGTACTTATTCTATACCTTCTTGTTTAGTTAACACGCCAATATAGGAACGCCTCATTTAGTCTATATAGAGCATAATAGGTACGACATACCCGCATTACTTTGAAAAGTTGTGTGGTATCTTAGATGTACAAGTGCTCCTATGTACACTCGGGTAAAGGTAAGATATATAAGTGGCACTAGGTAAGATATTCAATCATACTTATTGAAGATTGAAGGACTAAGGAGTAAGGACGCGCCATTAGTCAATTTTGACATTTCGCTGATGAGACTTCACTTGAAAATAAATTAAATAAAATATTCGTGTCATAGTGGTACACTCCTCCGAAACGGCTTGACCGATTCTTATGATTTTTTTTGCATATTCGATAGGTCTGAGAATCGGTCGTAATCTATTTTTTCAACCCCTAAATGATAAGGGTGTCCCACCCCTAAATATTTTTTTAAATTTTTTGGACATTTTTTTTTATATGACGGCATTAAAAAATACGTACAATAATTGCAAAACAACGTTTTCCGGGTCAGCTAGTAAACTATAGAATCAATGAGTCTACAGCGCTGAGAAGGTCATTCACCTCACATAGCTGATTTCATTAGATTTTATTAATATTATTTTAATTATTTCGAAATCAGCTATAAGGTCAATGATCTCAGTGTCGTATAGTGTGTGTAATTTTGAATAAAATAAATAGCTGTTTATAATTATTTCACTGCCTAAACGTCTTAACATAAGCAGGAAATCATGTGCCCAATGTTTCTGTAGTTAATTTTGCAAAACGTTAAATAGGCACTTTTGACCAGAAAGCCATGCAGGCTTAAGGTACTACGTAGGTACGGACAACCATAAGCCTGTATGGCCTTCTGGTATTGGTAATAAATTATGCAGGCATGCATACCTGTCAGGAATGCATGCCTGCATAATTTATTATTGTAACGCATAGTAGGTATAATAGTTCTTCTATCTAATATTTATAACATTATAATATTATTTATGAAAATATCATCATTAATTATATCACGATCCAGCCAAATAACAATTTCATAATATTTTTACACTATTAGGTACTAGACAAGATAATTGTTTAATAAAATTTTATTACTAGATAGGAATAACAAATTTACTCCACAGCCAAGCAATGATATGTTTTATAAGTATTTACAGTAATTCATAGGAAGCGTAAAATTGTACAAAATGGTATCTCAACTATGATGCATTTTCACATTATAAAAATTCAATAAAATAATACCCCTACATTTAACATATTTACTTAACAGTTTACAACACTAAAATACAATACCTATTATTGATAACTTTGGTAAATAATTAGGTACATCCCTATTTATTTATTATAAGACAATTATGAAGTAGGTTAGTATTAGGTAAGATAAGTTTACAAAAATATAGATGTAGTTACATGATTAACTGCCTAGTTAAATCAATTTAAGGCGAGGTTAAGTATAATGAACACGTCCCTTTGTTGTAATATTAAATTAATTTCAATTACAATTCACAATCATAAAAATCTTAACAATGATTAAAAAAAATAGAAGATCTTTTATGTCCTAACTATGTACGTTTATGATAATTAGCAATGAGTTTTATAAAAAAAGTATTATCAGGTCATTCAGAATTTTCAACGTTGGACGGATTTTCCAAATTTTGCAAAATGTTTATAATGACAGCCTAAACCTTTTTGACCATATCTTGTAACGGAAGCATAGATTCCGCCGCTTTCTCGTCTGGGTCCTCATGTTTTCTCTTCTTTCCCAAGCAACTGGTGAAACATGTGTCGCCTTTTCCAAAGTTTTCTCCATCCGCTAAAGACTGTGGCATAGGTTGGTTCATTGTCTCGGGGAGGAGGCAACATAAAAAGCCCGAAACGAGAGCGACAAGACCGAAGGTTACAGCTGGAATTTTAGGATCAAACGAATCCAGTAAGGTTATCAAAGGAGTCATCGCACCTGATAATCTGGCACACATGGAACCTAAGCCCATTGCGGAGTTGCGCACCACAGTTGGGAAAAGTTCAGCTGAATAGTTGTAAATTATAGCGAATGATCCAGCTATAAAAAGTTTTCCAGCTACGACTATTACGGTGGATAATATTGAACCAGATGGTATGAAGGCAGCAGCGATACATGCCGTTCCTCCTATTAACATCATCGAACTTATCAGCAATCGTCGGCCCCAAATGTCTAGGAAATAAATAACGGCACCGTAACTGGGAAATTCTACTAAACCGAACACTGCTGTTATGAGGTATGGGTTGCCTTCTAATTTTCCTGTACTTAAAGTCAGCCCATAATAAACTAGTGAATTTGCAAACCAAGATAAACAAACGATGAGCGTCTTGTTGCGTAGATTGGGCGTTTTGAATAGATCACCAGTACTCGCCGACGGTTCGTCTGATGATTTTGAAGTGGATAGTTTTCCTCTAGATATTAAGTCTGCCTTATCTAAGGTTTCGTTGGACTTGTTGAACTTTAAAGCTTTTTGTACTATCTCTACGGCTTCCTTACATCTACCTTGGGCCCACAGCCACCGAGGAGATTCATCCATTATCCAAATATGGGGAAAGAGTAAAAGACCGTGTAATCCATAAACTACTTGCAAGATTTGCCTATTATCTATTAAGGCTCCCCAACCGGCCACTAACATTATACCGAAAGCGAACAGACATTGGAAAGTAACTCCGCATGCAGTACGTTTGCTGGCACCGACGAGTTCCATTGTTAATACAAAGGCAGGGATATATGCACCCGCAGATCCAAAGATTCCATACAAGAACATAACTACTAAAAAGCTCCAGAATTCAGGTATGAAGGCAGCCGCTACGCCTAGTGCGCATTGTAAAACTCCTGACCAGCAAAACACAGTTTTGCGTCCAATTTTGTCCGCTAAGCCGCCCAAAAAGATGGCTCCAGTAAAAACTCCTAACATATATCCAGATTGTGATATAGCTCCTCTCCATCTTTGGTCACATACTAGATTCCATTCTATCGCGCGGGATGAAGTCCTGTACCTCGTGTCGAATACCCATTTCGCACAAGAGACGGTTTCGTTGTCTTCGGAATACATGTGACAACTGTCCAGGGCTCCAGCAGGTGTTAGGGGTATGGCAGCCAGAATTTCTGACGAATTCCATGGTGCGGTGGTATTACTGGTGTCTACACCATCTATCCAGCATCTGTAACATAAAAAATTCTATGTCGTGACTATGTTACTGGTCCAGAGAGTAGATTTTTTATAAAAATCGACGTTCTAGGTCTTTATCCTGTCCATACATCCTTCTTATTTTAAGAGGCGTATTACATCTCGACTGTGTTTTTTGCGTAAAATAGCCAATTATGGCGTTCTTGATCTCGGAAACAAAGATACATTAACAATTTTGACATATTGAGTAGTGCAGAATAGCTATTGGCCTAGTTCGTAGGGGCCTCGCTTTTTGTAAACTTTGCTTAACTTTTTAATTAAACCCAAAATTGCAGAGAAAGATTTTCATAAAATGCGCGGAGGCACTTTTTTGAGCTCCTGGATTGAACTACTGTTCTAAGCAAATGAAATAATTAAATGAGAATGTTATCTCCTATATAGTCGTATAGTTCGTAGCGGCCTTAGAATTTTGAAATATCTTTGATTTAATATAAAAAAAAACTTATTCTAAGCCAAAAGAACGTCGAAAATAGCTTTAAGTTAACTGTGAATTGCTCCTATCTACGATAATATATTAAGCAAAATTTATACCATAACAATAATTGTTACTTCATGAGGAATAAAGATTTTATAATTTTAAATCATGAATTTATTAACCTATTTCAATAAAAACGATAAATGCAACTGCAAAATTACTACAAAATGCGAAATGTCGGAAACGATTCAAATACATAATCTCGCACAGCGCATATTTGTAATAGGGCTCTTAATGCAGTCTGTATCTCATAAACATTTAAAAGCATTCATTTTTTTGTTTTAATTTACAGAATATGCTTAGTTCAAATGAAAAATAATACTCACAACTTTTCATATTCAATTTGCTCTATAACACAGCCTAATTTTGATTTTAAACTATTATTTAATACATAGTAATGTTAAGTTATATGTATATTCTACTCAAGACATGCATCAGAGTGTCTAATATACATTTTGAAGTGACAACAAAGAGGTGCTCCACTTTTTTTTTGTTGCTTATTTATCATTATATTTTTGGGAATCTTAAAAATAGCTCCTTAGTAATGTAGAGACATACGAGTAGTGTCATTAAAATTAATAAGATGTATTGAGACACCGAAAACCTAACCAAATAGGTAGGTTAGTACGACATTATCTACTAGGGATGTAGGGGAAGGTGGGGCAAGATAAAGTGGGGGGTATGACGGGCTTTTCACAATATGTTTCCAATAGACCGAGCACATCAGTTCTAGCATCTAAAGATCGACCGTCGTAATAGTTGTAAGTCACACATCATTTGTTTTAATTATTGGGAAAAAGGTGATTTTAGTTGATACGCTTAAATTTTCATAAAATAAAAATAATAATAAATATATATTATAAGTGTGATAAATATATTGAAAATCACATACCTATTAAATCCCACATCTTATAAATCTCACATCAATTAAATTTAAAGGTACCTACCCTTTAAGGTACTAGGTAGGTACCCCACGGCTTTTCAACATGTGGTGATGATTCCTGTGGTTTCTTATTTTCGCAATACGACGTAAAGAATAAATAAGGATTATTTTAGTGCTAAATATGTTTATGAAACTATAAAATCTGAGATAAATAACGTTCTGAACCTGATGCATCCGTCCTGCCCCACCCTCCCATAATAATAAACAGTTTTAATATTAACGTTTATTAAGTAAAAAACTTAAGTCACACAAAAATTATTATTATAATAATATAGCACTTAGGTATTACAACTGTTACAAGTAACAACGAATATTCATACCAAAAATTAATATTACTTTATACCCACAAATAGGTAAGAAAGTAGAAAGTACCTACTTGAAATGTAATTTCTTGCACATAAAAAATAGGACAAACATTAACATAAAGTTTAATGAAATCAAATAAAAATAAAAATTACCCTTGTAATGATTTTTGTAGAAAATTGTTTGTGCTGTTGCGGTTAACACCCGCAGGCAGCTGACAATTTTTTACAAAAATCTGTAAAACAGTTATTTTTTGAAACGTCTTATCAGTTATCTAACACACATTTTTTTCAAAATATTGGGTAATTTACTTATTATTATTATTATTTTAATGCTAATAAATAACTTATCAAACTTGGTCCAAATTTTAGTTTTAGTAATTTTAATTCATTCCGATTTCCGAGTAATTGCATAATTAGTTCTCATAAAAATATTTAAGTATAAATCCTTATAAATACTTTTATTTATTATTTATTTCTTTTATTTATTATTCAACATGATAATAATAAATCTTATATTAAATAATCTTTTTTATGAACACATAAAAAAGATACACATAGTGACAGTTTACCAAATGTTATGAATACAAAATCAAACAAATATAAAAATGTATAATGGCTATAAAATAATACATCTATTGAGTAGGTACGTAATGTTTTAAATGCATCTGGCATTCACTGGGGTAAAATTCAAAATAATAGGTCTTTACCTATGAAATTGCCTTTCTGCATTTACTGGCCATTTCAAATCAAAATAATTTTTGTTTGGCTAAGAATTCTAATTTCAAATTAATTTTATTATAAAAACATGGAATCTTTTTCCAAAAGTAGTCATTTGTTTATTGATTAGTGTTACATTTTCATCGCATGTTTTGTATGAAATTTTTTCATACAAAACGGCGATTTCATAGGTAAAGACCTAATATTAAAAATAATATAACTAGCTGACCCAGTAAACGTTGTTTTGCCATTTAAATTATCACTGGCTGCTATATAAAACATTTTACGGTCGATTCTCAGACCTGCCGAAAGCTCAAAAAAAAATCATATTAATCGGTCAAGCCGTTTAGGAGGAGTTTGATTACAAACACTGCAGTGACACAGAAATGAGAATTTTATAGGTATACTTATTAGAAAGGTGTAAAATAATTATGTAATGTTATTTACCTACTGTTAGCTAGGGAAGATATTCTAAAATCCACTTTGTTCCTCATAATGTGAAATCTGACTAGATATCATAAGCATAATAAAATTGGCACTAACCATAATTAAGTCTTAACTTAGTTTGATTCCGAATTAATTCACTTAACTGTGATAGTATTGAAGAGAAATTAGTAAGTTTATGTCTATTTGTTGTATAATGGGATGCAATTTTTGGAATTGTTATGATCGAACCGTACAAATGTGGGCAAATCAGATGGAACTACACTATCCAAAATGTGGTAAAAATTATAAATGTCAGCATATTAGCAGTCGGTGTTGCATCAACTCGATAAAAAATGTAACAATGCCTCAACATCAAAAATTATAGGTAAGTAATAATATCAAATCGAAATAACCTAACCAAGAGCATGTCAGGACATGTCTAAGGAGGGTTCCGTAACTATAATCGCGTAAAAGGTTTTTTTCAAATTACAGTAATACCCCGGACTTACGCGGTAGGTGGGTCCGAGCGATTGTCGTGTAAGTCGAATTCGCATAAGTTCTTCAAAAGTTACTGTCCGATTTCGTTAAAAATAACTTTCCTAATGAGTTTTTAGCATTGAAAATTGCAAGTTTCTAAGTCTCATAGTTTAGAAATGCCAGGTGAAACCAACTTATAAACCACTTTGGAGGCCGATTACTTGTAAATGGTTGACTTTGTAAAAAATCATGTTTGAAGCCTTGCCTTTATTTCAATGTGGGGTATCGTTGAATAGAACCTATTTAGCGATACCCCACACTGGTGGGGTATGGGGTAGGATGAAAAATATTTTTCATCCCCACTTCACATGTATTCATTTATATTTATAATTACAGAATCTAGAAGCGCGGACAGACAGACAGATAGACGAACGGACAGAGCGAAACTATAGGGGTATTACGGAAACCTAAAAAATAATGGTAATTGACATTTAACTTTACTTACTTAACTAAGCATTATATCAATTTTTTTAAATCTGGATAGAACTCACTGGCATAGTTTTACAAAATTTTAAATGCAGGCACTCATATATTTTTAACATTATCTCTGATAATAATAATAATCCTCTCTTAAAATATAACATGCACTTAGTCAAAGTAAAAAAAATACATTCAAAATTGGTATTTTTATACACTTTCTGAATGTCGGTCTATTGCCTACCACCGGTTCGGAAGCTAGCACCAAGTTTCAGAACCAACTACGCGAAGCGCGGGATAAAAATTTTTGAATAACTGAAAATTATTTGATTCAGCTTAACATTAACGCACGAATATACACAGCAAACTTTATAGACTTTCGTAAACATATTGTGCAAAGTTGACGAAGCCTTTGCCAATGCTATTTGGGCCATGATGCAGATTGTTACATAGACATCTGAAAATTATTTCAGATGCATGTGTTTTACAACCTCGTGATCGGTTCGCTTATTTATCTTATAAGTTATAGGTTAGAAGTAGCTCATGACCCTTGTAAGTAATAATTTTAAGTAGGGGTTCCTATAACTCCTATCGGTTTCACTTATCTCTTACCTTTTGAAGACCCTAATCCAAATCCCTACCTATTATACAGGCTAGGGATTCCCTATGAAGGAGAACCAGCCTTCGCCACTGGTAGGTATGCATTTGTAATTAAAAATATATATGGATTTTCGTTCATATAAATGGGTTATTTGCTTTACGCTTTCTTATCATTCAAATGCAGTGGTATCATAGTTTCAGGTACATCGATCGAGATGTCACTGATTCGCCGCCCACTACAATTTGTGAAGCAGGTGTCACCGATTCCAAACTTTTCACCGTCTTCTATAGACTGAGGCAAACTACGACCGATCGTTTCAGGAAGCATGAATGTAGAAAATCCCGAGAACAGGGCGAGGAATCCGAATATAATTGTTGGTATTTTTGGATCAAGAGTATCTAAGAGACTTATCAAGGGGGTAAAAGCACCTGACACACTTGCGCACATACTTCCTAAACCGACGCCAGAACTACGCACTACCGTCGGAAATAGTTCAGCTGAATATTTGTAAATTATAGAATACGAGCCCGATATAAATAGTTTCCCAATCATAACTACTCCAGTGGCTGAAGTAGAACCGTGTGGTAGGGCTACTACGACTAAACAAGAGATACCTCCTAACAACATCATTGTACTTATCAGTGCTCTATGACCGATGCGGTCTAGACAATATATAATTATTATATAACTAGGTAATTCAACGATACCCATCAAAAACATAATAAAATAGGGGTTGCCGTTCAGTTTACCAGTGTTGAGTGATAGCCCATAGTACACAACGGAGTTAGCGAACCAGCAGCCGCAAATAATTAGGGTCTTCTTGAGCAGATTGGGAGTTTTGAAAAGGTCGCTGGTACTCGCCATTTCATCATCCGAATATTTAGCACAGGTCACTTTGCAATGCGATATCAATGTAGGCGTATCGATGATCTCACTCGATCTGTTCATTATCAAAGCTTTTTCTATTATGGCAACTGATTCTCTCGCTCGGCCTTGGGACCAAAGCCACCTAGGGGATTCGTCCATTAAAAACCAATGAGGAAGTAGTACAGCCGCATGCAACGCATAAACGGTTTGTAAATAGAATCTATTGTCTATCAAGTATCCCCATGCGGCCAAAAGCATTATTCCCACAGCGAACATAACTTGGAACGCAACTCCGCATATTGTCCGTCTGCTGGGCCCAACTAATTCCATCGTGAGCACAAAACCAGCGATGTAGGATCCGGATCCAAATATTCCATACAAGAATCTGAGAGCTATAAATGTGGTGTAATCTGTAGAAAAGGCAACCGAAGCTCCGAATAACAGTTGGAGGACTCCCGCCCAAACAAATACGGTTTTCCTTCCGAATTTATCGCACAATCTTCCCAGTACTATAGAACCAACTAGGACGCCGATCATGTACGCAGTTTGGGCCGCGGCTCCCATCCATCGTCTGCTGCAAACGAAGTTCCATTCTATGCCTCGTGAGGACGAATAGTATTGGGTGTCGTAGACCCAGGAGTTGCAGGTCTCAATTGTATTATTCTCTGAATAAATGCTGCATGAATCCAGTTTTCCGTGGGCATTTAAAGGTATTGCCTTCTCTAAAAGTGTGGAATTCCATGGTCCGGTGAAATTGGCGCTGTCGAAGCCGTCTACAGCGCATCTGAAAATTACAAATAGAGAAGTCAATATTTTGGTTTATTTAATTGCAATTTAACATTTAAAGCACATAAAAGTGAACAAAACAATAAGTACTAATACTGTGTAAAGCTGCATAATTATTGTGAAGAGCTAAAATATTCAGTGCCGTAACTTCTTATTGTTATTGAAATATTTATAACACTAATGAAATACTTTCGATTCGATTTTCTATTAAATGACTGGTGATTTAAAAGTTATGGTGTAGGTAATGTCATGAAAGTAGTGATGTAAATATGTGTCTATGTATAAAATATGTAATATTTTATATTGTTCATCATCCATGCACTTCAAAACCTATACGAAGTCACAAAATACCATTTGTTAGTAACTATAATAAATAATTTTATAAATTTTATTAAATATTAGACTGGTTAAGACTTAAGCATCAGTAAAATAAACAGGATAGAAACAAGAAGATACATAAAAATAAGCGATTAGTTATATAAAATCCATTTCCATAAACATATTTTTTTGCCAGGAATTATACTTACTTTCAATATGATACGCCGTCGAAAAACACTCGAAACCGATAAGTTTTCTTATCTTTGTAAATAAGAAGGATATCCTTAGACCCATAAAGCAGTTTAAACAGCAAATTCAGAAAAACTTTGGTATAGTTAGTTTGGCGATGACAACTGTGCAAGATGATAGGAAGGCTGTTATTAGCTTATGTAGATCAGATGTTTCTAGTACTTAAAACGACTTTGATCCTTTTATGGCACGGCATTTTTAAGATAGCGATTAAAAATTTAACTTTTTTCACTACACAAGAAGCCAGTTAATGAATACCAACACGTTTCACCTTGTGTAGTGAATAAAGTTCGATTTTGAATCGCTATATTAATTATTTTTAAACAAAAATTTAAACCGACTTCCAAAGTAAAAATGCACAAAAAAGTATGAAATAAAACTCTTTTTCTAAATTATTCCCCTTTCAAATTCGGCTAAAATTTTAAGTATTTCTCTACTCAATCTTCATAGCTTTGAAGTCAGTACCAGCCCGAACAACATTTTATAGAACTTACGTTCTGATAAAATTGAATTATGAAGATTGAATAGAGAAATAGTTAAAATTGTAGCCGAATTTGAAAGGGGAATTATTTAGAAAATGAGTTTTATTTCATACTTTTTTGTGCATTAAAAATGCACTTTGGAAGTCGGTTTAATTTTTTGTTTAAAAATAATAATATTTTACCCTTATTAGTGATATTTGTTAAATTATTATTAATACATTTTAAGAACGTTTAAAATAAACGATCGAATGTATAATTGAATACGCGCCAAGCTTCCATTAGGTATTGTAAATAAGTATGCCACTATGTAACTTACAGTAATCATGATGATGATTACTGTAAGTTACATAGTGGCATATGCTTGCAGTTCTTTAAACAATGCCGAAATTTCCAAACACGTATCTTTAAAGACTGAGGAGTTCTGTTCAGTACTTTTAGATTCAAGATATACCTTGGTACAAAATCTTATTTTTGATAGCATATGCTTGTGTTACTTCAGAAAAAGTGAAAAAAAAAACTATATGTGTCCATATAAATTTCGAGGAGTTCCCTCGATTCCTCATGGATCCCATCATCAGGTTTCCACTTTAGTGACTAAAGAACCAATTGAGAATTATACCCTTTACAAAAAAAAAAAAATCAAATAGGTCCATAAACGGCAGAGTAATGTTCAAAGACGTCCGTGTCGGTGTAAAATACTATGAGAAGTACCTTTTATATCATCATAACATGATGATGTATGGTGTGATGATGGTGGTGATGATGATGATTACTATAATTGACATAGTGGCATATGCTTTCAGTTCTTTAAAAAACGCCGGAATCCCCAAACATGTATCTATAAGGAGTCAGGAGTTCTGTTCAGTATTTTTGGATCCAGGATATACCTTGAAGCAAAATTTTACTTTTTGATAGCATATGTTTGGACTACTTCAGAAAAAGTCAAAAAAGAGAACCCAAGAATTACAAAAGTTTTTGGTTTATGCACCGAAGGTCGCCTACAGTCACCGTCAGACCCAGTGTACTTTGGACCTTATTGTCATAGTAATAAGATCGAAATGTGAAACACCCGACCTGATCAGTCATGAGCACTAAACTAACATAGGTTAGCAAAGGAGGATGTACAAAAATGTATTTAAAATTTTTTTCAATATTTTAAAAACAACAAAAATTATAATTGTTGACTGTTTTGACGGTCGAAATCACGCGTTGGACCTGCGGCGCTGGACCGTGAGTATAGCGCTTTATGTAAGGTCTCATGAGTCATGACTTTACATATAGTAATTTAGTAGCAATGTCGTGTCTACACCACATAGTTTTCTTATCACGATCAGTAATTGAAAATCATAAAATTTACAAAAAAAAATATACATATGGCTGATGGGGATACATTTAAAAGGACTTTTACATAATATTATGTGGATGTCTTTTACTATGTGTCTATGAGTCTGCTTCAATCTCTTCCATGTGTTGAAGATAAGGTTGAGAAGTGGAAAAAAATAGAACTCTTTTTTATTAAAGTTCGCAATTTCTCTAACCACCTCCTCCCCATCCTCGTTTGGATAAATCATTATAATAATTAACATAGTTAAAGCAAATTAAATAGCTGCATTTTATGAATAATACATTTTATAAATAAAACATACCACACCAGATTTCCTAAAAATAATATTTAGTAAAAATCATAATATTATATTGTGTATTATAAATATTACAAAATTTGTCTCAAAGGAATGCTCTATTCAGCAAACCCAAAACTTACCTACTACAGTTCGTCCACAATTATTGCCGATTGCCGGGCGCCATTAGCAATCTCGTTTAACTGTACATTAAAACCATATTGTTAATGACTCTGGGAAATTTTCGTTTTTCTATGGAAATGACTGACGTTGTAATATGAAAAACGACGATTGCCGAAAGACATTGAATCCGGTGGTCGTACTGTATATGTTTAATGTATTTAAATAAACTGAATATCTCAGGTCCTAGATATAATTATGTAGGTACTTAATCAAGTATTCAGATTTTAAGACATTCGTTAGTAGGTATAATGTATGTAATTTCAGAAAACGTTATTAAAAAGAGCTCAGATAAAAGCAAATATTTACATCTGCACACCATAAAAATAATATGTTATATTAAAGAACTTTTAATCATTACAATTTGTAATGTAGCAGGTAGCTGTATGCGCATACAGCTAAACTCCATATTTTTACCGAAAAGAAAAAAAAACAACATAATGCATCTCCTTCTCATGCGCATGCATCTTTCTCAAGGAGATGAGGTATAAATTTTGAATATAAACTTGCCAATTGTTTGCACATTAAAATTGGCGCCTTAAGTGGACCTGTGAGATTTTAGTGTTCTTTGTAGTGACAATCTTGCGTTGCGTTTTACGTTTGCGTGATTCATCAGTGCAAATGTCAAATTTGATCAATGACGCTTAAGACGTGTTCAAATGAACCAAGTGAAGTAAGCCATTTTGATATTTGCACCGATGACTCAATACAAACTTAACGACAATTGACTGTAGTGCGTTCACAGATCCGTATCGTACGAATCGCCTGTATTTATAAGAAGTGTCAGTTCATACCGAAACAAAACAATACGCGACATGGCACTGCATTTTTAAGATAGCTATTCAAAATTGAACTTTATTCATAACACAAGAAGATACGTACGTTTCACTGTAAGAGTTAGAATGTCAGGTTGCACCGCGCTGCACAGCGCATGTGCAGTGTATGACTGATGTCATATGAATCATGTATCTTTTTGTATAGATAATAAAGTTCAATTTTTAATAACTATCTTAAAAATGCCTCGCGGTGTGAACTGACCCTAAGTGATTCGTTGAAACTTCCGATGCATGTGATACCGACATATCGTCGTTTAGGCCTTATTCGAATTAGGCTAGTATTTTAGACTGCTAGACAGCAGCGAGTAAATTAGAAGCTAAAATGTTCGCTACTGTTAAAAGTGGACTAAATTTTTGAAGTTCACACACATCTAGTAAATAACTCTCTACAGGCTAAAATACTCGCGCTAGTCCTAACTTTTAAGCACCCTGGGCAAAGGCTTGGCTAAAGAGCCAAGAATAGCGATGCTTATGTCAATTTACAGTTTCACCTTACGATATGTAATTTTATCACTTGTTAAGGTTAAATATAAACGAGAACATAATACGACAGAGGTCGTATTATCTTAGCAATGATTTTGTTCATGTTTATTGTACTTTTCATTAGTACCTACCAAGAGCATACATATATTAAGTTCCATGTCTTTATCTGTAAGGTAAATCTTATGCAATATGCTATAATACAGTGGAGTCATTTTAATAGGTAACATTTGACGTCTGTCAGTTTTATCTTCATAGTGAGGCGACCTGCTTAAAAACATCGATTAAAGTGAATGAATCGATACGGACTTGAAACATATGTGAATTTTAAAAATCATCAGGCGAATCCCTGTCACAATTTTATTTTTTCTTTCGTAAATTTAAGGAAAAAAATAAGACAAGTACATAATTTAACTTTTTTTTTGTTTTTTTTTTTAATAGTTAAAAGCATAATAAATATAATTATGTTTTATTATAATCACAAAGTGGTTATTAATTTATGGTGATATTTCTTCACAAGTAATCATTGCATTCGATTCTACTTATCAGCTTTCGATTTTTAGAGTAGTGTTTAAAAAGAAAAAGGGTTAACTGACGCAACATTGTAACGACGCTCAGTTCTTTAGATCAGAAATTGTTTATTATGTTTAGAATGGTTTATTAGTGAAAGCAAATCGTAAAATTACTTGTATCGGTCATTATTACAATAAATATGTAATCGTAAATAAAAAAAGTTAAGCAATTGTGCAGTAATTCTAAAAAAACGAAAATATATATTATTTTATGCCCGCCGGTAAAAGGTTACGTTGTTGAATTTTGATGAATTGTCAAAATATGTTACCAATTAAAATGACTCCACTTTAGGTACCTAATGTGTGATATGAGAAGTGACGATACGTTTCTCGAAAAACGCTCGATCTATTGATGATTTTAATGATTGTGTTGTACGTACTCGTTGCAAATGCGATTTTTCATACTAGTGGTTGAGAATATTAATGAGAGTAATGTCTCTTTCCGCATTAACCAGTTTTCCTTAAACTATACTCAATACTCCTTCTAACAATCATAGTTCGAATTTCACCAACGCGTGTTAAAGTTAATCCTTTACTTCAAACGAACAATTCTTGTATATAAAATATAATCAGAATCTCGGAAACGGCTGCAAATAATTCTATGAAATTTAGTATGCAGGGGATCTTAGGGGGAGAAAAATCGATCTAGCTAGGTCTTAACTCTTATCGCTGGGAAACAAGGCATTTTAAAATTATATAAGTTTTTTCTGTCGTCGTGAAACAATATATCAATATTTATTACTCTATTAATATCAGTCCGGATGCCAGTTTGGTTTAAGTATGTATAATTTTTGCGTTGTTGGCAAATTGGTAGCTAGGGTTCGAATCCTGGTCAGACGAATATTTTTGTGATTCTTTTTAATCTTTTTAAGCTACTAGAACTCCGAACAAAGCTCAGTTACCCAGGTACTCATTAATTTAATATCATATTAACTCTCTCGTTCTTCTACTAATGAAAGAGAAAGTATGACATCTAGACAGATGATTAACACTAAAAGCCGTTGGTGAAATTGTGCCTAAACCTAAACAGTAATAATAATTTTACAAATATATTACCGATTGGCTGTGGACAGTTAAAATCGCAAACCATGTCAATCGATGACATTGGTTAGTGTTCAGTGTCAGTTCAGTTCAGACTTCAGTGGCACGCAGTGTTGTAGCCTCGCCAGTATCTGTTGCGACGACGCATCGCCAAAAAAGACGTCGCATTGAAATACAATTTACAAGAATTGTACGACGTCGTTTGTGCGATACGTCGTCGTCGCAACGCAGTGTTGTGGCCTAGCCGTGTGTTCTTAAACTTGTACGATAAAAAATATAGAGTCTTCATCTCATGGATATTTTTCATCTATACCAATAATTAAAGAGAGCAAAATAATAGCTGAAACGATTTACTCAATATATCGTTTCTAATTTTCAAAATGTGCATGTAATTTTTATCTTATTTTTTTTACCTGGGCTGATTGATAACTGGCCGAAACGACGAACTTAAAAAAATGATACGCAAAAAAGGAATATTACATTATATTCTGGCATCTTTTTGAGAATAGAACGCCAAATTTGAATTTAATCGAACTGATGGAATTTGTTTGAGAGGACGTAGAACTTTCTCTGTCGTAAATTTTCTTAACAATGGAAAGAAACGAAATTCGTGCGGTGATAAAGTTTTACGTTTTAAAATAGAAAACAGCAACCCAGATTAAAACCAAGCTAGACAGTGTTTTAGGTAATTCTGCTCCTGCATTGAGTACAATTCACACCTGGGTAACTGATTTTAAACGTGGAAGACAGAGCTGCGAAGACGCCCACAAGTCTGGCCGTCCAAATGAAGTCACGAATCCGGACATGACCAAAAAAATTCACAAAATTGTATTGAATGATCGGCGCTTAAAGTTGCGAGAGATAGCAGAGATGGTGAGCATTTCATCTAAACGCGTTTTTAATATTTTGCACCAACATTTGGGAATGAAAAAGCTTTGCGAGCGATGGGTGCCGCGTTTGCTCACTGTAGACCAAAAGCAACGTCGAGTGGACGATTCATCGGAGTGTGTGGCGCTGTTTAACCGAGATCCTAATGAGTTTTTGCGGCGTTATGTAACAGTCGATGAAACCTGGATACATCATTATACTCCCGAGGCAAAAGAACAATCTAAGCAGTGGACTGAGAGCGGAAAACCTGCGCCGAAGAAAGCAAAAACGGTTTTGTCGGCCGGCAAAGTGATGGCGACTGTTTTTTGGGATGCTCGAGGGATTATTTTAGTGGATTATCTGCAAAAAGGAAAAACAATAAATGGAGAGTACTACGCAAGCTTGCTGCAAAAATTAAGTGAAGAAATCCAGAAGAAACGACCACATTTGGCCAAGAAAAAAATTTTGTTCCACCATGACAACGCACCTGCAGACACGTCAATGGTTGCAGTCGCCAAACTCCATGAATTGCGGTTCGAATTGCTACCGCATCCACCCTATTCCCCGGATCTGGCCCCGTGCGACTTCCACTTATTCCCAAACCTGAAGAAATGGTTAGGTGGCCAGAGATTTTCATCAAATGAAGAAGTCATTGTTGCCGTGGACGAGTATTTTGAGGGGTTGGAGAAAACATTTTATCAAACTAGTGTAACGGCATTGGAGAAGCGCTGGACTAAATGCATCGAGGTAGAAGGAAACTACGTTGAGAAATAAATTTATTTTAAAGAGATTTTTGAAGTTTTTCTTTGTCGTTTCGGAAACTTATCAATCAGCCCTCGTAGTCTCAATTCTCAAATAAGAGACGCATGGATAAACAATTTTAGAAATGCATTCGATTTTATTGTTTGGTGTTTACAGTAGGTACAGCTTTCACTGTAAGAATGAGAATGTCAGGTTGCACCGCGCTGCACAGCGCATGTGCAGTGTATGACCGATGTCATATGAAACATGTACCTTTTTGTATAGATAATAAAGTTAAATTTTTAATAACTATCTTAAAAATGTCTCGCGGTGTGAACTGACCCTAAGTGATTCGTTGCAACGTCCGATGCATGTGCTACCGACATATCGTCGTTTAGGACTTATTCGCACTAGGCTAGTATTTTAGTCTAGCAGCGAGTAAATATAGAAGCTAAAATGTTCGCTAATGTGAAAATTCGACTAAATTTTTGAAGTTCACACACATCTAGTAAATAACTCTCTACCAGACTAAAATACTAGCCTAGTCCTAACTTGGTATAACTTTTAAGCACCCTGGGCCTTTAGCCAAGAAATAAGTATAGCGATGCTTATGTCAAATGCTATACATTTTTGTTTTCGATCTTCATCGTCGTAATTAGTGATGGCAACTTGGCTAAATGCTCTGGTCTGCCAATGATGGGTGTTTACAGTTTCCCCTTAAAATATGTAATTTTATCATTTGTTATGATTAAATATAAACGAGAACATAACACGACAGAGGTCGTATTATCTTAGCAATGATTTGTTCATGTTTATTGTACTTTTCATTAGTACCTACCAAGAGCATACATATATTAAGTTCCATGTCTTTATCTGTAAGGTAAATCTTATGCAATATGCTACAATAGGTACCTAATGTGTGATGTGAGTTGTGACGATACGTTTCTCGGCAAACGCTCGATCTATTGATGATTTTAATGATTGTCTTGTTAATGAATGTCTCTTTCCGCATTAACCAGTTTTCCTGAAACTATACTCAATACTCCTAACAATCATAGTTCGAGTTTCACCAACGCCTGTTTAAGTTTATCCTATACTTCGAACGAACATTTCTTGTATATAAAATATAATCAGAATCTCGGAAACGGCTGCAAGTATTTCCATGAAATTTAGTATGCATTTATCTCATGGATATTTTTAATGTATACCAAAAACGAATGTTATATTACAAAATATGAATCGATTTACTCAATATATCGTTTATAATTTTCAAAACATGCATTTAATTTTTCTTCATATTTTTTTCAGTCTCAATTCTCAAATAAGAGACGCATGAATAAACAATTTTAAAAATGCATTCCATTTTATTGTTTGGTGTTTACAGTGGGTACAGCTTGTACTGAAATCCCGATGGAGGAGAGTATTTTTAGAATAGTTTATGTCCAACTGGGTAACTGGACATGAGGCTAAATTTCTGTGGTAAATAGTTATTTAGTAACAAACATACCTATGTTCAGGTACTGCAGCAACAGTGACCAGCGACAGCATGTGGAGACCAGCGGTCATGGCCGCCAGGATGTGGAGGAAGAACTGGAAGCCCTGGTACCGCCCGAAGTCACCTGGAAATATTAGTTTAAATATCAAATATTATATACATATATAATAATGAAACCTCTGTGGCTCTGTGGCTCTGTGGTTAGCACGTTAGTGCTCAAGCCGGAAGTCGCGGGTTCAAATCCCGCCAGGGGACAAAAAGTTTTCTGTGTTCCTGGATCATAGTTTTGTACGTATTATATTAAATATGTGTATTATCTAATAAAAATATTAAATATAAGAATATAAAAGTCTTAAATATATTTCCGTTGATGGTGTAACACAAGTTCTTCCAGAACTTACCACGGGGCCAGATTGACGTAGTGTGAAAGCGTCCATAGATATTACTTTTATTATTAATCTTAAATTCTTACAAATAGGCATTTATTAGACAAAAGATAATCTTCCAATTCATCCTTGCTCCATACAAGTTTAGGCCCAGCTGACACAGTGTCGGCTAATAAAAATAATAATCCTTACTATAAAATATTATAAGATTTTATATTAGCACGATACTATTTTTAATATCGTGAGAGAAATTAGTATAATTTTCTAATAATAGTAGGTAATATACGGCTGATTAACATGTAAATTTTTTAAACTTGTATTTACTGTAATTACCTACTTGAATTTATTTTTATTTTACATCGCCTTTAACAAATCAGTGCTTATTCAATAAAAACGTTTTATTGCTTTTAATTTTTATTTAATGACAATTATCACGATACTTTGACAATTAATGCACTTTTTTCGATGTAAATTATTTAGCATTTATTTTATTTAATACCTTTTGTCGCTCGAATAATTATTATTGTTATTATTCATTTAGCGACGCATCATTATACTGGACACTGGTAGTCGGGCTCAGGTAAACTAGCTCCTGCGCACGTAGAGGCCGATTAGTTAATTTGCGGTAATCATCCACTTGAATCGCAAATACAGTTTCGTGACAAGCGTGTTTAACGTTCCTAGCCTACTTCTGAATGTCAATGAACAGATAAATATGAAAATATCCATGTAAATTTAAACCTAAATGCTCAAATCAGTAGCATGTCAAGTGTAGCTAGGGTCGACAGCGGTATTCGGTAACCAAAACCCTTTAAATACTATCTCAGGGGACCTGTTTTGGGTGCAGGGGAATTGTTCTTGTTTGATGTAACAACTAGTTAGGTATATTACAGCCACTAGGAATCTCATCTGTGATCTATTACGAATACATAACACGCAAGTAGATAGATAGACCTACTTTACTTACAATAACCTAACCTAACCAAGAGCATGTCAGGACATGTCTAAGAAGGGTTCCGTAACTATCAACGCGTAATAATTTTTTTCAAATTACTTCAAAAGTTACTGTCCGATTTCGTTCAAAATAATTTTCCTAAAGAGTTTTTTAAGCATGATGTATCAGCATGGAAACTTACAAGTTTCTATCTCCAATACTTTAGAAATGCTAGGAAGGGGGACCAACTTACAAGCCACTTTGGAGACCGAATACCCGAAAATGGTCGACTTTGTAAAAAAGTCATGTGTGAAACCTTTAACCTTGTCTATTTATAAAAGACCTATTCAACGATACCCCACACGATGGGGTAGAATGAAAAAATATTTTTCATCCCCACTTCACACGTATGGAGAGCCACCCCTAAAATATAAAATTATTATTATTTTATGATGCCACAACCGAGATCTATACACAATCTATAACTATACCAAATTCATCCATTCCAATTATATTTATAATCACAGAAGCTAGAAGCGCGGACAGACGAACAGACAGACAGACAGAGCGAAACTATAAGGGTTCCTTGTGTATTACAGAACCCTAAAAATGGCTTCATAATTACGTATTTTAACCGACTTCCAAAAAGAATGTATGTGTATGTTTTTTTTGTTTGTATGTTAAGCGAGTACTTCATAACTTACACTTCACTATTACATTACATTTCAAAATAATTTTTTTATTGTAAATACATCAAGAAAAAAAAATAACACACTACAATGGACATCCTAACACAAACAAACATATTTTATAGAACTCACGTTAAAGTTGGCTAGTACCGAATTCAAAAATAAGTGGCCCCATACACAGTCCGATTTTCCTTCAGTTCGGCCTGAACGGATGCAAAATCGTATCGTCTGTGTGCGATTTCGAAATCGCATCAGTCGGCCGGATGGACTGAAGCGATTCGTTCCAGTCTTGCCATCTCTGTTTTTGCGAAACTACTAAACTCGCGTCGTATTCTACTAAAAACTACTAAAAGAGTACCGAAAACTATAGAAAAGCTACTAAACTTAGGAATTCCTAAAAAAAAACAAAAAGCCACTGCATTTCTAATTTTAATATATTGAAAATATGATATTTTTACCGTTAAATAAAAAAAAATATAGTACGAAATATTACGTATATAGTAATTAAATCGGTAGTTTTAAGCGACTTACGGACGCGTGCTACTATGTGCTATTATGATAAGATGTCTTAATAGCACATAGAAGCAGACCATTTTGCATATTATGATTATTGATTACTGTCTGGGTATTTTCTACATAACTACTACGAACAACTAAATTCCTACTGAAGAGGGAATAAAGTACTTAATTTAGTAGTAAAACTTTGTAAAACAACTAAGTTGGCAACATTAATTCTGACCTGAACGGATGGACTGAACGGTAATAAAATTCGAGTGTAAAATAAAACCGGTCAAGTGCGAGTCGGGTTCCTTATAAAACACTAAAAGTCACGTTTGTTGTATGGGAACCTACAATTTTTATTTTATTCTGTTTTTAGTATTTCTTGTTATAACCTAAATAAATAATATAACCTAACCTAACTAAGGCCGGTATAAATAGTCAGTACTCAAGATGCATCTCGGTCTCAAGACACGGTTCAGGCTCTGTGATTGGTTGGCTGTCAAAATTTGGACCAATCACAGAGCCGAACCGCGTCTTGAGACCGGGTCGCATCTTAAGAACTCTTTATTAATACGGGCCAACAGCATGTCACGACATGTCTGAGAGACATGTCTGAGGGTTCCGTAACTATCAACGCGCAATAGGTTTTCTTTGAATTACTTCAAAAGTTATTGTCATAAAGTTATTACAGAAGCTAGGAGAGCGGACAGACAGACGGACGGACAAAGCGAAACTATTAGGATTCCTTAAATATTGAGGAACCCTAAAACACGACTGAAGCTCGCGGCAAACCAGATGCGATTTTCCGTGTATGTGCTCGAATCCGTTCAGGCCGAACCTTAGATTAAAACGCCTAGAAACCGGGTACGCGCATGAAAAGTAAAGCAAATCAGACTGAGCTATATCGAGTCAGTACGACACATATCGGAAATGTATGCGCTGGTGCATACATCTCTGACTGTGCATACATTATGACGGTTTGTGTTGTTATTGGGTGTCACAATACATCGGAAAATAATAAAAATGCTTCGGACAAAATTTGACGAAAAATGCAAATATTTATAACATTTTAAAATAAAATCATATTATGTCGACATTTTGCTGCCCTAATGTGAATTGTGAAAGTGTTACTAGTAATAAGAAATTTATTTCAAAATTTTTACGATATTAAGACTATCTAGGCGTTATTAATCTAAGGGCCGAACTGACGTCAGTTCGGTCGGATGCGATTTTTTCCGTGTATGTTTTCGAATCCGTTCAGGCCAAACTGACGTCAGTTCTAACTGAAACGATCGGCCTCTCGTCTGTGGGAGCCATTGAGTAGATTGAGTAGAGTATTGTGAAATTTTAGCTGAATCGAAAAGATGAACTATTTCTAGAATTACTTTTATTGAAATTACGAAATTAATTATTATTAGGCAGTTTTAACTACGCTATACAAACTAATCGGGCGATAGCTAGTTAATACATTTTAAGAGAATGTAGTAATAGTTAAATTAATAATTTGCATAGGTACATTTTTCCTTTGGCCAATCTAAGTCGTTACGTAGTATAAAGTAGGTATGTGGGGTATTTCAAACGGAACAGTGTTATCAAGACGTATGAAGTAGTAAGTAGTAACTTTACACGTAACATATATTTACACTATAAGTTCATTATTGCTCTGGATCTTTAGCCAAGATGTTATCGCTAATTACAATGACGAAGTTAGAAATCAAAAAGTATTGACATAGTATACTTTTTGATTTCTAACTTCGTCATTGCTTAGCGAACGTTATGTGAATCCCATATATTTTCAATCTCGAATATCGTCATTGTAATTAACGATGGCATGTGGGCTAATCCCCCTTGGTTTAGACTTTACAGTGTATATATGTATTTTACAACATTTTTTCGTGATAGATCCTATACTTTATGAGGAAAAGCACAACTTCGAAATTCAGTAGAAGGCACAAGTATTCATAAAACTTAGCCAAGGTAAAAGGTAATAATATTATATTATAAAAATAATAATAAAATAAAAGTTATTATAAAAATAACGTTAGAAAAGAATAAAATATATGGGATTCATATACCTCAACAGAAAGTACTATAGGTAACATTTTTATTGCACATAATAATCAGAAAATCCCCGGACTCTAACTCTACATTGAGTTCTATCCTACACCTACATGTAGGATTATCAATCAACACATTTCTACGGCGTACACTGGCGCTTACATAAGCCAATTACAATAATTATCTTACCGGCCACGGCATTTTCTTTAATTTCCTCGAACATAACAGAAACTTACACGTAATAGGTACGTGTCTCCCCATTGGGTAAGCAGAAATTGGTGATAACTCTATCACGAGCGATTCTGATATACTTTTTGATCTTGCTCTTTGATTTTCAGTTCCATTTTCCAACATTACAATTTTAGAAATTAGGAAGCAAACAAGCTTGCAGGACAATAGAAAAACGTCTTCGGTTTGTGCCAATGCCAATGTGCTCGTGTAAAATTCATTTATACACTGTTCAATTCCAATAAAATATTTTTTGTAACCCTAATGACAATAGTATAGTGCTACCAATTTGAATATAATTTATTAACCGTAAAGGAAATAAATGCAATGACACAATTAATTGGTCGAATTAAATGTTTTTGTTTACAAAAATCTGAATTGTAAAGTATGTAAGTAGTAAATGATAGAGACAAGTATTTTTTTAATTGGCCTGATTTCAGAAAGACGGCCTATCTGTATTATTATGAATTGTCCTAATTTCAAGAAGACGACCTGCCTTAACTATTTCGAATTGGCCTGGTTTCAAAAAACAGTTTGTTTGTACACGCAAATAAATGAGTAGTGGATATAATTGACCGATTGCGACACGAAAGCTAAATTAAAGATCCAACAGAGGTGGTTGACCCCCGTTATTCTTACACGCGCATTCAGTGCAAAAGTTAACTGTTATTATGACCGCGGTGACTGTATTTAAGCGAGTGTGTCCGCGAGAGCTGTTGTAGCGATTTTACGTCATAAACCTAGCTCTAAGAAATCCGTATGATCAAAAGCCAATCAATCACCAGCCTTACCAAAAACCAAATATTACGTCTAACTATAGTCTATAACTATAATATTAACCAGTGGTTAAAACCAGTGGTCTTACTGGGTTCCAGGTACACCTACACCGATCATCAACAAACATGTACAATATCGACAAAAGTCCCCGCTCGATCAGTTTCTAACATTTTCCTTTGCACTGAGATGCCTCAAAATATTTTAACACAAAGGAAGTGACCGCAACGACCAGACGTGGTTGAATTACACGTGAGTATGTGTGGGTGCGCACGATTCAACGGCGCTGTTATGCGATTTTCATCTTGAGCGCGCTTATAAATAGACTGAACTCGCAAGCTTAAAAACTTTGATTTTCCGTGGGAAAGCGAGGCACGGTGGTATTTATTGCCGTGTTCGCATTCCCTTCTGTAGTAGATTTCTCAATCGTTACAGTAATTTGTAAGAATGCAGTACTATAAATTGAGTCGCTATCAGTTCGCGAGTGAATGCCCTGTATGAGGACGCTATTGGCCAATCACGTGATCACCTATTAATATAATCTATATATTAATATGTGAAGCGAAAATTTCAAGTACAGTTTACGAGAATTGTGCGTACGGATGAGTAAAATTTGGCACAATTAAAGTGTATGCTGAGAAAGGCGTGCGAAAAGCTTAAATTTCTTAAAATAATGCTTAGAAATACGTGAAATTAATTAAAATATCAGTAACACTCACTACCATGTATTTGGTTCACACATACACACACGTAGTGTATTCATTATTGTCAAACCCGTTTTGACGTTCAGTTTCATCGTAAAACACATGAATGAAATTTCATTTTTCATAATTAAAATGGAACTGGACTGATCAGGGAAGGCTATGCCAAAAAAAGAAGAAGAACTGGACTGATATTCTTTTAATTATTATAACATAAATTATTGTTTATAATAATTAGTATCGCTGCCTCAGTTAGCTTACACTACCTACCGTGCGTTTGATATAATTTTATTATACGTTGACGTTTGTCAATCTGTCACATCATTTTGAATTTTTTTTCTATGTATGATGCAAAATAATAAATAAGAAGGAAATGTGTTTTAATATAATATAAAATAATATAGATGTTGGAGTTTTGCCGGGGAATTGAGTGACGTTGTGGTTTTTTTTATATCTTCCTTAAATTTGTGTTATTTCGGTTCTTAATGGTAGAATATTAACCATTAAATATTCGTTAATGTGCACAAGTGTGAGCAAGTGGTACAACTTCAAAAAACCAGCAGCCTGTCAATAATTTGATTATATCTTTTCATTCTGTAAATAGTAGTAAATAAGCACCATACTCACAGGGTGATTTACCAGAAGGCCGAGTAGGCTGAAGCCTAGGGCGGCAAATTTTAGGAGGCGGCAAATGTGACCTACACATGTTTTCGTCTTACAGAAGTATAAAAAACATTATTATTTTCATACAAAAATATTCTCGAACTTTAACAAAAAAAAAAAAATTTTAGTACTGTACAGTATAGATACTTTACACTCTAACGTCTGAATACAGAAAATTACTAAACGCTCTGTAAACTATACTTTTGCGGTATTATACGATGCAAAATATTGTAAAAGCGTTTCAATAATACAATACAATTTAAATTCAATACTTTTTAGATGAGAGCGGCGGGCGGCGGCGCGGCGGGGTCTTTTGGTACACTGAACTCATAAACTATTTATCTATAACTATTTGTTAAAAACGTCGCCATTCAATCATTTGACGGTTTTTTGTGATACAAGTAGTTTCTAATAAATAGTTATTGGTAGATAGGTTGTTGAAACGGACCATTAGTCAATAGAGATTTATCCAATAGAAACCTGCAAAACTCTACATTTTTGATCGCTCGCTTTCAACGTATAGATCGTTATTTCTAATATTTAGTAGTCTATGGTCTATTTTGCGCTGTTGATTAATCCAAAGAATAAACACTTTCAGAAAGGTATTTGTTACAAATTAAACCAGTACCTACAATTGAAAAAAAAATATTGATTTAGTGTATAGTGAGTAACAACAAACATGTTGATATAGGACTTGCAAATACTGGAGTCAATAGTTTATCAGTTTTACGAGCGAATATTATAATTTTGTACTGTAGATAGTGTGTTTAATCATATAGTTTATTAGCTGGTCTATGCTATACACATTACATTACTACAACTAAAACCTTTAAAAGTTATAGCAGCGGTAAAACTTAAAAATTATATCATGAAAATTACGAAATAGCCTGCCAATAAGTATTTTACCAATCTTGGTTCAAAGTTCAAATACCTGACAATTAATTAGTGAGTGCAATCAAAAAGGTCTTAGCATTTTTTGCTTATATTATTTTTCAGCATTACTTATTTTTTTCTTCTCCAAAATTAGAATAGTTATTGCAAAAATAAGTCGTTAATACAAATGCGTACATATTGCTAGTACTGGCTAATTACTCTTTTCAGAATTAGAATCATTTATTTACATGAAATTGGTACAAAGATTTTACATTAGATACAATTATTAGTCACTATTTCTACCGATTGGGCGTGGTATGTTCTTCATTTTTACATTAAATTCGTTAAAAATATAATTAATAAATATAATCACTACATTTATTATATTTTCACCTAAACACAAGCAAAACATAGGTAGTCAAATATTTCAAACCTCAAGATAGGCTATGACATACATTTGACAGAACAAACCTTCATAGAATAAAAAGTTAAGCCATCTTCAAATGTCAGTCATCTTATTTTCGCCATACTTCAAATGACAAAATGGCCCCAAAAATATCGAAAGTGGGGCCATTTAACTGGAGACACTTTTTGCCTCAACATGCCTCGTCTATAATATATACGTCTATGTAGGTAGTACAAAAATTTACGTCAAATGTGCAAATAAAGGTTAACTATAATTTAACCATAAAAGTAGGTAAGTACTAAAAAAATAATAACTACTCCAAAACTTAAAATGCTACAAAAAAAAGAAATCTCCCAGGTCATCCCCACCAGGCAAATAAATAGAAATAAAATATAATTTCAGGTGTCAGTAGTCAGGTGTCAAAAATTAAAAGAGTGGTTTTACAGCATCCTGATCTTTATACGTGGCACAACACACATGTGCATAATATTTTAGTAGGTACCTTGCTTATTATACAATCAGAAACAATAACTAACCACAATTCCGTTCTTACAAACGTTAAAATAAAATCCATCTTAAGTTGCATAATAAACAGAACAGAATCATATTCAGCCATCATAATAAATCAGGTGACATTTATTTATAAAAATTAATTTCATTAATTATTATGCAATTCATAGCAGAGAATTAGGTAATAACAATATTATATGCAAATAATAATCAATCAATTTATATTATTATAATGATGTCAACAAGTATTATTATATTATATATTATAAATAAAATTAAAATGTCAAAAACATAATAATATTATTAATGTCGAACTTGTCGTTTTTTTTGGATAGTAGTTTTATAATAAGTGCTGGCACCTTGTTGTAGATTTTAACATAAGCATTATTTATAAATAGAGTTGTTTTTGGTTTTTTAACTATGATAAATATATTTGAATTTCTGAAGTATTTTGTCGGTATCTTATCCACCAATTGAGTGAAAATGTCCTTATTGTTAATAAAGAATTGAAAATTTCTAAAATGTACATACTCGGTAATGTCATGATCTTAAATTGTTTAAATAAAGTTAAATTCATATGATGGAACCTTAGCTATGGCACCGGAGGTATTTCTTTTGGACAATAAATGCTTTATCTATGTGCGTAGAGTTTCCCCATATTACAAGTCCATAGCACAAGACTGATGAAACATAGCCGTGATAGGCCATTATAGCAGTTTGTACACTTACAGTCCATACCAATCGACGTAATACAAACACAAATCTGTTTAATTTAGAACATACTTTTTCTATGTGTAAGTGTCAGTTACAATGTTTATCAATATGTATGCCTAAAAACAAATTCCTATCTACTATTCTTCTATTTTTTTCATCACTATATGCTAATTTAAATTGTAAAGGTTTTTAATTACAGTTTCTGAATTGTATATATCTAGTTTTAATAAGGTTAATTTTAAGATTATTAGATGACAGCCAATCAATTATATGCGCAACTGTCGAATTAATGTCAGCTTCGATTTTATTCAGGTCCGATTTTTTATCTGTAAATAGTAATTATATGTCATCTGCAAATAATGTCAAATTAGAAGAAGACATTCTTGGAATGTCGTTAATATAAAGTAAAAATAAAAGTGGACCTAATACTGAGCCTTGCGGGATACCAAATTCATTCAATAAGATTTTAGATTCACTGTTGAACAATTTTTTATCTGTGTTGATTTGTTTGAGTGTATTAAATATTTGCTTGAAAATAGAACACAATACACAGTAATTATATGCAGGTCCTCTTATTCCCATTCTGCTTAATTTTGATAATAGCAATTTATGTGTAACAAAATTAAAGGCCTTGGTAATGTCAATAAAATACTACAGACACTATCGTCAATACAGTTAATGATTTGATTGCTCACGTTAAAACAGGCTTGTTGTGTAGATTTATTCTTCTGAAACCCATACTGTTCCGTTTTTAATAAGTTAAATTTGTTTATAAAGTAGGTTAGTCTTTTATGCATAGCCTTTTCAAATATTTTATATAATATGGGAACTAAAGTAATAGGTTAGTAATTGTTTAATTGTTTTGTATCACCTTTTTTATGCACGGGCTTATTGATTAATACTTTTAAGCCGTTAGGAAAAGCATCCATTATAAAAGATTTTAAGTAATTTATCACATGCTTATGTAGACGAATATCCTACAATATTTTATAGAACTCACGTACATATTTGCTGGTACCGACTTCAAAATTAAGAAGATTGGGCAAAGAAATAGTTCAAATTTTAGCCGAATTTAAAAGGGGAATTATTTAGAAAATAAGATTTATTTCATACATTTTTGTGTATTTTTACTTTGGAAGTCGGTTTAATTTTTTATTTAAAAATAATCATTTTTCCCTTTTTGATGATATTTGTTAAATTATTATTAATACATTTTATGAACGTTTTAAAATAAACGATCGAATGTATAATTGAATAAGCGCCAAGCTTCAATTAGTTATTGTAAATAAGATAATGATGATGATTACTATACGTAGCCTATGCTAGCAGTTCTTTAAACAACGCCGAAATCCCCAAACATGTATCTATAAGGAGTCAGGAGTTCTGTTCAGTACTTTTGGATCAAGGGTATACCTTGGAGCAAAATCTTACTTTTTGGCAGCATATGCTTGGACTACTTCATAAAAAGTCGAAACCACATGTGTCCATATGTGTCCATATAAATTTTGAGGAGTTCCCTCCATTCCTCATGGATCCCATTATCAGGTCACCATTTTGATGTCAAAAGGACCAATTTGGGATTATACCCTATATATCAAAAAATAATTTTGAAAATCGGTTCACAGACAGCGGAGTAATCATTGAACATACAAAAATATATATATATATATATATATATATATACAGCCCAACGTATAACCGCCTCCTTTTTTTGGAAGTCGGTAAAAAAAACAGAGGACCTTAAATCATTTTTCTTTTCAGGTGAAGAGGAATATTTTTCATGGTTCAGCCATATGTTTAGTCTTTACCCATATTACTTAGTAAATATCTTCGTCCAAATTCCGCTTATCCTATCGTCTATTATAAGTAAGTAATTAATATTGTATGATTTAATAAATATATAATGCACTATTTTTAATACCGAGACAGTATATAAGCTATTATACATATTCGTTTACGTTAATTTATAAAACGAAATTATCAGTACATCGACGGCTAGGTGCCGTCGTAGTGATACACGATAGGCAGTATGGTGTATGGGTTCACATAAAAGCTTTTGCCATGAAGTATGAGGTATAATTTGTATTGATTCCAAATTTTCATGGTGTTAATGAAATCCCACTAGTCGGATACGCTCTTTTAGCTCAGTTCAAAAGGAGTAAAAAAAATAAAAAGTTATTTCTAAAGACTTAAGAAAATAATGGAAGAACACATCGCAGATGTTAAACACCGTCGCAACAATAAATCTGCAATTTGCGAACACACACTGGATCAACCTCGCCATTACATAAGATTTGATAAGCCACAAGTACTGGCAAAGGAACACCGTTATCGCCCAAGAATGATACGCGAGGCTATAGAAATTAAAAAGTACCCTAATTTTAACCGAGAAGATGGCTGGGTGCTGCCATCTAGTTGGGATCCAATAATTAACAAAATAAAATGTAATTTAAAATCACCGCGGCTTCAAGATACTGTTAGTATGTTTTGCGTGGATCGGAACACAAATAATAATTGAAGAATCTTCGGGTAGTTTGAACAACTTCAACAAATAGGACAATTGACACCTCAGTCCTCCCGTGACCACAGCCGCTGGAAAGTAGCCGAAACGTCGGGAAAAAGAAAAGTGCACCGCGACACAATCCGTAAGTGTTTAAAACAATGAACAATATTCGCGTAAACCTAAGAAATCAATATAATGGAAGACGACTAATAATTATCATAGCTTTCTTATATGACTCCTAAACAAGGCTATCCTAATTTAGAAACCATATTATGATTATTTATATTTTTCACATATTCAAAAAAGTTTTTATCATAATTTTGCCCTTTTCAAGGTTATTTGAAAATATCAGCTTAGAAATTCTAGCTAAGTTACTACTTAGCTGTCAAGTTAAAATTTCAGGATATTTCCTTTTATTTTTGCAAGTGTAAGTGATATTAAGTTAAGACGATTAAGGTTTGAATAATGAAATAAAAGAGTTAGAAGTAAAACAATACTGCTTTGGTCTCAATTAACGATTTGATGATTTTCTTTTCCGCACTTGAAGTCTTATTTGTAGCAAACATTCTGTTGGCCTTTACAGAGATTTACAGATCTTGTTTTATGCAGTAAAAGGTTATAAAGTTTGTCACACTAGTATTAACTAACAGAAGGATTTCGGGATTTTAAAACACTTTTTCATCAAAATATATTTCTTATTTGTCACTATCACTAGTCACTAAGCACTTAACTATTAAAACTTAGTACTGACGACTGCCCGCCCATATTCGCGGCACTGGGCTTTATACCATAATCAGTGGCGCCAATTTTACCGGAAGTTGCCAAAAAGAATAAATCATTCTAATATAAAAATATTAATTAAAATACAAAAATTATTTAAAATGATTATCTAATTACTTAATAATTTATATTTCATTAAATAAACAATTACAAAATATTTAAACAAAATAAATAATTGATAATTATGCTATACCGGATGTACCGGATGTATCCTCAGATATTTATGAATATTATAAAGCAAATAATACTAGATTCTTACAATCGGCCATACTGACAAAAAGTTTGACCTCAAACTTATTACAACTAAACCTAGAATTATACATCCTATAAAAAAAAATTATAGTATTAAATATATAATAAGTTAAAACAAAAAGAAAACAATCAACATAAATAGACCTTTTTAGTTTCAAATTACATGCATAACAATATATTGTATTAATTTGTATAATAAGATGGTAAAATAAAACAAAATAAATTCACTAATTAAAATATTAAAATTTTCTTGCTATTTAAAATTTTATTAGCTCATTGCAAATATTCATTTAATATCACTTGGAAATTTCGTCAAGCTTTATAGGTGGATAGGAAATTTTATCAAGTCCACCTGGTAATAAATAAAAAAAAAAGACATACTAACTTGGAAAATTCATCAAGTGTATGTGTTTTATTGAGTGGATTGGGATGTTCAAGTCCACCTAATTAATAATTTTCTTTTAAAAAAATATAAATGACTTGGAAAGTTCTTCTAGTCTTGTTCTCAAGTTCTCAAGAAAACTTGAGATTCCAAAAATATTATATATGATCTCGAAATAATTTAAAGTTTGTTTTAGTCTATTTTTGATTATAATTATGTTCAAATCATTTGTTATTCTTCTTCACTATCCGAACTAGACGTTTTATTCATGTGTATATTTATCCATGGCTTTATTTGATCAACTGCCCAAATATTACAGTATTTATGTTTTCCTAACTCTGTACCCGGTATACTAGATACTTCATATCTGTCATTTTCTAGAATCTTTGTTATTTTATAAGGGCCAGAGAACTTAGGTAAAAGTTTTTTACTTTGGCCTTCCTTCGATGATATTTGTTTTTTTTATTTTAACTAAATCGCCGATTTTATAAATAGTAGGACTTGTTCTATTCTTATCAAAACGTTCTTTCTGATTGATTTGATCTTTTTCAATGTGTTCTGTTATTTCTGATCTAATCTCATCAATATTTTGGTTAAGGTTACGCGATTCTACAAAGAGATCACTAAATATATTTTCATTAGCGTGATTTAAAGTTCGACCGAACAAAGCCGCAGAAGGGGTTTTGCCAATGCCCTTATTCAAGGTGTTATTCAATTCCCATTGGATTCTGCCTAGTTCTTGATCCCATTTAGTTTCACCAACCTTATCAGTGTAAGATGCTAATGAACCTAAGACCGTTTGGTTATATCTCTCAACCTGACCATTTGACCGAGGAGAGGAAACTGCGTTTAAAATATGATTTATTTTAGAATCGATACAATATTTTTCAAATTCTTTAGACGTAAACGTAGTACGTAAACGTACGAAAACCAAATGTAGAAAAAACATCAGCTAAAGCTTTAACAGTACCAGAGGTATTTAAATTTCTAAGAGGCTTTATGATGCAAAATTTAGTATAACCATCTACAATTAAAAGTAAATACGTATTACCCCTAGTACTTTTCACAAATGGCCCAAGATGGTCAACGTGTACCGTATGAAAAGGGATATCTGGTTTCGGTATAGGATGTAAAAATCCTTCCTTTTTGCCATTTTGGTCTTTAGCGTAAGCACAATTAATGCAAGATTTAACATATTTTGCCACAAATTTTTTCATTTTCGGAAACCAGAAATCTCTTTTTATTCGAGCTAAGGTCTTTTCTACTGAAAAATGTCCAACGTCGTCGTGGTTTAAACGTAAAATTTGGAATCTGGCTCCTTTTGGTACAACCCATTTTAACTCGTTCTCTCCTACTTTTCTAAATAATTTATTATCTTTGATTAAAAAGTTTTGCTTTATGTCTACTAATTCATTATATTTAGGATCTTCTAATACTTGACGTATATGACAAATCTTGGGGTCTGTTAGTTGTAAACTTAACAGCCAATCATTCTGTGTAATAGCTAACGCGCGAAGTATTTCAGGTTCAAGATTCTGGGATACCAAGCCCACCGGATTGCAGCTGTGCGCATCCACGTGCATCATATTACTATTAGGTCGATAAATTATATGACAATCGTATTCTTGCAGAGCTAACCACCATCGAGCTATTCTGGGTAAAATATCACGTTTCGAAAATGTTGCACGTAAGGCATTGCAATCAGTCACAATGGTAAACTCGGTACCCAATAAATACACTCTAAATCTATTTAATGATGTAATAACCGCTAAAGTTTCCAAATCATATGCATGGAATTTTTGTTCGTCAATAGTAGTTTTCCTACTATAGAAAGCAATTAGCTTGAGTGGAGATTTTTCAGACTCTTTCTGTAAAAGAATTCCAGCTAGTACAATCTTGCTTGCATCTGTATGCAATTCAGTAATGTTTTTTGGGTCATATAAAGCTAAAACCGGCCTTTGAACTAATTTGTCTTTTAATGTATTGAAAGACTGAATTTGGTCATCGCTCCAGGTCCAAATTCGGTGTTTTTTTGTTAGATCTGTCAAAGGACGTGCAATAAGTGAAAAATCTTTTATAAAGCGACGAAAATAACTTGCCAGCCCCACAAATTGCCTAACTTCATGGACATTTGTAGGACTGGGAAAATTCTTAACTGCTTCTATTTTAGTTTTACCTGGCTTAATACCTTCATGTGAGATTTCGAAACCTAAATAATCAATATTAGTTTGAAAGAAGTTACATTTTTTAATGTTTAAAGTAAGATTTGCTTTATTTAATAATTTAAAAGTATTTTCCAATTTTTCAATACCTTCATTAAAATTTTTAGAGACTATAATAATATCTTCCATATATGCTAGTGCTGGTTTTTCGTTTACAGCCAATGAGTTAAGTTTTAAAGCCTTATTAATCGTCCTCTGAAATACTGCTGGAGCGTTGACCAAACCAAAAGGCATTCTCTTAAATTGATACAGTCCATCGGGGGTAATAAATGCTGTTAAATATCTACAATTTGGTGTAATAGGTATTTGATAGTAGCCACTAGTTAGATCAAGATTGGTAAAATATTTACTACCACTTAATGAATCTAATTGGTCTTCGATACGGGGTAGTGGAAAATGATCCCTAACTGTGCGGCTATTTAAAGCTCTGTAGTCAACACACAGACGTTGGCCACCTGTTTTCTTCGAGACAAGCAAAATTGGGCTCGCATAAGACGAAGAAGATTCTTCGATTATTTCGTTTTGCAAAAGTTCACCTATCATATTTCGAACGGTTTCTCTAGCTTTATAGCTCAATCTATAAGGCCTATAGGCAACAGGCGTATGATCCAACATTTTTAAGTCCATCTCAGTTAAATTAGTACACCCGAGTTCAGAAAGATTTTGGGCAAAAGTACTACGATACACTTGAATCAACTGAATTATTGCGTCTCTTTCTTGCGGGGAAAGTTCTTCATTTATATTTATTTTTTGATAATCGATTTCTTCAAAATTAGTTCGCGCTTGCAAACACATTTTAGTCTTATAATTACGACTTTCAATTTTTTCGGCCCTAACTAAAATCATATTAGATTTAAAGCGAAGAGAAGCAGATGGGGTGATCAGGAATATTGAAATTTTCTTCCTTCCTTCTTTGTACCCAAAACCTTCTTGTACCCAATACTCTATCCCAGAAAAATTTCGATAACTGTTTCGAACAAAAACTGTTCCATTTAATAAATCTTCTGTAAAACAAGACACTAACCCTACTTTATTAATTTCTGTGGATTTGCAAGTTAGTAGTTTAATTAAAGATAGTTAATTTTCAATGTCGGGATACGTATAACTCCTATTTAAAATATCGAGTGAATCTTTTGTTTTAATTACTAATATATGTGGCAATTCCGTAAAATTTTGTCCTATTAAGTGATACATGTAGTTGTAAGGGCGGAAATACATATGCGCTAATCAAAGAATCAACCTTGTCAATAGACAGCCCAAATTCAGTTTTACCTATTGGAACTATAGTACCATTACCGATTCTTTTAATTATAGGCATGTTTTCATACTTAACAATAAGCCCATACTCATCCACTAGCGTTTTGCTAATTAAAGAACAATCGCTTCCAAAATCAATGAAAGGGTGATTAATTTGGAATCATTATTAATTGAAACTGATTTATAAAATTTTGAATTACAATTATCAGATGAATCTATATTCATTACACGTTTTTCTAAATTTGTTTTGGGTTTATTTTTAAAACAATCTTCTTTTTCGTGACCAAATTTTTGACAAGATTCGCATTTTATTATAGGTTGATTACATTGATTTACTCTGTGGCCATGCTTTTTACAATTATAACAAAATAATGCTCTACATTGTTTTAAAGTATGTCCTACCTTTTTGCCAAAACTGCAAGTCATTTCATTATTAGAATTTAAAGAGTGTTTTATTTTATTGTTTTTAGTTTCATACCGTTCATTACAAATATCTTTTAGAAAACAAAGCAAATCTTCGGGTTCGGTGAATCTTTCTGATGATGCACTAGCTTTAATTGTTCTGTCATCTAATCCATGTATTATACAGTCGACCGCCTTTTTACCTACTATTTCGCATGCGTTTAAAAGTAGAGTTTTATCATAATAGTAATTATCCAACGATTCTCCTGCTTTAAACCGTCTATCTAACATTTCAGTTAAAAGATTACCGTAATTGGAATCTGAAGGAAACGCTTTCTTCAAACATTCCTGCCATTGAAGCCAAGTTCGGTTTTCCGAGCATAAACCCTCGTACCATTTTTTGGCATGACCTGCTAACTGGGGTAATGCAAAATGTGGAATTTGTTGCTCAGTCCAATTGTAGATCTGATCACATTCATTGACCTTTCCAATCCAGTTTTCTATTCGATGATATCTTATGGTAGGATCAAACTCTGCTATCATATTTTTATCAAAATGTAGCCTGTGCGAATTTTCGGATTTTATAAATTTATTCATAAAATTTAATAATACAGATAAATTTTCATTTGAGCCTAAGTTATTTAAAGTGTTTGCCATACCCCCAATATCCCCGCTGTCGCGTCGGGACGGTCCGGAAACCTTGTTGCCAGATACACCTGGTAACCGGCCAGGTGTATAGGGTTGTGGAGAAATAGATTGATGCCGTTCACGATGACAAGGAGGACTGCGGAGCTCACGGCGATATGTAGATCGACGTCCGGAACGTGAGTGTGGTTTTGCAGACCCACTTTGTAATATCGGACTACGGCTTCTTTCCGATGCCCGGCTTGATCTAAACCGGCTGTATCGCGATCGGCTACGTCTGCCAGTATGGGATCGTCTGTTATTCATTCTTTCCCGGTGGCGACAATCTCGTTCAATTGATGATGGTCTTAAAATATTCTCGCCCGTCTCATTCATACTGAAAAATAATTAAATAAGAAGACATAAACTGTATAAGATTTAAATTTATGTATAATGCAACTTAAAGAATACAATATAGCAAGTATAAAATATAAAAATTGGGACCTATTAACATAAATAGAATATAAGAATTATAATATTAAGTAGCTTCAGTGTTTATAAACTTTATAAAATTATAAATATTCTGTTAAATTTTATTCCTAATTATACATCTATATTCTATTTCTATAACATAATATTTAATGACAAAAACCAGAAATAAATAAGGTCTGTCGTTTAACCCGTATAATTAATAAATTCTTAAGAGTTAAATGTGTGTGTTTATTTATTGTTATTTTTTTTTTACAAACTTTTATTGATATTTTTTTTTAATTAATCTAATTTTTTATTTATTAATTTTTTTTATTATTTTTTATATGTACGGTACATTTGGCCGTGTATACTAGCCCATATTAATTATAAAAACTAGTTTGTGTGGCTGAATGTAGGTAGGTTGTATTCTACTGAACTGATTTTGTAAATCTTTGAAATATCCAATAAACACTAGATGGCCACATAATTTGCGATTGTCATAAGCTTTAATAAAAGTAAAAATAATTTACGGCTATCTATTTATAATCTAAAACGTTATTTTCTGTAGATTAAAAAAAAATAATTAAAATGTTATCTTAATTTTACATACCTTGATTTCGTGTAGCGTGAAAATCCTTATCCCACTTCTGATATTAACTAACAGAAGGATTTCGGGATTTTAAAACACTTTTTCATCAAAAAATATTTCTTTATTTGTCACTATCACTAGTCACTAAGCACTTAACTATTAAAACTTAGTACTGACGACTGCCCGCCCATATTCGCGGCACTGGGCTTTATACCATAATCAGTGGCGCCAATTTTACCGGAAGTTGCCAAAAAGAATAAATCATTCTAATATAAAAATATTAATTAAAATACAAAAATTATTTAAAATGATTATCTAATTACTTAATAATTTATATTTCAATAAATAAACAATTACAAAATATTTAAACAAAATAAATAATTGATAATTATGCTATACCGGATGTACCGGATGTATCCTCAGATATTTATGAATATTATAAAGCAAATAATACTAGATTCTTACAATAGTAATAAATTTGACTCTTTCCTCTTCATTGGTGCCTCTTATGTATTGCCAATTTCTGCTATAAGTTAAGTGTTGTTAAGACGTTATTAGCTCTCTCATCTGATAACGGTAATGAAAATATCGATGATGAAAGAAAACATCAATGATTGAGAAGAAGCTATGATTGAGATATTTGTCTTTTATACCTAATTAAACAAACAACATTTTTTTAACATTATTTTTTTATCGATTTTTTATCTTTTTGCTTTACAAATGGAATACATACTATTAATATTATCAATGCAAAAGTAAGTCAGTCTGTAATGCAAACTACTGAATTGATTTGACAAAATTTGGGGTAAGCACATAGAGAAGGATATAGATTACTTTTATCGTAACACGTGCCACAAACGATTTTTTTTTTTATTTGTTTGGTATCCCAGTACCAAATTATACACAAAATACGTATTCGTCGAATAATTTAATCTCGAATAGTTTTTTTCTGATACTGTAATACAGTGGTTTATAAATAACGAACAAAAAATTAATTGTGCGCCAAGCAAAGTACTGTGAATAACCACGATAGTAAAGATATTTCATGTTAATTTTGTTTTTGTTATTCCATTAAATTTATTCGTAAGTACAAACAATCTTCAGAAGCTCTCTAATCTATTCTCTAGAAGTACATAATCGAATGTGATACTTACAATAAAAATATTCCTGATAAATACCAACGTAGATTATCGGAATCGGTAAATCCGAAACATTTTTATCGTAACTGGCACTTCCAATTATTTTCTAGGAACTCTAGAAAATAATTGGAAGTGCCAGTTACGATTACGAGAGCAAGCTAATTTACATGGTATACTATCGTAAATCAATTTTCGCAAAAACTATTCAACATTATGACATTTTGATACTTACAATGTACTAATTTGTAATTTTAACAATATTGTTTATACAAATTATTTTATAAGGACCTAACCATTAAGGACAAAGTTATACGAAAAATAAACTTCAAATCGCTCTCCTGAAAAGTAGCATTTTTCAGATACAATAATGTTAGTAGGCGCCGTCGAAATTTTTACGAACGTTCCGTTTCCTTTGTTCATTATTCAGGTCACAGCTGACACGATTTTACACTAAACGCAAATGCTTAACAATTACAGTATGATAATATAAATGAACTGACTGGTAACCTAAATTTACCTTTACAGGTCGAGTTAGGCTAGACTCTAGAGCAGGAATAACCAACCTATTCAAGATTGCGTACCATTTTTAATTTAAGCAAACCCCTAACGAGCCGCACATCTATAAACAGCGAGCCTTACAGTAGTCGCATAATAAGATGTGTAACATATTATGAAAATATTAAAAAAAACACAATGCCTAGTACGATTTTCTAATATGATAAAAAAATACGGAAACTTTTCCATTAAGCAGTTTAAGAAATTAACGTCAAAATTCAAAAAAGGTAAAAACTGAAATATTTTATTCGAATCTGACGGCCAACTCTACCACCGCGCGCTCATTGGTCGATTTAAATAGCGCGTGCTTTCGCGACATACTGTTACACACTTCCGTCCCATTTCACGATTGACTCCCAAAATTGCAGGAAAGCGAGAGGAAAGATGTCACACATCAAAAATCCACAATTCGTCCACAAAACCCCAAAATCAATGTTTTTCAAACATTACTAAATATTGTCATAAATGTAAGGTGTACACGACGACTTCGAAAAGCTGATGGCTCGATTACCGAGTCGACTGCGCGGGCCGCACGTTGGTCATGCCTGCTCTGAAGTGACATAGTTTAAATCTTCGCTTGTTTCTAATGGTTGATGTTATGCTGGGCAAGCAGCTAGACAAACAAACTCTAATCTTTGGGTCCCGCCCCCGTGGATCCCTTGTCAATCTGCTTGCCTAATGTGTGCGGACGCCATAAGAAAGACCACTTACTATTATGCCTTATAACAACAGGAGAACTTACAATTCACCTGTAATAATTATTATTAATCTACGGAAATACTTAGGATATATGGAGTGTCGAGTACATTCTAAGTATTTCTAAGTTTCCTTCATATGAACTAAGGAAACTGCAACCTCATGCGCACGTTACTTGTTGACCCCAAAGGCGAAGTTTTTCTCTACAATTTTTCTCAATCAACCGTTATATTATTTCCAAATGATATTTTTCATAATGTTTACTAGATAACAAATTAGATTATACGAATAATGACTGTTTAACTCTACATCAAATATAAAAGATTTAGATCATAATTATTTATTGTAATGAATTGAGTAGAATTATATTACCATATTTCTACTTATCTACTTCATTGTACAAAACAGATTATGAAGTGCTATTCACCAAATCACATGTCAGTATGTAATGCTTCTATAACTTCTATTTATAAACGGATAAGTGCGTCAAAGCCCATCCCTAGAAGTACACACGATAAAGTATCATATTTACCCCTCACTAAATAAGATTATTTGACATTGGGGTATGTGTTAGTGGACTTTATATGACTTGGCTAACATCTAAAGATGAATGTTTTATTTGCTCAGTTTGGAACTAAAAGAACATCTTTCACTTGCAATGCTTGCGTTTAAATATTTTCAGTCGATGCTGAGTCCAGTTTTGGTCCTTTTTTAGGGTTCCGTAATACTCGGGGAGCCCTTATAGTTTCGCTCTGTACGTCCGTCGGTATGTCTGTCTGACATTATTATGAATGTAAATGGATGAAGTTTGGTATAGTTAAAGACTTTAGACTGTGTATAGATCTGGGTTTTGGCATCATAAAATAATAATAATTTTACATTTTACGGGTGGCTCTCCACACATGTGAAATGGGGATGATTAAAAAATATTTTTTCATTATACCCCATCGTTAATAAAATTTATTATAAACCATTGCATTACTTATTCAATAATTAATAAAACCAATTAGATATGTACACTCGTTAATTGTTGTATTGTGTCCTAACTAACAGGAAAAATTCTCTCACAGATTGGCACATAGACACACGTATATTAAAATCTTATGTAAGTTATATAGAACATAACGACATATTACATTACAAAATATATAATAATAACTTTTGCCTACTCGTTTTACGTGTAGGTGCTAATAAAACCTTGAAAATATGGTTCGTCTCGAATACAAAAGTTAAACAACCTTTGCAATTGAATAAACAAGACGATAAAATAAAATTCGAAAACTACTACAGTACAAATATACCTCGTCTTTCTGAATATCGCGAAAGTGAAAGTGAAAATAAAGTGAACAGCGAACGAGTCCAAAAGAAGTACTGGAGCGAAGAACCTTCGTTTTTTTAATTGATTTGTTATCATTAATGCGTTATGTTATTTTACTTTTTCACGTACAATTTCTTCATTGTAGTAGAAAACTGTATTATAGTTTTCTTATGAAATTTTAAAGCAAGAAGTGATTGCAGCTGCACAAAAACGTAAGAAGTAAAAGAAATGTTTCTTTATTTAAGAATGAACATTTATTTTGTGAAACTATCATCGTGTTAAATGTTAATAATATACGAGTACCTACTGACGTTATGAATAAGACTTTTTAAATTGTCCTTTTAAAGCTTATTGATTATTTTGACGACTACGTTAATTTATCGATGGTTTTTAGTGCATCCCTAGTCAACCCTTACAGACAGACAACATTATCGATTCACTAACATATTAAAAATAGCCTCAAGGTTAACAGTAAATGACACTCGTGCATATTCATTACCACTGACTGGGATTCTTTTGTTTTGCTCCATACAAAGTGTTATGAAATCATGAAAAAGTTGAAGCAACTGGGCCGCGTAATTGTCAACTTTAAAATGGCGACGTTATGTATTTTAATTCGTCGCATTTTGTTTAATTTACAATTATATTATTTGTAAATAAAACTATTTTTAAGGGATTATATTATGTGAGTACAGTTTTATTTAAATTTTTCGACCGTTTCAATTCCAACAGCTAACTTACGTAAACGACTGGAACTAAAAAAATATTTTTACCTCTAATTTACAATGTATCTTTTCAGAAACACGTAATTTTTTTAAATGAAATCGAGCAGATCCAGGAAACGAGCAGACTGATAGTAAGCGATTACCACCACCCATGGACACTCGCCACACCACTTGTAACTCCTCTGGTGTTGCGCATTTGCATTCCTGCAGGTCTAAAATAGCCACATTACACTTAATGCTTCGTGAATCGTACTATGAAACATCATCTTTTGAATTTCTATAGCTGATGATGTTTCATAGTACGATTCCGCATTTTTGCAAGAAGTGAGTTGTGCACAAGATTTGCTTTTCTTGACATTTAAAGCCGGTATTTAATTATATCATTATATCTACTTATTATCAGACTTATATCAATAAAAAGTTGCCTTTTTATCGATGAACGGATCATCAAAAAATATCGGTTCATTAAAAACAGATAGGCAAGTTTAATCTTAATGTAAACTTAAAAAATTCAACCAAATTAATATGTTATTGTGTTACCTACTTAATAAAGTTACCTACTTAATAACTAGCTTTTGCCCACGGCTTTGCCCGCGTGTTCTTGAAGAAAAAACTTCTTCAGCAAATAACTCTGCTCACTGCAATATACTTCTGGATACAATATTGATAAGGGTTTTCTACCGGCCGGTACCGCCGCGCCGCAACCACTATGTCCCTGCATTTTAAATCTGTAATATCTTCGATAATATTCATTTAAATTACATTCTGCAAAGAGCCATATTGATCTATATGAAATGCACAATGTCTTTAAGGTACTTAATTGAATAAATATTCATGCTGTATTGCTTAAAATCGCTTAGTAACTAAGCCATTATTTCTCGTGATAAGTAAGGGATAAAAAATTGTGGGTTATCCCTAAGAGATAGACAAATACCATCGCGGACTTTTTTGTAGACCTTTTTAAGGTGTACAATATTATGGTACATTATTTTGATCTATCTCGTAGGGTTAAGCCAGTGTTTGCAATGTACGCGCAAAAAAAATGTGTTTATTTACGACATTAGAAACCTCTAAAATTATCAGTGTTTCTCTACTATAATATGCATGTTACATACATATAAACCTTCCTCCTGAATCACTCTATCTATTGAAAAACCCGCATCAAAATCCGTTGCGTAGTTTTAAAGATATAAGCATACATAGGGACAAACAGAAAAAGCGACTTTGTTTTATACTATGTAGTGATGGAGAGAGCGATTGCCTGCTGCTATGCTACTAATTAAAATGCCACTTAATTACTGTGCAATATCACAGTAAATACAAAACAGAATATACAAATATCGTTTATTAATTTATATATCAATATGCCAGTCCGTTATAGCATATTGCATATGAATTTGGGGAGGAGCCGCCTCTACTAACATGATAGTCCTGGAGAGAGGACAACGGCCAGTACTCAAAGTCATATTAAAAAAACCGATCTGGTATTCTACAGCGCGCCTATACAAAGACATAGAAATACCTACCTATAGGTACCTGTAGGTTCGTGGTATTTTATACTCCACGTAATGATCAAATAACATCGGGCCCTCCTCAAATCTCCTGATTACGAAAACATGCGCAATAAAAGAATTTTATATTTACCTCTACCACAAATAAACACTAGTTTCGCGTGAAGATTTGGCACATTCTTACTCTCATTTATTTACAATCAAATAAGCCGCAAATGTAGTCAATACTACGATACAGTCCTCAATAGGACTGCACAGTAAAAGTAGGAAAAGAAAAAGTCACTAACTGGCTTACAGCTCTAGATTATGAAGAAATTGAAAAAAATTTAAGAGAGATTAGTTAACACACATTAATCATTTACACAGTACAGTACACACAACACACACACACCGCGCGCGGTTATTCTCATTATTCTCATTAGAAAAATTATATAAAACTGTTATCATTATTTTTTTTTGCAACTTCTAAGGTATTATAAAAATGTTATTTACTTATTTTTATTAGCTTTTTAAATTTTTAAGGTATACAGACAATTTTGTATTCGAAGGATGTAAAATTCATACTGAATCTTGGCGATCTGCAGGACAGGCTTTATAGCCTAGCGGGCGCCAATGTAACACAAACTTAATGAGTCTGTATCAATTCTGATCTAAATTTGCCTGAACTGAAAATTATTGTACTCATACAGATGTAAAATTTTCCAAATAAAATTATTCTTATTCTATTCTTAAATTATATTAGACATAAATTGAACTGTCTATTGGATATTGCTGTTAACAATAATTGTGTTTTTAATGATCCGATAATTTTTGATGGTTCGTTCATTTCGACTCGACCGATATGGCTAATTTTGGACTTCAAACAATTGTGAAAGGTTTAAAGGGTGAGAAATATTGGAAAATTTGCGGGGGAAATACTAAAAACGACGGTTAAATTTTCCCATACTAACTGCAACTGCAGTGAACTCACTGTGATCAATTTCTCACTTGACTGTCAAATATATTTTATACCTTATTTTTAACTCTCAAAGAAAACAGAGGGGTGTTATAAGTTTGACGTGTCTGTCTGTCTGTCTGTCCGTGATATCTTAGCTCCTAAACGGATGAACCGATACCGATGTAGTTTTTTTTTTTAAGGTTGACACGATCGAGAGTGTTATTAGTTATAATTCATCATCATCAGCTAGTTCGCTACTTGACAATTCGGGAGTTACTTAAAATGTTTAATTACTATAGGTGTGTAAAGTCCGAGAACTCGTAATTAGGACTAACGATATTAAAGTACTTCTTTCAAGAATAAAGCCAATTATGGTTGATAATTAATTTTATAACGTTTGTCAATTCTCAATATTTATCTAACCATGGAATAAAACTGAGTAGCACGAAGTACAAAATTGAAAATCAGAATTTACTTAGCAACGAATAGAATACCTAATATAATCCGACTTCAGTTGTAAACATTCATGTTAAGTTTGCATTAGATCATTAGTGCAAATGTCAAAATGGCTTACTTCAATTTAGACGACCTCTGAGCTATCGATAGTTAACGGGTTGGAGCTCCAGCCGGAAGTTGCGGGTTCGAATCCTGCCAGGGAACTAAAAGTTTTATGTGTTCCTGGGTCATGGATGTGTATTAAATATGTCTATTATTTAATAAAAATCTTAAATATAAGTATGTTATAAAAAGAATTAAATATATTTTCGTTGTCTGGTAACACCCGTAACACAAGTTCTTCGAGAAATTATCACGGGACTACATTGACGTGGTGTGAAAGCGTCCATAGATATTAGTTATTGGTGATAAATAATTGGTGGATATGAACACGGCATACGCGTCATTGGTCTATATTGAAATTTGCACTGAAGATTCACTCCGCGCGAATGAGCTATGTAGTCTGAAATTTGAAAATATAAATTCCAAATAATATAACATTTGAAATTATACAAATTTTGACTTAGCGCGCTCATAATTTTATTACTTTAAAATACGATGACCTCACACTAGCGGCTAGGTAAAGATTAGAATAAGGTTTGTCGAACATCTTCAATGAGGCCCATGAACTCAATGGTACAATAATATACGATAAAGTTAACCACGTGCCATGCATACGTTGGTACAAATACTTTGATTATTCCTGTACGACCTATTGCTATTGAAACCTTCAACTAATAGTTTGACTATAATTCTGCTATAATTTTGCTATAATATCATGCTCGTAGGTAAATTGTTTATTACTCCAATAGTTAACACACACTAGCGGCTAGGTAAAGATTAGAATAAGGTTTGTCAAACATCTTCAATGAGGCGCTTGAACTCAATGGTACAATATTAATACGATAAAGTTAACCACGTGCCATGCATGCGTTGGTACAAATACTTTGATTGTTCCTGTACGACCTATTGCTACTGAAACCTTCAACTAATACTACTGTTTGACTATAATTCTGCTATAATTTTGCTATAATATCATGCTCCTAGGTAAATTGTTTAATACTCCAATAGTTAAATGAGGTATCCGTTTATAAACATCTATACACAAATAATTTAAACTACTAAGAGTTTCCTTCAAAACTTAACGTGACAAACACAATATCTAACCGCGTAATGTGACGTAGCTATTGTTTATTAAATGACCGACTCGTCACTGTGACCTTATCGATATTATATTTTTCATAACTTTATTACTTTTTCATTCGATTCCACTATTGGATGTTACTAAGTCGATGGAAGAAGTATTTTTTGTCTGGCACCACAAAGTCTATGTAGTATGTCGCATTGCAGTTAGATGCATTTTTATTTCAAAGTAGACATAACATTTGACAGTAAGTACTAATGAATTTGTAGACACATTTCCGTATACTTTTGACGAGCGAACACTGGAACAGGGCATTTCATACATATTAATCATGAATTAAATTACAGTTGCGGGACAAAATATGTCGAAACTTTATACCAAGAATGACGTGGTAACGGACGTGTTGTGAGGTAAGTAAAATACTTGTTGAGTAAAAAAACTTACTTACTCAAAGAAGTTCAAACGCAACATTCCGGAGATGAAAAAGTTTTCACATTTTGCAAAATATGTAAACAGCTATTGCCTATGCCTATCAATAAATTGTTGTTGGACTAAAATGTATATATTTTGAAGATTTCATACTTGTTTTCCGGCAAATTAGTAATTTTATATTGTAATTAACATAGCAAGTATCAAATTTGAGTATGTTGGGTTATCGTGTTATCGGCAAGTTGTTATACATTATGATAACACAAAAATGTCAACGATCAATGTCAAATTTGTTTTCGTTTGCAAATCTTTGAATGCAGTAGGTATCTACTATCTTTATAGTTATTGGGTATTTTATATTTAAATAAAAATAATTCATTAATCAATTATTCAACAATTTTCTTTTCTTTTTCTCCGGACAGAAAGATTTATTGAGCAATGCCAGTATTATAAGCTTGTAAAGCTCATGTATAAAAAGTATTCAGACTAGATTTTGCAGTTGACCTTACGTGACTGGTTCGCAAAGTTACTTTCGATGAATTTAAAATGATGGATTGCTTGTAATAGTTACCCAATACACTGAATGCAATTAAAAATGAAAGCTTCACCGTGCCAATAGAGCTTACGACACGTGCTATATTATATCTGATCGCGTAACACGTGTGGCACGAATACCACTAGAAAATAGTGTTTGGAAAATATTTAAACACATGTATATTTAATTTATCGACAAAATCACAGACCTATACCGGTAAGTGTTAAGACATACAACCATATGTGAAAAACATACCCAACTTCCCCATCATCTCCTCAAGCGCGTGGTCCTTGTCCATGGTTGTATTTGTTGGTTCTGACTGATTTTTCTGTAATCACGTTAACATAGATATTATATATTTGCGAGGAGCGCGCAGGAGCGTAACGTGCGCCAGGCGTGCGCGCCGGCGGCTGGGCGAGTGAGTTTATCGCGGTTTGCTGGCACCGCAGCGGCCGCATACCTCGCCTCACTGTACCATATCGTTAAGCTCACTTTTCAATATGCTGCTTAGCATCAAAGTCGGCGCATAACATAGTAATGAAGTTGGCATTTTATCTTATTCTAGTATTGTCTACGAAATAAGCTGGGGAACAATCCGTGAAACTTCAGCGATTTGCTTATGTGACGTCATTTAATTTTGATATATTTTTTATCAAGTTCAAATATTGCCTTACGGAGTACTTTCGGAGAATCCAATTTATGAGCAGGTTGAACGTTGTCATAATTTGTTCGCTTAAGTTATTTATTATGATATCAAACTGACATGTCATTGACAAAACTTGTATTGTGGCTGCATGCCTTCATTACCTATAATACATATAAATCATGAGAACACTCTACCTACCTGCTTATGAATTAGATTCACTGATAGGACAATAATGATTAAACTTTTTAAACTAAGTAGGTAATGTGTAACCATTTACGGAATTCATATAGGGAGATGGTAATCAAATATTTAAATGTATAAGCCTTCTCATTCATAAATACGAAGAACGAGAGAGAGAACACGATATTTAACCCAGGGTTAACTTTAACCCAGACCAGCACAAGTGGGCCACTAACAATGTGTATGATTTTTAATGATAATTTGACTTTGACCACTGACGAGTTTTTTTTTTATTTAAGCTAAATGGGAAGTTTCGTTTTGATTTATTATATATCTATAATAACTTTGGATTTTAGGTCAGACTATTCTAGTCTGCCAGTACAATGCCCTTAGCTCCGACGGCCATCAGCAGGTCCGCGTGACAATAGTAAATATGTTTGTCTAATTTACATATAAGACAGATAGCTTTTTGTTTTATTTAACGGTGTTCGATAAGTCAGTGAAGTCGCGAAGCGTTTACTTATACGAGTAGGATGACTGATTTGTCAATGAAAAACTAAGCACCGTAGTTATTTGGATTAATAGCTTCGCAACAAGGTCCCGTCTATAATTATTTGATTTTTTATATATTTCATGTGCCACATTTTCCAGATATTCTGTAAAACTATTTTGTAATTGTTACTTTCATAAATATACAATAACTTTTACTGAGTAGTTAAAGCGCATTCGTCTTTTTTTTTTAAATAAAGTATTCAAAATAATTGGACCCAAAAATCTACCATAGAGTACCTACTAAATTATTCTACCAGTCCAAATATTTCTTAACTAAAAAACTAAGCTTGTGTAACGGGACGTGTGATTCTTGAGTCGTTAGATTAGGTATAAAAAGTTATTTGAATACAGCATTACACGTATTATTATAGTTTATAATTAACGCAAATTAAGATATTTATATTCCAACTACGAACATAAATTACTTTCGTGCCGAAGATACATACACAATATGTAAATTAGGGCGGTAAGTTAAAAGAATAATTAATAAAAGTTTCAGAAATTATAGGTTGAATCATACTGGGAATTGATCAAATACGTACCTAATACTAATATTTTAGTAAAATTGCCAGTTGTAGAAGCTAAGAACATCCCATAAGCATCAACGATAATAATAATAAAAGTAGTTTATACAAACTACGTAAAAAGCTTTAAGCTTCTCAACTGAAAAGGATACTTTCAGAAATATCACAGTTCTTTAGGCACTATGAGAGAATTTTTGGATCTTAAACGATGAATGAAGTTTCACTTCTGCCACATGTATTCTGAACACGTCATGTTTTTTTATACTTTCGAGACTTGTCTGAAAAGTACTATAAATCTTAAATAAAAATCATGAAAGGACGTATTATACAAAACCACAAAAAAAAATTCAGTGCCGTTTTCCATTACAAAAGCTTGCGTTGAAGACTGAAGTGATTAAAAAAGAATTATCATTTCAAAAAGAATGGAATAAATATAATTTTTACACCGAGCGCCATCTGTGTACTAAGCCGCACTTTAGGAAGTTAAGTTGTTATGTAAGAACTACGAGTATAAGTAGCTCAACGCCGCTAAAATAAGTTTCACTTCAAAAAATTCGATCACCAACCTCCGTTCTTCTGGGGCTCGGGTCTCTGCACAATTTGATGAGGATTGGGTTGTAATTCCCCACGCTAGTCGACTGCGATAGACTGTGAAGTCGAATAGAAGCTTCACACCACGTCAGTCTGGCTCCGTGGTAAGTATCTTTGGAGGTACTGTCGAGGCCTTTAAGGTAGAGAGTAAAACTCAATATACAGTAGTGTAGTGCTGCTACATATCCGAAGAACTTGTGTTACGGGTAGATACCAGACAACGGAAATCTATTTAATACTTTTTATACTATACTTATATTTAAGATTTTTATTATATTTTACACATATTTACTACACATTTTTGTTCCCTGGCGGGATTCGAACCTGCGACCTCCGGCTAGAGCGCCAATGCACTAACCACTGAGCCACAGAAGTAGTCAAGAAAGTAAGATTTTTAGCTACTTATAAAAAAATACTTTATCAATTTTGTGCAGCGGTGCAGTCAAGGTCACGTAGCTGTACGTGAGGTGACATAGTATCTTGTCATATCATACATGATAATATATCTTATCGTCAAATATATTATCGTATAGTCATTATAATATGGTAATATTTGTAATTTCATTTAGATAATATATTTTTTATTATATTGTGCCTAATAATATATTATACAATATTTGCATAGACTAATTCTGATAGTGTTGTTTTAGTTGCATTTACGACTGATAATACTGCTTTTGATAGGGAAAAAACAGCTTCCTGCACGAGGAAGGTGAAAGTGATTGAGCGAAATATTACTAAAGACTAATAGAAGTCGGACAGCCGAAATTTATTATTTACGGTCCAGAGGTGTAAACATACACATCAGTGGCGTGGGGTGCCTATAACTCCATTCCTGTCAGCTTCACTTACCACTTGCCTCCTGAAGACCCTCATCCATATCACTACCTACCTATTTTACAGGCTAGGCTCCCTATGAAGGAGAACCAGTCTTCGCCACTGATACACACGCATCTCTTCTATGGGTAGGAAAAAATGTTATAGTTATACCATTGTTATAGTTGTACCCAACAGATATTTGCGTTGTTCTCTTACCTATGTCTTCTTGGGTAATTAATCAAGTTCAATTTTGAATAGCTATCTTAAAAATGCAGCGCTATGTCACGTATCGTTTTTGTTTCGGTGTGAATTGACCTTAACGTTAACAGCGGCAATATTTTTCAATGATAGCAACATCTGATTGTCATTACGACGAAATTATTTTATACAACTAAGGCAAAATAAATATATTTAATGTTTGCGAAGATATCTTTGTAACAATATACCACATGCCACATATCTAATTTAACTGTTTACGGAAATTACTAAGAATATTTTTACTTTTCAGACTTAAGTATACTTAGGGATTAAAACTGAGTCAAAATTAACAAATGTTTGAAAGTTATCCGAGAAACTGATATGCAGTAAAAATTTTATTCATTTAAGTTTCACAGACAACATGCGTCCCGGAAACTAAATAGGAATATTTTTGATTCGTAGCGGGTCGTAGCACCTCGTAGCACCAAAACAGGTTTTAACCACACGCTCGCGGTAGATGCATTGTTGGAATTTCGATTTAGGGTACTACCGACAATCGACATAGTCACTGTAGTAGTCGGTATTGCCCACAAACGCTCCGTAAATTATTGAGTGTACCTAGTCTCTCATACGGATCAAGTGTTCGACTCCTCCCGTACCTAAATCAAGATGGTCGAGCCGTTCAAAGTTTGACCACTGAGTGTATTTTAGGAAAAATGTCTAGGTATGTTGGTATTTTCGAATTTTCCTTAATTACAAAAAGTAATGTACTCACAATTTAGGAACTTCTCTTCGTATCTACAGTGTAGTCATACAATGATGTAATACTTTTAGAATCGGAACAATCCACGAGGACATCACTACAGATATACTCGGGGTGATAGGTTCCTGGCAATGGCTGGTGACACTAACGTGTACGGTCTGCATGGTCTTCCCAGCTATGGACCAGTACGCAGACGCCTACCTCCTGCAGCCATCGGCTGAATGTATAGAACCACAAATCAGCTGTAATGCCTCAACAATATGTGAGTTTGGAAGTAAAACTACCCGAGAGAAATGTACGAGATGGCAAATAAATTTCTTAGGACTTGTTTGGATTCAGAAGTCGGTTAGTAATTTTTAATACTTATAGAAATAGGTGTACCGTGCTCACTTCGTTGGGCGTTAAACATTATTAACACGTGATGAAATTATGAGTTGGTTCGGTTTAAGTAGTAGGTACATACTGAATGCTTTGATTTATTTTCTGAAAAAACAAAAATATGCGTATGCATTAAATATAAAATGCTGTCGCAGACTTTTTGTAGGCATTATTGGGCTCTAAAACTTTTCTCTACAACTTAATCATATTATAACTCTCATCGTTTAGGCGGGCAAAGTTTCATTCACTTATATTCATAATTACAGAAGCTAGAAGATGGAGGAGCAGAGCGAAACTAAAAAGGCACAGAAAAATTATAGAGCACCGAAATTTGATTTTTGCTTTACCTTGGCTAAACGGTTTTCTAGAATGTGTAGATATTTCAAAAAGTTTTGGTTAGTTGTGCCTATTTTAAACAAAAGTTTCGATATTTGGCGCTAATTGCAATAACATCAGAAAACACAAAATTTATTAGACTATTTGGATTCCTGTTCTCATCTTTATTATACTTTTATCGCCAATTTTGAGTAGTCGGGCTATGCCAAGCCCTTCTATTTTCTAAAAATATCTTGATTATGCGACAGAAGACGTCCGTATGTAGATTTTTTTTAAAGTTTATGTTCCAGTGGCTTATGTTTTGCGATCCCAAAGTAAAAATACTTTCCACGAGCGTTCTATCGAGATTGGGGTCGATATTCGGCTGTGTTATCTTCGGACTCATTTCAGACAGGTAAAGTTTAAGAAAAATGATTTTATCGTATGTTCTCGTACGGAGTTGTAAAACATAACTCAATCTCAAAACATATAAAGATTACTAGATTTAGAACCTAAATGGACAACGGGACAGACAGATCTTAAACCGAAACTCGGCGTTAAACGTCGTTTTAATACATTGGTAAAATTATCACGTATCGCACCAATAAAACTATTTAAAACCTATGTAGGTAGGGTATGTATATGCTCGAAAAAGATTCTACTCTTCGTAGACCTTTCTAACCTATAAATCATAACGCGGTATAAGAACCAGATGAACGTATCTACAATAAAATCAAAAATATTTTTTGTTAACAAATTTTCAATAAAACCAGAAAAGCGTATTACGAGTACCGTTAAGTGAGCTTTAATTAGCTTAGCTTTGTTTAGCCCTAACTAGGCTAAACAAAGGTTTCTTCAATAATATTTTTGGAAAATTTAAATATTTGCGCACCCTGTTCTGTATCTATTCATAATTTCAGCACCTTAAAATTGTTTATAATTTTTTGCCTATTTTCACAATAAATCGAAATGATTAGGTACACGTTTAGTTTTATTTATTTGTTACATATAATAATTTCACAAATAACGTATTTAAGTATAATAACTATAAACGTTATAAAAAAATTAGGACCACACTAACGTATGTCAACCATATTAAAAAAATATATACGAGTATATATATTTTCTCAGCAGGGATATATATAATATATATAAATAAATGTTAACTTTATTAACAATATACTACTATACCAACATATCAGTACAGTTTTTCCTTCGGAAATTGTATAATGATGCCTATTAAAAAGTTCTCAAAGTTTGATTAGGTAAATTTTCGCGGATTTATTGCTCTCCTGTAAAATTTGAGTAAAATGTAGATACGCTCATCTGACTCTTATACCGCGATAATTTCTTACAAAATCTTTATCCTCCTCATCTAAAAATTGTTGGAGAAAACCTAATGGTTTTCTCCAACATTTTTTATGGAACTCAGCTTCGGAAGGAAATTCAGTATGAGGATAAGCTACGCGGCGGACGTCGGATTCCGGGCGGTGATGGCGTTCTGCGACTCTGACACGTGGTTTCAGCTGCTCGTGTTCTTGAGAACATTGTTCACTCAAACCAACACTTTTATGGCTTTAATATTAGGTAAGAATACTTAAAACTTTACCGAGGATCAGGGTAATTACTTACACTTCTATATCTACATAATTCTCTACCTTACAACGTATTAAAATAAGTTGTGCAACTGATCTCACATATACAGGCTAGGTCTTCTCCCTTAGATGGAGAACCAGCCTTCGCTACTGGTGAAAGGGGTTTTTCTTTCGCATTCTCTGTGCGTAAATTGTTAAATAACAATAAAAAGAGCGATAAAAGGCAACATTATCTAGATTTTAAAGCAAAACTCGTCTAGAAATAACGATTTATTACAATTAAAAGAAATTTGGTTACAAAAATTTACCTTAGGTTCGTTCCAAGTAAAACGAATAAAAGAAAGAAAACAGCTTTAATATATGTAATTAGTTTTCCATATTGTTTGATGTTTATTAAGTAGTCAGCGGATGCTATATAATAACAATATTTTATCTGTAAACTAGTTCTGTTAGAGAATAATGATTATCCTTTACTCTCACGAGTTTATATTTTCAAGGCCGATGTCTCGTCTGACCGTCTGATCTGGTGTTAGGTGGTCCTAACCACCACGATAAGGTGACACTTTCACAGAAAACCAATGTTCAATATATTATCCTTACTAATATTATAAATGTGAAAACGTGGATGTTTGTTACGCTTTCACGCAAAAACTACTGAACGGATTTCGATGAAATTCGGTATGGTAGTAGGTTAGACTCTGGATTAGAAACATAGGCTAGTTTTTATCCCGAAAAAGTAGTGTACCCGAGAGATACTATACTTACGCGGGCGGAGCCGCGAGCAACAGCTAGTTATATATAATTGTAGTGGATTTCTTCATTGATTTCGCCGAATTTGCCATATCCTACTAATATTATAATTAATGTGAAAGTTTGTGAGGATGGATGGATGTTTGTATATTCCGTACTTACATACATTTTATCCCGAAAAAGTAGTGTTCCCGTGGGATACTGTATTTACGCGGGCGGAGCCTAGGGCAACAGCTATCCTAGTAATATTATAAAAGGATAATATTATTATAAATGTGAAAGTTTGTGAGGATAGATGGATGGATGGATGTTTGTTACTCTTTCACGCAAAAACTACTAAACGGATTTCGTTAATATTTGGCATGGTAGTAGTTTAGGCTCTGGATTAAAACATAGGCTACTTATTATCCCGAAAAAGTACAGTGTTCCTATGGGATACTGCATTTACGCGGGCGGAGCCGCGGGCAACAGCTAGTTTATACGTAAATAAAATAGGGTGACAATGACATATTTTAAATTACAGTATATTTATATTTTTCTCTGAAATACTTTTTTAAGTGTTTAATTTAAAAATAGTGATTTTATGTCAGTAGTGCTATGCTGTTACATAACAAATTTTCACTAAGCTCGAAAAAAGAAAAAAAGTAAAATGAGTGTGCCATAGTACTCTATTTTATGTACGATCGCCGATAATCCGGTGTACCACTTGTGAACCTTATCGCCATAGTAAAGTTGATAAGTGCATTCTTTTCAGTATGTGAAATAGCGAGTAATGAATGGCGGACACGGTTAAACGCGATTGTAATTCTGCCCCACACCCTCGCTGCAGTATGTATGGCGCCCTTGGCGAATCTTGTGCCCAATGAGACCTTTGACTTCATAGCGGCTCTATGCAGTGTATTGTTACTAATATTACTCAGGTAAAAGGGCTACTGTCTCATCTCAATTGTTAATATAAAAGTAACTAATAAATGATCTATTTTCTACTTCAGGTACGTATTTTTTAGCTTTTAGCTATTCACTAAATTATCGACTTTAGAAATGAATCTTCATTAATTATTATTAATACAGACGCCTGCCAAATACATTAAAGCAATGCTCTTTATGTAGAGTTGCGTTTCATTCCTTTTATGTATAGATGAATTAGTTTATTTTTAGGTGGATCCCTGAATCACCTCAATGGGTTTTGTTTGACGGAAAAGTAGCGACAGCCGAAAAGATTTTGTCGAAAGCAGCAAAGATAAATGGGAAATATCTCGATAGCATTTTTCAAATAAAGCCCGTTGACCAAGAGGTATTTTTACTGAGTATTATAAAGAACACAAGACACAGTTGGTTGTCTTTCAATTCAATTTTTACCCAGAGCTTGGGTTGTTATAAATATAAATATTATTGTTCTTCAGAAATAATTAGCTTAATTCCACGGGCAATTAGATAACTCCTAACCATATCGTGTAACAAGTTATGCTCTAATATCTCCGGGATACATAAGTTTAGGTTCGCCATCCTCTTGCCTAGGTCATCCACGTTCCCATGTTTTACAATTTCACGGATTGAGGTAATGAACCGAAGCCGGAAGACCTCACCGAGAATTCTCACTAAAACCACCAATTTTCCTAACTACAGTAATGAATGAGTAATGTGGATATGACCTCGTTCTAGCTTCCAACTTGTGCTAATCATTTTATCGACAGTTAAAGTCATTATTCTATAAACCAGTCCATATTAATCTTGTTGAGGTATTAACTAACTTGCTAGTTAGCATCTCAACAAATTATAAATATATACCTAAAGTCTTCATCCTTATTCATTCATTCATCCTTAAAACAAAATCTATTTAATTCTAATTAGGTATTATTATATAAGAAATCCTTTAGGTAATATCAGGGAATCTTATTCATGAGCAGGTAGTCTCATAATTAATTTGTATAATAATTACGGCATGCAGTCACATTACAATTATCAATGACATGTCACTTTGATATCATACTATTAACAAAATACGAACAAATTATAACAACGGTCAACTTGCTTATGAATTAAACTCCCTGATAGTACATTCTTCCAGGCCTATACTGCATTGGATGAATCCCGCGCCTGCATGAATCTATGCACAAAATATAATGTGAGATCGTTGGTCATCGTAACTACGGCATTCTGGGGCCTGTATTATTTTGTTTGGAACAGTCTGTACATAAGAGTGTTTCATGAAAAACAAGGCCACAATATTATACAAAAAATATTGTGTTTAGTATTAGGAATGGCGTTCCTAAATATAAGTTTAATGAAGAAACTTAATTTAAGGAAATTGCTTGTTATGAATCTGATTATAATTATTTTCTTGGAAACTTTTCTTCTCCTTGTCTATCACAGTATTTACCAAGTAAGTTCGTATTCTTAGTAGAATTAAACTTATCCATACCATGAATCAGAAGTTGGCTTTTGAAAAAATTTTGGAACTACATTTTTTTAAGGAAATGAACCAGAAAACGAGCAGACGGATCACCTGATGGTAAGCGATACCGCCGCCCATGAAAACTCGCAACGCAACACCAGGGGAGTTACTAATGTAACTCCTCTGGTGTTGAGACTTGCGACCTTAAAATCCCCAACCCCCCTTGGGCCTCCGGTAACCTCAAACAATTAATTATAACAATTAATAAATAAACAATCCTTAAATGCAGCCCAAGCACTTATCACCCGTTTTAATGACTCACTTTAGCCCGAATCCAGGTGGGCATTTTTATCGCTGTTATCAATTCCAGGCAACAACAATCGATATAATGTTGTGGACGGCGCTATCTTGTGGTGTTGTTGTGCATGCGATCATTCTGAATATCACACCTCGACTGCTTGCCATTCACGTTAGAGCGACGCTCTTCGGTTTATGTCATTCAGCTGGCCATCTCGGCGCCATATTGTCCTCCATTGTTATGCTATTGAACGCTATTGACAACATCACACTGATGATCACGAATGTTGTGCTGACGATAGTCCTTCTATGCCTATGCTATGTGCTACCAGATATCGATGGAAGAGAGCTACCCGAAGTCATAGAAGACATGGATTACTTTTCGGAGTATTGTTTTGTTACTATTAACGAGTTTTTTTCGAATTAGGGTCAGTTCAAACCGCGACGATACGCGACGCTGCATTTTAAGATAGCTATACAAAATTGAACTAACTACACAGGATAGAAAAAGATACACGTTTCATAAGACATCAGTCGTACACTGTGCAGCGTGGTGCAACCTGAAACTCGAACTTTTACAGTGAAACGTGTGAAAACAGCTATTTAAAAAATACAGCGATCATTTCGTTTTGATGCGAACTTTTAATGAGGTCCATTATAGCAGCTTAGAACTTTAGAATTCTTATGTCAAATGTAAAACCTAGTGCATCTCAAATAAACTCTACGAAACGCTTATTTTCAAGAATACGGAAATTCAGGGCCAAATGCAAATCTCACATTTCAGGTTATCAAAACCATTGCGGTGGGCAGCCCACAAAAATTCATCATCATCACACGAGGAGATACAAATCAGGGTGTACTCATACCCGAGCACGAACCAGAACTTATCTGCAGAGAGCCAGTCCACCCGTAGACTACCGGCCAGAAGAATTGGGAACATATTGAGAGCGTGTTCCGATTTAATTTGGTGGTTTCGAAATTAAAATGCACTTTAATTGTTGGGAGCCTTATTGCTTATCACCATCATCATCATCTCATCATCGTCAACACCCCATCGCCGTCCACTGCTGAGAGTAAGGCTGGGACTATATGATCCGGAATCCGGAAGGCTGGAGAAAATACAGAGCGCTGAAAATAGAACTCCGCGATACTGTAATAGAGATGAAAATCGAAATTTCAGTGTCATAAATGACTGCTCTACACTCGACCCTTCGATTTTTAACTCGATTGTATTAGCGCAAAATTCTACTTTCAGTACTCTGATTTTTTCCTAAACCGCTGGATTCCGGATCATATAGTCCCAGCCTAAGCCTCCCCGAATAACCGCCAACCATTCTGATCTAGGACAGACCTCGTCCATCTGCTGTCAAGCCAAGTTTTTTAAAGCATCGCTTAAACATATTATGCAATATTACGCATGTACTTAAATACCGCGCAGCATCTGACTCACACAGCTTACAAGGCCGCAAGGTAGTTAGATTTCATATCTTATATATATTTTTAAAATATTTGTGCAGAAAATGAATTTAAATATTTACAATTTTATCATAATATTGTAAATATTTAAATTAAGTTTCTGCACAAATATTTTAAAAATATACACAGGATGTCCCAGAAAGAATGGATAATCCTGGAGCGCCTAATAGTATGGCTATCAGGCGCTCAAATAAAAATACAAAAAAATATATTCGAAGTGGTGCCAAAAATATGGGGTTTGAAAAAAAAGTTTTTATTGACCTTACTGTACTTTCATGTACACCACTGCTCCAAATTAATGAAATTTGTTTCATTTTTGGTGTTATCTTATTCCTCATAGACCATACTAATAGAAATACAGCAAAAAGTATGAATATCTATTGTACTTTTTTGGAAAAACAAATATCAAGTTAAATTTTTACCATGAAATTTGATAAATAAATAATTTTGACAAAGTTTGGGAGCCTTTCGTCAAAAAAAATAGTATGAAGATCTAAGTGGCCAACTGTTTCAAAATTAATGCGCAATCAATACAGTTTACAAAATGGTATAATACATAATTTTATCTAAAGACAGAAATTTAAAAAAAAATCTTATCTTGTCTTAAACGGTGACCAAGACGGTGACAGGCGTTCTAAAAGAGCCCTTTTTACTGCACTAAAGATCGTGTAATATCGGTATGTACTACCTGAGCCTGGTATTTACTACCTGGCCCATGCTACCCATATTTTGTTCATTACGAGACATGTAGAGTGTAAGCGAGCGAGAGAAGAGTATAATGTTAATACATTGTACATTTCCTCTCGCGACAGGGCACATAACAAAGGCAAGTATTTACAATTTAGTGCGTATCTCGACTTTTTCGGTATTGCATGTGTACATTCCTTTTAGACTTCTCTGTAATTTTAAAATCAGTTTTATAACGACGACTCCTGGCTATATCATTGGACTCTTATTTTTGCTCAGTGATTTGGATTTTGTTTGGTGATTTTACGACGACTTGGCTTGTATTTTAACTAGTATTGTATATCAAGATGCCACGTGATGTCATTCAATATACGGCTCAAGAATACGCAAACATGCACTTCATTTATGGTGAATGTAGAGGCAACGCAAGTGGCGCTGCAGCTCTTTATAGGGAAAGATACCCTACCGCGCGTCATCCAGATTACCGCATATTCATCAGAGTCCACAGGTGTTATTCGGAAGGTAGAATACCTGGCAGCGGCATTGGTGGTACGAGCACTGGTAGACTGACTAATATCAATACACAAGGCATTGTAATTGACGAAATTGAGCTAGACCCGTCCACCTCTACTAGAGTAATAGCACGACGTACTGGAATCTCAAAGACGACCGTGCACCGTGCATTGTGTACTAAAAAAAAAAAAATTTCATCCCTACCACATTAGACGCGTCCAAGCTCTACAACCTAGAGATTACAACGCAAGATTGTTTTTTTGTCGACAAATGCTTGCAAAAATAGAACAAGATCCACAATTCTTCGACAAAATTCTGTGGAGCCATGAATCCACTCTTAAAAAAGATGGATACTTCAACATGCATAATCTGCACAGCTGGCAACTCTCGAATCCGCATCTAATGCGAGAAGAGAGATCACAATACCAGTTCAAAATAAATTTTTAAACGGAAAAATCATTGGTCCGTTTGAACTGCCAGGAAATTTATCTGGACAAAGTTACTTGAATTTTTTACAAAATGATCTGCCAAATTTAATGGAGGAGGTGCCTGAGAAGTTGAGACAATCCCACTGGCTACAAAATGATGGTTGTCCTGCACATTATGCTACAAGCGTCCGTGCGTATTTAAATGCTACGTATTCAAATAAATGGATTGGTCGTTTGGTTCCCATTTTGTGGCCTCCGCGATCCCCGGACTTAAATCCACTAGATTTTTTTTACTGGGGCTGTCTAAAAGAACAGGTGTATTTTAAGCCTATTTCAAGTTTGGAGGAATTACGCAGTCGAGTGCAGGAGGCCGTTTCAAAAATAAGTGAACGGCGCTACGCACGACTTCTTAGAAGAGCATTTATTAGAAGATGTCGAGCTTGTATCAGAGTCGGTGGCAAACAATTCGAACACTTGTTATGAAATAAAGATTCATTTATGTACAACTTAACGCTTTTATTTTGACAATTTAAGACAAGATTATTATTTTCTTTCTTCAGTCGAATTTACCATTTTTGCATCTTAATGTTAAAAAAAAATATGTAATACGTAATTTTATGACCATTTTGTAAACTGTATTTGCATGCTGCGCATATTTTTGAAATAGTTGGCCACTTAGGTCTTCATACTATTGTTTTTCACGAAAGGCTCTCAAACTTTGACAAAATTATTTATTTATCAAATTTCATGCTAAAAATTTAAGTTGATACTTGTTGTATAGTTATATCATCGTCATCATCGTTTTTCAAAACAGGTTTAACAAAAAAATTGTCTAATGTTTGTATCTTAATACTGCAATAAAATCCACCATGCAGAAAATTTATGGGTGTTTATAAATGTACCCTTTTACATATTTTGAAAATAACTTTATTAGGTACATTTTAAGTGTATAAATAATTTACATTTTTGAATATTCTAAACTTTACATTCACATTATTCACAACAGCAGCTGCAGGTCAATCGTGCTATTGTTTATCGTTTAAATTCAGGTTCAACTCTGCTTTGGTTATGATTCAGTTTCGGTTCGATTCCGGTGCGGCTGAACAAATTACAGTATTTTTACAATTACTTCCAATCGTAACTCAATTTTACTTTTATTTCATTTTACAAGTCTTTTTTACCTCATATTCTTAACAATTTAACACACCAAAAGACGAAATGTTTCAGAAACGTGCGAGAAAAAGTAGCATCGTATCAACTTTTTGTTTTGAGAGCGTTTGCGCTTGGGTTGCGGTGCGGCTGCGTTCCAACTATCTGTCAAAACGTTAGCGCGATACCGAATCATTAAAAAAGTCGAGTAACGTTCACGGTTCGTTTACGATTCAACTGAAACAACATAGCGCGATTGCCCTGCAGATGCCGTTATAAATATTTCATTTCTAATTGACATTTGTATCAAAATATAATAATAAATAAGTACTAAAACGTAAATTAGTTAGACAATACATTTGCAACTACACAATAACATTAATAGAATTAAACAAAATTACGATTTCAAATATTTAACTCTTTTATAAATCACATTATATTCCTCTTTTTTAATATAGCACCACCTAGTGACCTCTAAAGAAATGAAAAATAGACAGCAGTCAGTCACGTGCGCTAAAATGGAGCTGACAGCTGACAGCAGTATCTGTATACAGAGTTCCAATGACAATGTGTATACGAAACAACCATGCCATTGACGAGTAAACAAAACGGCAAATATTCAAATATTAGAGTCTAGGTAATTATAGGTATTATTTATAGGTAATTTATAGGTACTTGCAGTCACGAACGTCAGTTCGTGACTGCAAGTACCTATAAATTCTCAATTTACTTAAAAATATAGATAATATTGTAATAGATTTTAATATTTTCTAAATACTTATATATATTATGATATTAATATTTTAACTACAGCATAATTATTCGATCGTGTAAGGAACATAGAGTTATAATAATATGGACAAATACAGAAGTAGGCATATATAAACTAAATCACTTATTGAAAGAGATTTTGATCTAATCCGTAACAACTTTTAGACGCTGACAATACGCTCATAACTTAGAGGACGCATGAGATATTTTGGTTGTGGGGATGCCTTTCGGTGAGAAAAATTTCTCATAACTACCAAAGCTAAGAAAATAAAAGTTTATATAAGGATTTATGACCTCTTAGTTCGTGGAACATAAAACAATTGAGCATTGTTTAGCTTTATACTATTTGTCCGCAAATCAATAAAAACATATTCATAGTTTCTACATTACACGGAAAAAACTGTTCTGTCGCAAACGCCCCTTCCATCTCGAGACGGTTTTCTTATATTATGAAAGTATCGTGCGCGCGCAACCCCCGCATACCCAGCCCTCATCAATGCGTATTGCGTCCGCGTCATCTTAAACTTAATAAAATATTCCAATAAATATTTTTATTTAACAATAAAATATAGGAACTTCATTTGACACCAATCAGTAGGTTACAAATCTATATATATATATATATATAAAACGTGTTAGTTACACTATTTATAACTCAAGAATGGCTGAACCGATTTGGTTAAAAATTGGTGGGGAGGTAGCTTAGAACCAGGAGACGGACATAGAATACTTTTTATCCCGTTCCCGAGGGACGTAAAAATGGATTGCAATTCCAATGTCTCGCTAAAACTCGAGAACGGCCGGAACGATTATTTTGACGCTAATTTTGATCTTTAAATAATTGTGGAAGTTCAGGGTAGGTATAAACGGTGAGAAATAATGGAAAAGCTGTAGGTTGTAGGAGTAGGTGTAGGACTGGGACGTAGGTTGCATTGCAGGTGTAGCTATTTATTCATTTAAGTTCATATTTATGACGGAACAACGTGTGGAAATAAAATGCAGTATTGACTATTGTTAAAAATGCAATACATAGGCGCGTAAAACAGTTAAAACTATTTATTCGAAGTAAAATAAACACCAACGAAATGCAAATGTTTCAAATATGTACGTTTTTTTAGTTTCTCATCATAGTTTGTACTATGCTAACGCCATTTTGATGCAAACATGATATTGTGTAATTGCCAGACTAGCGACATATACAAAATTGAAATTTAAACCATTAGAGACGATTTTGCAGGCAAAATATAAAGGCGTGTACACACAAAATATAAGCCACATTTGACACTTGTCAAGGTGCGCACACACAGCATGCAATTTTGAAGGCCACAATTTTATTAAGCTATATATTTTCATACGGATATGTCGGAAACGATAAGTTTTATCACACACAGTTAGGCACTTTAGTTATCAAACATACATTTATAATTTAGCCGCGGATTTTGCCGGCTTATTTGTATTTGTTTTTAAAACAATCGCGTTTTAGTTTATAGAATCAACAAGTTACTGTTGATAACATAATGATAAATAAATACATTAACAACTTCCTGTATTGATAGATAAATAAAATATATTTCCTATTTACTTAGGAATTACTAAATCTTGTCGCCGACGTCACAGGGCAGGCCAATGATATATCGCTCTCTGTCTTATTGTAAATTTAATTTGTTTGTTTCTTCGTTATCTTTTAACATATACGAAAATGGGTCCTAGATTGTTTATTAACATGTTGTCTAACATCGAATAAACGAAAAGAGAATTTTTAGGCAACTCTGCGCTAATACAATAGGCATCTATTGTATTAGCGCAGAGTTCTATTTACAGTACTGTTTTTTCTGTCGCGACCACAAAAAAAAACACTCGTGGGAACGTAACCTAAGTCTGTAGTGATAAAATAACGCGATAATTATTGTCATTTATCACTAAGCACGACAAATAATAGCATTTCTCATTAGTGTGACTTCAAAGGAGGATTTTATAAATCCGCGTTTGAGAATACCATGCAAAAAATCGTACCCGCCAACAGATTTCAAACCTATCTCAACCGAGATAGGTTTGAAATCTGTTGGCGGAACTATTAACCAATAGCTCGTGCCACGCTAATTATTATGGTGATAATCACCTCAGGAGTGGGGTTTTGACAGTAATTTGAATTTAATTTTTTATTGTTTTATATTAGCGACCCACTCCAGAGCTTCGCACGGGTGCGATGTATTTTATATACAAAGCTTCCTCTTGGATCACTCTATCCATTGCTCAAAACTGCATTAAAATCCGTTGCTTAGTTTAAAAGATCTAAGCGAACAGTGAACTGGGCGACATAATTTTATACTGTGTCTAACTAGTCTTCTTTTTCTTTTTTTTTAAACTAATAGTAAACATACTTTAACAGAATATCACTGAAAATCTTTACACAATATAAAATGAAGTCGATCTTTGATATTGATAAGATCTTTTAAACTAAGCAGCGGATTTTATTGCAGTTTTCAGCAATGGATGGAGATGAGATTCAAGATGATGCTTTATATGTATAATTTTGCATCCGTGCGAAGCTGGAGTAGGTCGCTGATATAAAACAATAAAATATAATTCCAATTTCTGCCAAACCCCACTCCTGAGGTAAATGCCTTACTAAATAATTATCAGCGTGGCAAGAGCTATTAACTGAGATAGGTTTGAAATCTATTGGGGGTGGTGACACTGCCGATACAATTTTTTGCATGGTCCTTTGTCTATAAAAGTACAAAAAATATTATATTCCAAAACTTTAAATAAAACATCTATCTACCTATTACAACACAATTTCGAAAATATCATATTTAATCATTCCTATGTAGGTAGTGTTGAATGATATTTCTGGTTCTGAGTTACGTCATTGGTAAGGATAAACCTAGGCATTAATTGAATTGAAATAACTTTTCTATCGTACAGCTAAAATCTGTATTTGAGTGAATTTTTAATTCCTAAACTTGAAAACGTTTCGGTGCTTACGTTATACTGAGCGACAGAGACACAACATGCAAAGAAGCTATTTGACGCTTATCAGTAGATTGTGACATCTGTTTTAGTAAATTAATAGTAAATTACTGAATACGCAAGAGTTTAAGTAAAACTATATAGTCACTGTAATATTATTATATCCGGTAGAGTTTTGTTAAGCCATCCAAAATATTATTGTATTCGACCGCACTTTCGATAAACTTTGACATTTGATTGTCTACTTAGTTATCGTTTTATCTACAGTGAAATATTATAACCTATCTTAATGACGTTAATAGAATATTTACAAACAAATCATTGTTTTAACTATAACCTTAGGAACTTGTAATGAGTACAAAACTATTATATTTCATATTCGCTTTGGGTGATATGTGCTTCATTCCAGAGGGGGCGGAAAACTTCAACAAATTTTAAAACACCGGTATATTACAGCAAAACACCTATACTCTCCGAACCAAATAAAAAAGTGAAGACAGTGTTCTGCGAACCACACAGTGAGGCCGGTCTAAGCTACGCTTTGCCGTGTGTCACGCACACACATGTAACGAATGTACGCCTTACCTTGTAAGACGAGCTGTCGCGGTGTGTGGTTTTATTTAATAAGTATACATAGTGCACTGTGCAGCCGCACGCGCACCATGCACCTAAGCCTATACTTACTTGTTGCGATACAAAATATTGTACTCTATGGCTCTATTGTTATTTCTAGATGTTCTATCTATCCTCAACAAATTGCATTAACATATCCAATATTCTTAGAACTCATCGAGTGACAAAAGTATTAAAATTATAATAATAATATCCATGGACACTTCCACACCACGTCAATCTGGTACGTATCTAAATAGTAAGTATCCGAAGAACTTGTATCACAGGTACCAGACAACGGATATATATTTAATACTATACACATATTTAAGATTTTTATTAAACTATACATATATTTAATACACATCCAAAACTCAGGAACATATAAAAACTTTGTCCCTTCGGCGGGATTCGAACCTGCGACCTCCAGCTTAAGCGCCGACGCGCTACCCACTGAGCCACAGAGGTAAATTAATGTTTTATGAATGAATATAAACACTAACCCGTAATAAACAGTATAATTAATAATTCGTCATTGTTAATTAAACTATATTAATTTGAGGAAAAGTTATTATAATATTGCAAGCATAATTAATGATCGATACGTTTAACCTCAATATATTGTTTGTACCTAGTGCACCACATTCATATCTGTATGTAATATACATATACTATATGTCAACGACATACAATACTGGGGCGTTGATAACAAACACATACGTAAAATATAAATTAGCATAACAGTATACTGTATAACTTGCAGTAAGACATGTCCATAACAAATATATATTATATATTTTTATCACCTTTTTGGGTCAAATTTTGCCTCAACTCGGAGTTTTGATTGATTAAGATGAAATCACTTAAAGATAAGAAGATAGTAGTCTTTCATGCCACTGGTAAATTTTATATCATAGTAGTATAGATACTAAAGTATATGATAAAGCATATTATAACTTAAAATTGAATAGGAGATTCTTAATTTTATACTTAAATTATGTAGAGAATGTTGAGGCGGTCGCACTGTCCTGTGTAAAAATAATTGTCTTGGACTTCTGGATATTGTTATATTATTGTATTCGAGTTCCTGGAATGAAAAAAATATGATAAGTTATTTGGTTGTCGCCTAATGCGTATTTAAAAATATAATGGCGCTGCTGAATTTTATCAAAATTGACTTTAAAAATAATTCATCAAAAAGCTTATGTAAGATCTAAGCAATGATCCTTAGATCTTACATAAGCTTTTTTTCGCATTCATAAGCATTCGAGACGGATAATTTTTTTACATTGTCTTAGACCACGGTTATTAAATTAAAAAAATAAAATACCTGTCTAAATTTTTTCCTTAGAGGCAGGTTCTACCGTTTCTTCTGGAATCTTATGGCGAACATCAAGCTAGCACCGATTATGGGCGAAATACCCGCAAGGACGAAAGGTATAGTGTAGTCCTGTGTTTTACTGAAGATGTAGGCTGCGATAGGGGGGCCTACTGACAACGGGACCGCGGCCAGGCCGAGCATGCCACCTATGGCTTGGGCGGCATAAGCACTGCCACAGAACTGTATAGCTATCGGACCGATCAGCGATATAAATGCGCCGTCGAACAAACCCATACATAAACTTATAACAACCAGAAAAGCGAAGTTCCCCACAAACGGCAATAGAATAGTGAAACATCCGATGCAATAGAAAGATATCTGCTGCAACATCACTCTGTCGATACCTTTTCTGTCGCCTAGGAAGCCGAAGATCAGTCTTCCCGCGCCAGACGCGGCTCCGATACACTGAATGGCTATGTTATCATTTTTACCGGGGAAGTTCAGGTGCATAAAACTTTTCAACTTGACATACGGAACGAAGTAGCCGAACAAGGCGACGGGCATCGACAGAGCCCAGTATCTATACTTTCTGACCTTCCAGATGTGAATATCGAATACTGTTTTCACGAGTGATTTCAAATCTCTTTTATCTGTCGATTTGTCTATGACGACTACCGGGATGGGTTTGTACAGGACTCCACAGAGCGCAATGCCAAAAGTTATAACAGCCAGCACCCTGAACAGACCTTCGAGGCCGTAGTTCTTCACCGTGAAGTCCATCAAAGGGGGAATGATAACCGTAAAGACGGAGCTACCGATCGTAACTATTCCGTTCACTATGCCTAAATGTCGTTTAAAATAATGGCCTAGAATGGCCAAAGAGGGCGTGTAGGCCAGAGAAGCGCCTAATCCGTAAAGGAACCCGTAAGTGAAACACAGAGCATCAACATAATTGACCACGTAAGACGAAATTAATAAACTGGCGGCTGCCACGCTGCCTCCCAACACCGCAGTGAGTCTAAGACCGATGATGGCCGTCAGCACTCCAGAAAGTGGCGAGAGCAGGAAAGTCGTTCCCATAGACAAGGATCCAACCAGAGCTGTAACAAACAAACAAATTACATTAATATTCACAATTATCTTAATGCTTTTCGTATTTTATTCATTAATACCTAAGATGTAATAATTAAGATTATTAAATGTTACTTTTGGTGTTTACCCCACAAGTAAACGATAAGAAAAAATTTATTTGAATTATATTTATTAGTTGTAGCTCCCGTCCTCTTCCGTCATGAATTCAATGGCGTGAAACTCAAATCTATCTCGTGCAAATTTCCTGATTGTAGCTTTATCAAAAAATTACGAACTGAGTGAAATTAGAGCACATCAGGGGCGTAGCTACCGCTGTATCAGCTGTGTCAACTATATGGGGGCCCTGTAAAATTTTTACTCTTCACTGGGGCGCCCAAATTTTTTTTGATACGGAGCACCCCTAAGACTCGCTACTCCATTGGAGCACATTATATGCAATGTTTAGACTTAATGTTATTTTTCAGTACCAGAAGGGTATCTAAGAATTCGTACTATGAAGTAATTCATAGTACGAATCGTAAGACTTGTGAGACTAATAAAAAGGGTTTTGGTACACACGTACACACATACTGCACTATGTCTGTGCCTTCACTACTTCGAACATTTTGAGGTTATCTTGAATCTGTGCTTGTAACTGTACCTATGTAGTCTAGCAGTTCTAGCACTGAGCAACCATAATCGATTAGGCAGCCATTATATTAAAATTAAATTCCCTAACGAGCGATGGTCAAAGTCATTGCAATGATTGCGCATCAGACGCAAAACACCATGTAATGAAGTTGATACAATAGTATAATATGATAACGTCTGTTACGTTGAGCACGTGCTCAAATGATTGGCGCCAGTCACTCGCCAGATAAAACAGCGGAATTGACGAGTAAACACTCCATTTTCGCTGAGAGCCTGGACATTGTACAACGTACACTTTGAAAGTACATTTAATAGAAGAGCTTGTACACATTGGGCTTTTTTCAAAGGGCGCTTTGGTAGCGCGCGTTTATAGGCGGAGGAAAACACGCTTGCTTTGCGTGTACTACACTTTCTGCATAAATATTGTTTATCTTATTATCTAGATTCCGAAAACGCGCGTTAGAAAACTCTCGATGTGTACTTCTACTTTTGAACGTGTATTGGCTCTAAATAATATTATTATACTTATTCCAATAAAACACGCCTTAGGAAAGCCAGCGTTTAAAAGTGCCCAGTGTGTACCAGGTCTAAATGTAACAGTGCAGTAGGTGTACAGCAATATCAGAATGTAAACAAAGCCGACTCATGCAATTTAAATCAGGCGTGCATTATTACATTCAAATGCGAATAGAAATAAATAATATTAGACATAAATTATAAAGTCTAGTATTGTTTAGTTCGAATTTGTGCGCAAGAATATCCTTAAAAACGTATGCGGACTGCGAAAAGTAAAAAAAAATTGAGACGATCTACATACCTACATTGTGCCCTACATGGGCATGCAAAGGCAAAGGGGCATGCCCGCTTACAAGTTTTATACTTAAAATTTTAAATCAAATGTTTTGCTTTTTTAATGGCATAAAATTACAGGCCTAGCTGGAAATACGTTGTCGTAACTATTATATTGTTACATACATTCTAAAGCTGAACGTATCACCATCACGACACCCTCGGTTCTGTAAATTTTCACAACTCTGACCTAAATGTGACCTGCAAGTGGGCTGGCGTCTCTACCGACATAATACCTACTATAATTTACTTTTCTATTTTGTAATGTAGAATATTGTACAAAAATAACATTCAATCTATTTATGTATGTCCGCTGTCAAGCTTAAGTTCTAGAAGCGACTACATTACTTCTGAAAATACCTTTTTTCTTCATCCAAAGTCCAAACAATGTCATAAGAAAAGAAAGATTAACTATAAAAACTATATAGGAGTTTCTTTCCCTTTTAACTCTAAGGCTTCAGACTCTTCTAGAAACACTTAGTTCTGAACTCTAAAGCTTCTCAGAAAATGTGCATAAATATGACCGATAGCGACTAGCGATGGATGGATGAAATATTTAAGAATTTCAGTTTCCTAATACCTAACATAATTTAACCTAACCAAGAGCATGTCAGGACATGTCTGAGTAACTTTGTAAAAAAGTAATGTATTATACCTTGTCTTTATTTTAAAAGACCTATTCAACGATACCCCACACGATGGAGTAGAATGAAATAGTATTTTTCATCCCCACTTCACATGTATGGAGATTGGAGAGCCACCCCTAAAATATAAAATTATTATCCTACTATTATTAAGTATAAATGTGAAAGTTTGTGAGGATAGATGGATGGATGTTTGTTACTCTTTGACGCAAGGAAGCCGCTAGAAAAAGCTAGCTATTTTATGATGCCGAAACCGAGATCTTTACACAGTACATAACTGTGCCAAATTTAATCAATTTATGTTCATAATTGCAGAAGCTAGAATACCTATTGAGAATTAGAAGAGAAGAGAATAGAAAGAAATAGAAGAGCGGAAAGACAGACAGATAGATAGATAGATAGACAGACAGACAGACGGACGGACGGACGGACAGAGCAAAACTATAAGGGTGCCTTGAGTACGACGGAACCCTAAAAATCTAGATGTTTTGTGGTGGATGAGTTGATATTTTACAGTCTCTTTCTTCTTCATTCATATTACAGTTTCTTTGAATATAATAAAACGTGACGTCCGTAACGTCGAATGGGTAATTTGCGAATAGTAAACTGTAGGGTGAGCAGGAACATTTGTAAAAATTGTAACGTAACGTAAAGTGTCATCGAGACGTATACTTCGGAATTCTTAGGGACCTAGCACAAAGCGCTTTGTAATCGTATTGTCAACACATGAGATGACGCAATCCTACGTAACGAATGATGAACGAATGAAAGGTATATATCATAGTTGACTAAAACAGTGCTGCCAAATATACGGATTTTGCCCATGTGTATGCCGAATTTTAATTTTCTAGAACATTAAAAGCTAAAATTCGGAGATATCTGAGAAATAAATAGTAATTACTTCCCTTTAATTAATTATGCTATAGCGGTACTAATGGGGGGAAAAAATATCGAGTGCAACCATTATTATATACATATTTTAAACGGAATATGGCATTTTTTTAAGGAAAACTGTTTTAAGATGTGGGCATCCCTGACTGCTGACGTATGTGTATAACTAAATAATGGCGATTGTGTCCTTTTTATGTTCTTATTATTGTGTGAAAACTTGTTAATCAATCAAAATAAAGACATATTTTGTTTTATCAGAAGTTTGGACAAGTTCTGCTTATAACTAAGGATCCAATGTGTCTACTTTATGTGTCCATCAAGCAAGTTTATTCTCCGTATTAACTATTAGGTACCTACTCAACAACAATAAAACGGATTTAATCGAAAAGGTACCTATGCTTTGTTTTAATAGTATTGAGGCTTTTATTTTTTTCTTTGTTCAAATACCTATACCATAACTTCCCTCCAATATGAAGTCTAGTATGTTTTGTTGATCTAATCATAATAAAAGGTCGTGTTATTCCTTTGTAGATACCTACTTAAAGTTCAACAAAAAACATTTTGGAATAGGGATTTATATGCTTAATTCAACATTTGTTTTAGGGTTAAGTTGCAGCAGTTTCAAAAGAAAAGCAATATATGAGGCTCATTATCATTTACAGCCCGTTAAACTGTTTAACAAGTGAAGGTGTCCCATGTTTATTTGCAAGGACTAGATTATTAGCATAATAAAGCTCAAATGTAAGTAGAGACATTTGGTGTCAATAAAACAATTATAAAATTTGTGACAAGATTTATCTCTTTCCTATTAAATAATTTAAATATATTTAAAAATGTGTATAATATTGTTTTATTCATTACATTTCATACATGTGCACATAGATGTATTAAAAAGCATGTGCATCAATTATTATTCCACATATATTTTAACAAATGCTTATGACAATTTATAACAAAGTTCAATCCTAATTCCTAAGTTCATTCCTATTCCTTAAAGAACCAGCCCATTGCTAAATAGTAAATACCAAATATGGCTGACATTAGGCTGACACAAAGTTAAGTTTAACAGTATGACTTGTACTTTTATACTAATATTGGTGCTTGCATTTTGCCAACTAAGAATTGACGATATTAAGTCTTGCATTTATTTAAGGAACATCAGAATTTTATATTAATGTAGAATGTTTTATATGTAATAGTTTCCTCAAGCTACTTTTTGTAACATTTCTTATCTTATTTCAAAACTTGGTTAATGTTGTTTTGTCTGAAACCAAAAACAATTAATAAATAACTTTGGTATACATTATATAAACACTAATTAATATATTTTGGTGTCATAGAACATTATCATACTTTATGTTTGAGTTTTTTATAAGTCATCATCAGCTTTCGAATATAATCAATATAATAGCAGTTCTTAATTATAAAAGGAGTCAGGGTATTGTTTCTATTTTGTAAGTAGGTAAAGACAGACATTATCAAAGCCACCCCGGGATTGCGGGTTCCAATCCAGTCATGTAACAAAAAGAAATACAAACAAAATACTGTAAATTTTGTTCTAAAAGAATCCTAATTTATATTTTAGTGTTTCCTTGCCATGTTACGAACTTATTTTGTATCTCTTTGTTCACTATGTGAACGCGTTTGATTTATCAAATCAAAAGCGACAAATTCATCTCAGAAACAGAGAGAGAGAGACAAAGAGAGAAAAAATATTATGAGCCTCTATTAATCATGCAGCTTGCTGCAAGGTAAATTGAGCCTGCTAAGTCTGTAAACTGACGGTGCGTAGTGCATTTTATTTGTTGTTTGTCAAAAAATTTATATAATATTTATTTCATAAAATATCGTGATATTGATCGACTCACTTCTTTGTTCTAAGCAAAACCGTATGATATTGACATTTGACAAAATCATAGTGTTGCCATGTAGGATTTTTTAAATTATAATATGTATGTCGCCTAAATTTTTTTGTCTATTCGATGTTAGACAACATTTTGATAAACAATCTAGAACACATTTTGGTATTTTTAATAAAAACAATTTTAACAATTTAAACTTACAATAAGAAAGAGAGCGATATATCAGCCCATGATGTCACGAGTTGCTCTCGCCATACATTTATCATTAAAAAATGTATGGCGGTAGAAGCTTGTGACGTAAAAAATTGTTTTGCGAGAAAGAGATGAACAATATTTTTTTTTTTAGATTTATGTCATTGAATATAGTTCAACTATTTTGATTACTTAATTTGTAAAAATATTGTGTTATTCAACACTAGGCAACATAGTGCTAATAGCTAATATGGGCTATTATTTTAAAATTAATGTCCGAATTCTAATAATTTTCCTAAAAAGTTTTTGGCATGACCTAGCACGGAAACTTACAAGTTTCTATCTCCTATAGTTTAGAAATGCCAGGCCCCCCCTGGAACAACTTATTAGCCACTTTGGAGGCCGATTACTCGAAAATGGTCATTTGGACTTGGAATAGACTTTGTAAAATAGTAATGTATAAAATTTTGCTTTTATTTTAAAATACCTATTCAACCATATCCCACACGATGGATGGGCAGAATGAAAATATATTTTTCGTCTCTACTTCATATGTATGGAGAGCCTAAAATATAAAATATTTACTTGATGATGATTATGTAATAGTGACATATGCTTGTAGTTATATAAACAATTCTGAAATTTTCAAAAGTTTATCTTCAAAGACTGAGGAATGCCGTTTAGCGCTTTTGGATCCAGGGTATATACAACCTTGGCACAACATTTCACTTTTTAGTGGCATATGCTTGAGTCATTTCAAAAAAACTCAAAATAACTATGGGTGTCCCTATAAATTTTGTGGACTTCTCTCGATTCCTCATGGAACCTATCACCAGGTCTACCATTTGGTGACGATGGGACCAATTTGGGAGTGAACCCTTTAAAATAAAAAAATAATTTTGAAAATCGATCCACAAACGGCGAAGTAATCGCGTAACATACACAGGAATTGAGAACCTCCTTCTGTGTTTTGGAAGAATTACAAATTATTCAAAATGTACTATACCCTTTTTTGAAGTTCGTCCCTTGAGAATGCAATCCAAGCGGACGAAATCGCGCGCAAAAGTTAGAGATAAACTGTATTTAAAAATCTATGTGATTTTAAGATTATTATTTATAAACACACTGACGTGTGTTTATAAATAATAATGGCCATTAGGCATAGTTATTAATCGTAATATTTTTATAACAAAATGTGAATAATTTGTGTAAATTCTAATCAAATAAGCAATTTCTGATAATGGAAGTTTTGTACAAGTTTGCCTTTCACTAGGGAATAAGGATCCAATGTGTCATCAAGCAAGTTGATTCTCCAAATTTAATACATAAATTAACTAAAATACGAGATATAATCCAAAGGTACATTAATACATCATAAGTATGCTTTAATTATACCTAAACAATAATTGCTTTTAGTGAAGTGTTATTTATTATTTTGTTCATTTCATCATAACAATAAGGACAATACATTATTCCCTCGTAAATACTCATGTTTAACAACAAAAACTTTTAAATAGGTATTTAAATGATTAATTTAACATTTGTTTTAGATTGATGGATGATCTAAGGGTATGCTATGTAAAAAGCACATTTAATAATTATTAGCCCAATATGCTGTTGAAACTTGAAGACTTTAGTGTCTATGTTATGCAAGGATATAAAAGCTCAAAGCAACATTAAAAAATGCAAGGCACATTAAAGCTCAAATGAAACTAGAAGCATGTGGTATCAATAAATCAAATATAACATTTGTGACAAGTTTTATTTATTTCCTTTAAAATCTATTTAATTTATTCCAAAGAAAATTAACATATTATGTCTATTTATGTTTTTATTCATTACATTTGATACTTATTCATCAAATATAATATATATATTATTCAACTTAAATATTTACAGATATATGCATATGATAAATAATAGCAAAGTTCAATTGTAACCCATCGGGAAGAATCATCCCGTTGCCAAATTACTGTATCATTAGACTAACAGTATAAACCATCACTTGTACCAATATACTAATATTAGTGCTTGCATATTTTGTTTTTATTTATATGCAAGGACTGTAATATATTAGCACAAATAAAACTAGAGGCATGTATGTGGTATTAATAAAACAAATACAAAATTTGTAACCAGATATACTTATTATCTTTAAACATAATATGTAATGTACCAATATTATATTTTACTCATTACTTACATTTTACACAAATTAAAAAGCTTTATTCTACATAGAAATATCTTTAGATACAAAAACTGCTTATGATAATTTAAATCAAAGGTCAATCCTTCCGCAATGGGAAGAACTGGCCTGTTCCTACCAAGATGTTATATTTATACAAAGAAATTAAATTAAAGTGTCTGTTTGTAATTTAAAATTAACAGCTTTTCACTTGATGCATACGAAAGTATATACATAGTTACTTATTTTGAAAACTAAAAAATCGATGTTTGATGTTGGCATCTACTGTAGAAGTGCTATCCACCTTTACATTTTAAATAATGTAATAATTAAGTTTTCCATTTCTAGATGAATTTTATAATATTATACAATATTTGTGATAATGGAAACTGTTTTCCCAAGCTTCTTTTTTGTAACATTCCTTGTCTTATTATTGCAAAGCTTTGATATTGGTGCTTTGTCTGGAACCAAAAATTATTTTAATAAATAACTTAGATTACTATTTTTAGTAAATAACTTAGATTACTGTTAACATTATGTAATATTTGTTGAGAACATGAGCATACTTAACCTGTAGGCTGTATGAGTTATTTCAAAGAATTCATCGGCTTTAAAATGTATGGCTTTTCTAATGGCAATTATGTAATTGACAATTGTATCTTTCAATAAATCTTAGAAATTTGTAATTTTTTTTTGTTTATCTCGACGGCTTGTTTCCCTGAAATGAAAGATGATTACAAAAAATTAGCACAATGTATTGTTTGTATTATGTATTTGTATTTGTATAAGTAGGTATGGACTATGGACAGACATGAATAAAGCCCCCTGTCTGGCTGGCTTGCGGGTTCGAATACCGTCATGTAACCAAAAAAATTACAAAATAATGTAAATTCTGTAACCAATTATTTATAAGAATCTCAATAATATATTTTATGTTTTGCTTTGTAGCAAACTTACCTTGTATATCTTGTTCTTGTTCCATAGCATTAATTGAGCGTCCTAGGTTCAATTGGATTTGCACCTTGCATTTTTATAGGTTCTTTTCAATAAATCACTTAATATTTAGTTTAAAAACACTCTTAAAATTACACGAGATAGTTGGACGTAGCCTTGGCACCAACGAATTTTAAGTGATAGAGTATTTGTAATTTTACGTAGCACGTAACTACACCGTCCGTCAAATTAGTGTCCCTGCTCGCTATTTTCATACAAAATTGTCAAGTATCGAATAAGCCGTGTTACGTTACTATACAAAAAAGGTTCCTGCTACCGATTTAGTTACATTTACGTCCACTAGAGGCGCTGTTATGGTTTTCATACATTTTTTTTCGTTTACGTACACGTAACGATATTCACAAAATGTTCCTGCTCACCCTACTGTTTATTGTGTTGAACAACAAATTTAGTATTATATATAGTACGAGCCTTTCATCCGTCCGTTTCCGACGGTATAAAATTCTTTATAAGAATTTAACATTTCAATTAATATTATGTGTAATACAAGTGCGCAGTATGGAAATTGCAATTTGCAACGGTAGGTTACATAAAAAATCATTACGCACGACACAAACTACAAACCTAAAACTGCATCGAATTTTAAAATATTACTGCTATATTTAAATAAACTCAGTTTTGCTATTCCGTCAATTATCTCAAGAATAGCCTGTTTAAAATGATTCCCAGAATAGACATTGTAGGGAATTTAAAGCCAACATTGTCATGGCCCATTCAATAACTTTTCGCAAGTGTCTCTGATTGTATCGGGATTTATATACGGTAGGTCCGTCCCGTCCGTCGGCCCCGACTTTGCGCCAATATTTAACATCATTGATGGAAAGATTTAAAAAGCGGTACCTACGTTTGTGTTAATACGTTTTAATGTCATTACATCAGACTTTCATATACAATATCGTAGGCGCATTTATGAAGTCACAAAATTCAAAAGACGAAGTCTGTAGCATTCTGTTATGCGAAATACAAATATGAGGGACATGTCTTGCGCGTATTTTTATAATTCTGCTACTCATAGAATAAATACGGCGTTATAAATCTATGCTGCTACTATTATAATTCTGCAAGTCTGTGAGGATGGATAGATGGTTGTTTGAGACTTTTTCACGCAAAAACTTCTGAAGGGATTTTGATTAAATTTTGTATGATATGAGTTTAGGCTCTGGATTAAAACATAGCCTACATTTTATCTCGAAAAAGTACAGTGTTCCCTTGGGATACAGTATTTACGCGGGCGGAAAGGAAAAGTGGAAAAGCTAGGTAATTAAAAATATTTTTAAAATTCATCGTTTCATTACCTATATCTACTTCAATATTTACGTAATACCTAGCTACTTCTAATTCTGTCTAAGCAGTTTTTAACAAAAACAACACAGTATGATGTAATTTACTTATTTGCTTACACCATTATTATTTACATTGAAAACTAGTTCACTTACTTTGAGGTTAAATAATAAAAGATAAGTTATGAACTTACAATTACATGGCTCTAAACAAAGAGCATTGACTTAGCTTATGCTTAGAATTGATAAATCTCCTCTTATTTGTATTGTGAACAATTGTATGACAATCAAATTGTACAAGAGAATAGTTAGCTTGTGATAAAACACAGTAGTAAGTTGTAACTTTTAAGTTTATTAAATTTTAAATTAAAAATTAAAAAAAAAATTATACCCATGGGGATCCATGGGTATAAATTTTACAAAATGCTTTATGTTTGACCATATTTTTTATTTCTAAAATACAATCAAACAATAAGTACCTATTTAATAATTAAGTAAAAATAAATCATTTTGAAAAACAAAACTTCTTTGCATTATTTGGAGCTGAAACATTAAGCTGAATTTGATTACTAATAGATATAAATATATATTTATCATGGAGAAAACATTGTAGTAATTAATCAATCGTAAAAGTTTTAATTCAAATTGAGTTACACTTAATGGCTCATTAAGAGGCAACAAATTTATCATGAAGTCAGAAAATAAAATGTGAAGAAAATATCAAATAAACCCGTTTTCTAAGAAAAAAAATGCTTGCTTATAATAATTCTATAAAAAACAACTGCAATGTTCTCTATTTTATATCAATAGGTTGGATATTTTATCTTAACACAAATATTATTTACACTAATCACTAAAAGATACCTATTTACTTAGGTATCATTTAACAGTTTGTATAACTTGGATGTTGTGCAATTTGAACCCGAAATGAACAGTCTATAATAATTCAGCTTCAATGCTTACATTCATTTTAACATTAGGTTAGGTTAGGTTAGTGTAAAGACTGAAGAAGACTGTATGAAGAAGTCAAAAAATAAATTGCTTATTTGTATAGCAGTTAATATTATTATGAAAGGCAGAAGGGTCTAAACAGAAATAAATTTGTGTTATACATTGTATGTAAAGTAGAAATAGGACTTGCTACCAAAATTGTACAGTAATTTAATAATCAAACTAGATAGAATGTTCACTGCACAGTCACAAAACTATAATAATAACTATGAAAAATATTTACCTGATCTGGTGACATAGTTGGTAACATTTTGCTCTTGCAGTCTCTTAGAAAGCTCAGTATCTATAACACTGTATGAGTTTATCACACCAAACAATAAGCCATTCGTCAAAAATGAGCCAATAATTATAGAGTAGGCTCTAATTCCACCATCTGGAGGTTCATGTGAATAATTATTTGATGTTTTGCCATTTATTTCCGCTTTAAACCCATTATTTCTTCTATTAGCTTCAAGCAAATCACTGTCTTCCATTGGGACTGTTTCTCGCATTTTTGTTAAGTATGTTTAGAGCTTCTTTCAATTATAAAATCCTTCGGGTTTCCAATCACATGTTATACCTCGGTAAAAATTATGAAATCACGTCACTTATTGCATCTTCACTGCTTTTATATGTCTAGCACGAAACCGGCAATATATATATTTACTACTTTATTGGCCTTTTTAAAAAGATTTAGTGCATATTTCATTCAAAATTCATAACTTTTCGCGAAACTATTGAAGAATCGTGAAGTGACGAAACGTGTAACATAACGAATAGGTTAGAACACTACAGAACTGAGCGGCGAGCGAGCGTGAATATAATTACTCGCATGAATATTTTCTGAAACATTAAAAAACAGGCTAGGCCAGTGTTTCTCAAACATCGTTCCGCCATGGCCCGGTAATTTTCACACCGTTCCTTCGTGGCCTACTTAATACTTTTAAACATAATAGCAAAGCAAATATACTACATACATATATATATATATATATATATATATATATATATATATATTTATTTTATTAATAGTGTCGCCTTACGCTTATACAGCTTTTACGCTTACGAATATACAGGGTGTTTGGTAGGGAGCTGTATATACGCCTAGGGTAGAAACTAGGGATGGTCTGCTACCTACCCCCGCCCATTATATTGAACTAAGGGCCACACTTCTTGCCAGACAACTTATACGGGCAAAACTACCTTCGTTTCCTCGAAAATGAATTGCCCGTTTTAGTGGAAGACGTGTTTGATGAAGATCGGCCCATAGTCTTTCAGCACGACGGCTGTCCTGCCCATTGGAGCCTAGTTGTGAGGGACTTTTAAAACAACTCCTTCCCTAATGCTTGGATAGGTCGGGGCGGGCCAATTCTCTGGCCTCCAAGGTCACCTGACCTTACTCCGCTTGATTTCTACGTCTGGGGAAGGGCAAAAGAGTTGGTGTACGCAGAGGAAGTACCAACAAGGGAGGTTTTGATAAGCAAGATACACGGCGCTTTCAATAAGATGCGTGAAGAACTGCTGCTTGGCACGGTGACCGTGGAGATGAGGAAGAGGTGCCGAGCATGTTTACAAGTTAATGGTCACCAATTTGAACAAATTTTGTAATATAAGTATAAAAGTCATTAAACAAATTTACTTTTCATTTGCTATCCTTTTACGGTTGGACACATTTATTTTCATTAGTTGAAAGTGTTGCTTAAAGTGCCTTAGTTGCGGAAAATAATTAATAACTTCGGAACTAAAAGTGATAATAACACTTTTAGCATATCATTAGAAAGGGTATGGACTGGGGATGTTTTGAAAAAATCAGAAGAACTCCAACCGTGTTAGATTTTTTTTAAACCCCGTAGAAAGTGGCCATTAAATTTATTTTTTTTCATTCCTACGGTACTTCAGGTCCCATAACTTTTCTTCTCTACAATTTTAGTACACTAAGACTCTACCGATTAAAACAAGACCATTAGCAGACCTGTCCTGTGGATAGATTTTGAGCTACAGGTAGTTTTAGTCAAAAATATCGAGTTTTCCTTAAAAATAAAAATAAAAGTCATTAAAATAAAACCTGGCGGTCAAGGTCAATATAATGGGCGGGGGTACCTACCCCTAGGGATGGTCTGCTACCTAGCAGACCATCCCTAGTTTCTACCCTAGGCGTATGTACAGCTCCCTACCAAACCTAACTCCCTATCCTGTATAAGATTGCGATTGATAGTAGGTATTGTTTTGTAAACAAGGCGTGAATGTTGTGACCCGGTATTTCATTTTGATGGCCCCGGTACCGGGTTTCGACCCGGCAGTTGGGAAGCACTGGGCTAGGGAGTCGATTTCATTTTTTTTTTATTATTATTTATTTAAGGCATTAGTTACAAACTATGAGCCACGAGTCGATATCATTTTAATTTAAAATAATTTTTAATTTTCTTCTTCTTTTTTATAGATGGCTCCGTAGTGATTTGCCAGTATCAGGGTAATTGAAGAAAACTCTGCTTTATAAGGTCTTATGACAAAATAAGTGTACGGTATAATAAATAGTGAGATCTGTTGAAAAAACCTAAAACAAACAAATATTTAGGGGTTAGTAAATAATAGCTAAATAATTTTTAAATGAAGGCACAAACCACGAGTGACTACTGACATTGTTTCTGACATTGACAGTTGACACAACAACACTGACAGTTTTGTTTTTTTTAGTAAAAAACTGTCAAAATAACAAGTACCTATTCAGGGAGCAATAAAGTGCACCGTATATGGCTATCCATCATCATCACTAATTTCGCTATTAAATAAGCTTATCTAACATACAATAAAGAGTTTACAATTTATTAAGGTTTACGACAGCTTAAGCATAAGTTTTAACAACAGTTTACCTACAATACGATTGAAACCGAAGATGTTACTATATTCTTTTTGCGAGTTGAGACTGATTCATCAACGATAAACAATTTTCATACAAGTGTATGAACCGACCTTTTTTGAAAGAACTAAAATTTCAAGAGATGTAGCAATGTTTCATCGGAGTTGCTGGTGGAGAAACTAATGGCTCAGCCCGTGAACAATCCTCATTCGTCTGTATTCGCCAACAGTGCTAACACTAGAGCGGGTAAATAAGTTAGTTGGTTTTCCCTCAGTCTTGCCGTTCTTCTTCGTATTAATTAGGGCCCATGAAATACATTGAAAACATTATATAAAAATAATATGAGATTGTATAAAATCCTCGAATATATTTTACATGCAATAAAAAATAATGCAATGAACTTGAAAAATATGTAATATTTAAAAATAATAGGTATATATTTTTTACTAATTTACTATAATTGGTTGATCAGGTTCATAGTTCACTGTGTTGACCTTATACTAGTTATTTGTACTTTTTTACTTCTTGGATAAGATTTTTAATATCAAGTAGATCTTCTTTAAGTTTTTCTTCAATGCTTTCTTTGTTTTCATCTTTGGCAATCAAATATTTTGTAACCAGTTCTGTAATATAATAAAAATTATTTACAAGCATGTTAATATGTAAAACTGCAAAAAAAGATATTACTGTATTATTGTATTTAAAATATATATCCATATTAACCATAGAAATATGATTAAGCTCATTTCTTACCATGAAACTTTTGCAGTTTCTGGAAGTCTTCATCTTTTAATTGCGATTTCAGTTGCACTATAATCAAAGGTACTTGTCTACCAGATGCGAGCAGCATATTTTGATTCAATAAGGTGAACAACGCCAATACAACAAAGTGAAGCGCTAATGCTGGGTCATTACAATTTTCTAGCTCACAAATGAGTTTCTCTCTATGATTTTGTATTAGGAGTCTGAAAATACGGATAGTGTTTAAATTAATACTGTTGTGTAACAAAATATGCTTTTGATGCAGGGACAGTGCTCTCACCAGTACACAGTGTAAAAGTCATTAATTTCTATTGACTGCAATAAAATAAATAAACAACAATAAGGAAATATTCATGTCTGTCAATCACTGTTTGGACACATTAATTATACTTACTTGTCCTTCTTCTTGTCTACTTTCTTTAAAATCATTCCACATTCAGCTAAACATGTGTCGACAGCTTGGTAGAATTGTTCCATAGTTTGCTCAGACAATGTGGCATTGAGTGCCCGCAGCGGTTTCTTATATTCATCAGATACATCATTTAATATTTTATTTCTCTGCTCCACTGTAATGGTGTCTGTCTGTATTGAAAGATTGCATTGATTTGCTGCATACTTACAGAACTCTGATAGTATGTCACCACCCAAAGTTTTCAATAGATACTTTACAAACCCTGACTGTTGATCACTAGGGAATAACTTCAATCCCTTTTCATATAACTTTATATCATTAACAAGGACATTGATCCGATCTTGTGCAGAGGAGTGAGTTTGTTTTCTGTTTTGGTTGGCATTTTGCAGTAATTTATCTGCCATTTCCTTGGCCATATTTAGGGCTTCTTGATTGAGTTGCCTTAAAAACAAAAAGTTTATTATAAAATAATTTTATATTTTACACAAGCAATTCTTGTATATTACTAATATATATCAGAATTTCGGCAATGGCTAAAATATTTCTTTAATGACATTTAGTATACAAAGCTAGGTCTTATCACAGGGAAACTGAGAAATGTTGAGTTTGTGTATTTATTTTCTTTGTAGCATAATACAATATGAATTATTTAAGCGGCTTTCTACATATGTGTAAGACTTTTTTTATGTACTAGGTATTAGAACTACAGGCAAAGCTATCTAATTATGAGCTATATGTATGAGTAGAGGTTGGCTAGTGGTCAAAATTCGACCACTCAATTTTTTACTTTTTTAGGGTTCTATTGCCTCTTAGATACGCAATAAAAATATGTAAATGTTGTCTACAGAATGTGAACTGAACATTTTGCTGCAATTAAAAGTAGCCTTAATCCAATAGTTTCGGAGCCTATTCTATGCAAACAAACATGCAAACAAAGAAAAAATTCCGTTTTATAATATTAGTATGGATATAATATTAATATGGATTAGATACAAAATTAAATTACCCTTGAATATATTCAGCTATTTGAGTAGTTAGATCTTCAAGACCCTCTTTATCCAAGGAATCTTTGATAACTTTCTCCACATCTTGGATAGAGACAATTTCTAAATTAGCTAGACTCTTTGTAGTAACATTTGAGGACTCATCAGAGTCGGAGTCTTGAGCTGCCTGTTTTGACCTGGGGTGCTTTTTAACTGCTTTAGTTTTGGTCTCGCGACCTTGGGTGCCGCCGCCGCCTTTGCCTGAACTAGCTTTCTTTCTTCTTTCTTCACGTCTTTCAGCTTTGTGATCCACATGTGAGTCTTTCTGTATATCTGATTTACTTAGTTGCTTTTCAAGATAAAACTGTTGGTATTTCCCTGACTTCACAACAGCATCAGCATTTTTTTGTGCCATAGGCATGCAAGACTTTTTTAAGTTATCAACAAAATAATTGCTAAACACTGGAAACATTATTATAATTCAAGAAATATTGTTATGTATTTAGTACTTAGAAATTAAAAAAGAAGCAACAATACAAAATACTTTACCTGTATTATCAAATAAAATTGTTGATTTTGAATTATTCTTTAACATTGTGTCTAATACATTCTCTATGTCTTCATCTGATAAAACGGACGGAAGTAGCGATACTACATCTAAATAGCTCTTAGAGGCAATACATTCCTCTAATGCTGTCTCCAACTGTTGTTTGTAATGTGCTCCAATAACACAACTACTCAAATATGTGTTATCTTCATTTGATAAAATCCTTTTTATGTAACCCTTAGGATCAGATATGCCCAAGCGAGTAAGAGCATCATATTCAAGGTAATTATTTTGTTTGTAGAAGTTTATAACCCATTCATTTTGCGACTTTGTGTAACATGAAGGGACATAAAGAGCCCCAGATTGTCGACCAGTAAGCACTCCAGGTGCATTTATGTGATCAAATAAATACATAAAAAGGCGCTCTGTCAAATTACAATGGCTTATTATGAAATTAACAGGCGTAGGCTTAAGTAAACCCATTAAGGCACCTCTTATTTTAGCTCTAGTTCTCATAAGATATTCCTCCGTGTAAAATATTCTGTTGTCAGATGGATCTTGTTTTCCAATTATCAATTTGCCCAAGTATTTTTCAAGAACATTATGCAAAAGTAAATCTGCAGGCAAATCATACTGCAAGGTAAGATCACCTATTGAAATCTGACCCAATAGCTGTAACTTTTCATTTATCTCCCTTGCAATTTTTTCTAAATAGTAATTAGTGATTAATGATCCAGAAACAAGCTGGATCTCCTTGCCCTTCACTATGTCAGCAACATTTATGTTTATTTGATTCAGGTCCACATTCAGTTCCTTGGCTAGTTCTACAGTGTTGACTCTTCCCCCACGCACAAAGAGTTCATCTTTTATTTCTCTGATCAACTGCTGTGATGTCAAGTACTCTTTCCCATCATTTGTAAAAATCACATCGATTAATTTTAGCTCTATTAATTTTGAAACTATTTCTATACAGTTTCTTTCAGAAAGCCTGAAAAAATGTAAAGTTTTAATGAGTCCACTCTTAACGCCTTGTGGCAGGCAATACATAAGTATGCATTCAAAACTCATAATAGTATTAAAATATTCTGTGTATATTTATGAAACATACCTTTGCGAAGTAGAACTCAATTGAGCCTTTTGAAAATCAGCTGCCAATCTTTTAATTTCATCCCAGTCCGTGGAAGGTGACATTTCTAAAAGAAAAGGCAAGAAAACTTGAGTTAAAATGTTGTTGCACAAATAGCTAGTTATAAAAAAAGTGTAGATAATATGACGACAAATAATTATCCCGCAAGTAGTAATAGTAATAATAATGTGTATTTTAGTTATTGCTCTGAGGTGTAAGTAGCAGCTGTAACTTTAATTTGTGGGCACTTTAAATGAAATTATTGTAACTAAACCAAATCGTAAGCAATTTAATCAACCTGTATATATTTAAATATCTTTTACGAAACAATCCAATAAATTATTGAAAATAAAAAACAAAAACACTGTTGGATCTACGTGTAAGCTGTCAAAAACTCAAAACTCTTGTTCTTCTTCTTTTGGCAATTGGCTTATGGGGTATAAGCCAAAGTTTTTAAAATTTTTGACGACTTTAGTAGATTAAAAGTAGTCAGTAAATCATGAAAATTCTAATTACTCGTATAGTCGAAAATATTTTTATATATAAAACCGAAGAAGATGCTAAGATTTAATCATCCGTTTAAATTTTGCCGCTTTACTCCCGTCTGCGTCTGTAGCGCCCCCTATTTAACGCTATTTTACGGACACTTCATGTATGGAGATGGTACTCCTTACTTCTATTCTCCATGCACGGGAGGACTGAGGTATCAATTGTCCTATTTGTTGAAGTTGTTCAACCGAAGATTCTACAATTATTATTTGTGTTCCAATCCACGCAAAACATACTAAAAGTATCTTGAAGCCGCGGTGTTTTTAAATTAAATTTTATTTTGTTAATTATTGGATCCCAACTAGATGGCAGCACCCAGCCATCTTCTCGGTTAAAATTAAGGCACTTTTTAATTCTATAGCCTAGCGTATCATTCTTGGGCGATAACGGTGTTCCTTAGCCAGTACTTGTGGCTTATCAAATCTTATGTGATGTTATTAATGTTATTAAATCTTATCAAATCTTATGGTTGGTGCAAAAAAAAAAATATTTCGTCTACCTATTCGATTTTAGCTTAAAGCATTAATCCAACCAGAGTAGCCATTGTCAGGTGTTCCCCGCTGCCGAAGGTACGAGACCGCTGGTCATACCGGTTATATAAAACTAGTTGCCGCGCGTTATTGACGTATTCGGCAAATCACAGTGAGGCGGGACGAGCCGGAGCTAAAAATGCCGAATTGCTGTGTTTTTTTTACTGTAAAAAGAGATCGGAAACTTCTGATAAACAAAAGGACAACGGTTACTTTCCAACTGTAAGTGTTATTTTGATTTTGTCTAAATATTAACAAATAATGCAATAATTAAGCGAAAATCCAAAACAAATTCTCTTTTCTTTTTTTTTTTTTTTAATTTATTCATGACCATGGATACAAAGTCCTTCAGTCGGAAACAAATTCTCGGTCATTAAGTGTTGCCACTGAATCGCACAAGATCCAAAATTAGGGTAAAGTAGTTATTTATAAAAACTTCCATTTCATATTCGTTCTTGTTATTACTGTTTTAAAATGACGAAACATAACTAAAGAAATAAATAAAAGGATGTGAATATTAACAATTTTATCGATAGCAAATATATTAGATCCTTACATATGAAATTGTCGTACATACGTGCGTTTTGTCGTACTGGCCACTTTGATCTCAAATATATCTTCTTTGGTTAAGAATTCCAATTTCAAATTTATACCGCTATTTATTCCTGTATTTGTGTTTCGAAAACCGTAATTCATTTGTTTTTTCCTCTTTTAGTTTTTTCTTTGCGTCACTCTGTTTACAAAATGGAAAACTTGAAATATCATATTATTTTCGAGTACGAGTTCCACCGTGGCACCAGTGCTGCAGAAACGGCTCGAAGGATTAATGATATGTATGGCAGCGGTGTCGCAAAATAAAACACAGGGTTCCAACGTTTCCGTTATGAAAATTTTGACCTGCAGAACAAGCCCCGTGGACGGCCGGAGACCAAAGTTGATAATGAAGAATTGAAGGCTATCGTGTAGCTGCTCCATCGCAAACCACGTCCGAGTTAGCTGCAGACTGCAGTGTTAGTAATAAAACTGTTTTAATCTACTTGAACACAAATTGGGAAGGTGAAAATGCTTGAAAGGTGGGTACCTCATGAAAATGTGCAACAAACCGACAAACGCGCGTCGACTGCTGCGTTACATTACTCAACCGGGACAATAATGAAGGGATATTAAATCAAATCATTACCTGTGATGAAAGGGGATCCTGTACGATAATCGGAATCGCTAATCACAACGGCTGAACCCTGGCGAACCAGCCAAAGCCTGCCTCAACCGAAAATTGACTCGAAAAAAGTTACTTGTGAGCGTTTAGTGGACTAGTGCCGGTGTCGTTCACTACAGCTTTCTTAAATCTGTCCAGACGATTACGGCAGATGTCTATTGCCAGCAACTGCAAATCATGATGGAAAAGCTAGCTGCTAAACAACCGAGGCTGGTCATTCGCTCTAGGCCACTGCTGCTTTAGGACAACGCTAGACCACACACTGCACAACAGACGGCTACCAAATTACAGAAGCTTCAATTGGAATGTCCAAGACATCCACCGTACTCCCCGGACCTTGCTCCGACAGATTACCATTTTTTTCGATATTTGGATAACTTATTGCAAGGGAAAAAATTAAACTCCGATGGGGCAGTCCAAATCTCCTTCAAAGATTTTATTGACTCCTGTCTGAATGGTTTTATTAGTAAAGGAATCAATGAACTACCTATGAGCTGGCAAAAGTGCATAGATAGCAATGGTATATACCTACTTTGATTAAATAAATATATTGTTTTAAAAAAATCGACTATGTTCCTCCTTTACAAAACGCCAATTTCATATGTAATGACCTAATATTAATTAGCATCACATTTTTACTGATGATTCTAAGTTAGATATATCAATAAATGTGGGAGTTGGTGTTTATCACTCTCAGTATAAATGTCATCAAGAAATTAAAATGCCTATTCATAGTTCCGTTTTTTCTGGAGAATGTTTAGCCATTCTCAAAGCCTTAGAATATGTATTAATGTTTAAATTAACAAATTCCATTATATTTACTTACTCTAAGAGTGCATTACAGGGTATTGAAAAACTTCCATTTCGTAATAAACCCTTTAATCATATCATCTTCTTTAACAGGGATAAACTATATAAATGTGATAAAAAGTGATATACTGTAGCATTTTCTTGGGTTCCTAGCCACTCAGGAATCTTAGGCAATGAAAAGGCAAATGATATAGCTAAGGATGCAGTGCAGAGTGATGACACTCATCCATTAAAAATCTATCCTTACGACCTTCTAAATTTACCGACAATTCATTTATACGATGACTGGTATAAGTACTCGTATTGGGAGTTTACTGGACAACATAAGGGTAATCCTATGTACAAATTGCAGCCTATAATACCAAAAAAGTAAAATCTAGTGGTTGGTAAAATCAATAGTACCAAATTTGTAATTTCGTCGATAATAAGAATGCGATTAGGAGATATTTGTATTCCTAGTCATTTAACTAGAATTGGCATTTTAAATAATGATGCGTGTGATTGTGGGGAGAATACGCGAACTTTAGATCACATATTTTTCTCATGTACGTGATCATACTTCGTTTTTATCCTCTTTGCGCTCCCTTCATGTTCCCTTTCCTACTTTTATGATGTGTATAATAATAGGTCTTTACCTATGAAATTGCCGTTCTGGAGTACTGGCCATTTCAAATCATCATAGATGGATTTTTGTTCAGTAAGAGCCAGGGAAATGCCATATTTCTTGTGAAAAGTCCGATGAAAATTCAGATGTTATATTATTCGGAACTGGCATCCTGACCTTACCTAAATATTGTGAAGCATTTTAAAACACATTATAGTTCACCGCAGTTGGCGAAACGCCACTTGGTAACGTAACAAACATAGTGTCAAATTTTAACATTTTACTAGACGATTGTTGTGAACATTAAAAAATTAATAAAACATTTGCAAAAAAACACTCTAATTTAAAAAATATTGGCAATCTTGACTCATTACTACATGCCAGCATCCATCTCGCACTGATCATTCAGCATCTCTTGTTGTCTTTAAAAAGAAATGTTGTGTTAACCAATTTATTAAAAGATCATGAATTTTAATGTAAATGTTAAATAATTTAAATTTTAATGCAGATATAATAATAATAAACATTAATTCTCAATAATAATAATATTTGCTACTTATTGGAACGAAGTTCCTTATGGCGCGTTGCGAATTGTATTGGGGCTAGACGGATTGAAATAGGCACGACACTTTTTGCCACTCGAAATCACAATGTAATAACGACTATTAAGAATGATACAAAAAACGACCTTATCGCCTTGACAAGAATGTAGAATTTTGCAATTACACATTGTGACTGTTATGACTGTTACATATTGTGACTAGCTAGCCGGGCCTTAGGTATGCGAGCGGTGGGACGAAAGGGGCAAGCAACCCGCCCCCTCACCCCTGTCCCTACCTAAGGCGCGGCCAACTAGTTCCGCGCGCACTATATTATAATATACTTATACTCGGAATTTTAATTCGATTCCAGATTTGACAATTTCAGTGTTGCAACGTTATGACAAGTACTAAATAGTGACGTTGCGAAATTATTCGATACGGAAATGGAATATTTCCGGATCGATTCCTCTCGTTTATAGTAGTAAATCTAAGCAACTACTACTTTAATAGAAACTAAGTATATCAGGAAATTAGCTCGCAATGGTAAGGGGGCAGTCTTAAAACTATGATCCCATGTTGTGCTGCCATTTCGTTTACAGGGTACTTATTAAAAGACTCGTTGTGTGGAATCAGTTCTAAAAGCGTAGCTTTAACCATATCTGGTTCGTAATGAATATTTTTATTTAAAAGCCAGTCTTGAATGGCAGCTTTTTTCCAGCTCATTTTTGGTGCCGTTTCAAATTTTCGAGAGTGGTAAGGTGCATTATCCATCACCACAATTGAGTTTGGTCCAGTGGCGTGCACAGGATTATGACACTGGGTATGCGGCGAAGTACTCGGTCACAAAAACTTTTTCGTTTATAGATTTTTAGCTTAGCTACAGCCAAGCGACGGATCTCTAAGTCGAAACCATGCCAACAGAGCAAGTCTTAGATGTACTACTATTCATGTACATCTTCTACGGCAACGCAGACAAAACAGCGATCGATAGTCGCGGCGGAAGAAATTCTAATAAGTAAAATAATAAGCATATTGTAAAATATTATAACTACTCACCAGTCAGTCAGCTTCAATTTTCACATATTCAAGGTTCCGGTTACTTGAGATTACTATATCCCGATGTAAATTACTAAATAATATGCAAGGAAAACAATATAATTTAATCGTGTGTACTCAACCACACAGCCAGTTATACGTTTCATAACTTTTAACATGAAATTTTCGAGTTACATTATTTTTTTGCTGGTTTAATTGTTGTAACTCGGGTACACACCTACCTTTAGACAGAATTTGAATCTTTTCACTGAATGACAATTGTGAGAACTTGTTATTTTTAGTTTTTAATAAACACACATTTTCAACACAAACCTCACAATCAAATAACATTTAAAAAAAATCAAGAAACGCACTAGTAAAAGCAAATCACTTCAATTATTATAGAAACTTAGTAATAAACTGTTAAATGTACACACTTTTAAATGTTAAAATGAAAAATCTTTTAAGAAAACTATAAATAAACTGGAGCGATTAAATTGTAAACAATGCTTATCACATGAAATATGCAATATGGCCCGCGCGAAACACAAAACGTTTCTTCTATTTAAACAAATAAAACCCTACTAAACAAAAATGCATAATGTGCATACGTGATTTATTAGATTTCCGTCTATTATTTTTACTCGGATTACAGGCAACGAATAATTTCCGACAAGCCAGTTCGGCGGTTTTCGGAAGCGATCGGATAGCCGAGAGCCATCGCCTGCCGCGGGAGTTGCTGCTACATAATCATGTCGATATTCATGGGTGTGTGCGTTTGCGAAGTATGAAAATTACACATACATGCGATGATATGTCCTGCAGAACGCAACGGCATGATATGAGTTGCTATTTATAAAATATTAGGCGTTTTTAAGTTATTATATTTTTTTAATTAATTTATTTACTATTAATTAAAGTCATCAGTCAGTTTATTAAAATATCTGTGAATGACAAGTAAAGCACTGCATTTATGCCTACAAGGATCGCACGCCCCTGGTTTGGTCTTAATTGTGGTAAGACTCAAGCTAACCACTCCTTAAAACAAACTGCATTCATCTCATCATGGTAATCTTCACAATTTTTCTTTGCTTCAAAAATCATGAGCCTCTCTTCCAGGAAGTCTTCTTCACTACCTATATGGCTAATTATGATACGTTTGCCTTTTCCAGATGGATTTTTTAATCCAGTGGTCAGTCCCTCCAAAAACGCTTGCCGAGATGATGTGACTTTCTTGTCCACCCAAGTTTTTTTTACAGTATGACCTAAAAATAAATATAGTACATGAACATTCAATATTACTATTAAATTTAATGTAAAATGTATATAAATTCAAAATGTTAGCCTTACCTGCGTTAACTCAAGTTTCATCTTGATAATATATGTCTCCCTTCTCGTCGAAACTTACATATAAATCGCAAGTAACGCTGGCGCCATGTTATTATATTATCATTTCGATCAATAAGTGTGCTCTTGCGTGACCGTGCAACAAATTTAAAATTAAGATGCTTCAAAATTTTTCTGAGGGTGTCTTTGGAAACCTTGGGCATTTCTGGATCATCGTTCATCACTTGTAAAATCTAAAATAGTAAATTGTATAATAGTTTGGAATCATTACTTATATACATATAAAAGATGTAGGTATAAAATAATACTGTCTGACTGATTGACTAACCTTTGCAATGGTTGGAGGTTCATTTCGGTAAAAGAACTGATGAACAATTCTTCGTATTGCGGAGAATGTAAATTCATCAATTTTATCTTTGACACTTCGCTTAGGTCCGGTTATTTTAGGAGGCGTTGGCGGCGCACCTTTATTTACTTCCTTCAAAACGTTACAAACAGAGCGTGAGGTTATTCCCAATATGTCAGCAACTTTGCTCATACATTTATTTTCTTCCACAACTTAAAAGGCCTCCAATTGTGCAGAAGTTTCATTTTTCACGTACTTGTAGGCGTTGCGGATCATTACTTTTTCAGTAACAGTGAAAGCTTTTCGTGGACGTTTTTTTCTTGGGGACAAGAAAACATCCACGTCTTTTTGTGATGTACTTGGCTGAGGATCCATTTTGATGGAAAACCAAAACGAATGGATTAACTCAAAGTTCACAAAAAACTATAAACGTAACAACAAGCACAACGTAACAAAACTTTAACAAAAACCCAACAAAATATCGATTCGCAATGAAACAAGATATTCGTGCAGTCAGACTGTGAGAATGATGCCGAATGACAAGATAAACAAAATGGCGATAGCTGCACGAGCGCGCACGGGTTGCCAATACAGAAAACTATCTATCTAGGCTCTTTTCTTATAAGTTTTGTTTTTAATATAAAAAACAAAAATATCAACTTTTTATAAAATAAAGCAGTGGATATTAATTAATAAATAATTATTATGAATAATTATGTATTTATTTAAATAAAAATCAATAATTTAGTCTTTAATTGGCACACCAACATTATGATTACATAAACATAAATCGCGATTGTTTATCGATTTTTGTGTTCATCACTACACTATTAAATATTATGTGGTATCATTATTTTACAAAATGACAGTAGCTAGTGTCAAATGTGGAATCGAATTATAATTCCGAGTTTAGTTCAACTATTTGTTTTGTATAATATAATATATTATATCTATACAGATAAACAAAATTGAAGTGTCTGTTTGTAATTTCAAATTAACAGCTTTTATTTTCACTTAATGCATTTAAAAGTATGATCGGTACTTACAATAAAATATAAATTGTTAACATTTTTCTGCCCGTCTGTCACTCTGTGTGTTTGTTCTCTCTCTGTATATATATATATATATAAATTTTGAAGCATCTTAATTTTAAATTTGTTGCACGGTCACGCAAGAGCACACTTATTGATCGAAATGATAATATAATAACATGGCGCCAGCGTTACTTGCGATTTATATGTAAGTTTCGACGAGAAGGGAGACATATATTATCAAGATGAAACTTGAGTTAACGCAGGTAAGGCTAACATTTTGAATTTATATACATTTTACATTAAATTTAATAGTAATATTGAATGTTCATGTACTATATTTATTTTTAGGTCATACTGTAAAAAAAACTTGGGTGGACAAGAAAGTCACATCATCTCGGCAAGCGTTTTTGGAGGGACTGACCACTGGATTAAAAAATCCATCTGGAAAAGGCAAACGTATCATAATTAGCCATATAGGTAGTGAAGAAGACTTCCTGGAAGAGAGGCTCATGATTTTTGAAGCAAAGAAAAATTGTGAAGATTACCATGATGAGATGAATGCAGTTTGTTTTAAGGAGTGGTTAGCTTGAGTCTTACCACAATTAAGACCAAACCAGGGGCGTGCGATCCTTGTAGGCATAAATGCAGTGCTTTACTTGTCATTCACAGATATTTTAATAAACTGACTGATGACTTTAATTAATAGTAAATAAATTAATTAAAAAAATATAATAACTTAAAAACGCCTAATATTTTATAAATAGCAACTCATATCATGCCGTTGCGTTCTGCAGGACATATCATTGCATGTATGTGTAATTTTCATACTTCGCAAACGCACACACCCATGAATATCGACATGATTATGTAGCAGCAACTCCCGCGGCAGGCGATGGCTCTCGGCTATCCGATCGCTTCCGAAAACCGCCGAACTGGCTTGTCGGAAATTATTCGTTGCCTGTAATCCGAGTAAAAATAATAGACGGAAATCTAATAAATCACGTATGCACATTATGCATTTTTGTTTAGTAGGGTTTTATTTGTTTAAATAGAAGAAACGTGTTGTGTTTCGCGCGGGCCATATTGCATATTTCATGTGATAAGCATTGTTTACAATTTAATCGCTCCAGTTTATTTATAGTTTTCTTAAAAGATTTTTCATTTTAACATTTAAAAGTGTGTACATTTAACAGTTTATTACTAAGTTTCTATAATAATTGAAGTGATTTGCTTTTACTAGTGCGTTTCTTGATTTTTTTTAAATGTTATTTGATTGTGAGAGAAGTGTCTGTTTGTAATTTCAAATTAACAGCTTTTATTTTCACTTAATGCATTTAAAAGTATGATCGGTACTTACAATAAAATATAAATTGTTAACATTTTTCTGTCCGTCTGTCACTCTGTGTGTTTGTTCTCTCTCTGTATATATATATATATATATATATATATATATATATATATATATATTTATATTATAATATATATTATAACTGCATTCCATCCAGGGTGTCCCTTGACACCTCTCAAGTTTTTTCTATGATATACGATAAATGTAATAACTATATCTTAAGAATCCTAATAATATTTGGGTTAATTAAGTATTTAGAGTAAATTTGTGTAAATAAGATATTTTTTTAATTTAGCTGTTTTCTTGTATACTCCAAAAGAAAATCCAATCTCTCGCGTTAATCTTAGCGTAATCTCTCATCACTTTGAGATGTGACGATCGATCTTCACGGGGGGGTGGGGGGGGTGTTATATCGCAAGTTGCATGAGTTCATATGTATAGTAAAATTGTAAAAAAAAAATGTGCTCCAAAAATGATCTTGATTCTTTATAAGACCTCATATTCAAATACCAAGTTTTACCATTTTCAAAGTATTTGCCATTGTAATTTTAAACTTATTCAAACTTATAACGTTGTTTTAACGGCCTGCCTATATACCCTTTGTTTTAATGACAATTATAGTAACAATTTATAAAAAAGTAAACTGATTTTTCGATCACTTTATAACTAAAGTAAGGCCAACGAGACGAGATAAAAAACGTAAATAGACGGACCGCTACTGAGTTGCATTATGAAAGTGAGTTAATATTATATCTGTCCTTATCACTCGTATGCAATAATGACGTCAGTTGGTCGACGACAGCTGTCGTAGCGTGTTTCGTGGTACAGGAAAGCAGCCAGTGCCGCAGTTGTCAACATTTGGTCCGCCAAACAATTGTGAACAAGTTCATTCCTGTTCGGATTGCGTTCGAAGTGATACATATTTTTTCGTCTCCGTATTTACTTGGTTTTTTGTTGTTATTATTCCGTTTCGGTTAGTTTTATTTTTGATTTTTGCTGTTATTGTGAGTGCTTAGTTGTTGATTTTAATTATGGAATCACAGCCTGGCGGCTCTAGACAACCTTTGAAAGAAATCAATTCACCACACAAAAAGCGTCAAAAGGTAAGTTAATTTATTAATTCATTTGCACTTGAACCATTACCATAATTTTGATTTTTATGGTTCCATACCAAAAAAGATTCTTTTTATATAATAATAAGAAAATAATCTAAAATTTACCATTCCTCACATTTTTTTTATTTACAGCGGACGTATTTTACATCTAATGAAAAAGGAATGGTCGTTAATGTGCACAAATACGTGAAGCAAACTTGGCCTACTGTTGAATATCCGTACAAAACAAGTATAATGGAGAAAACAGCGAGCATTTTGGGCATCGGTGTCGCTTCCGTATATAGAAAGAACCACTGAGCCATAGAGACGACCTCTATGGCTCAGTGGTTCAGCGCGTTGGTGCTCAAGCCGGGGGTCGCGGGTTCGAATCCCGCCGAAGGAACAAAAAAGTTTTTCTATGTTCCTGGGTCATGGATGTGTATTAAATATGTGTATAATATAATAAAAAACTTAAATATATGTATAGTATAAAAGTATTAAATATACTTCCCGTTTTCTGGTACCTGTAACACAAGTTCTTCGGATACTTAGCACGGGGCCAGATTGACGTGGTGTGAAGCGTCCATAGTATTATTATTATTATTATTATTATTATAGAATTATAAAAGAATATGCAACAACTGGGACTGTACAAAGCCCATCAACAACCAAAAAAAGGGTCACATTCTCGGAAAAAGTGGACGAGTTTGATAAACAGGCCATACGAAAGAAAGTTCATAGCTTTTATCTGAAAAGCGAATTACCTACATTAAAAAAAGTACTCCAAGCTGTCAATGATGATGAAGAATTACCTAACTTTAAGAGATCGACATTTCAGAAAATACTTAAACATTTAAAATTTAAGTATATAAAACGACAAAGAAACAATGCTTTAATAGACAGAGACGACCTTATACTATGGCGAATGAATTACTTAAGAAAGATTAAAAAATACCGAACTGTTATACGGGATTACTATTTTCCCTTTTTAAAAAAGAATTTATTACAATCAACTGAAATAGTACTTCAATAAAACAAAGAAATTAGAATTGAGACAACTGTCCTGGTCAAGAGTCGGAGATGGAATGCTCTGAAGGGGTCTGGACTGAAGCGTAGGACGATAGGAGAAATGCGGGATCAGCAAAGTCGGAAAGCTAGGGTGAGCATGATAGGGTACAGATGCGGGATATAACACCTCCCCGGGGTAGACTAAACTTCGGGGTCGAAGTTTATGGAAAACGAAATAAAGGAAATTAAACATGGATTCTAAGGCTGGGAGTAGGAATAAGTTTAGGTTTAGCTTTGTCTTTAGATAGGTCTTGAAGAGGAATGGAAGGAGGAGAGGAGCCAGAAGAAGAAGAAGAAGAAGATTCATCTTGGGTTTCCTGTGTTGGAGATGTATTGACGGAAGGAGGTTGGGAAAATCGTGGAAGGATGTAAGGATGACGACAGTTGTACCCTTTTATTAAAACTAAACATTTAAAAACACAAAATCCAAAAATAATCAAAGAAATAACTACAAGAGGGGAAGAATAATGTGCTTCATATTTAATGAAACTGTGTTGATTAATGATTTTGTCAGTTTCTTTTGTTAATGATTTGAACTTTAATATATTTCCGTTACTAATCGTGTCTAGATGGAAATTTTGTAAATCTATATTATGAAACTCACTATTCTCTCCATCATTTATCTTAAAATTACAACATGAATCATTTATTATATTGACATTAGAAAATCTCTTATTTACTCTAAATTTCACAGCTTGAGATTTAGGTATTAATTTTGTATGTTTAGAATAACCAATACAATTATTGGGTACATAAACAATTCCTGTACCTATTACATTTAGATCAACATTTGTTTTGTTACGACATTCAATTAACACTTTAGTGTAAATGGATTGTACAAATATCCATTTATTGTTCGAGATAGATTTCCAAATATCGATTTGGCCGTTAACACTTCCGGTTTTGCACTGCACTGGTAGAGCTTTTATGGTATTCACTAGTAATTCACTTTCACAACTCGGATGCTCGCTGGTGGAAAAGATCGTGGTCACGTCGCAGATATAGGTTCGGGCATTCATCGCTTTGCATTCCCGTAGCGAGTCTAAGTTACAATATGCACTTTTGTCATTGGTCATTGCAATATATTTACTACTAGGTACAACATAAGTATAATAACTAGGTTTAGATACATCATGTGGTGTCGGAAGAGCAATATTATGATATAGATTATATTCTTTTAAGGATACAAGAGGAATTCTAAGGATAAACACAACTTTATCGCTAACATTATAACTAAATACACTAGAGACATTAATGAGAGTAAACATTTCATTTAATTCTAGGTTTACAGGTAATTTCGCATCAACAGGTAAGTGACGAAAGTTATCGACAAGCTCCTGGTATAAATGACTAGGCGGTAATATAGCTGGATGTAGTATATTCTGGCTACTAAACATAATTGCATTAACAATATCCTCTATTTGAAATGATAAAGTTATAATACTTGCTTCTAGACTATTTAATATAGTAATCATATTAGTTTTCATTATTAGGCTTTTAGACATCGTAGATATATTATTTATTTTGTTAGAGAGGTTGTCGATAGCTTCATTAAGGTTGTCTTCATTAACTTTTATTTTTCTTAAAGTAACGTTAATATTTGGTAAAATAGTAGTTGTTATGAGAATATTATCTTTGATTAATGAAGCCAACTCTTTTTGATTTGATTGTACATTTCGTATAGCTTCATCGTATTTGATGGCGTCATTTTCATCAAGAGTACCAAAAATGGTTTTAAAAGCAGAACCTACACCACCAAACCATGCAGATCTACGGAATCTGTGATCAATTAAATATGATATGGAATTATAATCTTCTACCAACTCGTCATTTCTAATGGTAAGTGGTTGTAATACATTATGACATTCTAGGGTATCGTCAAATTCTATTTCTACTTTGTTGCATAAGAATCGTAATGTGCCAAGAATTGAATTTATATTGGTTATATGCGATTGAAAATGCGATATGTCTACTGGAGTGACAACATCTAAATAATCTGAACATATTTTTAACTATTGGATCAAAGTAAATTCCCGGACTTGAATTTATTTGTTGAATAGAGTCTTGAGCCACTGAGGCTGAAATGCTGAAATAGAAAGAAATTTACTTAAAATTATTTTACTTTAAATTTTATTTTATTCTTTACTATAAAGATTGAACCGATGCTGGTTTGATTTGATTAACATGATGTTTAACATGTCTACGGTTAATGAGCAGAGAAACAGTATTATAGCCATGAACTTTAACAATTTTGTACGGACCTTTCCATTGAGGGGATAAGGCCTTTCTTAAGCGTAAATGATTTTTTAAATAAACCAAATCTCCAACCTTATAAGACACGGGTCTTGCTTTGTTATCATAATAAGTTTTGAATTTTGTTTTGACTTAATGATGTTCTCAATCGCTTTCTCCCGAGCATGTTTTAATCGATGTTGTAACATTTTGACATATTCTGGATACGTGGCGTCATTGATGTTTGAATTATAAACTGAATCTGGAAGATATGGCTTATGGCCAAATACGAGTTCGTAAGGTGTGAATTTTGTAGTGGTATGAACAGCCGTATTATAAGATAGCATAGCTGTGTATACATATCGGGACCAATTATCTTGATTTTCATTTACGAAGGATTTGAGATACTCCTTGAGTGTAGAGTGACTACGCTCAAGTGCTCCTTGAGTTTGAGGATGGTAAGGAGTTGACCAAATTTGTTTTATTTTCAGAAAGTTGCAAGTCTTTTTGAATAAATCAGCAGTAAAATTTGTGCCTTGATCGGTAAGTATCGTTTTTGGAATTCCGAATAGTGAAATAAAATGAAGTAAACATTCGCTGGTCTCTTCAGCTGTTATTGTTCTTATGGGATACGCGACTGAATATTTCGTAAGATCGTCCTGTAGAGTCATAATAAATTTTATTTTTGCGGTACCTACTTCCGGTAAGGGTCCCACAATGTCAAGAGATATGCGTTGAAACGGTGCGGTAGAAGTTGTAGTAATTTGCATCGGTGCTCTATTTATTTGTCTGAAAGCTTTGTTTTCTTGACAAAGGGTGCATGATTTAACGTAATGTTCGACGTCAGCTCGCATATGTTTCCAATAATACTTTTCTTTTATTCTGTCATACATTCTGTTTGATCCTAAATGACCGGCAATTGGTAGATCGTGATTATCTTTTAATATCTTTTTTATTTCGCTTAACGACGGATACATAATGCTATTATGATATATGTGTAATTGAATATTTGTGGAATCGAAAAGATATCCTAACATATTATATATTTTAACAAAAGAGAACTTATCAAAGGGACTTTTAAAGTCAGTTACAGCAACTTGATGTGATGTAGGGTATGACATAATTATCTGATCACGTGTATACTTCAGAGCTTTGAATAAGTCAGGGTAAGTACATTCATCGAAATGATTCACTTTAAAATATAAAAAGAGGTAAATTTTATCTTCAATTACTAAAGGGTTAAAAGTATACAATTCTCTTTCCATTTTCAGAAATTCTTCGACAATAGGATTTGAACAATTACTTAATAAATCTTGTACATATGGTACCGACTCGTCTAAGTCTATTGAAGTAGGTACAATTAATAGTTTTTGCGATGACTTTAGAAGAGTTTCATTGTGTTCATTGATTATGGTATTGTAAGATCTAGTAGGTGATTTTAAGAATTTAGAATAATTTTCATCGACGACAGGTAAGTCAGGCGTAGGAGGTTTATCGACGATCACAGGTAAGTTAGACGTAGGAGATTCCAGTGGTATTGAAGATCCTGGTTCGGGGTAAGTAGATACGTTTTCATCAATGTTATCAGGAATAGGAATATCAACAGGTATAGAAGATTCCGGTTGTGCTGAGGTTCCTGGCTCAGGGTGAGTATTTACATTTTTATTATTAGGATCAGTGTCTAAGTTAGGATTTGCATTATTAGAGTCAGTGTAGGGAATAGGATTTTCAGTGTCTGTTACCAGTTCATCAGTCATGGGTAAGTAATCAAGTATGTCATGTTGAAATTCTGGAAAATCAACATTAAAATCGATAGGAGATATAGATACATCAGGTACATCAGCAGGAGATGTTGGATTTGGCGGAGTGGACAATAGTTGAGGGTCATTGCTAGGATTGGTAAGTTCTTTGTTTTCAGGATAAATTGGATTAACAGGGTACCTTGAGAGTGCGTCAGCTGCTGAATTTAATTTACCTTTTCTATAAACAATTTCATATTCAAATTCTTCTAATTTTAATCTCCATCTTTGCAGTTTACTGCTAGGATCTTTATGATTGAATAACCATTTTAATGGTCTATGATCAGTCACTATCTGAAATTTACGTCCAAAAAGATAGGGTCTAAATGTTTTGCAGTTAATTTATTAATTCATTTGCACTTGAACCATTACCATAATTTTGATTTTTATGGTTCCATACCAAAAAAGATTCTTTTTATATAATAATAAGAAAATAATCTAAAATTTACCATTCCTCACATTTTTTTTATTTACAGCGGACGTATTTTACATCTAATGAAAAAGGAATGGTCGTTAATGTGCACAAATACGTGAAGCAAACTTGGCCTACTGTTGAATATCCGTACAAAACAAGTATAATGGAGAAAACAGCGAGCATTTTGGGCATCGGTGTCGCTTCCGTATATAGAAAGAACCACTGAGCCATAGAGACGACCTCTATGGCTCAGTGGTTCAGCGCGTTGGTGCTCAAGCCGGGGGTCGCGGGTTCGAATCCCGCCGAAGGAACAAAAAAGTTTTTCTATGTTCCTGGGTCATGGATGTGTATTAAATATGTGTATAATATAATAAAAAACTTAAATATATGTATAGTATAAAAGTATTAAATATACTTCCCGTTTTCTGGTACCTGTAACACAAGTTCTTCGGATACTTAGCACGGGGCCAGATTGACGTGGTGTGAAGCGTCCATAGTATTATTATTATTATTATTATTATTATAGAATTATAAAAGAATATGCAACAACTGGGACTGTACAAAGCCCATCAACAACCAAAAAAAGGGTCACATTCTCGGAAAAAGTGGACGAGTTTGATAAACAGGCCATACGAAAGAAAGTTCATAGCTTTTATCTGAAAAGCGAATTACCTACATTAAAAAAAGTACTCCAAGCTGTCAATGATGATGAAGAATTACCTAACTTTAAGAGATCGACATTTCAGAAAATACTTAAACATTTAAAATTTAAGTATATAAAACGACAAAGAAACAATGCTTTAATAGACAGAGACGACCTTATACTATGGCGAATGAATTACTTAAGAAAGATTAAAAAATACCGAACTGTTATACGGGATTACTATTTTCCCTTTTTAAAAAAGAATTTATTACAATCAACTGAAATAGTACTTCAATAAAACAAAGAAATTAGAATTGAGACAACTGTCCTGGTCAAGAGTCGGAGATGGAATGCTCTGAAGGGGTCTGGACTGAAGCGTAGGACGATAGGAGAAATGCGGGATCAGCAAAGTCGGAAAGCTAGGGTGAGCATGATAGGGTACAGATGCGGGATATAACACCTCCCCGGGGTAGACTAAACTTCGGGGTCGAAGTTTATGGAAAACGAAATAAAGGAAATTAAACATGGATTCTAAGGCTGGGAGTAGGAATAAGTTTAGGTTTAGCTTTGTCTTTAGATAGGTCTTGAAGAGGAATGGAAGGAGGAGAGGAGCCAGAAGAAGAAGAAGAAGAAGATTCATCTTGGGTTTCCTGTGTTGGAGATGTATTGACGGAAGGAGGTTGGGAAAATCGTGGAAGGATGTAAGGATGACGACAGTTGTACCCTTTTATTAAAACTAAACATTTAAAAACACAAAATCCAAAAATAATCAAAGAAATAACTACAAGAGGGGAAGAATAATGTGCTTCATATTTAATGAAACTGTGTTGATTAATGATTTTGTCAGTTTCTTTTGTTAATGATTTGAACTTTAATATATTTCCGTTACTAATCGTGTCTAGATGGAAATTTTGTAAATCTATATTATGAAACTCACTATTCTCTCCATCATTTATCTTAAAATTACAACATGAATCATTTATTATATTGACATTAGAAAATCTCTTATTTACTCTAAATTTCACAGCTTGAGATTTAGGTATTAATTTTGTATGTTTAGAATAACCAATACAATTATTGGGTACATAAACAATTCCTGTACCTATTACATTTAGATCAACATTTGTTTTGTTACGACATTCAATTAACACTTTAGTGTAAATGGATTGTACAAATATCCATTTATTGTTCGAGATAGATTTCCAAATATCGATTTGGCCGTTAACACTTCCGGTTTTGCACTGCACTGGTAGAGCTTTTATGGTATTCACTAGTAATTCACTTTCACAACTCGGATGCTCGCTGGTGGAAAAGATCGTGGTCACGTCGCAGATATAGGTTCGGGCATTCATCGCTTTGCATTCCCGTAGCGAGTCTAAGTTACAATATGCACTTTTGTCATTGGTCATTGCAATATATTTACTACTAGGTACAACATAAGTATAATAACTAGGTTTAGATACATCATGTGGTGTCGGAAGAGCAATATTATGATATAGATTATATTCTTTTAAGGATACAAGAGGAATTCTAAGGATAAACACAACTTTATCGCTAACATTATAACTAAATACACTAGAGACATTAATGAGAGTAAACATTTCATTTAATTCTAGGTTTACAGGTAATTTCGCATCAACAGGTAAGTGACGAAAGTTATCGACAAGCTCCTGGTATAAATGACTAGGCGGTAATATAGCTGGATGTAGTATATTCTGGCTACTAAACATAATTGCATTAACAATATCCTCTATTTGAAATGATAAAGTTATAATACTTGCTTCTAGACTATTTAATATAGTAATCATATTAGTTTTCATTATTAGGCTTTTAGACATCGTAGATATATTATTTATTTTGTTAGAGAGGTTGTCGATAGCTTCATTAAGGTTGTCTTCATTAACTTTTATTTTTCTTAAAGTAACGTTAATATTTGGTAAAATAGTAGTTGTTATGAGAATATTATCTTTGATTAATGAAGCCAACTCTTTTTGATTTGATTGTACATTTCGTATAGCTTCATCGTATTTGATGGCGTCATTTTCATCAAGAGTACCAAAAATGGTTTTAAAAGCAGAACCTACACCACCAAACCATGCAGATCTACGGAATCTGTGATCAATTAAATATGATATGGAATTATAATCTTCTACCAACTCGTCATTTCTAATGGTAAGTGGTTGTAATACATTATGACATTCTAGGGTATCGTCAAATTCTATTTCTACTTTGTTGCATAAGAATCGTAATGTGCCAAGAATTGAATTTATATTGGTTATATGCGATTGAAAATGCGATATGTCTACTGGAGTGACAACATCTAAATAATCTGAACATATTTTTAACTATTGGATCAAAGTAAATTCCCGGACTTGAATTTATTTGTTGAATAGAGTCTTGAGCCACTGAGGCTGAAATGCTGAAATAGAAAGAAATTTACTTAAAATTATTTTACTTTAAATTTTATTTTATTCTTTACTATAAAGATTGAACCGATGCTGGTTTGATTTGATCAACATGATGTTTAACATGTCTACGGTTAATGAGCAGAGAAACAGTATTATAGCCATGAACTTTAACAATTTTGTACGGACCTTTCCATTGAGGGGATAAGGCCTTTCTTAAGCGTAAATGATTTTTTAAATAAACCAAATCTCCAACCTTATAAGACACGGGTCTTGCTTTGTTATCATAATAAGTTTTGAATTTTGTTTTGACTTAATGATGTTCTCAATCGCTTTCTCCCGAGCATGTTTTAATCGATGTTGTAACATTTTGACATATTCTGGATACGTGGCGTCATTGATGTTTGAATTATAAACTGAATCTGGAAGATATGGCTTATGGCCAAATACGAGTTCGTAAGGTGTGAATTTTGTAGTGGTATGAACAGCCGTATTATAAGATAGCATAGCTGTGTATACATATCGGGACCAATTATCTTGATTTTCATTTACGAAGGATTTGAGATACTCCTTGAGTGTAGAGTGACTACGCTCAAGTGCTCCTTGAGTTTGAGGATGGTAAGGAGTTGACCAAATTTGTTTTATTTTCAGAAAGTTGCAAGTCTTTTTGAATAAATCAGCAGTAAAATTTGTGCCTTGATCGGTAAGTATCGTTTTTGGAATTCCGAATAGTGAAATAAAATGAATAAACATTCGCTGGTCTCTTCAGCTGTTATTGTTCTTATGGGATACGCGACTGAATATTTCGTAAGATCGTCCTGTAGAGTCATAATAAATTTTATTTTTGCGGTACCTACTTCCGGTAAGGGTCCCACAATGTCAAGAGATATGCGTTGAAACGGTGCGGTAGAAGTTGTAGTAATTTGCATCGGTGCTCTATTTATTTGTCTGAAAGCTTTGTTTTCTTGACAAAGGGTGCATGATTTAACGTAATGTTCGACGTCAGCTCGCATATGTTTCCAATAATACTTTTCTTTTATTCTGTCATACATTCTGTTTGATCCTAAATGACCGGCAATTGGTAGATCGTGATTATCTTTTAATATCTTTTTTATTTCGCTTAACGACGGATACATAATGCTATTATGATATATGTGTAATTGAATATTTGTGGAATCGAAAAGATATCCTAACATATTATATATTTTAACAAAAGAGAACTTATCAAAGGGACTTTTAAAGTCAGTTACAGCAACTTGATGTGATGTAGGGTATGACATAATTATCTGATCACGTGTATACTTCAGAGCTTTGAATAAGTCAGGGTAAGTACATTCATCGAAATGATTCACTTTAAAATATAAAAAGAGGTAAATTTTATCTTCAATTACTAAAGGGTTAAAAGTATACAATTCTCTTTCCATTTTCAGAAATTCTTCGACAATAGGATTTGAACAATTACTTAATAAATCTTGTACATATGGTACCGACTCGTCTAAGTCTATTGAAGTAGGTACAATTAATAGTTTTTGCGATGACTTTAGAAGAGTTTCATTGTGTTCATTGATTATGGTATTGTAAGATCTAGTAGGTGATTTTAAGAATTTAGAATAATTTTCATCGACGACAGGTAAGTCAGGCGTAGGAGGTTTATCGACGATCACAGGTAAGTTAGACGTAGGAGATTCCAGTGGTATTGAAGATCCTGGTTCGGGGTAAGTAGATACGTTTTCATCAATGTTATCAGGAATAGGAATATCAACAGGTATAGAAGATTCCGGTTGTGCTGAGGTTCCTGGCTCAGGGTGAGTATTTACATTTTTATTATTAGGATCAGTGTCTAAGTTAGGATTTGCATTATTAGAGTCAGTGTAGGGAATAGGATTTTCAGTGTCTGTTACCAGTTCATCAGTCATGGGTAAGTAATCAAGTATGTCATGTTGAAATTCTGGAAAATCAACATTAAAATCGATAGGAGATATAGATACATCAGGTACATCAGCAGGAGATGTTGGATTTGGCGGAGTGGACAATAGTTGAGGGTCATTGCTAGGATTGGTAAGTTCTTTGTTTTCAGGATAAATTGGATTAACAGGGTACCTTGAGAGTGCGTCAGCTGCTGAATTTAATTTACCTTTTCTATAAACAATTTCATATTCAAATTCTTCTAATTTTAATCTCCATCTTTGCAGTTTACTGCTAGGATCTTTATGATTGAATAACCATTTTAATGGTCTATGATCAGTCACTATCTGAAATTTACGTCCAAAAAGATAGGGTCTAAATGTTTTGCAGTTAATTTATTAATTCATTTGCACTTGAACCATTACCATAATTTTGATTTTTATGGTTCCATACCAAAAAAGATTCTTTTTATATAATAATAAGAAAATAATCTAAAATTTACCATTCCTCACATTTTTTTTATTTACAGCGGACGTATTTTACATCTAATGAAAAAGGAATGGTCGTTAATGTGCACAAATACGTGAAGCAAACTTGGCCTACTGTTGAATATCCGTACAAAACAAGTATAATGGAGAAAACAGCGAGCATTTTGGGCATCGGTGTCGCTTCCGTATATAGAAAGAACCACTGAGCCATAGAGACGACCTCTATGGCTCAGTGGTTCAGCGCGTTGGTGCTCAAGCCGGGGGTCGCGGGTTCGAATCCCGCCGAAGGAACAAAAAAGTTTTTCTATGTTCCTGGGTCATGGATGTGTATTAAATATGTGTATAATATAATAAAAAACTTAAATATATGTATAGTATAAAAGTATTAAATATACTTCCCGTTTTCTGGTACCTGTAACACAAGTTCTTCGGATACTTAGCACGGGGCCAGATTGACGTGGTGTGAAGCGTCCATAGTATTATTATTATTATTATTATTATTATAGAATTATAAAAGAATATGCAACAACTGGGACTGTACAAAGCCCATCAACAACCAAAAAAAGGGTCACATTCTCGGAAAAAGTGGACGAGTTTGATAAACAGGCCATACGAAAGAAAGTTCATAGCTTTTATCTGAAAAGCGAATTACCTACATTAAAAAAAGTACTCCAAGCTGTCAATGATGATGAAGAATTACCTAACTTTAAGAGATCGACATTTCAGAAAATACTTAAACATTTAAAATTTAAGTATATAAAACGACAAAGAAACAATGCTTTAATAGACAGAGACGACCTTATACTATGGCGAATGAATTACTTAAGAAAGATTAAAAAATACCGAACTGTTATACGGGATTACTATTTTCCCTTTTTAAAAAAGAATTTATTACAATCAACTGAAATAGTACTTCAATAAAACAAAGAAATTAGAATTGAGACAACTGTCCTGGTCAAGAGTCGGAGATGGAATGCTCTGAAGGGGTCTGGACTGAAGCGTAGGACGATAGGAGAAATGCGGGATCAGCAAAGTCGGAAAGCTAGGGTGAGCATGATAGGGTACAGATGCGGGATATAACACCTCCCCGGGGTAGACTAAACTTCGGGGTCGAAGTTTATGGAAAACGAAATAAAGGAAATTAAACATGGATTCTAAGGCTGGGAGTAGGAATAAGTTTAGGTTTAGCTTTGTCTTTAGATAGGTCTTGAAGAGGAATGGAAGGAGGAGAGGAGCCAGAAGAAGAAGAAGAAGAAGATTCATCTTGGGTTTCCTGTGTTGGAGATGTATTGACGGAAGGAGGTTGGGAAAATCGTGGAAGGATGTAAGGATGACGACAGTTGTACCCTTTTATTAAAACTAAACATTTAAAAACACAAAATCCAAAAATAATCAAAGAAATAACTACAAGAGGGGAAGAATAATGTGCTTCATATTTAATGAAACTGTGTTGATTAATGATTTTGTCAGTTTCTTTTGTTAATGATTTGAACTTTAATATATTTCCGTTACTAATCGTGTCTAGATGGAAATTTTGTAAATCTATATTATGAAACTCACTATTCTCTCCATCATTTATCTTAAAATTACAACATGAATCATTTATTATATTGACATTAGAAAATCTCTTATTTACTCTAAATTTCACAGCTTGAGATTTAGGTATTAATTTTGTATGTTTAGAATAACCAATACAATTATTGGGTACATAAACAATTCCTGTACCTATTACATTTAGATCAACATTTGTTTTGTTACGACATTCAATTAACACTTTAGTGTAAATGGATTGTACAAATATCCATTTATTGTTCGAGATAGATTTCCAAATATCGATTTGGCCGTTAACACTTCCGGTTTTGCACTGCACTGGTAGAGCTTTTATGGTATTCACTAGTAATTCACTTTCACAACTCGGATGCTCGCTGGTGGAAAAGATCGTGGTCACGTCGCAGATATAGGTTCGGGCATTCATCGCTTTGCATTCCCGTAGCGAGTCTAAGTTACAATATGCACTTTTGTCATTGGTCATTGCAATATATTTACTACTAGGTACAACATAAGTATAATAACTAGGTTTAGATACATCATGTGGTGTCGGAAGAGCAATATTATGATATAGATTATATTCTTTTAAGGATACAAGAGGAATTCTAAGGATAAACACAACTTTATCGCTAACATTATAACTAAATACACTAGAGACATTAATGAGAGTAAACATTTCATTTAATTCTAGGTTTACAGGTAATTTCGCATCAACAGGTAAGTGACGAAAGTTATCGACAAGCTCCTGGTATAAATGACTAGGCGGTAATATAGCTGGATGTAGTATATTCTGGCTACTAAACATAATTGCATTAACAATATCCTCTATTTGAAATGATAAAGTTATAATACTTGCTTCTAGACTATTTAATATAGTAATCATATTAGTTTTCATTATTAGGCTTTTAGACATCGTAGATATATTATTTATTTTGTTAGAGAGGTTGTCGATAGCTTCATTAAGGTTGTCTTCATTAACTTTTATTTTTCTTAAAGTAACGTTAATATTTGGTAAAATAGTAGTTGTTATGAGAATATTATCTTTGATTAATGAAGCCAACTCTTTTTGATTTGATTGTACATTTCGTATAGCTTCATCGTATTTGATGGCGTCATTTTCATCAAGAGTACCAAAAATGGTTTTAAAAGCAGAACCTACACCACCAAACCATGCAGATCTACGGAATCTGTGATCAATTAAATATGATATGGAATTATAATCTTCTACCAACTCGTCATTTCTAATGGTAAGTGGTTGTAATACATTATGACATTCTAGGGTATCGTCAAATTCTATTTCTACTTTGTTGCATAAGAATCGTAATGTGCCAAGAATTGAATTTATATTGGTTATATGCGATTGAAAATGCGATATGTCTACTGGAGTGACAACATCTAAATAATCTGAACATATTTTTAACTATTGGATCAAAGTAAATTCCCGGACTTGAATTTATTTGTTGAATAGAGTCTTGAGCCACTGAGGCTGAAATGCTGAAATAGAAAGAAATTTACTTAAAATTATTTTACTTTAAATTTTATTTTATTCTTTACTATAAAGATTGAACCGATGCTGGTTTGATTTGATCAACATGATGTTTAACATGTCTACGGTTAATGAGCAGAGAAACAGTATTATAGCCATGAACTTTAACAATTTTGTACGGACCTTTCCATTGAGGGGATAAGGCCTTTCTTAAGCGTAAATGATTTTTTAAATAAACCAAATCTCCAACCTTATAAGACACGGGTCTTGCTTTGTTATCATAATAAGTTTTGAATTTTGTTTTGACTTAATGATGTTCTCAATCGCTTTCTCCCGAGCATGTTTTAATCGATGTTGTAACATTTTGACATATTCTGGATACGTGGCGTCATTGATGTTTGAATTATAAACTGAATCTGGAAGATATGGCTTATGGCCAAATACGAGTTCGTAAGGTGTGAATTTTGTAGTGGTATGAACAGCCGTATTATAAGATAGCATAGCTGTGTATACATATCGGGACCAATTATCTTGATTTTCATTTACGAAGGATTTGAGATACTCCTTGAGTGTAGAGTGACTACGCTCAAGTGCTCCTTGAGTTTGAGGATGGTAAGGAGTTGACCAAATTTGTTTTATTTTCAGAAAGTTGCAAGTCTTTTTGAATAAATCAGCAGTAAAATTTGTGCCTTGATCGGTAAGTATCGTTTTTGGAATTCCGAATAGTGAAATAAAATGAAGTAAACATTCGCTGGTCTCTTCAGCTGTTATTGTTCTTATGGGATACGCGACTGAATATTTCGTAAGATCGTCCTGTAGAGTCATAATAAATTTTATTTTTGCGGTACCTACTTCCGGTAAGGGTCCCACAATGTCAAGAGATATGCGTTGAAACGGTGCGGTAGAAGTTGTAGTAATTTGCATCGGTGCTCTATTTATTTGTCTGAAAGCTTTGTTTTCTTGACAAAGGGTGCATGATTTAACGTAATGTTCGACGTCAGCTCGCATATGTTTCCAATAATACTTTTCTTTTATTCTGTCATACATTCTGTTTGATCCTAAATGACCGGCAATTGGTAGATCGTGATTATCTTTTAATATCTTTTTTATTTCGCTTAACGACGGATACATAATGCTATTATGATATATGTGTAATTGAATATTTGTGGAATCGGAAAGATATCCTAACATATTATATATTTTAACAAAAGAGAACTTATCAAAGGGACTTTTAAAGTCAGTTACAGCAACTTGATGTGATGTAGGGTATGACATAATTATCTGATCACGTGTATACTTCAGAGCTTTGAATAAGTCAGGGTAAGTACATTCATCGAAATGATTCACTTTAAAATATAAAAAGAGGTAAATTTTATCTTCAATTACTAAAGGGTTAAAAGTATACAATTCTCTTTCCATTTTCAGAAATTCTTCGACAATAGGATTTGAACAATTACTTAATAAATCTTGTACATATGGTACCGACTCGTCTAAGTCTATTGAAGTAGGTACAATTAATAGTTTTTGCGATGACTTTAGAAGAGTTTCATTGTGTTCATTGATTATGGTATTGTAAGATCTAGTAGGTGATTTTAAGAATTTAGAATAATTTTCATCGACGACAGGTAAGTCAGGCGTAGGAGGTTTATCGACGATCACAGGTAAGTTAGACGTAGGAGATTCCAGTGGTATTGAAGATCCTGGTTCGGGGTAAGTAGATACGTTTTCATCAATGTTATCAGGAATAGGAATATCAACAGGTATAGAAGATTCCGGTTGTGCTGAGGTTCCTGGCTCAGGGTGAGTATTTACATTTTTATTATTAGGATCAGTGTCTAAGTTAGGATTTGCATTATTAGAGTCAGTGTAGGGAATAGGATTTTCAGTGTCTGTTACCAGTTCATCAGTCATGGGTAAGTAATCAAGTATGTCATGTTGAAATTCTGGAAAATCAACATTAAAATCGATAGGAGATATAGATACATCAGGTACATCAGCAGGAGATGTTGGATTTGGCGGAGTGGACAATAGTTGAGGGTCATTGCTAGGATTGGTAAGTTCTTTGTTTTCAGGATAAATTGGATTAACAGGGTACCTTGAGAGTGCGTCAGCTGCTGAATTTAATTTACCTTTTCTATAAACAATTTCATATTCAAATTCTTCTAATTTTAATCTCCATCTTTGCAGTTTACTGCTAGGATCTTTATGATTGAATAACCATTTTAATGGTCTATGATCAGTCACTATCTGAAATTTACGTCCAAAAAGATAGAGTCTAAATGTTTTGCAGGCAAAAAGAATGGCGAGCAATTCTTTTTCTGTGGTACTGTAATTACACTCACTTTTATTCAAGGTTCGAGACGCAAAGGCTATTGGTTGGTCCTTACCAATCTGTCCTTGGGACAAGACAGCACCTATTGCATAATTTGACGCATCACAGGTTAGTATAAAAGGTTGTGTGAAATTAGGATAGGCTAGAAGAGGAGCAGTAGTAAGTTTGGATTTCAGTGTCTCAAAGGATAATTGTTGTTGATTCTCCCAATTAAAAGGGACATTCTTTTTTAGTAAGTTTGTAAGTGGTTTGGAAATAGTAGAGAATTCAGGGATGAATCGGCGATAATATGAGACTAAGCCTAGGAAGGATTTTATGTCTTTTGGACACTTGGGAACAGGAAAGTTTGTAACAGCTTCGACCTTGTCAGGATTTGGTTTTACTCCCTTTTCAGTTATTATATGTCCTAGGTAGCCTACTTCTCGTCTTAGAAATTCACATTTGTCTGGTTGGAGTTTCAGATTGAATTTACGTAGTCTTTGGAATATAGCAATCAAATTCTCGATGTGTGAGTCAAGGTCATACGAATAGGAAACAATGTCATCAAGAAATACATAGCAGCGAATACCCTGAAGTCCTGATAGAATAGTGTTCATAAGCCTTTGGAAAGTAGCAGGCGCGTTTTTCAGCCCGAAAGGCATTCTAAGGAATTGGTAGTGTCCCTCTGGAACGTTGAAAGCGGTCTTTGGTTTATCTGATTCATTTAAAGGGATTTGGTGGAATCCGGAAGCTAAGTCCATTGTGGAAAAATATTTACTATTACCAAGTTGATCTAGGATTTCTGCAATTTGAGGAAGCGGGTAAGTATCTATTATTGTTACATCATTTAATTTACGATAGTCAATAACAACTCTCCATTTTTGTTCGTTAGATGCATCTAATTTTTTTGGAACCACCCATATGGGCGAAGACCATGGTGAATCGGAGGGTTCAATGATATTCTGTTCTAGCATTTTTTCAATTTGTTTACGAACTTCAGCTTTGTGGACTTCAGGGAATCGGTAAGACTTAGTATGTATTGGTATGTCAGAAGTCGTTTTGATTTCGTGTTTCAGGGCATTAGTATGTGTCAAGTTTTCGTCAGGTAAGTGAAAAATGTCAGAGAAAGTAGCACAGAGATTAAAAAGAGCAGATTTTTCTTCGTTATTTAAGTGTGATACTCTAAGTTGATTAAGAACTCGGGTTGTCCGTCTTAAATTATCCGTAGGTTGTGTTCTATCAATTTTATTTACAGAAACAGTGGGATTTTTGTCAAAGTCTCTTGTATCAAATGGTGTCAATTTTAATTTTAAATTTGAGTTAATTGTAGCTGATTCTTCGGAAGTATTAACTATTGTTATATTAATGCGATTATTTGATTTGACTCTTACTAAGCAGTTTGCTACTAATAAATTATTTGAAATGTGCTGGTCTAAAATTAATCCTTCTTTGATTTCAGGGTTTATGACGGAACATTCAACGACGGTTTCACTTCTAGCAGGAATAATGTAGGCTGGATCTCGGAAATATAGTGGAAGAGACATTTTTGTGAATAACAATAAATTTTTATTATAATCGATTTTGCAGTTATTAGAATTTAGCATGTCCGACCCTATTATGCCATCGTATGGTAAGTGTATATTTTCAATAACATGGAATTGGTGAGTAATACCGGATTTAGCTAACTTGATTTTAAGATTAAAATGTCCCAGAGTTTGTATGGAATCGACTGAGGAATCTATTCCTTTTAAGTTAATAAATTCTTTAGTGAGTTTAGGGAAATTGGATAGGCATGATTTTTTTATTAGGCTTACAGAGGATCCAGAGTCTACTAATAAGGTAAGTGGGAATTCTGAAACAGGGGAGTCAACCAGGACATATGGTAGGAGTGTTTTTGTAGGATCATTAATTATCTCAAAAATATTTGATTTGGATTCAGAGGATTTAGGATTAATAGATACAGTGGAATTAGGATTTGACACAGTGGATTTTGAACTCGATACAGTGGATTTTGAACTCGATACAGTGGATTTTGAATTCGATACAGTGGATTTTGAACTCGATACAGTGGGTTTTGAACTCGATACAGAGGGTTTTGAACTCGATACAGTGGATTTTGAACTTGATACAGTGGATTTTGAACTCGATACAGTGGATTTTGAACTCGATACAGTGGATTTTGAACTCGATATAGTGGATTTTGAACTCGATACAGTGGGTTTTGAACTCGATACAGTGGATTTTTGCAACTTGCCCATGTAGCGGGGTTGCGTAGATTTAGTAAGGTGTCGGTTTTAGATTGAACTTGTCCCGCACGACACCGGGACGGGACTTAGTTAGTTTTTTTGGACGTCGTCGACGGTATCATAACCTTCTTCGGCATTAATTTGTTCACGAGGATTTTCGTCGTTAAAAGATGTAAAATTAACTCGTTGGTAATTTGGTCTATTAAAATTTTGATTCCTATCATTATTGTACTCCAGTTTCCTACACTCATCAATCGTGTGACCAACATTCTTACAATAACGGCAAACCGGGGGTGAGTTAGCGCCACTCTGATTTGGAACGCGGTTGCTATTATTATTATTGTAACGCATATTTTGATTTGGGAAGCGATTATTATAATTATTAGGATTTTGATTTTGAAATCGGCGGTTGGCGTTAAAACTAGGCCTGGAAGAAAGCGATTTAGGTTGGGGATTTTGTTTGTATAAAAATTGCTGAATTTTCTCTTCGGAAATGGCTATATTTATTGCTTCGTTTAATGTTTTAGGTGACTTGCACCTCACTACGTTTGATATACGAGGTACAAGTCCCATTTGAAAGTGATGGAGAGCTAGCTCTTCCATTGCTGCAGTGCGACCTATCATTTCTCTACTTTTGCTACCGTGTGCAATTGAAACTTCTGTTAGTAATTGTGACAAACATG